>JARHVA010001528.1:1847500-2482500 GCA_037957365.1 Torreya grandis
ATGAAAACAAAGAATAAAACTAGTTGAGCAAACTTAAGAAGTTGTATTTCATTTGCATACACCTTTCCAATAGCAATAGTTTTGGTTCCAAACACATGTTGGGATCAAATCATATACTCCTAACAAACTTGTCCAATAAGATTTAAACTTATTGGTAATAATCATTATGGTTTTGTTAAGCATTTCTATACTTAAATTTTTACAATTTATTTTCTACACAAAATATACTATTTCTATCCCTCTATATTTAAGTTGATAAGTATTCTACAATGGAAACCAAGGAGTGGCGGTGGTCTGTAATATCTGTGAGTTATTGAAAATTAATGTAAACCTTAAATTTAATGTCCATTTGACCATCTCTAAAGAGATTTAACCTTAAATTTGATGTCCATTTGACTGTCATATTGAAGTTTTTTCTTCTTACTTAGAGAATTTGATCAAAAATTTATAGTATCTTGGGCATACTTTGGAGTTAGGAGCCCATTTTTAATTTTATAGAAAGAGTTACTTGAGCTTGACATAGTAATAAAACTAGAAATAATAATGTTTTGGTAGCCTAAAATCACCCATTAACATGTGTTTTAAGTTGATTTCTATATGTTTTGTAAAATTATTTATGTATGATAATTTCAGTTCAAGTTAAGTAATATTGGTGCTTTGATTTAATTATGAAACTTGAATTTTTTTCACATATCTTGAACCGTTTCCATCTAATTCTTTACACCTATAGTGCTCCTATCAAGACTATAATACATGGTTATAGTATTTGTTTTCCTTCTCCCCATTTAATTAAATAGGCTTGCTCATACCTTTCCACATTTTTAGATGGAAGTTAGCAAGCACAATAATATTATCAAATTTGAATTCAAAATCACCTATAAATTATAGACAAATATTCCAATTCATTTATAAATAAACACTATCACTTAGACATTTAGCATTGAGCATATTCTTATTATATGAGAGGCATATCCTATTATGCCAAGGTTTGTAGCATTTTTATTGTTCTACTATATGGGTTAATATTTTTAGAGTGTTAGTTAGTGGACATTAACCACCCAAACTCCAATGTAGGCCCCCAATCTATTTTCCTTAAAAATCTAGGTGAAAGATTTAATTAGTGCATGTATTTAGGGATCATAGTGCACAAATTGAGGATATGAAAATGAAGAGTAGAACTAGGTGACCAAACTCAAGAAGTCAAATTTTAATTACGTACACCTTTCAAAGAGATTTTTTTTTTGTCTCAGACACATGTTAGGAGCAAATTGTATAGTCCTAACAAATTTTTTTGATCAAATTTAAAATTTTAGGTAACAATAATTATATTTTTGATAAGCATTTCTAGATTTTAATTTTTACAATTAGATTTATACAATATTCTACATAAGATATAAAAAAATTTATCCCTTTATATTTATGCTAATAAGTGTTATATGATGACACTAGATGTTTGTAAGTTATTAATGTATAATATTTACTTTTAGAATGCAAGCTAAGAAATTAAATGAAATCTAAACTATAAATTCATGATAGAATAGTAAATGAATGAAGAAAAACTAAACACACACACTTACAAAACCAAAGTGGCATAAGATTCCTCCATTATGATTGAACATGATTTGATCTTAAATGAAATAGATGTGGGTGTTTAACTCTTCTTCAAGGCAAAGATAATTGGGTAGTGTTTTGGTATGTAGGAGGATTTTTCGTGGCTTGGATTCACTTGGATTCACTTGACAATTTGATGGCACTTCGATAGTATAAATTTGTATGATTGAAGGTGATGGATTGCACATCAATTTATAGGCTTAGAGGAGACAAAATGAATAATTGAGGATTATTTAAATTTATTGAATTATTGGAATAATCAATAGTGAATAATTAGTCCTCATCCATGAACATGATAACCAATTCAATGGATTGCAAAGAAAGGGCAGTTGGTTGAATGAGTCATAAAGAATGAGTCAAGTTAGGTGGTTGAGTCAGCTTGGAAGTTGAAATGTTATAAGATGACTCACAAGGTAGTTGGAGAATTTGAGTGAACAACTAGATGAGTCAACACACAATTGAGACAGATGTGGAGGATGTCTTAGTGAGGTGAAAAATTTGGATTAATAAATTTTGAAGAAAATAGGTGTACATGATTATAAATAATTAATTAAGATATAATCAATTATTTGAATTTTGAAGGCAAGAAATATTAATTTGAATTTAAATTGTGGAAGGTGAAAGGTTAGTGTGTCAAAGTGAATTTCAACACTAAATGATAAAATTTAGGTTTCTATAGTTAATAATTAATGGCCACCTTAAATTTGATGTCCATTTGATTGTCTTTATATAGTTTTAAACTTAATTTTGATGTCTATTTGACCATCTTATTGAAAATTTTTCTCCTTAGAAAAATCAATCAAAAAATTATAATATTTTAGTTATACGGTGGAGTTTGGAACCCATTTTTATGTTTCTAAGAAGATTTTATCGAGAAGATAATATAATCATTAATCATTATGGTATGTGAAAAATCTAAGATAGGTGACTCAATATTAATATCTCTAAATATTTTTCAATAAATATATTTAAAATATAAATACTAGTTAATATATTAAATGAATAATATACTAATAATTTTTCAAATATTAGAGCTCAAATCTATAATAGTGGAGGGTAAAAATGAATAATATTTACCCCTAAGGGTTTCACCCATTGGGCCTATAGCTACGCCATTTATCTTCCTTGGGTGCTCATTTTGGTCACGTTTGTCTATTTTTTAAATGGTTTTCTTTTAATTGCTCTATTTTTAGCCTCCTTTGCTAAATTACATGATGAAATGTTTTTATCTAGGGATAACCCATCAAAAATAATTTTTTCTATCCTCCCCTCAAGTGGGCATCATGGGTCGCCCAAATGTTGTTTGGGGAATTTTCGTAACCCTGTTTCTTCGTGACTCATGCAAAATTTAGTAGAAAGTGAGAACAAATTTATTTATTCTAATTATAATCATTACAACAACATTTTAATTTTAAAATCCTTTGCTTAGACTAAATTTATTGCCATGCCTTCTCAAACAAGGGCAAAATGTAGACATCTAATTCTTATCAATATTGTGTTAAAATTGCAAAACTGAATGATATTCTACAACAATGCACAATCTAGACCAAAATCACTAAAACACTCTAAATTTTTTGAACTTATCTCATACAAGTGTCAATTTCTTATTCATTGATCCCTGATTAGAGCAATGCATTTTATATAATCATTATCTTTTATTAATTCACTTCAAGTCAAATTATGATTATTCAAAATGACGTTTTGGACCACTAAAATATTCTAATTCAGTTACCCATGTCATGTTCATGTGTTAATTCATGTCTATAATAACCTAATTGGGGTATTAACCTGTATGTAACTAGCATATTCTTTTAATTATATTCCAGTCAAATTATGACTCACTAAAATGACATTTCTGACTAAGTTGATTAAACATGCGACCAATTTCCAAAGAATTGTAAAAAACTAATCAAAATCATTTAAGCAAATCAAAACCAAATTAGGAGCTTAAGTGTAAAATACATTAAATTTGTTGAAAATCTATTTACTATAAATTCATTATTCAAATTGGCACCACCCATGATGTCATCATTGAGGTGTCATCCACAAGGATTTAATGAAGGAAAATATCTATATTAAGGCTACCCATGCCTTATTAATGCTCTATTATTCCAAATATTTATGATCATATTTATTGATTATCCCTCCAAAATTAAATCAATCGATGGTCACACATCTTGATCTCAAGATGGAATGTCATGATTGATTCTAAACATTTCAGAAAAGCTATAAATATGTGAGCCAAGACCATAACTCTTAAGCTTAAATTGTGTAATGTTATCATGAAAAAAAAGCTTTGAACAAGATTCAATTATGTAAATTTATTACGTAAAAACAACATTAGATAAGATTTAATCATTCCCCTAAATTGGCAAATCTAGGAGCCAAATCCATTGGTAAACTAAGAGATGATGGAAGTGCACACTACACTACATTGATGAAGACTTGGAACACTAAATCTAGGCATAAGCACGCTTATTGACCATTTTTTAAGGAGATTAACTAATTATAAGGTATTTATTGTCTAAATTTCATAATTAATTATTTAATTTCATTAACACCACCCCTCGAGTAGGCTTAGCATGTTATGTACTCTATGCTTATTTTGGGTTTTCTCTACTAACACATGGACTAACTTGCTTCATAATCCTATTTTACAACATATTCTCCACACTTATTTTAATGTATGGTACTTATATCATTTTTTAAATTTAGTGGGGGAATATTTAGAAGCATGTTCTCTACACTTACATAGTTTCTGAATTGGCTAAATCACACACTTGTATATAAATTCAGATTCACAATTGTGGCAGAATTCTATACATGAGTAACATTTTTATACATAGTTTTAGCATGAGACATATATAAAGATCATATAATATGTAAAGTGTGTATAATATTGAAAAAACTAACTTATTTTTAGATTTCAAAACTCTTCTATGGACTATTACCATATCATGAACTTTTACATACTAATACCAAGGGCAAACTTTTATGAGCTATAATGAGCCAATCTACTATAGTAGTTAATTCACTTTTGATATGGTTTTTTGGGCCCCTAATTCTTTAATTATGGGATCTATGCTAACATGGTAGACATCTTGGCATGAGGCAATCAATTGGAATGATTTTTATTCTTATATCTTGGTTCCAATTGGAGGAATCAACACATATCTCTCACCAACTGGCAAGTGGATAACTTAAGCATGGATATTCAGTGCATCTTTTATGAGTGGTAACACATGTTGACCATAGTGTGAAGGGTACAAGGTCATGGAACTAGTGGAATGATCAATAAAGGCTCTAGATCAGCACTTCATGTACATTCTCCACCCTGACAAAGAGATGTTCATATGTGTTATAAAATCAAGTCCAAACCAATGAAGTGATGACATGAATTAAATGTAGTAAAGATATATATAATTGGTTCTATATATAATGTTATAGATTCTATTAGCATGAGAAGTAGTATGGACACCATTAAATCTCAAATTTTATATGCCCAAGCTCGCATGTGAGCCTTTGGGTAGCTAAGTAGCATAAGATAGGTTTTAATATATTCTTGTCATAATGAACTATATAATTGGTTTTATATGAGCTTTAAGTAATGAAGGAGAATGGTTTTATCAAACATGGTGCTTCTAATTTGAATTTATTTCTCTTTTCTATTGAAACGCATAATGAATATACTGGTTATAATGTGGTAATCTCAATATAGTAATGTTAAGAATGTTATTTGCAAGCTTCTAGTTTATGTAGTTAATGGCATATATGTGCTAAGTGATGATGTCAGCATACTCTATGAAACAGCCTAAGTGTATGGAGAGTCATGCATCCAAGCTTTGATACCATTTCTAAGAAGTGATAGCCAAAACATGAACACTTGATCTAAATCATTCCCTTGGCCCCTCAAAGTAACTGAATGATGCTAAGCCTAGTGAAATAAAGGCTTGTACCCTTGAGACTATAAAACCAACCTGGGATAGGCTTATGCCCCTATAACCATAACTATTCACCTAAAAAAGGCTTGTACTTATAGACCAAGGCTTAATCCAAACAAGGCTTATGCCAATGAATCTACCAAAATCCTATGTTGAAATGACCAAGTCCTATAAGTGAAATCTTGTGCCATGGCAAAATTAGCCCAACACCAACCCTGGTTCTTTCTATATTGTGCTTCAAGTGAACACATAAGGCTTGAAACTTATGTGATCTAATGCTAGCACATTCAAGTGATAAATTTTGAGTACTACAAGAATATACTATGTTTGTGCCTAATTTTAATGAGTCCAAAACTAACTTGGATAACTAAATGAGTTCTTAACTTGATGAATTAATCCCCTTTTATAAAACATTTTGGTTCTATTGCCAAGACCTTTATTGAATTTTATTACTACAATGTGTAATATAATAATACTCTGACTTTCCCTTGCTAACATCAAGCATTGGTTTTAACAGGTGGAACACAGATTAGTGTTGAAGCATATAATTTGGAGAGGACATAAACCAAGAAAGTGGGATTAGAACAACCTATATGATGCTCTGTAAGAGGTCTTTTTCTATGAATTTTTTGAGAATGTGTATTAATGGTTGGCTTATTTTATGACCCAAAGAATACAAAGCTATGGATATCACTTTGAGTGGATGAAATAGCATTTATAGAGACTTGAGACTCTATATTTCACTTGGATGAAAGTAGTAGATAAATGGTGGCAAGGAGTGTTGAATAGTTACATGCTTGAGTTCACTATTTCCACATACTCCTACCCTGAAGAAGTAGAGTATCAATTTTTATGCAAACCTAGAGGCATGTTTATGAAAGAGTTTAGTGCAAAACTCAAGAAACTAATGGTGGATTATAGCTTTGAAACTTTGAAAATGGAAGGCTAAAGTCCTTTCATGTATTAGTATCACAAAGGGGGAGAAGGGGATTTGTAGGTGAAGCACAATCAAAGGGGATGAGAAGATTGACACCTGAGAGTTCAAGAGATAGACTTATAACAAGATAAGGCATAGGTTGATGGAAGAATTAAAACTTGGAAGTGCTGAGATAACCCATAATGAGTGGGAAGGGCTTGGGGAAGGATCTTTTGAATTGTAGAAGCACAAGGAAGAGAGAAATAATGAAGCTATATATCGAGCTCAATAATTGATGGGTGTTTAATGTGTTAGGTTCCTATAGAATTTTATAGTTAAAGATGCACTGGATGCACCTACCCCCTTTGAACCTATAATGCAAGCTCATGCACTAGATCCCCCATGATAAAAAATAAGAGTGACAACTAACCCTATTGTCAACGTATACTTTGACCATTTTATATACTTGGAGTATAGTTTTGTGATTGAACAAGTTATTCCCTATGAATAATTAAGAGAGGACACATATAGATCATTAGACACTATCTCACCACAACATAACATGAGAACAAGCATTTCAACTCAACCAATGTTAGCTTCACAAACTAATCAATAGCCCACAGTAAGTGGTCTAGTGCCACAAGTTAATAGTATAATACAATCATCATCTTTGGTACCAATAATAACAATGGGGCCAATGAATAACCCTGTGGCTGGAGGCATTAGAGGAATGCTACCAAGATAGAACCTAAGAAGACAAACACCTTAGATTCTAGTTGTGCCCCCATAGTAAATATACTATGAGATGGTCATGTACTTACTAGATTATCATGACATGGAGAATGCCATAGAACATGTGCTAAAGTGTGAACTACAATGGTGCACATGGGGAATCACCCAATTGAAGCACAAGGAAACCCAATTCATGAAAACTCTATTAGATTGTGCCCATACTTTGTATAGGAAATTTGATCCTAACCAAGCTATGGTTGACTATGATACCTTCAAAAAAGCATTCTTGAAGGAATTCAACATACTAGAGTTTGAACAATAGAGAATTATCGTGCTCAAAGATATTAACCAAGGAATCTCAAAGGGCATGCACCTGTATGATGCAAGGTTCAAGACTGTCCTTTCAAAGCTTCCTTATGACATTAACCCCTCCTAGCATACATAATAGTTCATTGGAGGGTTGTTAGTGACGTTCAAAAGAGCACTCTCCATGAAGACATTCACAAACCCTCACGAAGAGCTTGAAACCACTCAAGGTCGAGGTATTTAGAAGCACTAATAATGAGATCACCCCATTCATAGAGGTGTAGATTACATCCATGGCCTCCCAAATCTAAAATTTTATTGCTATTTCATCTTAATATGCTTAAAGTGGCTTATGGTGCACTGAATATGAAATAGAAGGTCATAACAGAAATAACTTCCCTTGAATGAATGTGTGCACATTGATTCTAAGCTGTGAGTTATATCATGAGGCATATGATGTTCACAAATTCCCTTTGTTTTAATGTGCTAGTCAGGTTAACACAACCATATATTGTCATTTTTGTGATGCCTTTACTCATACCATAGTTGATTATTGAATAATCGATGTGATGCAAAAAAATATGGAGAGAGGTGCATGATAAGCCACTACAGTTATCAAAGGGAAAACTAATCAAGGGAATGAGGGATATGGATAATATAATGCAAGTTATAGAATACAATGAGGCACCAGAGGGTGAGGTGGAGGACATGAGGGTGAAAGGTTCCCACCCTATTCATGTTATAAGTTTGGTTCTAGAGAACATTATCATCATGACTACCCTACACATCCCACTTGTGGGTATTATTGAGGAACCCATAAAGTTGAGAAATTCCATAAATTATATAAAAATCTGACCCAAGGCAAGCCTAGCATATACAAGGGTGCAATAATGATCAGGCATGAGCCAAAAATGGAGAAGTAGACTCTGAAGGCACAATTTATGAACATAGAGATAGTCAAGGTACAAGATACTACTCATAATGGATTCACCACTTAGCCACCAGTTATACCAATAACATAGTTATTCCTAAAATATGAATAACATAGCCACACTGAGCGTATAACATGGCCTAAACCCAAATTTATGCCTTATCCAAACTCTACATGCTAGAAGGATGTTTTATAATAGGCCATGAGCATCATTCAAAACCTTCAAAGAGAGATCCAACTGGCATGAGACCTCAAAGCATAGGCTATTTCCACCCATAATAAGCAAGATAGTTAGGAGGGTAAGGTACAATAATTAATGGAGATCCTGCATCTCCTACAGATAAAAGGAATGCTACCCCTATTGAATAATTTACTTTTGAAACATGTAGGGTAAAATCTAGTTAAATTTATTGCACCACACATGGAGAGGGTATGAGAAGTGAGGAATACATAGAATGTAGAGTATGATCAAAAACTTTTTATGAATGCCACCATTGATGGATGGTCTATATGTGAGGTCCTTATGGATACATGCACTGAAGTCAATATCTTGACCAAGAAATCATGGGAAAAGATGGATAGGCCAGCCTTGATGCCTTCCCCTCATGTGTTTTATATGGCCAAAAAGACCTAAGTACAACCAATCAAAATTCTAAAATATATCATGGGCACTAAGTTCTATACTAACTTTGAAGAGATTGAGCTGGCAAAAAAAGGCAATTATCTAGTAGTCTGACAAAGACCATGGTGTTATGTAAATAACATAGATATGAACTTTAAAAGGTGTTACATGACCTTTAAAAATGGCAAGGAGAGGGTAGTGATCCCCCTCTCAAGTGACTAAGGACCCCCCTATCTAGAGAGTGTTGATATTAAGGATGAGATCAACTACATATATAACATCACAGTGCAAGGCACCGAGACTCTCAACCCCAATAATCAAGGAGTGTTTTCTTGGGAAGATGGAAAATCAGCCTCGAATACCACAAATGTTGCCTATGATCAATGGGTTAAGGAAGATTATAAAACCACTAGTCAAAGTTGTTGCCTAGTATGTGCAAAGGTGACCAAACTAATAAAGATGGGTTGGGTCCAGATTGATCGCACTCTTAAGAGGTGGGTCCCTTGTGATAAGAATGGAAAGAGAATGTTTTGCTTGAGAAAAGGTAAACTTATGGTACTCCCAAAATATGAAGGTAAAAATCCTATGGAAGAGTATTTTAGTGACCTCAAATCATGTATCCCCAAGGAGGTAGATAGAATGGGCACACTAGTGTATACTTTAATGAGCATTATCACTCATTAGTGGGTAGCACAAAGGCCTAGCTTTCTAACTTAAAAAGATGTAAAAGTATCCATCTGTACTAGATTTAGGAAAATCAACAAGGACCTGGATATCTTTGTTTACTCTAGTGACTCTGACCCTGTAGTGCATGTGTATTTATACAAAGAAACATGGACTATCTATGGTGATAATTCCCTAAGGATCCTATGGGTGCACACCTTCTATAGGACCCTAAGTATGTGGGCACAACAATGGTACATCATCAATGAGATGCATGATGAGATGGCCAATTGGAATGCATGTAAGGAGTGATTCATGTACACCTTCTCCTTTTCTTCAAATAATCTAGAAATGATTGAACCACTACAAGTATTTCATAGGGCAGTGTTTGAGGACACTATAATCCTAGAGGATCACCTAAAAGACATGTTTATGGAAAATGGATTGACATTCACAACATTATTTTAAGATCAAGCAGTCAATAGTGAGTCAAGTGAACAAGATGATGATACCTAGAAGGTTTGTAACTAGATGACCATGATAGGCAAAAATAATCTAGTGTACCAAGTAGAGGATAGTGCCCATAGTGAAGAATACCCTACTCATCTTCACATAGAAACAACTAAGGGAAGTAGGAAAGTTGAGGATTTGCATCAGGAGAGGAATGAGCCCTACCATGTGTCACTTAAAACTACCAAGATAGACATCAGCTTAAAAGGGTAACCAAAGATGGCTACTCTAGGCATATATTGATCTGATGTAGAGCTGACACAAATTGTGGATCTCCTAAAGGAGTTCCAAGACTTGTTCCCTCAGAATTACCAAGATATGAAAGGCACCTACCCATCCCTTAGGGAAATGATCATAAATCTAGTTAACGACGTAAGACCTATCAAGAAGCACCCTTACAAAATTAACCCCAATCTTCACACCAAGGTAAAAATAGAGATTGATTATATGCTAGACATAGGCATTATCTACCCTATGAAATAATCTAAATGGGTAAGCCCCATATTTTTTAGCATCAATAAGGATAGGCACATCTATATATGTATCGATTATAGACTATTGAATATCACTTGCATCACTGACCCTTCTTAACTCCATTCATCGATGAAGTCTTGGATGACATCACAAGCTATTAAATATACACTTTCACTTATGGGTTCTTAGGATACCATCAAGTCCAAATTAAGGAGGAGGATAAGCCCAAAATAACCTTTGTAATAGAATGGGGTTGTTTTGCATACAACATGATGCCTTTTGGAATGAATAATGTGTTAGTCATGTTCTCTACAGTGGTGATCATTACATTTAAGGACTTCATTCATAAGTTCTTCCAAGTGTATTTAGATGACTGGATTATGTATGGGCTAGTGAAGGACCATTATGACAACTTATACCTCATGTTTTAAAGGTGAAAATATTTACAGATATCCTTGAACCTTAATAAGTGCATCTTTACAACACCATTTGGCACCTTGCTCAAGCACATAGTCTACAAAGATGGTATGCTCATTGATCTCATGAATATTGAAATTATCCTATAGCTCCAGAAACCTTTCACACAAAAATATGTTCATGCCTTTCTTAGCCATTGTGGCTATTATATAAAGTTCATAAGGAGCTATGCAAATATTGTAGTGCAGCTAGAGGAGATATTGTGCAAAGATGGTCTATTCTATTGGGGTGTAGTATAAAAGGATGCCTTTGAAACTCTAAAGCTCAAATTGGCTAGTGCGCCAATATTATAATTTCTTGATTGGATGAACTCTTTCTATGTCTATGTTGATGCATTTGGCTCTATAATTAGTGTCATTATGGCACAATCTAGTGAAGTTAAGATGGATCATCCCATCTCCTTCGTAATCAAAAAACTGACCCAAGTAGAGTATAACTATATGACAACCAAGTACGAGGTGCTTACCATAGTCTACACCCTAAAAAATTAATGAAATACTTTTTTGTGAGCCATGAAGTGCTTAATTACCTTATAAACAAGCCCATTCTCCATGGGCACATTTGTATATGGATATTTTTATTTAAAGAATTCTAGTTCTCAGTTATCATGAAGTTGGGAAAATAGAACTCGAGCCTATACCATTTATCTTGCATTGACTCTAATGATGTAACCCTGCCTATTGAGTAAAATATGCTAGACATGGAACTCTACAAGGTCCAACGCATCCTTGAGGACTTAGTAAAGATCACTGCTTTTATAACATTTGGGTCTATGCCCCAGACTATAACAAGCAAAGAGAAAAAGTAGCTCATAGTTTACGCTACCCCTATTTAGATCATTAGAGGGGAACTATAAAAATTGAGTTGAGATGAATTCTTGTGCCAATGTGTCTTATAACATGAAAGGGACTCCATTTTTCAATAGGTACATGAGGGGATAGCAAGAGGCCATTATGAAAGAGACACTACAACATGTAAGGTTTTAAAATCAAGATTATGGTGGCCAAGTCTATTATAGGATGTCAAAGAGTGTGTCAAGGCATGTGAAATCTACCAATACATAAGAAAACCAAACCACTAGGATGAGATGATGATTATTCCCATTCTTGTTTAGGCTCCATTTGAAAAATGGGCCATTGACTTTGTTGGGCCAAACACTCCCACTACAAGTTACATAAGTACATGATATATTCTAATAGACATAGATTACTTCACTAAATGGGTTGAGGAAGTGTCAACCAAATACTGCACAGTGGCCACCATCACAAGGTTTATATGGGATAACATCATTAGTCACTATGGGTGCCTACTTAGTTTGACTAGCAATAGAGGCACGCACTTCTTCAATGAAACTATACAAATCCTACTGATGGAATATATGATGGCACACCATATGACAACCCCTTATCATCCCCAATTGAATGGCATCACTAATTCATTTAATAAGATTTTAGAGATGTGCCTCATAATTATATGTGATGTGGGTCACAAAGATTGGGATGATCATATGTCAGTAGTATTGTTGGCCTACCATACTACCTAAAAGCACCTAAATAAGACTACAACATTCCAACTAGTGTTTGACATAGAGGGTATTTTATTGATTGAGTTCATAGTGCCCTCATTATGTATTCCATGTATTGGACATTTGGATGACCAATAATCTTTGATCACATGGCTGAAACACTTAGAGTGCTTGGATGAGATGGGCACCCAAGCAAGATGGAGCTAATAAAAAGAAAAAACATGATAAAATTTATGGCATGACAAGCACATCAAGTGAAAGGTACTTACTGAGGGAGCACTAGTCTTGATATATGATTCTAAGTACCTTAAGCACCTAAACAATCTATGAATTAGGTGGATGGGCCCTTACATCATCCACAACATATTAGAGATAGTTTATGTAGGATATGCACGTTGATAGGTGAAATTTTCACTGGGCATTGCAATGGTAACTGATTGAAGCCTTATAGATAATAGAATGGCATTTTTGCCATCAAAGACCAACTTATTGGTCACAATTTAGTTGTGTTATGCTAACCAGAATAGAATCTGGTGCAAGCCAAACATTTCTTTAGGTTGTGTGTTGATTGTGTGTTGTTTCTTGTAATAAATGAATAAGCAAGGAACTTTTAGGCCCATAAGAGAAATCTTTTGGTGATTCTAAGCATAACTCTAATTGGGTGAGTTGAGCATGGTTGTTTTCTATATGCCTGAGGATAGACACCTAAGTTTTTAGGTGCATGGATTTTTCTAGACTTTGAAAATTAGGGAGTACCAAGTGAAAAAGAGAGGTTCACAAGATGATAGTGCATAAAAGATAAAAATGGAGGCACAATAGATTCTCATGCACAATAAATCAAGATAAACATGAATAATGAAGTGCTAGAGGACTAACATATGAATTTTTATGGGGTAGGGCAGGCCAAAGCAAAAGATGAAAGTGTAATAAATTGACCAAGGAATGGAAGTGCACTAAAAAAGAAGTGCAATAGGAAAAAGAGATGGAACTGAGGAGGTTGAATCATGTGCATGTGAAACACTACACCTAGGTTACCCTAAGAAAGGCCAAGGTCATGCTAAGGTAAATGAATTACAAGAGGAAGATTTAAAGACAAACTGACATCCACCCAAGGTAAGAAGTGACCATTTGAATCACCAGTCACTTCACCAAAAATACCATTAAGAGAAATTAATGTGGTGATGGTAGAGTCATAAAGATATACAACAAATGCAAATGTGGTGGAGGATTTTTGTATATTTTTTAGGTTTAAGCTGATTTCAATAAATCCATGTATTTCCATGCCATTACTCACCTACAATAAAGAGGGTAGTTGAAGTTAAGGTATAAAGAGGCCAACAATGCACTAGTCTAGGTTGAAAACCTTATGTGAATTTAAACCCAAAATGCAGAGTAGAACTAGAGTTGAAGTGAGAAAATACTACCATAGAGAAACCTAAGCACCCACAACTGCCAAACAAGAATTACTGAATAATGAAAGAGATTGCATTCCCATTGAAATTGAAATAAAGGTATGTGGGGAAATAATTGGGAAAGAAAATGATAGAAGAGATTTAGAGTGAGGCTACCATTATTGGCAAACAAATATTGAGAGATAAAATCATAGTCGTAGACCTTGAAATTATGAGGAAGTACCAAGAAACATTACAGGCTTTAAGAAGATAAATAGACCATGCTTCAACACTAACCAGTTTAGAATGGGAAATAAATGAATGAATTTTGGTCCATCACAAGTGAAGAAGGATGCTAAGATGGTATGAATGGTATAATAGATAACCACTATAAAGAAGAATTTTTAGCCATTTGAAGGAGTTAGCATTGTTGATGTTGACCCTGAGGCACTCACCAAGATGTCATATAGAGAAATGTAGTTTCCCTTTAAATTCTTAGTTGGGGAAAGTTGGGTATCTTTCATGTACCCCTACATGTTGAAATAATACAACCATCTCACATCAAGTAATGTGTAAGAGCTCAACTAAGACTAAGTGGTTAACACAAGAGCAAATATGGAGGCAAGTGCAG
This sequence comes from Torreya grandis, assembly GCA_037957365.1. Classification (NCBI taxonomy): domain Eukaryota; kingdom Viridiplantae; phylum Streptophyta; class Pinopsida; order Cupressales; family Taxaceae; genus Torreya; species Torreya grandis. The sequence goes on from JARHVA010001528.1 coordinate 1,862,231, forward strand.
TGTTGTTTGACATCTTCATCTGTGATAGGCTATGACCACCAGTGTAACCTAGTTATATGAGTTTCCATGTTTTGGAAAGATGAAAGAACTTATGTAGTTCCTCCTTTTACATGTCCATGGATATTGCTTCTACTTCATAGGGAGATGCATGTAGATATTATATCACCTCATCAATAGAATCACTGAGCTCCTAGGTTTAGGTGTAGATATCTACTTGATGATGGAGGATGATGTAGAGGCAAAAAAGATTACAAACTCCTTGGTTATTACAAGATAAGGTTCACATTCCCAATAAAGGACATAAAATACCCTAGCATAAGGGCCATAGTACATATCATGAGTTCCAAGATTTTCCCCATTAGATAGTGGATAAACTTCAACAAGGCTTACTTGTGCATAATCCACCACATGGCACAAAGGTTCAAGTTCAACATTGAAAAATTCACTGCTAAAGAGATGGTGAAGAATGCACTAGAGTGCCACAAGGCATGAGAGACCTTCAGGTGGGGGTCTATGTTAATATTAATAATGATGGAGGATAGCAGTGTTCTTGATGGTACAATCTTTGGGTCTTTTTGATGCATAAGGACTCCCCAACATTTAAATACCAAGAATTCACCTTCCCACCCTCCTCCTACCAAAAATATAAGACACCAGTACTAGGGTGGTGCGCTTAATATATAGAGGCATACAGGATTGAATGGTGTATCCTATAATAGCTCTCCTAACACATGTTTAGACTGATGACCTTTATTATCATGCAATAATTATATGTAGTGAATATGGTGCTCACAGACGATAACCTATCCAGATAGCTTAAACTCCCTTACACATTTTTCACAATATATTTCAGGGAGTTGCTAAGTAGGATTCCTAATGTGTAGCAACTAGATATCCCAAAGAAGGTCATGGATATGAAAAGGATTAGCTTGATGTGTCAATATGTGTAGACATCTAATTCCTAACACTATTTTTGTTGAAATTTTCAATCTTACTTGATTTGTACTCAAATGCACAATTTAGGCCAAAATCACTAAAATACACTAAATAGTTTGAGCTTGTCATAAACAAGTGTTGTTTTAGGCTAATGTATCCCTAAATATGGAAATGCATTGTATGTGATACCTAACTTTGATCAATTCATTTCAAGTTAAAATGATGATTTCACCTTTTTGTGCTCTGGATCACTCTTTTTTTTTAATTTGCTAGTACACATCACGTACCTTTGTTATTTTGTGTTGGAAACATCCTAAATGGGAATATAGTTCCAAAGCATCTAACACCTTCTAATTCTTGATGATTCAAATTATGACCCAGTAATATGACTTTATAACCATTTTGATTAATTGAGGGCCAATTTCCAAATAATTGCACAATATTAATTAATCTTGTTTAAGGCTAATTAATTCAAATCAAAAGCTTAAGTGTATTTTCCATGGTGTTATTAATTATTTCAATATTGGAAATTGATTCTCAATATCTACATCACCTAGTGACATCATCTATGGGGTGGCATCTACAAGCTATAATTGCATAAAATATCTGAATTATGGGCACCCATGCCTAATTAATGCCTCTTCCCCCAAATCATTATGAGGGCATTTATTGATTTTATCCTCCAAAATTGAATGGATTATTGGCCACACATCTTGATCTCAATATGGACAGTCACAATTCATTATGATCAATTACAAAAATATATAAATAAGAGGCCTCTCACACTATTTCTTAAGCTTAAATTGTGTAAAATTTTAATGCTAAAATCTTTCCACAATTCCTTTGTGTTTTTACTATTGTATTATTTGCAATTAGATTAGCTTCATTGATAGGCATATTGGATAGTTTATATCATGAGCCTAGGTTATGCATAGAATTCTTGAGGCAATGGAGGAGCAAAGAAGTCATTGTTGATAAATACTAGATCTCTAAATCAAGGGAAGAACACGATTAGATCTACTTTTGAGTAATGGAGTCATTTTGAAAGGTAATGGTTGATTGTTTTCTTTAATTTATATCTTGTTATCATTAGCAACCCCTGCATGAATAGGTTGGATTGATTTGTTTAGTTCTTTATGCATTTCTATTTGATTTATTGACTAATGTTTGACTAATCAAATTTCTTAATCTAATATATATTTTAGCACACCTGATGGGACTGAACGCATTTGACATACCAAGGAGATCCATATGCAAGTTGAAAATTAAAGAATGGATGCTTAAATATCTTTAAAAATAATTTTTAACCTTGTTTTGGTTGTATTCTAAATTATGGTATTTCATGGGTTTACACAAAGACCATCGGTACTCTTATGTAACCTTTAGCGGTCATGAACTAATCATCGGTGATCATACATAACTTATCATGATCACTGTGTATATCTCAAAACCATCAACGGTCATTGTGCAGGGTAGAAAGCTAATAAGCCATCTTCCAGAGCTTGGTTTGGGGTGACACAAACTCTATTTTTGATGATTTATTTTTTAAAACCACATGTTTTCTCCTAAATATTCAAAATATGTTATCAATTTACCTTCAAGTTGCATAGTTTTTAAATAAAATCTTGAAATAGGAGCTTGAATCTTTTTAAATTTTATAATTATTATTTCTTGGTTTTGTTAAATTATGTTTTCTTTATCTAATTCTTGCCTTGCAAGTTTCATTGAGATTTTTTATAGCCATTGCCTAACCTAATGTGTTTCTATTTTGTGATTTTTCCTTTAGGTTAATAGGTGTTCGATGATGGTCTTAGTCAACTGACATCGATTCACACAACTGATATTGATTATTTTCAAACATTATTTGCTAACCAATAAAAGAGATTCTAAGCTAAACAACATTCTGATAATTTTCTTGCAGGAACTACTTGTAAAGTGATCAAATCATGCTTAATTAAGTCTTTTTAAATCTTTTTTGGATGATTAAAAATAGTTAAGAATTTCTATTTGGTGCTTAAATGAAAATTTAAGGTGTTTACTTGAATCATTTTGTATTTTTTCTTTCAAAGCTTTACAACCTAAGGCCAAGGGGTCAAAGAACACCAAATCTTTCATTTTAGTGCTTTAAAATTAAACTCACTTCCAATTTTTTTATTTTATGTAAGTTATTTATCATTTTTTTAGTTAAATTTTTTTATGCATAAAGTAAGTTATGTGTGTATGCTCTCCTCTCATCCCCTATAGGGAACTTATGGGATCAAAAGTGTTATCTTCATTGAAAAATTATGTCTTAGTCCAAAGGCATAAAAAAGATGTTGTGAAGGCACTCCTCAAGACCCACATGGCTTGGGTGATCTAGAAATAACCATAAATCATTTTTACTTAGTTTTTATTTCATGCATTTTGGCTTGTGAGGGGTACTTCATTACCTCCCATAAATTCTATAGGGAAGCTTTGACCCAGGGCTTCATCTCCCAACATCATCTTCAACCCCACTCCATGGGGGGTATATAAATTGGGATCCCGTCACTAGGATGATGGTTTGAGTGGTTAAACCATCTTTGTTAGTATAGGCTAAGCCCAGGATGTATGATCATGTTGGGAATCACACTACATTGAATAATTGATGGATGTAGTGGTTGTGAAAAGGACTAGACCATTTCACAATAAGCCATTTGACGTACACCTAATTGACATGTTGCTTCTCTTGTGTGCGTAACATGAAAGTTGGTACACATGAGATCCATATAAAAATGTGTGAAACTTATATTTTTAGTCAACCCCACTTTGCCATACCTTGATAAGATTTAGGATGATTAATTAGTTGTATTTGTCTTTTGGTATTAAATGACTTGGTGTTCATTTGAGTTAAAATGGTATTAACAAAACATCATAACCAAAACATATTGTCCACAATTTTTTGAATGAGGTGTTACATTGTCCGAGTAAAAATAAATCTTTTCCTTGTTCAAATTTTTCATCTTAAACATTGTGTCATATCATCTAATTAGTGCAGTTATGCTACCCATTTGAGTCTAGACCAATTTCTAAATTGTCTTAAGTCCTTAATTTATAATTTAAATTCGAAATTGCACTTTTTTAAATTCATAAAGTTCATATTTTAAATTGGATTTCACCATTTTCACTTGAAATGAGGGAACTTGGGTTTAATTTACAATTTGGATTGAAGGTCATTTATAGACTCATTATCTTATTATCATCATTGGTGGACTCAAGTCATCTTGTGTGTCACTCACACTTTGAGTCCTAGAACATATTTTATACTACCATTCCTATTACCATGTGGTTATGTTATGCCACCCATTTTGTACTAATTTTATACTTAAAAATTCTTGCATGTTTCCACATCATGAGTTTCTTGGTTCACATTGTCTCCTTCCTAATCTGAAGGGATTTCTTCTAGTTTTCTAATAGTAACTCATCAAATTTGAACTAGATTTTATGGTATTGATGTATCTCAAAAGTATATGTTTTAGTGTATTAATGACACACTAGTATTTTTAAGTTATCATACCCTATTTCAATACATATGATTTCAAATTTACCCAAGGTTGAGTAATTTTTTGAACATCATTCTTTTAATTGCATGTGGTTCCATGCCATCTTCCTTTTATAGTATCTTTGGTGCCTTGGTCATTTGTTTGGAAGAAAGATAAAAATGCATGCCTTGTTTAAACATTTGAAAAACATTGTCCAAATTGTGTCAAATGTGTAGAATAAAATTTATAAACATGACACTAAGGTACACTCATAATAGGGTCTCTTGTGGCCTTAGTTACGAGATAGAGCATTTTTATGGTAGACATGAGTATTTTGTCTTGTTTGAGGATGTCACCCTCTTTGAGCCTATTTAATGAAAACCATTCTAATCCATGTCTATTTTTGTGTGTCATCTCCATCCTTCCCCTTAGATTTGAATGTCATACTTGAAGGTTACTATTTTGGGATATCCTCCTTCAATTTTTACATCACACTTAAAGTTTACCATTCTAGGTTATCCCCCTTCAGCTTGTGTGAGTGATCCAACTCTACAACATGTGAAGGTTACCATTTTAGGCTATTATCCTTCATCTTGAATGAGTAATCAAGCTCCATAATGCATGAAGGTTACCATCTTAGGACCTCCTCCTTTGGTTTGTGCAAGCAACCAAACTACGTAGCATTCATTTATTACCATTCTAGGCCTGTCACTTGTATTTATTAAGCCTATTGTTGAAGAGCACCCATTTGATGAACCAGATTGTGTTAATCCCTTCTTCAATAGTATACTTTTTAGAGATCCCATTATTGAGTCACAAACCAATATTTTTGATAAACCAAATGTTCCCCACTTTAGAAATTTTGAGCCAAAACAACAACCATTACCTCTTCAAGAACCATCTTTCGAGGACAAAAATGTATTCAAAATTGATATTTGCAACCAAATGTCAACCAAAACCCCAATTTTATTGTTTAAACACCCATTTTTTATGAGTCATTCTATGATGAATCACCTATTCATGTTTTACCTATTTTTAAAGAGCCTCATCTCCTTGACAAGCCAGTCTCTACAGAGTTATCTCTTGATCTTCTCCTACTCATTGAGGAGTCTCCTTTTGATAGATAAGATTATGTCAAGTTATCCATTGAGTGGTAACCTCTCTTTGAGGGGCTTCACTTAGATGAGCCAATCTATGTTGAACCCTTCCTAGATGAATCAATTTTTATAGAGCCCATTATGCCATCAAAGGCCATTACTTGTTTAATACCAAGCATTCAACAAAACAACAATATAGAATAAACCATGTCAAATGAAGAAAAAACATTAGAGTCAAGTTTTATTTTTAAACCGATATTGAATTTAGAATCAAAACCAAAATCAACATTAGTTGTGACATTGGATTCAAAGTCCCTTGTATTAGAATCAAATTCAGAAATAGAATATAATATTGGTTGTTACAACATTGGTTACAATTTCCTTGAGGATCAATTTGAATATATGTGTGATCCTTTTATGTTGTTTTAGTATGATTACTTCAGCATCTACATGGGTTCTCCTAGTATCTTCTATGAGGATTGTGCTTTCATTCATCATTCCATTACCCCCATCTAACTTAGTCATTATATTGATATTCCACCTCCCACAAGTATCGATTAGGACTGATAGAATCACACTTTATTGATCTGCATACATGGAAACATACCATCTATATAATATCAAGGGGGTCAAGACTAAATTCATGCAAAAGAAGAACAATCCCCTAGTGACATATTTTTGGAGGTGTTAGGGGACGATCAAAGCTTGAACTCAACATCCTTTAGTAAAACCTTTTCAAAGGTGATAGAAGACAATAAAATTCAAATGTTAATATCTCTTCATGAAACCTTATTTGAGGCATTATGGGATAATCAATATAAATTCATTGGTGAAAGCCTCATCAAAGTGCCAACAGTTGAGCACCAAAAAATTTCACTACCTATTGAAGATATTATTCAAGATCAAATCATTATAGATTTGCATCTACAACATAATCAACTAGTAACTACTCTCAATATCAAACAATAACAAAAATGTGGTGGTCTTATCAAGAGAATTTTTAGAGGTCTTCGACCCTACCAAAACCAAAATTATGTCAAATTTAGAATCAGCAACATTACGTGTGACTAAAAGTCCTGATCTTTATTTGTTTCCCCTCCATTCTATAATTCATTTCATCCACCTATTCATTACCCACTTATATCATTTATCCTAACATTCATTACCATATCTATCATCACTTTCCTTTACAGATGCTACAAGGATATCTTGTCTCTAAGTTTAAAGGAAACAAAATCAATGACTAAAAAAGATCATGAACACATTATTGAGATCCAGATCGGTAACAAGTTTAGGATAGAGAAACTTTTCCAATGAGTTGTTGGATAGAAATTTTTATAAGTGATCATTTCTATTGTCTCATATGTTGACTAGGACATGCATCTTCATATTATCAGGAACAACATAACCCATTTTCATTTATAATTTTCCATTAACATGCCTTGTATCTTTGGGGTAACCCTATATACCATTTTCATTATAAGCATATTATACCATTATGATCCATTTACCGCATTGTTTGAACTACATTGACTTTAGGTCCTTAAGGATTATGTAAGTAGCACTCAATTTCTATTGAGGATAGCTCGATCACCTTCACCATGATCTCACCATTTTATGAGCAATTATCAAGTTTAAAATCTCTTGCTTATTTTGTGAACAAGGTAAGCCAATCATCACTTAGGGGCAACTTTATTGACATTATAGCCAATTGTCTTCTAATTATTTTCCTTATACCATTTCTTTAATATTGACCGAGGCTTATTTTTAGCTATCTTGCTTATCCCATTTTGATCTTGGTTCCTTTGGTTCTTCCTGCACCTTTTGTAAGGGGATTCTGATCCAATTTCAACAATTTTAGAATGTCATGTTGAATGACTATCTGTGGAATTAGTGTGACATTTGATTTGGCAAGTTACTTTCATCTATTATTTTACTTGGTATCATTGATTATAACTGCCTATGGGCAAATTAGTATTATCCCTATTTATAACCACCTTTGGGAAAATTAGTATTATGATGTTATTTCCTAATTATAATTGGCTATGGGAAAATTAGGTACAACACCTTTTTATCATGCATTGTCACATCATCTAGTCATTACTATTATCATTTACCTTATTGCTTGCCTTTATTTTTAAACTTGTTATCACCTGGTTGGTTTTTCATCACCCTTTGTGTTGAAAAAATCATTGTAACTTAAGGTCATAATGGGATTTCTTAGGTTGTGATCAATTCATGTTAAGATCAACTCAGTCCCACTTTCATTATGTTCTCATCATCTTGTGATAATTTTAAGTTGGTGTGCTCTCACCATTTTATGAGCTAGATCATTTTGTATCTTTTAATTCTCAACCGCGTTGAGATAATTATAAAATTCCAAAAACATTCATAAAAGTTTTTAAAAATCCAAAAACATTTTGTTTATTTGATTTTTATTGCTGTTGTTTAGTTTTTTATTTTACTGTTTGGTCTTTCTTTGTCTGTTTTCCAAGTATAACTTGATGGTCCACATAGATCTTGATTATTCATATCTTGATCTCATATTTTAAAGATGTTTTTTCTTTATTTTTATACATTATTATTCCTACTGAAATCCTGATTGTTCATATCTAGATTTTAAGTTCGGTTTATTTATGTTTATTTTTTTCTTTGTCTTTACTTTTTTATTTAAATGTAAATAGTTGTAACTCTAGTTTTGGTCATTATTTTACCATTATATTTAGTTATAGGTATTCACATTTGAACTATATTTTCATATTTTAAATGCCATGTCATTATGAGTTATTCATACTTATGATGCCTAATTTATTTTACAATATTAAGCACTTTGTGCTCTAGAATCCAGTCTTAACATTAACATAGCTTCGATGAACATATCTCAAGATCACTATGCATAAACTAGGCTCAATAGGTTTAACACCTGACTCAATGCTTATATGTGCATCTCTTCACATACATCATAGGTATAATCAATTCCTTGTAATTTTTCATCATCCCTCATTCCATTCTCTCCCAAATTTGGGGTGAACTACATTATCTTGAGGTCCATTTGGACTATGTAGGCAACGCTTAGATACATGACATATCTTGAGTCAGCTTATCCATCTTCACTCTTATTTTCATATCTTTCATCACTTTGTTTATCCTTGTATGCTTAGTTTTTTTGGCTCTAGCATCCATTCCACCATCATATATATGTTTGCACTCGCTCATGTTTAATCTATGTTTTAGGTTATATCCTTGAGTTAATTGCTTGCCAATTTTCCCATGATGGGGTACTACATTTGAACCCAGTCATAAATCTAAATCATCCCTATGAGGAAAAGACCATTTTTTATTTTTTATCAATGATCAAAATTAGCCCTGTTAGGGCACAACTATCTTATCATGATCAAATTTACTCTACTAGGGTACCTCTTATTATCATATTTTAGAGACCACATTCTCATTTTAATCTATATTAAAATCTCTTCACACTATTACCCATGATGGCATTATTTTTAGTGTGCAACTTGTCTTGAGATTGATCAATACTGTAAGCGTGCAGCTTGCACTCTCTAATTGGATGCATTCAAAGTGTGTCACTTATATGGTTGGATTGAATCCTTCCTATTCACCCCATCTTTGGGGCCCATTATACCTCTAATTATATTTTGATCATTGATGGTAATCATGCATGTAAGCATTATCTCATTTGGATGTGATCTATTCTACAGGTTAAGATCTCACTTTCCCTCTCTTTTTGAGAGTTTATCCTTCTCTTTCATCCTAGTATGTCCTCTCGAAGGGGCATCATGGGCCATTTCTAATTTATTCTTGACAAATATTTTATTTGAAAATATGTTGCTTTTTTTAAGTGTCTCTCTATGCCTTATCAAATAAGGGTAAAATGTAGACATCCAATTCCTAACACCATTTATGTTGAAATTGTCAATCTTACTCAATTTGCACTTAAATGCCTAATATAGGCCAAAATCACTAAAATACACTAAATGGTTCGAGATTTTTTTATACAAGTGTTGATTTAGGCCAATGTATCCCTAAATAGGGAAATGTATTTTATGTGATACCTATCTTTGATCAATTCATTTCAAGTCAAAATGATGATTTTGCCTTTTTGTGGTCTAGATCACAATTTTCTTTTAATTTATTAGTACACATCATGTACCTTTGTTATTTTGTGTTGGCAACATCTTAAATGGGAATACATTTCCAACACATCTAACATCACCTTCCAATTATTTTTGAGTCAAATTACAACCCAGTAATATGACTTTCTAACCATTTTGATTAATTGAGGGCCAATTTCCAAATAATTGCACAAATATTGATTAATCTTGTTTAAGGCTAATTAATTAAAATCAAGAGCTTAAGTGGATTTTCCATGGAGGTTATTGATTATTTAAATATTGGAAATTGATTCCTAATATTTTCATCACCTAGTGACATCATCTATGGGGTGGCATCCATAAGCCATAATTACATAAAATATCTGAATTATGGACACCCATGCCTAATTAATGCCCCTTCCCCCAAATTATTATGAGGGTATTTATTGATTTTAGCCTCAAAAATTGAATGGATTATTTGCCACACATCTTGATCTCAAGATGGATGGTCATAGTTCATTCTGAGAAATTATAATAATCTATAAATAGGAGACCTCTCACATCATTTTTTAAGCTTAAATTATGTAAACTTATAATGTTAAAATCTCTCCACAAGTCTTCTATGTTTTGATTATTGTGTTATTTGAATTTGGTTTAGCTTCATTGATAGGAATATTGGATAGTTTATATCATGAGCCAAGGTTATGCATAGAGTTCTTAAGGTAATGGAGGAGTAAAGAAGCCATTGTTGACAAAGACTAGAGCTCTAGATCAAGGGGAGAACATGCTTGGAACTAATTTTGAGTAACGGAGTCATTTGGGAAGGTAATAGTTGATTACTTTCTTTAATTTATAAATTGTTATCATTAAAAACCCCCACATGAATAGATTTGATTGATTTATTTAGTTCTTTATGCATTTCTCTTTGATTTATTGACTAATGCTTGACTAATAAAATTTTGTAATCTAATCTATAGTATGTGCACCCAAGAGAGAAAGCCACAAAGGATGAGAAGGATGACTCTGAATACATGGACCTCTATCCCGTCAAGAGGGAAGTGATAAATAGGTGCATATTTATGTTGTATTATGAGATGAAGCTATGGAAGAAGGGCATAAACCCTAGAAAATATGATGATTTCCCCTTCTAGATTGGTGATGAAGGGAAGCTAGTGCCAGTAATGCAATAAAAATCTCCCCAAAAAAAGTAGGGAGAGAATATTGAATAAATTCAAGAGCACATCAAGTTGAGGGTTGCCTCTGATGAAGAAGTAACTCCTTCAGCTCTAAATAAGAAGCACATGACCTTCATGTTAAAAACTACTTCCTCTAGTAAGAAGCATAAAAGGAAGAATTCCAAGGGACCCATTACATTCCCTACAATAACTATAGCAAAATTTGAGGTAGAAGAGGCCCATGTACATGGAAGGGAGGAAGAGATGGAGGAAGAAGTAGAAGAAGAGGGAACAAGGTGAGGATCCCACCACTGAAGATGTTTAGAATTCTCTCTAAGGTAGCACTACCACCACACATGAAGAGATAAAGAAGCTAGCCAATGCCTCATCCAAAGATCCCTCCACATAGCCTCCATAAACTAAGGAGGAAAAGAGAAGGTTATAGAAGAAGATGAGCCATAATGAGGAAGAAATTAAGATGGAACTAGAATTAGAGAAGAAAAGGAAGGCTTGGAAGGAAGCCAACATGAGTCAGGTAGATATTGAGAAGGCTAAGGCCAAGGAGGAAAAGTCCAAGGAGGAGAAGGCCAAGAGAAGAAGAAAATGAAAAAGGTTCTTGCAAGTACAAAATCGGCCCTTGAGAAAGCAAATAAGGTGTTAGTGCCCCCACCAGGATAGTAGATGAAGTTGCATAATAGGCATTCCCAAGTAGTGAATGGGTGCCTAAAGAAAATGAAACTAATACTAGCACCATAGAAAAACAATAAATGGAGATTGCTAAGGAACCCCAATAGAAATAGAAATAAGGTGATGTTAGCACTAATGGAACACACAAGGATGTGAGTGATGACAAACCCTAGAAAGAAGAAGTAGATAAAGTGGAAAAGTTTGAAGAAGAACCCCTTTTAGAACAAGAAGATGAGTCCTTAGAGGAGAGCACTGAAGAAAGTGGTAGTGTTAGTGAGGAAGGAGAGAAAACAAAACTGGTCATCACTAAAAAAGAAGGCATAGAGTTGAGTATAAGGTAAAAAGTGTGGAAGGGGTAGATGAAGGACAATTTTTATATGTTTGAATACATGTCCCTCGAATCCACCATAGATAGGATGTGTAAATATCTTATGTTTACATTTGATAGCTACATGGATGATCCTCACTTTGAGACACCTCAAAAGGCTATATTAGGCATAGATGAAATTGAACAAGGGCATGACTCCCTCATCATAAATCCCCATGCTATGAACCCAGTCTAGTCTATGAATGTCCTTATCTAGATGGCTATTGAGGTTGTAAAAAATAACATCATCAATAATGGTAGAGCAAAGAAATGGAATAAAATTTGTATGGATTTTGAAGATAAAGTATAGGCCATGAATTTCAAACTATAGTAGTTATGTGAACACATAGAGATAACCAAACCATCCCTTTTGGTCAGTGTTGATAGAGTATGTGTCTTAGTGGAGCAAATACTACTAAGGATGAAACCACATTTGGTGTTAGAAGAATAAGAAGAAGACCCATGCATCGTGTTATAGATGAGTTATGCCAAGCTTGAAGAGGTGGAGGACCTCTTTATAAAACTTCAAGAAAGTACAAATGCAATCGATGCCATCTTAATGAAAATTTCCAACCAAGTGTCAATAATATCAGATGTGTGCCTCAAGCAGGCAAAGGGGAAAAGGAAAATTTGATCACATAGGTTTACTCTACGATCAGGGTAGAGCACATGTAGATAATGGGCAGGGTTAATACACTAAGCACATAGATAAATGACTAGGAATAGAACTTGGAAGCACTCTTTCACACCTTACAAAGTAAGTTCTATGAAAAAGGAATAATCATGAATGGATGAGGGATAAGAACTAAGGCAAATCTTGAGGCCTTTAGAGAAGAGCTAGATAAGATAGATGTGTTTGTGCTTGTGCTTAGCACCACCTTCATGGAAATAGATAGTGACACTGAGGAAATCAAGATTACTATCAAGGTCTTTGAGGACTTCGATTCTGAACTTAAAGAGAGTGTGCTCAAGTTTCACACATCGAAATCTTTGGTAATATAGTTTGAGGATGGACTAGTAATTTTTTATGGGGTAATATTGGGCCCCTAATTCATTAATTATGGGATTTGTGACATCATGGTATACATCTTGATGTGAGTTAATCAATTGCAATGATTTTTATTTTGGTATCTTGGCCCCAATTGGAGGAATCAATGCATATCTTGCACTAGTTGGTAGGTGGTTAACTGGCACCTAGATCTTCAGGTATCCTTTATGAGTAGTAACATATGGTGACCATAACACAAAAGATGCAAGGTGATGGAGGTGATGGAATGATCAACAAAGGCTCTAACTTAGCACCTAGTTTACATTCTCCATCCTAACAAATAGATGTTCATTTGTACTATAAAATCAATTCCAAACCAATGAAGTGATGACGTGAATTAGATGTAGTGAAGATCTATAGAATTGGTTCTAGATATAATGTTATGGATTCTATTAGCATGAAAATTAGTATGAATGCCATTAAGGCTCCAATTATATACACCCAAGCTCACCTGTGAGCCTATGGGTAATTAAGTAGTATAAGATAGGTTTTACTCTATTCTTGTCATAATGAACTATATACTTGGTATTTTATGATCTTTGATTAATGAAGAAGAATGGTTGTATTAAACATGGTACTTATAATTTGAATTCCTTTTGCTTTGATATTGAAATATGCAATGAATGTACTAGTTATAATGTGGTAATCTCAATATAGTAATGTTAAGAATGTTATTTGCAAGCTTCTGGTTTATGTTGTTAATGGCATCTCTATCCTAAGTGATGATGTCAACATACTTTTTGAAATAGCCTAAGTTTAAGGAGAGTCATGTACCCAAGCTTTGATACCCTTGATAATAAGTGCTATCCAAAACATGTCTACTTGATCTAAAGTATTCCCTTGACCCCTCAAAGCACCTAAATGATGTTAAGCCTAGTGAAAAAAAGGTGTGTGCCCTTGAGACTATAGAACCAAATTGATATAGGCTAATGCCCTTATGACCAAAACTAGTCACCCAAAATAGGTTTGTGCCTATAAACCATTAGGATTATCCCAAACAAGGCTTGTGCTAATGAATCTACCAAAATCCTATGTTGAAATTACCAAGTCCTATAAGTGAAATCTTATGCCATGGCACAATAGCCCAACATGGGCCCCGATTATTTCTTTGTTGCACTTTGGGTGAGCACATAAAACTTGTGCCTTATGTGAACTGGTCCTAGGATAGTCAGGTGATAAATGTTGAGTGTTACAGGAATATATTATGTTTATGCCTAGTTTTAATGAGTTCAAAACTGAATTAGACAACCAAATGAGTACCTAAATTAATGAATTGGTCCCCTTTTCTACAACATGGTTGAGGTGATTAAATTGAAGGCCATAGAATGGAGAAATAACATAATAATATATTTTAATATATTCAATGTAAAAACTATTTATTTTTGTACAAGATAAGCTTTAAAAATCTTACAAAAAAGAATTTAGTTAAAGAAAATTAACTCACAGGTATAACCAACCCATAAACAAACAATAAACTAAAACTAAATAAAACATAAACAAACTAAATATTTTAGATCATAAAATAATCCAACTCCCCCTTGATCCAAATGGGTATAGAATAAGAAATAAATAGATCAATGACTCTGAAGTCATCATAGGAACTCTATCACAACTACAAGTGGTGCTCTATACCTTTGTCATTGACCAAAAACTAATGTCACTCCATAAAGAATCCTACCCTTGAGAGTTTGGAAAAAATGGCCAATGAACACAATCAAATGTTTCTCATCTTCGATGATCATCGTATTATACTATAGTAGAACATAATCTATCATGTCCAACTACACTAACCCACATACCGTCCCACATAAGAACCCATCTAAGAGAAAAAACCCATACTATGTATGGAACATCTCCCTGATGTCCAATAAATACTGATGACCTTTGCTCAACACTAAAGGTGATATCAACCTTTGTCAACTTGTATTGTCACTGATGACTAATCGAAGGCCAAAAATGTAATATCTTCTCCCCCTATCAAGCAAGAGTTGAGAAGCTATGCATCAAGAGAAATGAAATCAAAAAATCATGTCTACTTCATGACATGAATATTAGGTATGGAAATCTAAAAATGAAATTGAAATAAAGAACACAAACCAAAAGACTACTACTATAACAAATCCCAATCTTAAGCCTAGTAGGTCACACAAGAGGGGTGAATCACTGATCAATCAAAATATGGTGTCAGGTCCATCAAGACCATAGACATTGACCATATAAGATACCTCCTAATTAGAGGTGTCTTAAAATAACCAAAATAACTACAATAACCAAAAGATCAATCGTTAGAATGATCCACATAATTGGCCTCAACTTTATTTATATGTGGAGAGTGGGTTCATTGAGAAGGACAGACATCTACAAGATGTCTAATACCACCACATTTGAAACATTTTGGTTGTTTCCTATGCCAATGAGATCTAGAAGAATTTGGATCATTAGAAGAATTATAGGAGTGAGAAGAATGCCGATGGTGATGTTTGTGTTTAGAAGACCTTGGAGAGTGTTGATGTGAATGTTGTGGAGATCATCAAGAATGATGTGGAGAATGTATCTTATAGTGTTTCAAAGAATGTTTCTAAAACTATCATTGTATATGGTGATGATCTTTGTGTTGGGACCTATTCTTTAAATAGTGAACCTTTTTAATAAGTGTACTTTTATTCTTTATAAATTATCTCTCATGTTGAGTCAACAACTCAAAAATAGTGTCAAATGTGGCTCCATTCAGCTTATCACAAAGTTGTATCATTTCGAAAAAAATGTATACATATAACTAAGCCCATTCAATGTGATAGAAATCAATATGTCATCATAAATTTTAAGCCCTGTGGTACAATACTTTTTTTAAAGTTTTCATGTGTGAAAGATATTCAAATACATCTTCATTATCTACCAATTTCTTTATTCAAAAGTTGTATAAGAAGTTCAATCTTCTTGTATGTAGGTTTCTTGTCATAAAAATATTTTAATGTTTTTCATGCTTTCCATGCATTAGTTTTAACCACCTCAATATGATAACTTGTTCAATGCAAGATGATTTCAAGAGGGTGAGTGCATGCTTATTATATTTATGATATTCAACCAATTTTGCTACTTCATTTGGCAGTGGGGTTTCTTTCTCAGTGATTTCCCAAAAATCATTAAATATGAGAGTGTTCTCCATGATTCTACTCCATTATTTATAGTTTTTAGGTGAAAATTTTCCATTTATAAATATGAGACTAATAATTTTAGCCATGAAGCTAAAAGAACAATCAAATCAAGAAAAAAGGAATACTATTTAAGGTTTTTCCTTTACCTTCAAAAATAGCTTTAGTTACAAAGATTATCAAAAAAGGGATACACCATATATCACCTTTAAAAATCCAAAGAATTGACTAAAATATAAGCAAAAGGTTTTGAAACCTGCACTCTCTCTTGTACAAGAATTTAACAAATAAAACTTTGACCAACTTGCCCTTCAACAAAGTTGATTACAAGGTGACAAGATATTAGATATAATCTTGATTTGCTAGAAGAGAAAAAATAAAATATTACATGTACCATTATATTTTACCAAATATTTTAACTTGTGCTTTTATGGAGAGATTATGGAGGGATCCACACAATGAAAATCAATGGAAATAAAATATGAATAATCTTGTTGCTAAATTCTTCTAACCTCTATGCCAAGACTAATGTAGACTTCAACACCACATAGGTCACTACAAATTACTCTCTTGATAGAAAAAAAAACCACCATACAAATTGGTAGATAAAATCAATATATAAATTTAAATTTACCAGATAAAAATAATAGCATCATACAATTCAATTTATTTTACTTGAAATAAAACAAAATTACCATGCAAACAATAAGCCACCATATAATCCTTCTTCAATGTATGCAGACCATGCACATCTTGAATTCATAATATATCTTTTACAAAAATCAATCTCAATGAAATTTAGAGCAAGTACATTAAAGAAAAGACCCAACAAAATTTTCATTACCATAACTTTTCACCAATGAATAAGTCAATCATGAATCACTTTTAATTTGGTTCAGGTCATTCAACACACATTTTGAGGACACTCAGCTTTGTTTTCAAACTAGATAAATGTTAAGATTTCTCAATATTATCCAACATATCTACTATTTGTTCAATTGCATGTATTTATCTTCAATTTTTCCTCTTCCATTCAACTCTCCATAACTTCCTTATGCTTTGATACCACTGAAGGCCATAGGATGGAGAAATGACATAGTAATTTATTTTAAAATATTTGATGTAAAAAATATTTATTTTTGTATAAGTTAAACTTTAAAAATCTTATGAAAAATAAGTTGGTTAAATAAAACCAACTCATAGGTATAATCTACTTCTCAACTAACAATAAAAAAAACTAAATAAAACATAAACAAACTAAATATTTTGGATCATAAAATAATCCAACATAAATCACTCAATTTTACCAATTTTTTAGGTTGGACTTGATTGTATCATTCATCCTTACCAAGTTATAAGTATCATTGGGCTATACAGTTGAGCTAATCTCAACTATTAGGTGTTAACTCACCTTTTCACCAAGGTTTGGGGCATGACTCTCTCTCTCTCTCTCTCTCTCTCTCTCTCTCTCTCTCTCTCTCTCTCTCTCTCTCTCTCTCTCTCTCTCTCTCTCCCTCTCCTCTCTCCTCTCTCTCTCTCTCTCTCTCTCTCTCTCTCTCTCTCTCTCTCTCTCTCTCTCTCTCTCTAAATTAAGATGCTCAAAAACACCACAAATAGATACAAACCCTAGGTGTCAATGTTGCACACTTAATTCAAAACTTAATGTGGTATATATCCATTGAAATTCACCTTTAACCATATGAAAATGTCATACATAAACCTTGATTAGGTTTTTGTAATAAATACATATTTTCATGAAGAGAAATAGAGATGTACCATTGGAAATTACCTGTGCAATATTTTTTATTTCTTTTGAGAATATCGTTGCATTTTCCCTTGCCAAATAAATCTTAAAATCCTTGCAACACTCAGAATTAATCATTAAAAAATAACACAATTTATTATAGCAATCAAGGACCTTGAACTAGGCCACAAACATGATCTAATAGACCACCAAAGAAGTCATCCAAGACCATAAATTTTATCAATAAATAATATAAAATATAGGATCATAATTAGTCCCTAATTCACCCTTAAGGACCCATGATGGCTTCCCAAACAATTTTCCACACTCAATAAAAATATAGAATAATATTCTAGAATTTATTTTACCTCTGATGACCCAAAATGATTATAAAACATTGTTAAAATAATCAGAAACATATGATAATAACTTTAGAATTATTACCATCCACTTGTAGCATTTTTTCACCCTTAAGATGATGTCAAAGTCCCCAAAAACTATTCCAAAAATACTCAAAAAATTATAATATTATTTTTCCATTATTTAGGGTCTAAAATCACCATATAACACTCAAAAAAAACCTCCAAAGTGAGTCATCCCACTTCCAAAATAAATATAAATAGTAGTTAAATTTATTATGCTTAATTTAGTCCTTTACTTACCTTAATTGCCCTTAAGGATCAAGTCACCTAGTTGAAATAAATCCAAAATAAATTCAAAAACCCTAGGAGAGGGTTTGAAAGTGTAGAACAACCCTTAATAGGGTCTTCTAAGCCTCTAGCTAAATCTCTACCCTCTTCACAATGCAATCACTAAGCCTCCAAGGTGCTCGCCAATCTTCCAAACAAGGTGGTGTTCCAAAACACCCTTATAATAACAATTGAATGCAACCATGAAAATATGAAGCATAATTATAGCCCTTAAATAGAGCTACCCTTAATAAAGGATGGAGGTTTTCATCCCTAAACCCTAGGTACACTTGAATGTTTTCATCCTCAAGTCACTGTGAGCAAGCTTGACATACTTGATCAACAATTCAATATCACATAATGCATCCCTTAAAATGAAATACAATTCCCCTTTATATATCCAAATTTTAGTTATGAAAGAAGATTTAGTTGAGTATAAGGATAATTTACTTTTAAAATCACTTAAGGGCTAAATAAGCCCATGATCCTCAAAAGGTCCCAACTTAAGTGAAAAGAAAATTAGACTATTATTAGTTTATTTGAAGTATTTATAAATATTTTTTATTTTAATAATAATAGTATTTGAATTTAAAAATAAGGACATTATAATCCTCCTTGCCCAAAATTGCTTGTCCTCAATCAATTGCAATATCCATGGAGGTGTCCCAATATACCTTATTATGCTATGTCTAATTGTAACTTCTTCCCATGGAAAAGAAGCTCCAAACTAAACTCGTACCTTATTTTACTTATTTTTTAGAGGCTACCCCTAATAGCTAAAGGTATCACACAACTCAAAACAATAGTTATCATGCCTCATTTCATGCCTCAAACTCTTCATTATGATCCCTTCATGAGATGAAATCTTATATAGTATAACCATGGACACTTGTTTCTTCCTCATGAATAAATCACCTCTCAATAATATGGTTGAATATGTTAATATGTAGGTTGTGATAGTAAAATATAGTCATGTTATTATTCCAAAATATCAACTTATTCACTACCAAGTTGACCTTCAAAGAGCTTTTCAACTCCATGCTTACCAAATAAGCCCTTAAAGGCTCATGCATTATGCAAAAAAAGATAGGGCTAAAAACTTGAATAAAATTGATATATATGCAAGGTTGTACTTAATAAAAATTACCCTTTTTAAGTGCATTAGAATAGGTGTGCTCCCATGGTATACATTCCAAAGATTTTTAGGGTCTTCTCTATGCCATACCACAACCATCCAACCATGAAAAGAATAATCAGCTAGGTACCACCTTGAAAACATACCATGATGTAAGGCCTCCAAGTAATGAAAAACACTATTTATGGTCTTCCTTTTGAAAAACGTATGTCCTCCAAAAGGTTTCTCATTGTCAATCATCCCATGCATGCATAAGACACCCTAAAATCTCATCAATAACTCCCAAATACTCACTAAATATAGTTGTGCCTTCGTCATGTATATGTTTCCTCTATCATCCACCAAAGGTTCCAACATATCCATGTTTTCAAGATCTTAAGAGAGCTATAATGTATCAACAAAATCAGCCTTTCCTCCTGTGTAACATAGTTTTACATGCATCCATATCTTTGATTTTTCATGTTGACAAAATATGGAAGTGATATATGCATACCTCCTAAACATGGACGTGTTTTCCTTCAAAAATCTAATTTTTTTGAGAAATAAATTAAATAACTCATACATACCTTAATCTCTCATTCCATGAGCTGGAAAGTGCCAAAAAAATTCATATTTCTCCCCTCCAAAGGCTATTGCATATGCATGTGAAAATCTAATTTTCTGGAAGGATAAAAATTAGCATTTTCATGTGTACTTACCTCCTTTGTTCTTGGATATAACACGACCAATTTTTTGATTTAATAAGGGTTAAAATGACATATATATTATAAAATATGCTCAAAATTTTTTGAGTGCCTTTGTGGCCACTTTCCCTTCATTCTTTATTTTCTTTCTTTGTTGCCCTCAACTAGGGCCCTTTTCCAAATTTCTAGGTGGCCCAACCCTCCATTGAAGCTTCTAAAATTATGCATTGAACTTAACCTAAGTGGATGTCAAAAATAAAATAAGGTTTGCCCTCACCACTCACTTATTCCACTCTCAATTTTATCCCATGAATCAGAAAATTCAGAATTGGGCTTACTTACTAAGGATGAGATAATTTGAACTTCCCATGATGTCATGGGTTGCCCATGATCCAAAAGTGAACCTCTTTGCTCATCCCTTTTTTCCTCTTCATGTAAACACACATAAAGACTACGCACCATGTTATTTTATGAAGTGGGAGGTGGTCCTTGGTCACTTAGTCCATGTAGTATAATTTCCTTGCATTCCATTTTGAACTTCAATTCCATAGTTTGATAATTTTGATTATATTCACTAAGTGAATGCAGTCATTGGATGTTAAGTATGATGTTAGTCTCTCCAATTCCCACCACATATAAATCATCCTTCACAAACTAACCTTGTTTGTAAATCACCCTATTCCTTGTATTGCTCTTATCTATTGAATTTGATCTCCCTAATGCTCCTACACATGGAACAAATAAATTATTAAAATTAATGGCATTTAACAACACCCTTTTGATTCATTACCAAGCTTTATGATCATGAAGTGTGTCCCTTCTTACTACCTTGGTTCTTCCTTGAAACTCCCCCTCCTTCAAAATTTAAAAGATAGGTTCATGTTTCTCTTGTCATGGCTGTAAAAACTTATTTTCTCCTTCATTCTTTCCCTTATTGTGGTTGGAAGTTCATTTATATATCCTTGAAACACATTCATGGTGTTGGGGCGTGATGGGCACACCTTCTTAGGACCAATACACACCATGTGAATAAAACATCATAAGGGAAACAAACTAAATATACAAAAGATAATAGTCACTATGATCTTGGAACTATGATAACCCTCTCTTACTCCCTTCTATATGTTGGCCCAACATTATATAATAGCAAAGTCACCTTTATAAAGCTCACCTGGATCCCATATTCATGATGGATACTTGCCATGATCATTTACATGGAAGTAATCTCTTCCCCATTGAGTGTCCTTCACCTCAAACTTAGTGATACCACAAAATTTTCAACCAACATAATGAAAGAATCAAGCATGAGGAGAAATCAATGAGCACTTACCAAGAAAATAACCCAATTGTTTACCTAGACATAAATCTGATTTTTCTTCCCCAATATGTGAAATGGATTCTTACTTTTCCTTACCTTCCTATTTATCTTGTTATTTTTATTATTAATGAAGATGTTTAACAACTTCTTACTACTCTAAAATCTTTGATTTTTCTTCTTCTACATGTTCCACTATCAAATAAGCCATCAATTTTTTCTCACAAATTTCTAGAACATATTTAAATAGCACATGTGGAACTAGAAAAATTTTCTTTTCTCACCTCAAACCTATCATCAAGATAGATAAAAATGGCTCAAAAATATCATCAATTTTAAAAGTCATGATTCTTTTTATAGGAGTTACAAAATTTTTGGTAGGATTCTTACAAGTAATTACAAGGAAATATTGAAACATCTCAACAATAAGTTCATCACATTCCAAATCTAACATCAAAATACATGACCTAAGTTTTTCCATAGTCTCTAGCAATGTGATCCTTATAACAAAAGAGTGTTCCTTGTTATCCTCTAGACCTTAAAAACTCTCCACAATCAATTGAATTATCTCCCTCATGATTTTTTCACTATAAGGAACCTTGAGAGAGGTTAATATTGTAATTTCACTAACACAACTAGTAACTATAAACCTTACCTCCTTATTGTTGTGCCTTAAGAGTTGGGATTGGATTAAACAAATCTTTAAGGTTTTTACCTCCCATTCCCATGCCTCATATTGTGATTGATATATTTTGGAAAAGCCACCTTCTATTCTTTCCAATAGGTTTATTATCTCCCACCTATTGATATGGGTGCTCTAACTTCTTCCCTACTTTATAGAACCTTTCTCTCTCCATTTATTCCATGGCCTCTTCCCTTGTCCTTATTTTCACCCCATAGTTGGCCAATAAATTGGCTTTGATACCATTATAATGTCTCTAAATTGGGACAAATAACCCCAATAAGGGTTTTCCATAGATCCTAACAATTTTATAATTTATTTTTAAATTATGAAATTTAAATCAACAAACCCTTATTGAATTAAGATGCTAAAAACACCACAAATAGATACAAACCCTAGGTGCCAATTTTGCATAATTAATTAAATAATTAATGTGGTATATATCCACTAATATTCACCTTTAACCATATGAAAGTGTCATACATAAACCTTGATTAGGATGTTATAATAAATACTTATTTTGGTGAAGAGAAATGGAGATGTACCACTAGAAATTACCCTTACAATATTTTTTATTTTCTTCTGAAATTATAGATACATTTTCCCTTACCAAATCAATATTTAAACCCTTATAACACTCAGAATTAATCATGCTAAAATCACATAAAGTATTACAACAAGCAAGGACCCTAAACTAGGCCATAAACACGATCCAATAGGCTACCAAAGATGTAGCCCAAGCCCAAAAATTGTAGCAATAAATCATATAAAGTATAGGATAAAAATTATTATTAAAGCACCCTTAAGGACCCCTAATGACCTCCCAAAAAATTTACCACTCTCAGGAAAAATATAAAATAATATTCTGGGATTTATTCTACCTCCAATAACCTAAAATTATTATAGAACACTCTTAAAATAATCAAAAAATATGGTAATGATTTCATAATTATTACCATCTACTTGTAACATTTTTCCACCCTCAAGATCATGTCAAAGTCCCCAAAAACTATGGAAAAAATACTCAAATAAGTTTAATATTATTTTTCCATTGTTTAGGGTCTAAATTCACCCTACAACCCTTAGAAAAACCTCCAAAGTGAGTCACCCCACTTGCAAAATTAATATAAATAGCAATCAGATTTATTATACTCAATTTGGTCCTTTAATAACCTCAAATTCCCTCAAGGAAAAATTTACCTAGTTTTAATAAATTCATAAATCCTAGGATAGGGTTTGCAAGTGTAGAATAACCCTTAATGGGGTCTTCCAAGCCTTTAGCCAAATTGTCACCCTCTTGACCTACAAAAATGCAATTACCAAGCCTCTAAGGTGCTCACCAATCTTCCAAATAAGGTGGTTTTTAAAAACACCCTTGTAATACAAATTGTATACAACCATTCGAATTTGAAGCACAATTACAACCCTTGAATAGATCTACCCTTAATGAAGGAATGGAGGTTTTCATCCCAAAACCCTAGGTACACTAGAAGGTTTTCATCCTCAAGTCACTGTGAGCAAGCTTGACATACTTGATCAATAATTCAATATCACATAATGCATCCCTTCAAATGAAATACAAATTACCTTTATATATCCATCTTTTATTTATGAAGGAAGATTTAGTGGATTATAAAGATAATTTTCTTATAAAATCACGTAAGGGTTATATAAGCCCATGACCCTCAAAAGGTCTCAACTTAAGTGAAAAATAAATTAGACTATTATTACTTTATTTTAATTATTTAGAAATGGATTTTATTTTATTAATATTATTATTTTAATTTCAAAATGGGGACATTATAGTGTTATACACACCCAGTTATATTTCCTTTCCTTTAAACTAGAAATTCAAGGGGGGTAATGTAGACATTATTTATAAATTATATATTACCTCAGTATTCTACACTTGATAAACTCATACCTTGGTTATTCCTCACATTTTTCAACTTTTCTCACTTTTTGAAGTCTTGCATCTACTCTATCTTGTGCCCCTTAGCCTATCTCTTAGTCTGACTAATATTATGTTGATGACCTAGGCCTTCTATCTTACCCAGGAATGCTTAAACCCTGCTTATCTTCCATCTATACAAGTTATGATTATGTACCTAATTTATTCAACCCTTGACACTAATGTTCAGGATAGACACCTACATCAACACTAGTGTCCTGACCTGATGTAAGTGTCCAGTTCCCTAAAGTCATCTAATTTATAAATAAAATGTATCCTAATGGTTGGCCCAAGTGCTTTAATGTGAGCTACTTCTCTAAATGGATTAATATAGATACAAGATAAACCCTCGTTCATTCATCACCTATACAATACCAAAAGAGACCATGGCAACTTACCAAAAACATTCAATTGAGCAAATCTTTCTTATTTCCATATCAGTCATAGGGTAAATAAATCTACATGTCTTAAGTATTAAATGATCATTTCAAGATCTATATTTCCAAGTTACAAGATAGGTCATTATTGTACTTGTTTATAACATATTACATGATTCACACATAAGCTAACATATAGGGGAGAAATACATCAATATAAGGCCCTCTTTAGAGTATTAGTTGTGTAGGTAGTGTTCACTGATAGAAGGTTCTTTGGGGTCAGATTGACACCATCTACCCACTAACCCATTTCCCCCATGCAGAACTAGGGTTTTAAAAATTCTTGAGGAGTGATAGTCTATGACCCAGATTTGAATCCAATAGAATGAAGGCAAATTCAAACCCAAAATCATCTAGATGGTCACATCTTTTTCTAGTAGGTATTTCATATAGGACACTTGCATCGAGTTCAAATAGTAGCATCAATATAACCATCCAAGGTTAACATTAGTGTCTGCAACTCTAAAATAATCCAAATCATAATATGATAAATTTTATAGAACTATTTTCTAGTCTACTTCCTTCTTATTCTAGATCTAGAACTATATTAGCATCTAAACAAGCTAAGTACATTACTTATTTGTCATTTCTATATCTAGTGTAGTTATAATTACTATTTTTAACATAACTCAACATAATAAATTCAATGTATGTTTATATCTAAATTTAAAACACAAAAGGCCTATTATAGATTTGATTATCACCCTTGTGCTTATTCATTTCTATAGACCCCTTTAATAGTTATCTAGGTAATCTCAACCTAGAAAACAAACATTTTAGGATTAAACAAAAAGAAGCTCAATTGTTTGACTTTATTTTAGTTTTAGTATCATTGGTTCATTTAGCAATGGTTCCTACTCTTGATGTGTATCTATGTATATCTCAGTGTGTGTCCATTATACTTGACTCACCTACTTAAAAATTATGTATATTCTCAAGTGGGATAGATTGTGTAGGTAACACCACTGTAAGAATGTCCTAGTATCATAATGTATAATTTTGAAAAATGTGAAGGGCTCATTACTAGTCATCATTGTCAATAAGGTCCTAATGTCACATCGATGCAAAGTAGATGGGACAACCTCCATTGCATGTATCTAAGGTATACCAAAGAGTAGATTACAATGTAAAGATTGAGACATTACCTAAAAATTGGTTGGAATTATTTTTGGTCCCAATGACACACCCAATGTGATTGAGCCAATCAAAGGGTTATGTGAATTATCAAATGATCCAGGTGGATCTCTCCATTTGTGAAAAAAAGGTTTCCATATTTTGATAAAAATGATAGCACAGCATAGAGCTCATCGAGAGCTTTCTAGTGCTTTTTGTGGTTTGAAAAACGGAGCCTGAATGCTCAAGATATAGCCAATTGAAGAAATCATGCGATAGGGGTGTCAAAAGTGATGTGGCACAGTTAAGGAATGCCAAGTGGACCAATCACCATTTGACACATGGAAAATAAATAGGGGGCAAAAAAAATTGTTAAGTGTTTTATTTTTGAACATGATATTTGACATTTTCAAATGTTTAAAGTTGCCAAACCTCCACGCCACCCACCAAACACTCCACTAAACATGCATCCCAAATCTTAGGCGTTTGACCAAGCTTGGGTGGCGGCCAAAGTTGGTGCCCAAATGCTAGGCATTTGAAAACTTCAACAACTTTACTATTTAAATCATGCAAAACAAACTCTCCTAGCAAATGTGGGACTAATCCCTTAGTCAAAGCATGCCAAAAGAGGAAGGCCACCCTTGCCCACTTCCCTGAGCACCTAGAATGGAGGAAGAGAGTCTAGAACTTGAGACCTGGTGCCTAAAAGGCTAAGGTCTTGACCACTTCAGCCATGGTGGTTGAAGTGTTATAAAAGGGAGTAATTTTTACTTGTATTGACATGAAAATCCAACTGTGTTTTATTTTTAAGAGGCCGAGAGCTAGATGGAAGCTTGGAGATAGCTACCAAATGGAATTTTCTCCAATATCCAACCTTGTACATAGTAAGTAAGCCTTTTTAATTATTTTGTAATTAAAAAGAGAATGTTATTATTATTATTTGGATATACCAATAGATTGAATAAAGGACCAAAGCAATTTTGGAAAGGGATTGAAGACTGAGGAAGGATTTCGTGTGACCGAGCTTGAGTTTATCAGTGAAGGTGGAATTCTTGGAGAAAGATCAGGCCTAAGGGAAGTTGTGTAGCATTTCAAGAATTTGTAAGCCATTTATTGCACAAATTTAATAGAAATGGTCCTCACTATTGGGTGGACCCAGAGACGTAGGCAATCAATGCTGAACTCCAATATCAATTTCATATGGTAATTTTGTCATGATTGCATGTTTTATTTTCAATTATTCTGATTTTTAATTAATCAAGAGCTCATGCAATATTTGAAAAATTGACAATTTACAACATTTAATTTTTAAAACAAAATCCAGTTTTATTGGTGAATGGAAGATATCAGTCTTTTTGACAATTCTAATTCAATTCGATAATCGAGAATACTTTGCCAAATAATTTGCAAGTTATTTTGAGTAATTTCAAGAATTTGTTTATTTTTGAGAAATTCAAAATTTGTACATTTAAAACTTCACTTTGAGTTTTTCAGTGGTGTTTACGGATCAAGTTGGTATCAGAGCAGTTGATCAATGGGATTTAACAACTGGTTGTTTTTGCTTCTATTTTGGCATTTGTTTCAATTTGTGTGATTCGATAGGTGCAATGGGCAAGTTATCAAATAGAGCCAAGCTTGATGAGCTTGAAGCATATAAGCAACAAATCCAGGAAGAGAATGCTTTCCTGAGAGCAATATTGTACTCCTTGGATGAGGAGATTGCCCATTTGAAAATGGAGTTACGAGCCAAGGATGAGCTTGTGTAAAAACTATAGAATGGTGGACAAGTGAAGGATTTGTCTTCCACTGTAGATGCAAGCACTATGACAGATGAAAACATTTTAAGTGCATGTAAGTCATCAATTGATTTTCCTTCTCATGAAGAATCTAGTAACAATGATTTTGGTAAATTTGAATAATATACAAAAGGAATAGGTTCAAAATTACTTGTTAAAATTGGATTTAATGGAAAAGGCCTAGGAAAAGATGTCCAAGGTGAAACTAACCCCATTCAGGTAGAGAATAAGCCTAATCATGTAGGGTTAGGATACAGATCTGGTATTCAAAATGAAACAAGTGAATGCTCTGAGAAAGCAGAAGCAAAATGTGTTATGGAGAATTGTAAATCCTCTTGGATGGAAGGTAAAACACATTCTTTTCACCACACTTGCAATCATGTTGATTCTTATTCTACCAGATAACATAAATATTCCAATGTTCCTTTTGATTATGGTACACAAAATTTATGGCATGTTTATTCATGTAGTTTTTGTGGATTATCTAATCATTGTGCAGCCAAATGTTGGAAACGTAAATCTTTGTTAGGAAAGATTTTGAAAGATTATTCTCCTAGACAAAGTTTTGAGAGTAGCAATAAGAATATGTTTTTCAATAGAGTGGACAAAAGGTTTTGTACTCATTGTAACAGAAGTGGGCATCGGGTTGAAAAGTGTTGGAGACTTCAACCATCACACCATCCTAGAAATGGTAAGATTAAGATGGTCTATAAACCTATCAATGAGGTAATTAATGAAGTTAAATCAACCCATAAAAATGTTACTAAATCCACTAAAGAAATCTCACCAACTAATCAGGAAAATTTGATTAAGAGGGTTGGTAAACAAATTTTGACATTCATGTTGTCATGATTAGTGAATTGATAATGCATTCTTTTTTTGGGGTCCTTGTTATGTGATGATAAAGGACATTCACCATGATTTGAATGTTGATATGGTTTATTGGAGTGGCCCGTAGAGAATAACCAAGGGATGGGTTAAACATACTTGGAATAATTTCTCATGTTTGGGATTTTTGAAACTTCATTTTTAAACCTTAAAAATAGTATATGCAGTTTATATGGACATGAGCAGTATGTCTATTTTGAGAAATTTGCATTGCATTTTATATGTTGTCTTTTATATTGTGCAAATAGAGGCTTATAAGACCATTTATGGGCACCATTTGTAATTGTACTAATTATACAAACTATTTGTAGCCATGCATGATATTTGCACATTCTCTAAGACCCTTATTCATTTTCAAGCATTTTATTGTAACTATCAATTGTGGTTACAAATAGCGTGTAAAATTATTACACTAACAAATTGGTTTGCAGTTGCACTTGGTGAATAATTTGCAGTGATTGGCAGATGCACCATTTTTGAGATGCGACATTTGAGCAAACAGTGTGTTTCTATCCACAATGTGGCAATGGGTAGATTTTTTTTTCACTGACATTTCAAGGATTCAGTTTGAATTTTGAATCATTACTATGATATGTTGTAGTGATGTTTTTGCAGAAGCATTTTTAATGGAGACCATGCTTTTGGGGTCCAAAAGTGCTTAATGGGGAGGTTTGATCCAGGTGGATCTCTCCATTTGTGAAAAAAAGTTTCCATATTCTGATAAAAATGATAGCACAGCATAGAGCTCATTGAGAGCTTTTTAGCACTTTTCACGGTTTGAAAAATGGAGCCCAAATGCTCAAGATATAGCTAGTTGAAGAAATCATGGGACAGGGGTGTCAAAAGTGACGTGACATAGTTGAGGAATGCCAAGTGAACCAATCTCCAGTTGACACATGGAAAATAAATAGGAGGGAAAAAAAATTGTTAAGTGTTTTATTTTTGCACATGATATTTGACATTTTCAAATGTTTAAAGGCGTCAAACCTCCACACCACCCACCAAACACTCCTCTAAACATGCATCCCAAATCTTAGGCATTTGACCAAGCTTGGGTGGCAGCCAAAGTTGGCACCCAAATGCTAGGCATTTGAAAACTTCAATAACTTTACTATTTAAATCATGCAAAACAAACTCTCCTAGCAAATGTGGGACTAATCCCTTAGTCAAAGCACGCCAAAAGAGGAAGGCAACCCTTGCCCACTTCCCTAGGTGCCTAGAATGGAGGAAGAGAGTTTGGAACTTGAGACCTGGCACCTAAAAGGCTAAGGTCTTGACCACTTTAGCCACGGTGGTTGAAGTGTTATAAAAGGGAGTAATTTTTACTTGTATTAACATGAAAATCCGATTGTGTTTTATTTTTAAGAGGCTGAGAGCTAGATGGAAGCTTGGAGATAGCTACCAAATAGAATTTTCTCCAATATCTAACCTTGTACATAGAAAGTAATCCTTTTTAATTATGTTTTGTAATTAAAAAGAGAATGTTATTATTATTATTTAGATATACCAATAGATTGAATGAAGGACCAAAGCAATTTTGGAAGGGGATTGAAGACTGAGGAAGGATTCCATGTGACCAAGCTTGAGTTTATAAGTGAAGGTGGAATTCTTGGACAGAAATCAGGCCTGAGGGAAGTTGTGTAGTGTTTCAAGAATTTGTAAGCCATTTGTTGCTCAAATTTAATAGAAATGGTCTTCACTATTGGGCGGACCCGAAGACGTAGGCAATCAATGCCAAACTTCGTTATCAATTTCATGTGGTAATTTGTCATGATTACATGTTTTATTTTCAAGTATTATGATTTTTAATTAATCAATAGCTCATGCAATATTTTAAAAATTGATAATTTACGACATTTAATTTTTAAAACAAAATCCAATTTTATTGGTGAATGGAAGATATCAGTCTTTTTGACAATTCTAATCCAATTCGATAACCGAGAATACTTTGCCAAACAATTTGCAAGTTCTTTTGAGTAATTTCAAGAATTTGTTTATTTTTGAGAAATTTAGAATCTGTACGTTTAAAACTTCACTTTGATTTTTTCAGTGGTGTTTACGGATCATCAAATCCCTTGCTATGGAAAATCAAAATTTGAAGAAGATTAGTGTTAATACCCACATTGGTTTAAAATTTTGTGCTATAAAAGTTTAGGTTCAATCCATTATCAATGATCACCCTTTTATTCTCTTGTTATGCATAGTCATTTGTATGAACAAAGGTAAATCTTGGTCAATGATATCCTTGGACAGTAAATCTATTGGATCAAAGTTAATAAGTTTTACATTATTTTTGACGTCTTGCATAGTATCTACAAATTAAGATAGTTAAATATAATTTAGAACTTGGGTATCACATGATGCCTCATATAGGATATCCTTATAGATAGTGGATTGTTTTAGAAGTTTGAGGATTGATGTCTTAGCATGTGTGTTACTTAGTTTCTTGATAAGGTTATACCCCTTAGATTTGATCACTAGTTTTGGCTTAGGATGCACCTATTGTATATTAAATAGTGGTAGATTAGTTTGGATACCTTTACCTTTTAGAGTAGTAACAACATGGATAGTGGAATCCAATATAAGTCATGGATGAATAATGGGTGCAAGATGGTGATTGTCACTTGAATAAGATCTAGGTGGTGAAAAAGGTTGAGAGCATGCATGTTGGCATCTAAATACTACGTCTATATTATTATAAAAGGAATTATGAATATAGATCAAGTGTTTTTTTAATTTGAAAACCCTCTCATTATATTGACAAATTTGCCTATTTTATTGAATGATAGGTCTGATTACACAACTATAGTAACACACTATAGTTATAATCATAAATTAGAGCCCAAAATGGGCTATAAATGTATCCTTTTTATACATGTTTTGTAAGCATGAAACCTAATTTTTTACTTATAAAATATTGTTAAATAAAAAATAGAGAATTGGGAAAGAAACCCTACATCAAAAAAATTTGCATTCACATTGGTAAGGTTCACCAAATGTTTAACCTTAAGATCTAGATTTATGGAATCTAGGGTTAAATGTGTAGAGAAATTCAAATAAACATATACTAAATTTATTATGCTAAGATATACTAAAAATAAAAAGTAAAAATATGATATACATTTTAATGATAATTCAAATAAGATATTTAGATAGTTTTCATGCTAATATAGAGCTATATCTTGAATAAGAAGCAATAAGACTGGAAGTGGATTATAGATTAAGTGCTTTTGTGGCCTCAAACACTTGCATTGACCTCATATGGTTGCGTTGATGCTTCTATCTAACCTAGACTTAGGTTTCCAGTATAGAATACCTATTAGATTTAGATGAAAACACCTATAATATTCTAGGTTATGTGTCACCTTCATTCTGGTGTGCTTAGATTTGGATCATGGGTTGTCACTCTTTGTAAATAATAAAACCCTAGTTCTTCATATTCATATTGGCTATGGGAAAATGGGTTATTGGGCACATTGTGTTGAGTTATCCCAAAGAATCCTCTATCAATTAGTGTTGCCTACATATTTAATACTTTGAATAGGGCCTCAAACTTATGTACTTCTCCCCTACATGTTGGCGTGTGTGTGTATAAGGATGCAATGTGTGATAAGTAAGTACATACAATAACCTGGCTTATAATTTGGCAAATATGGCTCATGGGATGATCCTTTAGTAATTTAGACATGTATATGTGTTTTCCCTATTACTAATATGGAAATAAGATAAAATAAGGAAGCCTTGCTCACTTGAGTGCTTGATGGAATGCCTTTTGTAAGTTGTTTTGTGAATTTTTTGGTCTTTTCTAGGTGAGGAATGAATGAAGGTTGATTATATATATATAATCCCTTTGGAGAATATCTTGCATTAAATCACTTAAGATGATCATAGGTATATGTTTCATTCATAAATTAGATGAATTTTAGGTCACTAGACACTTGTGTTTGGGTAGGACACTTACATCAACGTAGGCGTCTGACTGGGACATAAGTGTCTAGGCAACTAGAAAATCAGTATAGATCCAAAACTTGTAGAAATAGAAGATAAGTAGCTTTTTAGCATTTTGAGCATGATAGAAGGTCTGAGTCATCAAAATAATTTTGATCAAACTAAGAGATAATAAATATGAACACAGAGATAGTGTATGAGATCCTTTTGGTAGTGGGAAGGTCTAAAAGTTGAAGGTACATCCATGATATGTATTTTCTAAGTGTACAACATTGAGATTATATATAATTTATAAATAATGTCTACATAATTAAGGACATGTATCAATTTTTTAGCTTTATGTAGTGTACAGGTTTCTTAGGTCATCAAAATGATATGGTTTAGACTATAAGATGAGCATTTATGCATAATAAGATGGAGAATGTGAGCCTTTTAGGAGTGGGAAGTTACATAATTGAAGGGTGAGCCATGTTTGGTATTTGTCAAATATAAAAGACTAAGATGCTATAAATATTTAGTTTTAGTATCTACAATAATAAGGTAAGGGGAGGCTCACCAATTTTTTATGCATGAAATGACTTAGGAGGTTGAAGTGGTAAGAAAAATCACATTAAAATATACCTTCCAAAATAATATATCCCATAATTTATAAGCACACTTCATTGCATGGGCTATGTTGGGCCCCTATTTTGTTAAGTATGGATCCATGCCAGCATATTAGAACACTTTGATGCAAGCCAATTATTTGGAATGACTTTTATTTTGGCATCTTGGTGCCAGCTTGAGGAATCAATGCACATCTTATACCAGTTGGTAGGTGGTTAACTAGCACCTATATATTTAGGGGCATCTTATAGGAGTGGTAACACATGGAGACCATAGTGTAAAGGGTACAAAGTGATAGATCTAGTGAAATTATCAACAAATGCTCCAACTCAACACCAAGTGTGTGCTCTCCACCCTCGCAAAGATATGCTCCTATGTGTTATAAAATGAACTCAAACCAATGATGCAAGGGATGTGAATTGATGTAGTGAATATCTTTAGAAATTGTTTTTTATGCATTTGTGATGACCTCTATTAGTATTAGGAATATCATGGATGTCGTTAAGGCTTAGTTTATGTATTCCCAAGCTCACCTGTGAGCCTCTAGGTAGATAGATAGTTTTACTAAAGTATATGCTCTATTTTATATATGTATGAACTTTGTTCTATTAAAATTTGATTGATGGAAATGTTAGTTGTTCTAGATGGTGTTCTATCTAATTTATGTGTCTTTTGAATTATGAGTGTATCATAAAAGGGTTATAATGTTTTAATTTGAATATAAATATGTTAAGCATGTTATTTGCAAGCTCTTGGTTTACAACATTAATAGTATCCCTATGTAGATTGATGACATCAAAATATTTTATAAAAATAGTTTAAGTATATAAATATCCCATGCCAAGCCTTGATATCCTTTTCTAGAAGCATGAGCTTAGAATGAGCCTTCAAGTTAAAGTATTCCCTTGACCCATCTAGTGCCAATCTGACACTAGACTTAGTTAATAAAGGCTTGCACCCTTATGACCAGAACTAGTTCCCCAAATGTGCCAATGAATATACCAAAATCCTTCTCTTAAATAACCAATCCCTAAATGTGATACCTTATGCCATGACATAACTAGCCCAATATGGGCCCTAGTTCCCTCTCAGTTGTGCTTTGGGTGAGTGCATAAGGCATGTGCCTTATGTGAATTGATACTAGCACAGTTGAGTGTTAAATTTTGAGTGTAGAATAAATATACTATTGTACCCAGCATCCCTTCTTTCTTTATGGAAATAGGAACCCACTTTTTTGGACTATGGTCTTAACTTTGAGCCCCTCTTCTATATGTTTATGTAAAATCTAGGAGAAGATTGGTTATCAGAATTTTCATACTTTAGAAAAATGGCATTGGTATTGCATTCATAGTGTAATTATTTCTATTAAGTTTATGTCTTCAAGCTTATCTTTATCAAACTTATGCAATTTGTCTTTGTCAGGTATTTTATCCATTATCTAAATTCCTTTGAACTTTGCATTTTGAACTTTTTATTGTGGTATTTTTTATACCATAGACTTACCTTTATCGGGGACATTATTGCAGACATTTTATCTAAAGTAATTCCCTTGACAGAATTCCTATGGGACTTTTGTCACTACCATTTTGTTTGAGATATCATGCCTTTTGTCCTTCAACCCTTCCCTTCGAGCTTCCCCTTCGGCCTTTGTGTTTTGGACTTATTCCATTAGGGAAATTGTTGTATACATTTTATCCAAAATAATTCCCCGAAATGGATTATGTCCTAGACATTTTGTTTGAAACAAATCCTTTAAAATATTTCCTTTAGCCTTCTAGACTTACCCTTCAGCCTTAACTCACCTACCCTTTAGCTTTTTTTAAAGTGCCCTTTAGCCTTTTGAAAAAACCCTTTAGGACTTTTATCTTGGGATTTTTTCCCTTCATTCCTATCCTTCAAACTTTTTACAATTACCCTTTGTCCTTTTTGTTGCATCTATTTTGCCTGATAGAATGACCCTTCGAATTTTTTGCATTGACCCTTTGCCTTTCTAGACTTACCCTTCGGGACTTTGTCCTAGGCCCTTTGCCCAATGAAAATAACCCTTTAGAATTTTTGTCATTAGACATTTTTTTTTAAGCAAAAATCCCAAAACAATTCCCTAAAGCAATCTTACCACCACCATTTTGCTAAAACAATGACCCTAAAGGTACATACCTTTCGGGTTTTGTGCAACATACCCTTCAATATTTTTGTCCTAGGCCTTTACCCTTCAAATCTTTCCCTCAAGACTTTTATCCTGGGCCTTTTACCATATAAACTTACCCTTCAAAACTTTTGTCTTGGGACCTTTCCCATCAATATGTACCCTATTATGAATAATTTTTCCAATACAATTCCCTCGATGTAATTCATCTGTGGACATTTTGTCAATACATTTGGTTTGATGAAATAATACATACCATTTGAGATAATTTCTTCAGACATTTTATCCAAAATAATTTTCTTGATTATATACATGACCCTCATAAAAATCTTGCAATAATTGCCCTGACCAAAATGACTAAAACAATAGACTAGAATCCCTATAAAATTTCCAAATCTCACCCCTAGAGTCAAACACTTTATTTTGTGTGTGTGTGTGTGTGTGTGTGTGTGTGTGTGTGTGTGTGTGTGTGTGTGTGTGTGTGTGTGTGTGTGTGTGTGTGTGTGTGTGTGTGTGTGTGTGTGTGTGTGTGTGTGTGTTTTTGTGTGTGTGTGTGTGTGTGTGTGTGTGTGTGTGTGTGTGTGTGTGTGTGTGTGTGTGTGTGTGTGTGTGTGTGTGTGTTTTTGTGTGTGTGTGTGTGTGTGTGTGTGTTAATTCACTTTTATATTTTATAGGAGTGAATATGGAAAATACAAGTGTCAAGCTTGTGGGGAGTCAAAAATTCAAGCACCAATATCTACGATGTGCATTAACTCACATATCATAGATCGATGGTGTGAAATCAAGCATGAAAATAAAGGGTTGTCTAGAGTGAGTGTAGTGGTGACAAGTGTCACCCTCATGGGAATGTTTAAAGAAAAGATTTTCTTTCGAAAGGTCTACAAGAGTGCCAAGTGGAAACATTGTGGAAGAGCCAATAAATAGATATTTAATGATGCACGGGAGCCCAATATATAAATATTGATGGTGCGGGATCGATGGAGACTTTTCAAAGATCTAGACCTAGTGAGATGCACATGCAACATGCAATACATAATTATATTAAGAGTAGTCACAATAAATAATGTCACTAGTTTTGAATCATTGGTAAAGTGATGCATGTTTGAGTTCCATTTAAAGGTGGCTAATCTAAAATTATTAATAGGTTGTTTTCATAAGCCTTAAAAGGCTAAGACTTTATGCATATATAGTTTGGTAAAATAGTGCATATATTTTGAAGTTTTGCATGTATTTCAAGCTATAATTATAAAAATTGCCTTCATCTTTATACACATGCACATGTTCCATAGCTTTTACAAAAGCTATTTTAAATTGATAACTGCAAGTAGACTCTTATACAGTTTTAGACCACAATTAGAGCTCATGTTCCGACTATCACATGTAATAACCTTGCATGAACTTAGAGGATGACGTGACCCCTTCCCCAAGTCTATATAAACAATTGTAATCCAACTCGGATTTTTATTAGAGAATTTTTGAATATATGAGTGACATCAATTTTGATCATCGGCTAATGTGTTTTAGTATTTTCTTTCCAATTTCTATGTGATTAGTTTTTACTTTATTTGGTTATGTGTTTCAATAATCTTTAGTGTGCAAAAGTTGTGAATGAATTCTTGATTATTTTGATTGATATACTAATTTGTAGATGTGGAATAGCTATTGAAATATTGGTAAAATATATTGGTTAAAATAGTTAAGATGATTGATTCATAATTTTGATTGTGCATGGGTGCTTTCCTGGATGTATTTTTCTATGTTTGTGCAATAGCTACCTTAGATACTTAACTAGCTTGAGACATAATCTCATGATGAAATGTGTGCAATAGCTACTCTAAAAGGAGCAACCTTTATTTGAGGCCTATGAATTTATTGCATCTTTATCTCCTTAGACTTATTGTCCATGTCTGATTGTGTGTGCAATTACTATTAACAATAGGCATAGGTTTTGAGATCACTTGTCCTTTTAGAAACCAACCAAGGAAGTGATTCCTGAAAACCATAGAAGATTTTTTTTTACCCTACCCTTCCTTCCTTTTTTTGAGTTTGTTTATAAGATATAACCAATCTAGTTTAGAATTCATCTACCCATCCAACTTACATAGAGATTCACTACCCTTTAAGAACCACACCTCTATCCAAAAACCTTGTCAACAACCTACATGTCCTACCCACTATTTCATCAATAGGTTGTAACAAACCACATACCTACAACTCATGCCCTAGAGTGGAGTTCACCTCTATTGAGATCCTAAAATGTTATAGGCTACCTTGTTACGGTTGTGGTGTGTATGAAACCCGCATCAACAATTATAATTGGTGCTAGGAGGGTCATCACCTCTAATAGTAGTAGTTATCCTTTGCATAGAGTTGCACTAGAGTCACCCAAGAGAGTGACCAGATCTAATTCCTAGGTTGGTTTACTAGTCTCACCCTTTTTAAATCATAAGAGACCTAGAACTATGCCAACTATCCCAATTCAAAATAATCCACATCCTTTAATAAGGAATCATTTACCTGTAGGGAACCCTTTACTTATTAATCATCTAATGGCTCAGTAACCAGCCTGGTTGGTTGGATCTGCTATTTTCATCCTTAGAGATGTGCATGATTTACCTCAAAATCTTGAGAAGTACCTACCATCCTTTTCTCCTTCAGGAGTAAGGATAGTAGAAGAGCATATCAAATATTTCAAAGTTGCTTTGAGATTAATGAATGTTTTCAATCAAGATATTGCATGTAGACTATTTATTTTTACATTAATAGATGCTACTTATTATTGGTATTTAAATCTAATGGATAACTCAATCACTTCTTGGGATGAGTGTCAAGTTCATTTTTTTACATAATTTGGATAGGTCACCAATCCTAGTTTGATATACCAACACTTCACCAGCATGAAAAAGGAGCCTAACGAACCCATCCATGGTTTCAATATAGGATGGCAAAAGATATAAAATTGGTTAACCCTAAGATATAAACTAAAGGCAGTATTAGTGTTTAAAATGTACAAGAATACCATGGACCCTATCATTGTTATGTTCTTGGGGAGAGAAATTACAACTAACACTTTAGCATTAGCATTTGAAGAGGTTATCAGCATAGATAGGCATCTCAATCCTTAGATTCCTAGAGTACCTAATGTCAACAATAGCTTTTCCATGTTAAATTTGATCTCACATGCAAGGTAGAATGTCCTAGCATTTAATCAAAACTAGTTATATACAATACCTCTACTGATGTAGATAACACAATAAAATTTTGACTACTTGAACAATCTCACATAGGGCAATGGCTATAAATAGAATCAAAAATATACTACACCTCCACTACTATTCTGTAAGGCACTGACTCTACAAAGGCAGAACTGGATTCTATTTAGAAGATGGTTCAAAAGTTGAGTAATGATTTCTTAAATATGCAAAAGAGGATGGGAAACACCAATGGCCCAACTAGTAATCAATAAATTGAATTTCATACATACAAATAACCATTTAATAGGCCTAAAAATAATATGGAGTAGCTTAACAAGCTCTCAGATATTAACATAGATGAGACAAATCTTCCCAATTGGTGTAGAATTCATAATACTTTTGAGCATAGTGAGCTCAATTACATTAAATTTTGTGTAACATTTGAAATCTTTCAAAAGAGAGGTGGTTAGACAATATCAAATACATAATACACCTGAGCATCATTTAGATCCTAGCTCTTTCATCACTACCATGTTCTTATAAACTCATGACTTTCCCTTTCCAGGTGAATATGGCAATGAGCTATATGACAACATGGATGAATTTCATGCTTTCCACCAATTCTAAAGAGGTACATACAATATAAGGAATAAGTAGACACTCACAACATCGACTCCTCCAAATACCATGGTGATTCCTACTAATCCTAAAGTAGACAATAATCCACCCCATCCAAAGGGGAATGATCAGTAGCAGAGCAAGAAAGAACCAAGTAAAGGAGGAGACAACATTGTTGATGATATGAAGAAGATCAAGGCAAATATAACTCTTCATGAGTTAGATCAGATTACCAAATAAAAGGAGTTTCTCTATAAGTATATTACTGAAAAGATGCCTATAGAGAAAGCAAAACCATCTACAGACAAATTGAAAGCATCTAACACCAATATCATCTACAAGATCAAGCTAGAAACTCCACCCTTCCTACTGACTATCTGATCTTTCGATAAGAACATTCATTTTTTTTAGTTGATTTTGGAGCTTCTAAAACTATCATGCCTACTTCTATATGTCAAAAACTTGGTTTAATGCCAATCCCTTCAAAGAGTATAGTTTCAAAATTAGATAAGATAGTGGTCTTTGTAGTTAGTAAACTGAGGGGCATACATATCCAAGTAGCCTCTAAACCATGTGTTCAGATGGCCATTGATATTCTAGTGGTAGACATACCTAGAGGCTATAATCTATTATTGAGTAGAGACCGGTCCAAAGCACTCAATAGATATCTCTCTAAAAAAAATTCTCATATATAGATGCCATGGAGAGGAGTTGCAAATCAAATCAAGATTGATAGAGAGCTGAGAATGAAGTATCCCACTATGAAGTATAACATCAAGAATGAATAGGTAAAGTATGAGTCACTTAGCCTTGGTATTTATACTTTTACCACTAATAATCAATTATAAAAGCCAAAAATTGAAGGTTCTAATCAACTGTGGACTCTACACTTTGATGGTGTTAGATCCAAGCAAGGATCAGGCATGAGCATTGAGTTGATTGATCCAAAAGTTAAAAAATTATTGACAGCATATAGGTTGTAATTTCCATGCACTAACAATAGAGCTAAGTATGAGGCTTTATTTCTAGGACTATAGTTTGTACTTAAGAATAATTTGAAGCAAATATCAATATTTGGTGACTCAGAGGAGGTGGTCAATCAAATCAGAAACAAATATCAATGCAAATAGTTTTATTTGAGAAGATACAAGCATAGATCTTGGGACCTAATCAAAAGCTTTAAGGTTGTCAAATCATAACACTTCCCAGAGAGCAAAATCAAACTATTGATTCGCTAGTTGTTGTTGATGTTAATTTGAAGCCCCTACAAGAATCTAAGGTAAAAAAGTTCTCAATTGAATTGGTACCTTTCCCCTCTGTTATAGATAACATAGAAAATTTATAGGTTTTTGATGATGACTAGTAGATTATTTAGTTTTTAACTAACTCAAGGGAGTTTGATTCCCAAATCATTGATGAAAGGAACATTAATCACCTCTGTCAAGAGGACTCAAATAAAGAGGGTGTTTTTCAACTCAAAGAAAATCAAATTCCCATCAGCTTGGTATTTTTTAAAATACCATTCAACATAGATCCTCAGGGATATCACCTAATGTAGCCCAAGGTCAATGAATCATATTTCAAAAGAGAAATCTAAGAGATGAGCACAGTACATGTTGTGTTAATATTGGTCTCAGTCGTACCCCAAAAGAGGGGCAGCAAGTGAAAGATTTAATCATTTGATATAAGGATGTCATTTCCTAGGCTTATGAATATTTGAAAGTATATGACCCACAGGTCATTAATCATATGATTCCTTTGAAGCCAGATCATAAGTCATTCAGATAGAGGCAAAGACTAGTCATTCCTATTTTGTAGCCTCTCATTTAGAGAGAAGTGGTGAATATTTTAAATGCAAAAATCATCTTTCCAGTATGACATTCTACTTGGGTGGCCAATGTAATCCCAATAAGAAAGAAGAATGGTGAGATTAGATTATGTGTGGACTTCAAAAATTTGAAAAAGGCTTCTGAAAAAGACAATTATCTCTTGCCTTCTCTGGATGAGGTGATACAAATAGTAAGTGGTTCTAAAATGATGTCCTTCCTAGATGGATCTTTAGGCTATAATTAGGTACTAGTGCAATCTAAGGATAGAATGAAGATGGTGTTCACTATGAAGTGGGGAACTTATGTGTATAAGAGGATGTCATTCAACCTAATAAATGTAGTATCTAATTTTCAATGTGCCATGGGTCATGCTTTCAAGGGAATATTAGGAAAATGCATAATCATCTACATATATGATCTTACAACATTTTCAAAAAAATTTAAGGACCACATAAGTCACCTATAGTCCATATTCAAAAAATGCAAAAGGTTTGGTATTTCATTAAACCCAAAGAAGAGTATATTCAGAGTGACTGAAGGTAAGCTTTTGGGGCACATTGTCATCAAGGATGGGATCACCATTGATCCAAATAGAATTTAGGTGATTTCAAAAACTCAACCACCAAATAGAAAGAAGGAGCTTAAATCATTCTTTGGAAATATTAACTTCATAAGGAAGTTTATCTCAGGATTTATAGATATCATTAAACCTCTTAACACCATACTCAAGCAAGATGCCAAAATAGAGTGGATAGTTGAAGCCCAAAAGTCCTTCTAGGATATTAAAGACATAATATCATAGGCTTTAGTATTGATCAATTCCAATTTTAATAAAGATTTCTACTTGTTCTCATTTGCTTTAGAGCATATGATTGTTGTTGCCATCACATAGAAGAAGGACAAGACCGATCATCCAATTGCATTAATGAGTAAAAATTTGAAAGATGCAAAACTCAAGTATTCCATGATTGATAAATAGATTTTTCCCTTATCAAATCCATGAAAAAAATTTGGCATTACATCTTGAGGAATAAATTCATTACCATTGTGCTTGATCCTGCTGTCAAGCTCACCCTATCACAGAATGAGCTAGGAGAATGACAAGGAAAATGGATGGCCAAGCTGCAAGAATTAGACATACAATTCAAGCCTAAAAATATCTTTAGAGGTTAAGGCATTATTTAGCTTATGACTAAACCTGATCCACGTATCACCATTGAAGAGGTATGTGAAGCTCAAGTATCTAAAGGAGAGTGGTATACTAATATAATATAGTATTTACTTTAAAGAAATTGTTCCCCAAAGATCAATAAATAAAGGAGAGCTTTAAGGCTCAAAGATGCTCATTACATGATCAAAAAGGGAGTCCTCTATAGAATAAATTATGAAGGTATTTATCTTAGATGTGTATCCACAAACAAAGCTAAATAAATCTTAGAAAATTTACATCAAAAGATAGGTATTGGTCATCCTTTTAGAAATACCATAGCCCATAAGGTCTTAATAATGGGTTCTTACTGGACAACAATTTTCAAGGATGCTCACACTCATGTGATAACATACCATGAATGCCAAGCTCTAGCCAAGAGATAAGTACACATAGTAATGCCTTTACAACCAGTTATTGAAGGAAGGTCATTTGCCTAATAGGGTTTAGACTTCATTGATGTCGTCAACCCAAATTCCTCAATGGGCCATAAACTCATACTTACTAATACAAACTACTGCACCAAATGGACCGAAGCCATATCCACAAAGAATTGTAGAACACAAAATGTGATTTACTTCTTGGAGGAACAGATAACAACTAGATTTGGCATACCTATTTCTCTAGTTTGTGACAATGGACCAAATATCATATCGACATAATTTACTAACTAGGCACATGACAACTAGACTATTATCAAGTCAGCTTCTAACCATTACCCTTAGGGAAATAGACAAACATAATCAATGAACAAAAATATGATCGATGTAATTAAGAAATTAGTTAGAAACAAGCCTAGGGACTGGCAGAATTTATTAAAGTATGCTCTTTGAGAAAAATGGACTAGACACAATCAACCCTTAAAGCTTCACCTTACCTATTGGTGTATGGATGCAAACCTATATTCCCAATTATGCTAAAGTTACCCACTTATCAGTTCATATA
The DNA here is from genome assembly GCA_037957365.1 of Torreya grandis. NCBI lineage: Eukaryota > Viridiplantae > Streptophyta > Pinopsida > Cupressales > Taxaceae > Torreya > Torreya grandis. The sequence continues at coordinate 1,905,231 of JARHVA010001528.1, forward strand.
GGACTACATAGAGCTAAGTGATAAAATAGAATCAAGATTGTTGGACACAATATAAATGGAAGATTTAAGGATTGAGGCCTTACAGACATTCAGCAAATACCAAGATATGGTTAAGAGGTAGTTTGATAAAAGAGAGAAAGTCAAAGCATTCAATATTTTATATCTAGTGCTACTTTAGGATAAAGCCCATGAGAAGAAAGGATAGCATCACAAGTTTTCCCCACTATGGATTGAACCATACTAAATTTTAGAGATCATGGGAAATAATGTGTTTTTCTTGAAGGACCATCAAGGAAACGAGCTTACATATCTAATCAATAGGTAATTCTCATAGCACTACTTTAGGGTTATGCCATATGCAAATATTATTCATTGATAAAGGATGAACGAATGTATATGTAGAATTAGATTAGATTTCTTGCTTTCATAGATTAAATTTCTTACTTTCATAGACTAGTTTCCTACTTTCTAAATTAATTTTTCCTACTTTCAATATTTTGCTTTCATAGATTATATTTCATGTTTTGTAGATTAGATTTTAGTTCTTTCTTAGTTTAAGTTCCTTACTTTCTTAGATTAGTTGTTCTTTGCTTTCTTTGATGATCAAAAGTGTGTTTACTCTAACTATAACTAAGCTAAAAAAATTCAAACCAACTGAGTTTATGACTTGTAGAAAAGATGAAAATTAAAATCTTGACACTTTGGGACTAGTTTATAAATTAGGTGTATTTTTGTGTTTCTGAGTCTTTAGAATGAAGGTAGGTAATCATGGATTATTTTGAATAGTGTCATAATTGAATACTTTTATCAAGCATGTAGAATTTGCTCTCAGATTACTTCATACAAATTTAGAAAGTTTTCTTATTGTATTGGGTTAAATGCACTTATCACATTAAATACTTGTTGGAAGTGATAATTATGGGTATAGATGTAGTTGGTAGGGACACTCTAGTAATGATTTTTTTTATAATTATACTAGCTCACTGGGGATCTAGCTCTTCTATTTTCCATTCAAGAAAAAAAGAAAATAAAAATAAAAGAAGAAAGAACCAATGGATTCAAAAGAGCAAAAGAAAATCAAAAGGCTTACATGATGAAATAAGTTCAATGTACCATGAATCATGATTAAAATAAAATTATGGAAAGATAAGGAGACGGAGCCCAAGGTATCTCTATCAGGGATATGGATGCTTAGCTAGTAGTAGAGCAATGCCTAAGCTTCCCTTATTTTTGAGCTTTAATAGATACTAGAACAAAACCTACAGTTTCATCAAGCATTTGAAAAACTCGTCACATCAGGAGTTAAATAAACTAACATTTTGACACACATAGATCCAAGAAATTAGAAGGCAAGTATGTTGTGTGAATTAACTTAGGAGTCTCTTTCATGTTTTTGATTTAAGTATTCTTCTGTGGCACACTTCATAATTGATTTAAGATTACAAACCAGAGTTTTGGGTTCTTAAATACTCAAGAGTATTCCCCCTGTAAGTCACCATTTATTATACCCAACATTCCTTCTTTCTTTATAGAAATGGGGATGCACTTTTTTGGACTATGGTCTTTACTTTGAGCCCCTCTTCTATGCATTTATGCATAATCTGGGAGAAGATTGGTTATTGACCTTTTCATACTTTAGCAAAATGGTAGTGGTATTACATTCAAAGTCTAACTCTTTCTATTGGTTTTATGTCTTCGGGCTTATCTTTATCAAACTTATGCAATTTTTCTTTGTTGGGTATTTTGTCCATTATCTAAATTCCTTTGGACTTTGCATTTTGGACCTTTTTTATGGGCTTTTTATGCTACAGACTTACCTTTATCTAGGACATTATTGTAGACATTTTATCTAAAGTAATTCCCCTGATGGAATTCTTGTGGGACTTTTGTCACTGCCATTTTATCCAATATATCATGCCTTTCACCCTTTAGCTCATCCCTTTGAGCTTACCCTTTAGCCTTTGTGTTTTAGACTTATTCGATTGGGGAAATTATTGTAGACATTTTATTCAAAATAATTCCCCTGAATGAATTCTATCCCAGACATTTTGTTTGAAATAAATCCTTCGATAGATTTCCTTTAGCCCTCCAGACTTACCCTTCAGCCTTAACCCACCTACCCTTCAGCCTTTTTGAAAGTGCCCTTAATCCTTTTTAAAAAACCCTTTTAGACTTTTGTCTCAGGACTTTTTCACTTCGCACCTAACCTTCAGACTTTTAACAATTGCCCTTTAGCAATTTTGTTGTGGCCAATTTTCCTAACAGAATGACCCTTCAACTTTTTTGCATTGATCCTTTGCCTTTCTAGACTTACCCTTCAAGACTTTTGTTCTGGGCCCTCTTTTCGATGAAAATGACCCTTCAAAATTTTTGTCATCAAACATTTTTCCCGATGCAAAAGGCCTGAAATAATTCATGAAAGCAATCTTGCCACTACAATTTTGTCAAAATAATGACCTCAAGGGCACATACCCTTCAAGCTTTGTACAATAACCCTTCAATATTTTTGTCCTAAGCCTTTTCCCTCTGAAGCCTACCCTTTAAGACTTTTGTCCTGGGCCTTTTTCCCTATAGTATTACCCTTTGGGACTTTTGTCCTGGGCCTTTTTCCCTATAGTATTACCCTTTGGGACTTTTGTCCTGGGCCCTTTCCCATAAATATGTGCCCTACAAAGTAGACTCTTCAAGCATTTTTGCCATGAAGTAGACCTTTCAAACCTAGTTCACTTACCCCTTAGACATTTTATCCTGAGCATATTTCCCTAAGAGCCTATCCTTCAATACTTTTGTCCTTAACTAATTCTTTCATACCTTTTCCATAGGACTAATTCCTTCAGGCTTTGTGTCTTAAACATTTTGTCTGATGAAAATGCCCCTTTGACCTTTTTATCACTATCATTTTGTTTGATATAATTTTCATTTAGCCTTTGTGAAGTAGATCCTTCAAGACTTTTATCATGGATGAAATGCCCTACAAAGTAGACCCTTTGGATTTTTGTCCAATGAAAATAACCCATTGGGGCTTTTGGAAGTGACCCTTAGGAAAATTGCTTCACAACTTTTGCCTGACAAAATAGGTCTTCAAGGAGATTATTGTGGACAGTTTGTCCAAAATAATTCCCCTGATGGAATTAGAATGTGGACATTTTTCTAAAACATTTGGTCCAATGAAATAAGATGTACCCTTCAGGATAATTGCTTTAAAAAATTTATCTAAAATAATCTCCCTAATGATATACATGACCTACACAAAAAGCCCACAATATTTGCCCTGACCAAAATAATAGACCAAAATCCCCATAGAATTTCCAAGTGTCACCCCTATAGTCAAGCACTTTATTATATATATATATGCTAAGTCACTTTTGCATTTTGTAAGAGCGAATCTAGAAAAGACAAGTGTCAAACTCATGGGGAGTCAAATAGTCAAGCACCAAGATCTACAGTGTGTGTTAACTCGTATACTAAATATCAACGATGAAAAATCAAGCACGATAACAAAGTGATATCTAAAGTAATCACAGTGGTGACAAGTGTCACCATCCATCTCAAGATTGAGATGTGGGGCTAGGGATTAATCCATTATGCAATTAAAATTGATAAATAGGCTCATCAATATCTAGGATAGAGGATCAATTAAGAGGCATGGAGGGATTTGATGAGGCATGGGAGGCATGAATCTTGATATTTGTGGTATTTATGGCCTAAGGATGTCTTCCCAAGAAATGAGGTTACCTGATGATGCAAATATTCAATATTCATTTCTAAAAACAAGTATTCAACAAGTTTCTATGGAATTCTTAATTAGGCTCTAAATTGGATTAATTATCTCTAAGAATGATTAAGCACATTGTGCTCAAATTGATCTAAATGCCTTGTTATTGGTCTAAATTTTGACTAGATTAGAATTGGAAATCAATGTCAGATGCATTGGATATGTTATCCCATTTAGGATGTTATCAATAGTAAATAACAAAGGCACATGTTTTATGAAATAAATTTGATAGGAAATAGCAACCCAAAGCACCCAAGTGCAAAATTGGTATTTTGACTCAAAATGATCTGATCAAAGTTAGCTGGCCCACAAATTGCATTGCCCCATTTAATGATACTCTAGCCAAAATCGGCACTTGAATATTTCAGTTTCACATATTTTAGTGTGTTTTAGTATTTTTAGGTCAAATTGTGCATTTTGGTGGAAATTAATAAAAATCCTAGTTGGAGGTCATTGGTGGCTAGATTTAGGTGTCTACAGTAACAACTACCTTAGATACTTCACTAGCTTGAGCCATAATGTCCTGATTAAGGGTGTGCAATAGCTTCTCTAAAAGGAGCAACCTTTGTTTGAGGCCTATGAATTTTTTGCATCTTTATCTACTTATAATTCTTAGCCATGTTTTATTGTGTGTGTGCAATTATTGATATCAATAACCATAGGTTATGAGAGCACTTATCCTTTTAAAAACTAGCCAGGGAAGTGATTCCTAAAAACCATAAAAGATTTCTTTTCTACCTTACCCTTCCCTCCTTTTTTTGAGTTTGTTTATGCGATCTAACCACTATAGATTATAATTTATCCACCCATCTAACTCACACAAAGATTCACTACCCTTTAGAAACCACACCTCTATCCAAAAACCTTGTCAACAACTTGCATGCCTTACCCTCTATTCCATCAATAGGTTGTAATAGACTGCATACCTACAACTTGTGCCCTGGAGTGGAGTTTACCACCATTGAGATCCTAAAATTTCATAGGCTACCTTGCTAAGGATGTGGTGTGCATAAAACCTACATCAACATATACCATGTTTGTGCCAAGTTGTAATGAGTCCAGAATTAACTTGGACAACTAGATGAGTGCTTGACTTGATAAACAAAGTCTTTTCTACAACATTTTGGTTTTGTTATTAGGAATAATGTTGAATTTTGTTGTTTTAATGGTACGATAGAATAATGCTTCGACTCTCCCTTGAAATTTTTGAGAACTAATTACAATAGGTAGAAGACATCTTTGTGCTAAAGCATCAAACCTATAGAGGTCAAAAGCCAAGAAAATGGGTCTAGAATAACTTGTATGATGCTATGTATGAGGTCTTTTTATGCAAATCACCATAGCATGTGTATCGGTGGTTGGTTTCATATGCAAACCATAGAAGATAAAGCTATGGATAGCACTATGAGAGGATGAAGGAGCACCTAAAGAGGCTTGAGACTTTGGATTCCACTTGGAGTAGAGCAATACATAAATGCTAGCAAGGAGTGTTTAACAGTTACATGCTTGAGTTCATAGTTTCAACATACTCATGCCCTAAGGAAGTAGAGTATCAATTTTCATGCGAACCCAAAGGCACATTTTTGAAAGAGGTTAGTACATAGATCAAGAATCTAATGGTGTGTTATGGATTTTAAACTTTAGGAGTGGAAGGCTAAAGTCCTTTGGCATATGAATGGTGTAAAGAGAAGAAGGGGATGTGTAGGTGAAGTGTAATGGAAGGAGTTGAGTATATTGACACCTAAGAGCTTAGGAGAAAAATTTATAACAAGAGATAGTGCAAATTGATGGAAGATCAAGAACCTCTAAGTGTCAAGATAATGCATAGTGAGTGGGAAGGGCATGGGGAAGGATCTCTTGAAATACAATAGCATGAGAGAAACAATGAAGTGATAGATCAATTTCAATAATTGACAGGTGTAGAATACACTAAGTTCTTACAAAATTTGGTGAATGAAGATGTTCAAATTTACCTTTCACCTTTGAACCTATGGTGTAATCTCATGCACTAGATACCCCACTTGAAGAAAGAATAAGAGTGATAAATGACCTTGTTATCAATATAGATTTTGGACATTTTATAGACTTGAAGTATAATTTTGTGATTAAACAAGTTATTCCCTATAATGAGTTGAGCGAGACTAATTCTAAACCATTGGGTGTTATCTCACCACAATAGAACATGAGTGTAAGCATACTAGCTTAGCCAATGTCAACTACGTAGATTGGGTAATAACCCACAGAAAGTGGTCTGGTGTCACAAGTCAATAGTATAGTGTCATCAACATCAATGGTGCTAGTAGTAATAATGGGGTAGGATCATAACCTAGTAGTTGGAGGCATAAGAGGACCTCCACCCAAATAGATGCCATGGGGACTAACTCCTCAGATGCAAGTTGTGCCCCAATAACAAATTTATTATGAGATGGCCATGTACTTCTCATAGTATCATGGTATGGAGAATGTCACAAAGAATGTGCTAAAGTATGAACTACAATGGTGCACTTGAGGCATGACCCAATTGGAGCATAAGGTAACCCAGTTTGTGATAACTCTAATTGATTATGCCCATACTTGTTATAAGAAGTTTGACCCTAACTAGGCTATGGTTGATTATAATACCCTAAAGGAGGCATTTTTGAAGGAATTCAACATATTAGAGTTTGAACAGTAGAGCATTGCCATGCTCAAGGAGATTATCCAAAGACTCTCAAAGAACATGCACATATATGATGATAGTTTCAAAACTCTACTTTCTAAGCTCCCTTATGACATTCACCCTCCCATCATGTGCAATTGTTCATTGGAGGGCTGCTAGTACCATTTTGAAGAGTGATTTCCATGAAGACCTTCATAGACCCTCATGAAGTACTTGAAGCCATGCTCAAAGCTGAGGTAGTTAAACATGTTGATATTAAGATCTACCCATTCATGGAGGTGCATATTAAATTTATATCCTCCTAACTCTAAAATCTTATCACTATTTCATCACAAGATGCTCAAAGTAGGTTATGGTATACTGATTGTGAAGAAGGCCATAACAGGAATAACTACCCTCAAAAGAATGTGCACACATTGATTCTAAGCTATGAATTCTACAAAAAGGCGTGTGATGTTTGTAATTGTCCATTATTGTAATGCACCAACTAGGTTATCATAACCATTTATTTTTGTTTGTGTGATGCCTACACCCATACAATAGCTGATTATCAAGTGATTGATGATATGTGTAAGAACATGGAGAGGGGTGTGAAGTAGGCCACTACAGCAGCTGAAGGGGAATATAACCAAGGGAATGAAGGCTATGGACATTAGACTAAAAGCTTTGGGATATAATGAGGTGTTAAAGGGTGAGGTGGAGGATGCAGTGGTTAAAGTTTCCCACCCCACTCATGTTACAAGTGTGGCTTAATAGAGCACTATCAGCACAACTGACCCACACATCCAATGTGTGGGTATTGTCAAGGGACCCATAAGGTCAAATAATGCCCCAACTTGTACAAGAAGTTGACCCAAGGTAGGCCTAGCATAAACAAGGGTGCAAGAATGATCAAGCATGAGCTAAAAATGAAGAAGTGGATTTTGAAGGTGAAATCAACCCATGAAGAGATAGTCAAAGTGTAGGTGACTACTAGCAGTGGATTTACCATTCAATCGCTAGTTACGCCAATGCCTAAGTTACATTTATAATATGGATAAAAGGGTCACATTGATCATATAATGTGACCTAAACCTAAAGGTGTGCCTTGCCTAGACCCATCATGCCAAAAATATGTATTGTAGTAGCCCATGAGTGTTATTTAAAACCTACGAGAGGAGCTTTATCTGACATGAGACCTAGAGGCATAGGTTGCTTCCTCCCATAAGAAGAAAGATAGTTAGGAGGTTGAGATACAAGAGCTAATGGAGATCCTGTACCTCCTACAAATGGAAGAAATGCTGCCCTTGTTGAAATACTTATTCTTGGAGCATGCAGGGAAAAATCTAGTTGAAGACATTGTACCACACATAGAAAGGGTATGAGAAGTTAGGCATACATAGAATGTGAAGTATGATCAATAACTCCTTGTGAATTCCATCATTCATGGATGGTCTATATATGAGGTCCTTGTGGACACAAGCACTGAGGTCAGTATCTTGACCAAGAAGGCATGGGAGAAGATGGGTAGGCCAACCTGGAGGCCTTGCCCTCATGTGTTTTTCATGGCCAACAAGATCTGAGCATAGCCAATTGTAATTGTTAAGAACTCAGTTGTAGACATCATGGATGCTAAATTCCATGCTAACTTTAAGGTGATCAAGTTATCCTAACAAGGTAATTATCTAGTGTTTTTGGGAAGGCCATGGTGTTATACAAATAATAAAAACATGCATTTAAATATATGCTACATGACCTTTAAAAATAGAAATGAAAGGGTATTTATCCTCCTCTCAAGTGACCAAGTAGCCCTATTTAGAAAGTGTGGATCTCGAGGATAAAATCAACCATATATACAACATCATGGTGTAAGGCACCAAGACTCTCAACCCCAATGATCAAGGAGTTATTTCCTAGGAAGATAGACAATTAGCTTTGAACACCACCAACGTTGCCTATGACCAATGGTTTGAGGAAGGTTATGAGACCATTGGTCGAAGGTGTTGCTTAGTGTGTACAAAAGCACCAAAACTAGTTAAGACAGGATGGTTCAAAATTGATCACACTTTGAAAAGATGGGTCCTTTATGCCAAGAAGAAGGAAAAGAGAGTGTTTTGCCTGAGAAAAGACAAACTTATGATGCTCCCAAGATATGAGGGGAGTAATCCTATGTAATAGTATGTCTACGACCTTGAATCATGCATCCCAAAATTAGATATAATAGGTGCACTATTGTCAGGATCTTGCTCCACCAATTAGAGCACATATATGATTACCTCTTGTATTAGCAACTAAACACAGAATTTAACTAGAATCAATAAGTAACTAGAAATATGAAACAACACAGGAATATGAGAGATAATACACAATTGTATTAATAATCACTCAAAAGAAAATACAATAAAGAAGATGCCACTTCTTCTTCCACCTCAAAGGCTCGCCACACCTCAAGACCTTCTTCCCTCTCTCTCTCGGTCCCAACAATCAACTCCAATACAAAGTTGGTGTTCACCTCCACCAGTCAGAAACAACGTTATCAGTACACCAAGTACACAACTATACTCCAAGTAGATCTCCTGCTCTCTACTGCTACCTGCAAATCAGTAGACCTTACTCACCATTGTAGATCTCCAAAAGAAGCCATGCACACCTGCTGACCAAGATCATACATATACGAAGAACCCTTTTGATTCTCCAAACCAGCACCCACACTTGGTACTGTGGCACTAGGAGGAACACACCATTGCTCTTCTCTCTCAGAAGGAGCTTATTTTGCTCTCTTACTCTCTAGCACTCATTTTACAATACAGCCCATGAGTCTATATATAGATCTCATGCTTACAATAATTAGACTATCTTAATTACAATAATTAGACACGCAACTCAAGACTATAATTAGCCTTTAACATGCAAACTAATAGTCCAATAATAGACTCTCCAGAATCAACATGCAAATTGCATGTTCATGCACAGGCTACCGACGTTGGCTCCTCCATGACCGATGTCGGCCGACTGGTAACCGACGTCGGTTGCTTCTTCACTATTGTCTGACCGATGTTAGTTGATCAGACCAACATCAGTTGCCCTACAACTCATTACACAACTCTTTGCAACCTCTGTAACCTCTGTAACTCCTCTTGTTTACATCCTGGTGAAGCTTTTAGCTCCACAACCTAACAACTATTGTATACATTATGGAGCACTGACATTCATTGGTGGGTAATGCAAAGGACTATCTTTCCAAACTGGAAAAATGTGAAATCATCCATCTACACTATATTCAAGAAGATTAATGAGGACCTAGACATCTCAACATACTCTGATGACTCTGACCCTATAGCACATGTGCGCTTATGTGAAGAAACATAGACTATCTGTAGTGAGAATGCCCTAAGGAACCTATGGGTGCATGCCTTCTATAGGATCTTGAAGATGTGGGTACAAATATGGTAATTTCTCAATGAAATTCACCACAAGATAACCAACTGAGATGCACTTAAGGAGTAGTTCATGCACACCTTCTCCTTTTCTTCATAGAACCTTGAACTGATTGAGCCACTTCAACTAGTTCAAAGGGCAATGTTTAAGGACACTGCAATCTTGTAGGAGCACTTGAAATACATGTTTGGTGAAAATGGTTTGGTGTTCCTAACATTATTTTAAGATCAAACCCTCAATAATGACTCTAGTGAAGAGGATGATGAAGCATGGAAGGTGCACAACTAGATAAATCTGATAAGCAAAAGGTAGCTAATGTACCAAGTTGAGGATAATGCTTTAGAGGAAGAAGACCCTGCCCACCTTCACATAGAAACCATTAAGGGTATTATGAAAGTCAAGTAATCACATTAGGAAAAAAATGAGATTTAATACACATATCTCAAAACTATTAAGGTAGACATCAGCTTAGAAGGGGAACCAAAGATTGCTACTCTAGGTGCCTATTGGTCTGATGTGGAGCTGGCACACATTATGAATCTCTTGAAGGAGTTCTAAGACTTGTTCCATCAAAATTAATTGGATATCAAGGACACCCACCCATCCCTTAGGAAGATGAGCATAAATATAGTCGATGGTATAAGACCTATCAAGCAGCGCCCTTACAGAATGAACCCCAATCTTTGAGTCAAGGTCAAAATAGAGATTGATGGTATGCTTATAGTAGGCATCATCTACCCTATATAATAATATGAATGGGTGAGCATCATGGTTATTATCATTGAAAAGGATGGGTGCATTCATATTTTCATCAATTATATATTATTGAACACTGCCTACATCACTGACCCCTTCTCGACTCCATTCACCAATGAAGTCTTGGATGGCATCACAGGTTGTGAGATATATACTTTCATTGATGGGTTATCAGGATACCATGAGGTCCAAATTAAGGAGGACAAGCCTAAAATAACCTTTGTGATAGAATAGGGTTATTTTACATGTAACATGATGCCATTTGGACTCAATAATGTGTCATTTATATTCTCCTAAGTGGTGATCACTACTTTCAAGGACTTCATTCACAAGTTCTTCGAAGTGTATTTAGATGATTTGACTATGTATGGGTTAGTGAAGGACCATTATGACAACTTATGCCTAATGTTTGAGAGGTGTAGGTAGTTACATATATCCTTAAACCTCAAGAAGTGAATTTTTGTGACACCATTTAGCACCATTCTCAAGCACATCATCTGCAAAAATAGTCTACTCATCAATCCTGTAAAGATTGTAATCATCTTATAATTCTAGACCCCATCAATACAAAAAGATGTTTGTGCCTTTCTTGGCCATTGTGGATACTATGTAAATTTCATAAGGAGCTATGAAAATATTATGGTTCCACTAGAATATCTCTTACACAAGAATGGCTCATTTTATTGGGGCATAGTGCAAGAAGATGCATTTGAGACCCTGAAGCTCAAATTAGCTAGCACATCAATATTACAATTTATTGACTAGACAACTCCATTCCACATCTACTTCAATGCATTTGGCTCTATAATTAGCACTATTGTCACTTGAATTTTCACCCTTTGAGGAGATTTCTAATCTCTCCTCATCCAAGTGGCATAATTAAAACACCTTTAGGCTTGTTGGTAGCCTAAAGATGAGGTGAATCTCTAGATAGGGCTAGTTCCCTTGATGTACCACTTTGAATTGTAACTACACCTAAACTTTTGGGGGGGAAAGGGACAGATATAACTGAAAGAAAACTATCCTAAGGTGGGTGATACACCAAATAAGATGATGAATTCCAACTAACAACATGTTACACATGAAACTAAAAGACAAACTGAACATACACTTCTCTAATCTGCATCTTCTCACATCAATGTTACATTATGAGGTTATGGATGAATGCTTAGGCTAGGAGTACTAGATAAAATGCCTTAAATGGAACTAGTTAATAGACTAACTCACTCAACCTTAGCACTTCCTATAACACTTCACATTCCCTACAAGAAGAAGCTTTCCAACTGCAAATAGGATGAAAGAATGAGACAACATGTTAAGGAATCCATAGTCTTCACTAAGAACTATCCAACATTCAAGTAAAACACCCTAATAATAGTCATTAAGAGGTAAAAATTATTATTATTATTGATCAAATGGTATGAAAATGATTAGGGCTTCACCATACTCAGGTGGAGCATAAGTTACAATGGCTAAAATGGCTAGTTCTTATAGAACTTGAGAGAGAGAGAGAGAGGAGAAGAGAGAAGTCTAAGGCTCAAAAGGACACTTTTCAAGATGATAAAAAGAGTTACCTATGAATGAGAAAAGGATATAGTATAAACCATGTAATTTCAATAAGCTCAAGTGTCCATCCAAGCCATCAAACTCTTATAAAGTGGCATGAAATTCCCTTAACTGGCTCAGAAAAACTACATTCATGATTAGCCCTATTTGAACATCACAAAACTAATTATGGATAGGTACAATTATTAAAATAAATGGGAAGGGTTATATGCATGCCTCTCCATACATTGATTATAGGCTTGGTCATCTAAAATCATCTAGGAATGAGCCATCATCATTTGCAGTCCGAATAACTCTTCTTTCATGCACCCTACACACTTGGCCTCCAAAAAGGCATTAGTTTTCCATGAAAATACATGTTATAGATTGGATGATAAGTTTCAAGACCTTCCATGGCCTTATAATCATCAAGTACGCCTTGAAATTAACTCACTTTAATTATTCCACCCTTCTCACTAGCTTGTCCAATATGCTAGTTTTGACTGGCTGAGATGAAGTAGTTTATGTGAAAACTTAGGAGTTTTTATGAAGTAATAAATGGCCATGTTGAGTTATTAAAATTTATAATCTTCCCCCTAAACTTTATTTCATCTTATACTCCTTCTAAAACCTATAAAATAATCAAAAGTACATTGTTTTATACCTTGTTTGTACAAATCCATACAACTCAAAAGTATGGGAGGGACTCTAAAATAGTAATATAAAATGTCAAGTCATCCTCCTAAGAAAAATATTCCATTATATTATCTTTTTAACCTCATTTCTCCAAACTGGTCACTCCAAGGGTTTAACAAGGGTTTTAGGCTTATTTCACTCTTAAGGTTTGTTCATAAAAACTTGACGTTGGAATCTCAAAATAATTCCACAAACATAATATTTAGGTCCCTTAATAACACCTTTAAACTCCTTTATCATCCATGAAAATCCTTCTAAAAGATGTGAACAATCAAACCTCTCTTATCGAGCTTATTTTTTCCTTTCCTACATGTTTGAGTTGTCTTTGAGTCAAAATTGGCCCTGTTATGGTTTATATTGCAAGGTAAAATATTTAAAATGTCTAAAATGTCCTAAAAAACATTACCCAATATGTTTTAATTCTCATGAAAAGCTACAAGTGAAGTTAGACCCCCATTGGGCACTAGACTTAACCATGTCTCATAGATCTGACTGCAATCTTTGACATCCAAACCATCCTGTTGGACCTCTATTCATTCCATAAACCTAAACACCTCTTAAATTACCCATAAAACATGTTTTAATAGGATATAAATCTCACATGAGGTTGCAAGTGGAAATGCCTTATCATTTGGACTTTTAGGCCTAGCCATGCCTAATATGCCTATCTACAAACTTGAGGGTTTGGGATACCCTATTAATATCTACTCCTTATTTATTATATTTTTATGTCTACATAGGTGATATATATCCTCATACAAATCTTATAAAATTCCATCATCTTCTTGGATCACCCCTTTCATCTCCATTTCCAAAATTGTCAGGGTTTGCACCTAAGGAGAGTGCCCTCTGTTTGAGACAAAATATAGGTCAATCTAAATTTCCTTAGAAAAAATTGAGTATTTTATGATATTTATAAATTCATGAACATGCTATATACAATTTTTCAATCCTTGGTCAGGTCTCTTACTCTTCCAACTTATAAAAAAACCCAAGACAAATTGTATATAGGCAGACTATACAAGATGTATTAGTGTGGATTGTGAACTACATTCTTAAGGATACTTTTCTATTATATATCCATCATGAAACATATATGAGACTATAAAAACAAAAATTATGTTATTTTAAACCTCAATTATTCCCCAAACCTATCATATACTCCTTGCATACCTTGACTCAGTCAAGACTGAGTATAACTTCTTAATTGTGTTTTGCCTTAGGATGTTGTACCTGTAGGTGCATGTATGGTTTGGCTTCAAGGATAGTGTCCACACCTCATATACTCCACCTTATAGTCATATTTAATTATTTTATGTCCATATTATCCATATCAAGTTGTGTTAATCATTGTAAGTAACATCTCCTACTCACTGCCTGTAACAGTCTTATATAGTGGTTTTAGGTGCATATAGGGTCTCAAGGGGTCTATATAGGATTATTTTTCATTTTTTGGAGCTTATGAAGATCATAATGGTTAAAATTAATGTTCTCACAAGTTTTTTTTCATCATTATAGCTTCTCTATACCCTTACCTACACTTTAAACTCAACAAACTGAGTTATCCCTTTTGACTGAGAACCCTTGCCTTCTTTAATTCTTGTCGGTATACATGAGGTGAAATTTAGATTATAAATGGTATGGAGAGAATCCCCTTATATTATTGGGGTAATTAAACATCTAATCATGCCTATATTTACCTTGGATGGGCTAAAACACTTCCAAGACATCAATTTTAGCTTGTTGCCTGTATGTCCTGTTGTAGGTGCCTATTTCTCTAAGAAGGGACACCTATAGGCACTCATGAAACTTGAAAACCATGCATCAATATCATAATAATTATATTAATTATAATTTTAATTCCATTCAATCCATGATACCATTATATCCATAAGTAAATGCATTGTTTTTAAGTTAGGATATCGAAAGCCATTCACAACTTCAAACCTATAGATGTTAGTGTAGTATTTCAATGTTTTTAAGGGCATATTTGATGCTCCAAACTTCTAACTTCCACTTACTTCCTAGCTCCCATCCTTATAATATCTCTTATATATATTAGAGGCAATAAGTTTTATCAATATATATGTTTTGGAACACTTTCTAAGCATGTTGTAATATATCCAAAAAAATCCTTGAAGCTTTATTTTTACATTTTAGGGAAAATTTCCCTAAACTTAGTCTCTCCTTGCTAGAAGGTGATTTCAACTTGGTCAAGGAATATATAAATTTAAAATTTTCATATTAGGATCATTTCAATATGTTAGGTGTTTAGGATGATTTTTACCACCTATCTATCATTTCAAAAGGTTTCCTTAACCCCTACTAAACCACCTGTAGGTGTGGATTTTTAATGCATACAAGTAGTGGGCAGAACATGGGCGGTATGTATTGCTTTAGACATTTTATGAGTTATATCTCCATCTCAAAACCTCAAATTCATTCTTCATGATTCAAAAGTCTTGGAGCCATCACTAAAATGTTCACTCTAGTATGACATCATCCAAACTCCTGTAGGTGTCCTTTAATGGTTGCCTAACTACATGTGTTGTGCATGACTAGTATTAGGGTCTTTTGTGCTACTTGGGGTATCTAATATGAATTATCATACCAAAATAACATGAAAAAAACTTTTATAGTTTCCTTTTCTCCTTTATAATCATGATCAAAGTTTAAAAACATGGTTGTAACTGAGAACAGGGTAGAGAGTTAACAGTGAGTGTGACAAGATTAGGTGTAGAAGACAAGGTATGATGTTTCAAGGTCTAAAATGAAATTAAGGTGGTATTTGTAATAATAAAATTTAAAACATCACATCACATTCCTATGAGACATTTTTTGAGAACCAAACATTTTGCAAATAAGGAAAATTGATTAAGACTATACATGGTGGCACCTTCATGCAAGATGAGATAATTTACTCATCCAAACACCATGAAACATGAAATTAAACATGGATATAATTTTATAAGATATATAAAATACTCAATATTGAACATCACAAATTAGATCATATGGATTTAACTAAAATGGATGAAAACCTATAGGGAGCATGAAACAACAAGAAGAAAAACACAATCAACTTGTAAAGGATGATTCATAAAGCACAATTGATGAATCCTTGTAATCTCGCTATGTAAATTAATTTCTCTTAGTTTTATATCACATCCCAAAATCATTTTCCCTAAAACCTTTTGATTTTTCCGTACTAAGCACAAACCTGAAGGTCACTTTTGTATGTCTAAAAAGGCAAAGAAGGAATAGAATGGTTTTGGGCCTAAAATGGAACTTCAAACACATTTAAAACATGTAAATTAGCTTATTTTAGCTTAAGAGACATTATATGATCCTACCCCATGTGTCACACTTCCCCATGGGTTGTACAAGTGCCAAATTTTCCTTTTTTCTCAAGAAAATTGCCCTTTCTTCTAAAGCACCTGCCACTTTTAGTTACCAACAATTGATTAAGACCTATTATGACACATGATACATGACACCATCTTGTATAATCTTCACACTTCCCAATAAATCCATATAATTCATTAAATGCCCCTTTTTGACCTCAAAATGACTCCTAAGACTAATAAAAAAACTAAGGACCAAGGCAAATATAACATTAAATGACATCAATAAACTTATAATACACCTTTATAAATAATATATTAGACCCCCAAACACCTAAAAATTATTTTTTTACCTATAGAGGTCCCAATTTGACCTAAAATTCAAATTTGGTCAACAAGCACCATTCTGACACAATTAGGTGAAGGCAAAATAGATCATCCCATCTCCTTTGTAAGCAAAAAACTAACCTAGGTAGAGTAGAACTATATGATAACTGAGTGTGAGGCACTTACCATGGTCTACACCTTATATAAGTTCAGACAATACTTATTGATGACCGCCTTCTTCTTCTTCACTGATCATGAGGTGCTTAAGTACCTTGTGAACAAGCCCATTCTTCATGGGTGAATTTGTAGATGCATAGTTATGTTTCAATAATTCCAATTCTCAATCATCATAAATATTGGAAAATAGAACTTTGGCCTAGACTATTTATCCTGCATCGACTTTGGCGATGCGATAGTGCCTATTGAGGATGATATCCCTAATGCACAACTGTATAGGGTCTAACACATCCTAGAGGACATGGTGAAGATCACCAAAATTTTCATGTCTGGATCTGTGTCCCAAACTATGACAACCAAACAAAATAGGTAACTCATATTTTATACCGCCCCCTTTCAACTTATTGATGGGGAATTATATAAGTTGAACCATGATGAGGTCTTGTATTGATGTGTCTTAGAACACTAAAGGGGATCCATCTTGATAAAGGTGCACAAAGGGATTATTAGAGGTCATTTCACTAGAGATGGTGTTATAATTAGGATTATGGTGTCCAAGTCTATTCCAAGATGAAAAATATTACACCAAGACATGTGACATATGCTAGTGCTCAAGCAAACTAAACCACTGGGATGAGATGTCGCTCACTCCCATTCTTGCCCAAGTGTCATTTAAAAAATTGGGCCATTAATTTTACTAGGCTAATCACTCCTAATATGAGGCACATAGGCATGCATTACATTTTTGTGGTCATAGATTACTTCACCAAGTGGTTCAGGGTAGTTCTAACCAAATATTACACAGCCACCACAGCCACAAGGTTTATATAGGAGAACATCATTAGTCACTATGGGTGCCCACTTAGTTTGACTAGAGATAGAAGCATGTAATTCATCAATGAAATTACATATATCCTAATGACCAAATAAATGGTGGTGCACCATAAGACAACACCTTATCATCCCCAAGTGAATGGCACAATTGAGGCATTTAATAAGATATTAGGAGCGTGCCTCATAAAGATATGTGATGTTGGTTGCAAGGATTAGGATGAGTATGTGTCATTAGTGTTGTGGGCCCATTATAATACATACAAGATCTTAAACAAGGCTACACTGTTCCAAATAGTGTTTGGTGCAAAGGCTATTTTATCGATGGAGTTCATGGTGCCCTCATAATGCATTATATATATTGGTCATCTAGATGATCTGGAATTTTTGAGTGCATGATTGGAAGATTTAGAGAACTTGGATGAGACATGTGCCAAAGAAATATGGAGCTAAAAGATGGAGAAGGTGTGATAAAATCTCTAGCATGATAATTATATTAAGCACAAGGTACTTACTAAAAGAGCACTAGTCTTACTTTATGACTCCAAGTACCACAAGCACCTGCGCAAGCTATAGATTAAGTGGATGGGCCCTTATCTCATCCATAGCATATTGGAGATTGAAGCATGAAATATGTTCATGTTAATGGGTGAAATTATCCATGGGCATCTTAACAGCAATTTATTAAAGCCCTATAGACATTAATATGGTGTTAGCATCATCAGGCACCAATTTCCCACTCACAAGTTAATTGTTATGTGTTGACTAGAATAAATTTTGGTGTAAGCCAAACATTTCCTTATGTTATATTTTTTTGTTTGTGTTAAGTGGATAAGATATATGCTTTCAGGCCCATAGGAGAACTCTTATGGTGCTTCCAAGCATAACTCTAGTCGAGTGAGTTGAGCACGGTTGCTTTCTAAGCACTTGACGCCAGACACCTAAGTTTCTAGGTGCATGAAGTTACCAGATTTAGAAAAATATGAGTACCAAATGACAAAAAAAAAGGTACATAAGATACTTGTGTGCAAGATATAAAAAGGAGGTGCACAAGATGCTCGTGCACAAGAGACAAAGAATATATAATGAAGCATTAGAGGACTAGTGTAAGAATTTGTATGGGGTAGGGTAGGCCAAGGTAAGAGATGAAAGTCATAGATAAATTGACCAAAAATGGAAGCACACTTAAAAGGAAGCGTAGAAAGAAGAAAATATGGAAGTGAGGAAGTTGAATTATGTGCATGTGAAGCACTACACCCAGGTTTTCATAAAAAGGGCAAAGGTCATGCCAAGGTGAACAAAATATAGGAGGAAGACTATCAAGATAGTTGGTACCCACCCAATGATTGGTGAGAAGTGACCATTTGAATCACTTATCACTTCACCAAATAAACTGTTAAAATAATTTAATGACTATGATGGTGGAGGTACAAACATCTGTAATAAATGTGAACATGGTAGTGGATTTTTCTAGATTTTGTGGGTTTAACATATTTTAAGAAATATATGTACCACCATGCCATTACTCACCAACCATTAATGGGGTAGCTAAAGTTAAGATATAAAGAGGTAGATGGTGCATTAGACTAGGTTACAAACCTTAAGAGAATTTGAACCCAAATGCAAAGCAAAGCTAGAGCTGAACCAAAGCCAAAGCAAGAAAATGCTACCAATTGAAACCTTGAGCACCCATAGCTGCCAAATGAAAATGGTTGAATAGGGAGAGAGATTATGTCTTATTTGAGATTGGAATAGAGGTGTGTGGAGAGATAATTTCAAGAGAACCAGACTACAAAAATATTGAGTGTTGTTGAGGCCACCATTAACAATAAATGAAGCTCAAGAGCTAAAGTCACAATCATAGACCCCATGACTGTGAGAAAGCATAAAGCAAGATTAAGAGATTCAAAAAGATCAATAGATCACACTTCAATAGTAGCCAGTTTAGATTAGGGAAGAAACATCTAAGTTATAGTCCATCACAAGCACAGAAGGATGCTAAGAAAGCATAGATGGTATAATAAATAAATGCTATAAATAAAAAGGCACAACTGGTGGAAGGAGTTAGTATCTTGGTGGTTAGCCCAAAAGAAAGCATAAAGATTTCATATAGATAAATGGAGTTTCCCCCTGAGGTCATAATGGGGGAAACTTGGGTATCATTCATGCATACATGTAGGTTGAAGGAATACAACCATCACACACCGATCAATGAACAAGAGCTCAACCAAGACTAGATGGTTAACACAGAATAAAATATAGAGGTGGGCATGGTTCTATTTGACATCTCCATCCAAGACAGGCTTGTAACCACCGACATAACCCAATTATATGAGTTGCTGAGTTTTGGCAAGCTGGAGGAATTAATGTAATTCCTTCTTTCACACATCCATGGTAATTGATTTTACTTTACATGGAGTCACATGAAGATCTTGACATGACTCATCAATAGAATCACTAGGTTCCCAAGTGCAGGGATAGACATATGCCAAATGATGGAAGATGATGCAAAGGTAGAGAGGGTTATGAAACTATTGTGTTACTATAAGGTAGGGTTCACATTCCCAATCAAAGACATAAGACCCTAGCATGCGGGTAGTATTACACCTCATGAGTTCTAAAATATGCATTGATAGATAGTGGATGGACATTAGTAAGACCTACTTGTGTATCACCCACCACATGGCGTAAGGGGTCAAATTCAATATTGTAAAATTTATTGTTGAAGAGATGGTGAAGAACATGTTGGAATGCCACAAGGCATGAGAGACCCTCATATGGGGGTCTATGCTAATATTGATAGTGATGGAGGAAATTGGGATGCTCGATGATGATGAAGATAATATTTGGGTCTTCCTAGTACACAAAGACTCCCTAACACTAAAGTATCAAGACTTCATCTACCCACCCTCCTCTCAAAAATATAAGACCACGGTACGAGGATGTTGTGACTGATACATCGAGGCATTCAAGATTGAGTGTCACATCCCATAGGAGCTCCCCCAGCATATGTTTGGATTGGAGACCTTTAACATCATACAACACTTATGTTTAGTGTACTTGGCACTCACAAATGAGAAATGATCTAGTTAGCTTAAACTGCCTTATGCATTTTTTGTAAAATATTTCATAGTGACGTTAAAGAGGATTCCCAATGTATAGTAGCTAGATATCTCAGTAGACATCATAGATGGAGAAAGAAGTAAGTTGACACATCATTATATGTGCCTAGGAGAGAAATCCACAAAGGATGAGGAGGATGACTCTGACCACACAAAATTCCATCCACTTTAGAGGGAAGTTATAAAGGGGCACATATTCATGTTATGTTATGAGATGAAGTCACAAAAGAAGGGTGTAGACCATAAAAAATATGATGATCGCCCCTTCTAAATTGGTGATGAAGGGAAGACAACACCAACAATGTAGCATAAATCTCCCCAGAAAAAGTAGGGAGAGACACTTGCGGAAATCCAAGAGTGCATCAGGTTAAGGATCACCTCTGACGAACAATCAATTCCTTCAACCCCCAAGAAATGCATAACCTTACACCAAAAACTAATTCCTCCAGCGAGAAGTAAAAAAATAAAAATTCCAAGGGACCCATTACACTCCCTAAGATAACCTTGGTAGAAATGGAGGTGAAAGAGGCCCTCATGCATGGAAAGGAGGAAGAGATAGAGGAAGAAGAAGGAACAAAAACTTACATTATGTAATAAGAAGTGGGAGAGGAGCCTAGTGCCAAGGATGTTCAGATGGCCCTCTAAGGTGGCACAACCATTGTGCTTAAAGAAGAAAAAAATTTTGGCTAGTGCCTCATCTAGAAAACCCTCCATACATATTCCACAAATAGAAGAGGAAAAGAGGAGGTTGTGGAAGAAAATGAGCCACAATGAGGAAAAAATCAAGATGGCATGGGCATTGGAGAAGAAGAGGAAGGATTGGAAGGAAATGGGCATGACTCAAGTAGATATTGAGAAGGCTAAGGTGTTAGGTTGTGGAGCTAAAAGCTTCAACTATGCAGACGAAGAAAAGGAGGTTGCTGAAGATCCAGAAGAACCAGCGTCGACAGTATGACCGACGTTGGTCATGATCAGTGCAGAAGGCAATCGGCATCGGTAGAGAGTTAGCCGACGTCGGCAGCACCAGGCAAGCAGGGACCAACGTCGGTCGCCTGTATGTTCCAAAACTGTTCATTGCACGAACAGTTAGTTAGTTAGTTAAACAGAGTGTTTGCATGTAAAGGCTATTTCGAGTCTTGAGCTGCATGGATAATTATAGTAAACTAAGAGTCTAAGTTATTGTTTAAGTATGGGATCTATTTATAGACCCATTGGCATGTATTGTAAAGTGTGCTAGTGAAGAGAACAAAGTGTGTGTTTCTCCTAGTTCCACTGATGAGCTGATAAGGAATGCAAGGAAGATCCTTCCATTGTAAGATCATTGAGTTGCAGGTTGTTGCAATCTCATAGGAGATCTACATGTGTAAGTATGGTCTATTGAATTGCAGGTTGTAGGTTCATGGGAGATCAACTTGAAGTACTATAGAGTGCTTGGTGTACTGGCAGGGTTATTACTGACTGGTTGGAGAGGTGAACACCAATTTTGTGTGTGAGTTGTGTGTTGGGACCGTTTTTGGTAGGAGAGTGTTTTGAAGAAGATTTACTGTACACTTGAGGTGTGGAAAGCCTCTGTAAGGTGGAAGAGTGTGGCGGCTCTTTATTGTATTCTTTTCTGTACAAGTGTTAATACAAGATAGTGTATTGTCTCTCATATTCTGTGCTATTGGTGAATTCTAGTTACTTGTGTTTCTGGTTATTTCCACATGTTTAATTGCTTATATTTGGTAATCATATTGTGCTCTTTCTGAGGAGCAAGATCCTAACAAGTGGGATCAGAAGAAGGTGTGCTTGTTCTTGGATTCCCCAACATAAGGTTGAATAAGAGAAGGCTAAAGAAGAGAGGACCAAGAGAGAGAGGAAGACAAAGAAGGTTCCCATAAGTGTGGGACCAACCATTGAGAAAACCAAGAAAGTGCCTAGTGCCCCCACTAGGAAAGCAAATATAGTTACACAATAGGCATGCCCAAGTAATGAAGGGGTACCTAAAGTAAAGGAAGGTAATACTGGTAGCTTGGAAAAATAAAAGGAGAGTGATGAGGAACCCTAGCAGGAACAGAAACAAGGGGATGTTGGTGTCGAGGGAATACACTTAGAGGTGAGCACTGAGAAAACCTAGGAAGAGGAAGTGGATAAAAGGAAAAAGTTTGAGGAAGAACCCCTTGTAGAACAAGAAGATGAGTCCTCAGAGGAAAGCATCAAATAAAGTGGTGGTGCCATTGAGGAGGAAGAAGATTAAATGGAGCTACCCATCACTGAGGAAGAAGGCACAAAGTTGAGCATCAAAGAAAAAGTGTAGAAGGGGTGGATAGATGAAGATTTATATGTTTGATTTCATGCCCCCCAAAATTTCCATAACTAGGATGTGCAAATAACTTGAATTTGTGTTTGATAACTACATGGATTAGCCTCACTTTATGTTAAGCATGAGATATATTGAGAGGGGGGGTGAATCAGTATATCATATATCTTATAAAACTTTCCTTTAACCAAATTCCACTTAATCAAACATTCAAGATATGCAATAAAACTCAAAAAATAAACACCACACAAGATAGAGAGAGACACTAGATATAACGTGGAAACCCAATGTGGGAAAAACCACGAAGAACAATCTCAAGTATATGAATGAGCACCAACCCAAACAATATTTGCAAGCCAAGCTTGTAAGAGCACCAACCCCTTTGTTGAGCACCAACCCAGCAACTATTCATGAGCACCAACCCACAGGAGCACCACACCCCTTTGCCGAGCACCAGCCTAGCTACTATTCATGATCACCAACCCACAAGAGCACTAACCCCTTTGTTGAGCACCAACCCAGCAACAATTTGTGAGCACCAACGCACAAGAGCACCAACCCCTTTGTCAAGCACCAACCTAGCAATAATTCATGAGAACTAACCCACATGAGCACCAACCCCTTTGTGTATACCACACACCTATCTCTCAATGTTGCTATCTTAACAAATGATAGATCAATACAACATCTCTTTCTTCTCTCTCGCCTTTTCTCTTCTAAGCTAGATATAACAAATATAAATCATATTCATCTCTCACAATTGTTCTTCTAAGCTAGATATTACAATATCAAATCAACCTATCTCTTTCATATTACAAATGGCTTCTCAAGCCTTTATTTATAGCTTTCCAAATGACCTTTGGCCTTCCCCCTTTGTGACCCTTCAATCCTCATGAAAAATGGTGCCAAACTTGTATGACCCTTCATATTCAAGCCTTTGAAAAGTCATATGGTGACCCTTAATGATCAAAAATGTCCTTCCCTCTTTTGTCCTCATCTTGGTGACTTTTTGTATTCCTTAAAGTGTCCCTTCATGATAAATTATGCCCTTCCTCTTTTATCTTCACTTAGTGAGTCTTGGTATTCCTCAAGATGACTCTTCATGGGAAAATGCATCCCATCCTTCTTTTGTCTTTACCCCGTGGCTCTTTGACTTCTCCATGGGCCCTTCTTTTGTCTCATATGCAACCAAAAATATATTCATTAATATTAAATAAATATTAACTCACATTAGCCAAGATATATTTATTACAAACAACATTAAATGCAATGGGGCCTTTATCACCAATAATGCTAGACCTTTGACATCAATGACAATATTTTCAAAAATCTCCCCCTTTGTCATTGATTGCAACCTCAATCCTAAAACTACCACATCCTATCACCTACACATACTATCATCTAAAAACATACAGAACTCCCCCTTACTGTAGCAACTTGTACCTATTCCTTGTACTTGTTTTTGCACCTATACTTGTTATTCTCCCCCTTTGACATTAATGGCAAAGGGCCTACCTAGAGCTAACACTTAGCTCCCCCTCAACTGATGTTGAACATCAATGGCAGGAAGTAATAGAAATTACTCCCAACTCCTCTTGCAATTCTTTGAATGTGTCCTTTGATTGTGCCTTTGAGAAGATATTTGACAATACATATACATTGTTCCCTGTCCTTTGAGCATCTGTAATCAACTCATTTGAATTTTTTCTTCTAATCTCACAACCTTCTTTATGAAACTTTAATGTGTATCCTTGATCACATTTTTTACTAACACTCAATAGATTATGCTTAAGATCTTTTACATATAAAACATTTTTAGTCTTAGTTCTACCATAATCCAAACTCAAAGTACCTTTTCCAGCTATCCTGGAAGTGGTTTTATCTCCGAATCTCACTGTACCACCATTGATCTTCTTTAGAGTAATGAACTTACTTTTATCTCTTGTCATATGCCTCAAACATCTACTATCAATTAACCATGGCTGATTTTTACCTCTTACATGCAGAGCTGTCTGAACCATCATAGAATCTTCAGGTTATTTCTTCTGCCATGAACATGTCTGAGCCTTCTTATTGATGAATGGAGCTTTAAAACTCTGATCCTTCTTGACTGACTCGAACACGCTTCTACAATACCAAGCTATGTGTCCGAAGTTTTTGCACTTGTAGCATACTATGGTCTCTTCATCAAAGCTTGATAGAGGAGCAAAAGAGTTGTGGCTTCTGCTTGACACTACTTGACTTTCCTTCTCCTTATTTTTGAAATTGTTAGCTCTTTTTCTACATTCTAATTTCTTGTGACCATATCCATTACAATAAAAACAATAGCCATAAAAATAATACCTATTTGTATATCTTTGACCTGATTGCCTTTTGTAGCTTTGTTCCTTCCAGCCTTCTCTGTTTGAAATGTCCTTTGTATTCTTCATTTCTCCCCTTTTTGTTTCCTCTTTTGTAAAAGCTTCAGCATAGCTCTTTTTCTTTTCAAATCCAATCCCTATCTTGTCTGAATTTGCTTTTTGACTTTCAAATATCTTATTCAGCATGTTAGTGCTATCTTCAAATTTTGAATCATTGACTACTTTATCATTGACTACTTTCTTAATTTCTTCTTTTAAAGAGGAAATTTCAATAACATACCTTTCACATTCTTTTCTTGCTATTTCCAACTGTGTTGTGAGATGATCTTCATTCTTCTTGGCTTATTCAAAGTGTGCTTGTAGATCTTCAATCATTTCCTTTGATTCCTATTCATTTTTCTCGATCTGGAACTTTTAACTCTTCTAGGCCACAAATGAGTTCTCCTTCCATATTCACTTCAGCTTCCTCCTCTTCTTCTTCTTGATCATCTTCATGTATGGCCATGAATAGAATCTCTTCTTCTTCTGAATTGCTAACTCCACTATCTTTGCCTAAGCTAGGATTCTTAGAATACAGGCTCTTTTTCTCGAATCCCTTCTTAGATTTTCCTTTGAAATTCTTCTTATATGTAGGCTTTTCTTCTTCATCATCATTAACCTTATCTGGGCATCTAGCTGAAAAATGTCCAATCTTTCCACAATTAAAACATTTAAAAGGTAATTTTCCTTGATATTTACCTATTCTTCTTTTCAAATTGTGAATAAAAAGTGCTCCATTGTCATCTTCATCATCACTGGAACTATCACTTGATTCTTGAATCTTAGCTTTCTCCTTCTTTGATGTCTTGAAAGTTGCTTCTCTCTTTGAGGGTTTATCTTATTCTATCCGCATCTCATATACCATGAGAATACCATGAAGCTCATCCATCTTTAGCTTAGCTAAATTCTTTATTTCCTCGATTGTCAAAACCTTTGCATCATATCTCATTGGTAGAGATCTCTAAACCTTTTGCACCACCGTTGACTCATCCAATGTTTCTCCAAGACCTTGAATTTGATGTATGATTTGATCAACTCGTAAAAGATAACTTGCTATATCTTCTTCTTCCATCTTCAAACTTTCAAATTGCCTTCTAAAAGTCTAAAGCTTAGCTTGTTGAACCTTTCCATCACCTTTGTAAATATTCTCAAGTTTTACCCAAGTTTCATGAGTAGATTTACATTGCATAACTTTAACAAATTTAGATTCACATAAACCACATAAAATAGCATTTAAAGCTTTAGCATAACATTCACTTGCCTTCTTTTATGCTGGATTAATTGCAAATGTATGTGGCTCTTCATATTCCTCCACCACTACTTTCCATATGTCGAATCCAAGGGCCATCAAATAAATCTTCATTCTCATGCTCCAAAAAGCATAATTCATCCCATCAAACAAAGGTGCCTTATTTGTATAAAATCCTTCCTGTGACACAGCCATTGTGCTTTCCCGATCTACCTTCAAGCTGTAAAACTTTTCAAAAAGGAACCTGCTCTGATACCAATTGTTGAGCATGAGATATACTGAGAGGGGGGGTGAATCAGTATATCATATATCTTATAAAACTTTCCTTTAACCAAATTCCACTTAATCAAACATTCAAGATATGAAATAAAACTCAAACAATAAACACCACACAAGATAGAGAGAGACACGAGATATAACGTGGAAACCCAATGTGGAAAAAACCACAGAGAACAATCTCAAGTATATGAATGAGCACCAACCCAAACAATATTTACAAGCCAAGATTGTAGGAACACCAACCCCTTTGTTGAGCACCAACCCAGCAACTATTCGTGAGCACCAACCCATAGGGGAACCACACCCCTTTGTCAAGCACCAACCCCTTTGCCGAGCACCAACCTAGCAACAATTTGTGAGCACCAACCCATAGGAGCACCAACCCCTTTGTGTATACCACACACATATCTCTCAATGTTGCTATCTCAACAAATGATAGATCAATACATCTCTTTCCTCTCTCTCACCTTTGCTCTTCTAAATTAGATATAACAAATACAAATCATATTCATCTCTCACAATTGCTCTTCTAAGCTAGATATTACAATATCAAATCAACCTCTCTCTTTCATATTATAAATGGCTTCTCAAGCCTTTATTTATAGCTTTCCAAATTACCTTTGGCCTTCCCCCTTTGTGACCCTTCAATCCTCATGAAAAATGGCACCAAACTTGTATTACCCTTCATATTCAAGCCTTTGAAAAGCCATGTGGTGACCCTTAATGATCAAAAATGTCCTTCCCTCTTTTGTCCTCATCTTGGTGACTTTTCGTATTCCTTAAAGTGTCCCTTCATGAGAAATTGCACCCTTCCTCTTTTGTCTTCACTTGGTGACTCTTGGTATTCCCCAAGATGACTCTTCATGGGAAAATGCATCCCATCCTTCTTTTGTCTTTACCCTATGGCTCTTTGACTTCTCCATGGGCCCTTCTTTTGTCTCATATGCAACCAAAAATATATTCATTAATATTAAATAAATATTAACTCACATTAGCCAAGATATATTTATTACAAACAACATTAAATGCAATGGGGCCTTTATCATCAATAATGTTAGACCTTTGACATCAATGACAATATTTCCAACACTTTGAGGCACCTCAAAAGGCCATATTGGGTGTGGATGAACCTAAGGAAAGGCATGACTCCCTCATCATAAAACCCCATGCCATGAACCCAATTCAGTTTAGGAATGCACTTATTACGATGCCCACTAAAGTCATGCATAAAAACATCATCAATTATGGAAGAGTGAATAAATAGAAGAAACTCTACAAGGATGTCAAAAATGAAGTGCAGGCCATGAAGTTTAAGTTGCAGTAGCTATGTGAGTGCATAGAGATGGTTAAACCTTACCTTTTGGTCAACCTCGATACATCCAACCTCTCTAAGGTGGATAAGATCTATGTACTTGGAGCAAATGCTCTTAAGGATGAAACCAAAGCTAACATAAGAAGAAAAAAAAGATCCTTGCACTGCACTATAAAATGAGCTTGTTGCTAAGCTCTAAGAGGTAGAAGATCTCATCATGAAGCTATAGGAGGGTGTAGATTTAGTCAATGCCATCTTCTTAAGATTTTCCAACTAAGCATCAGTCATAGATGCACACCTCAAGCAAGCAAAGGAGGAAAAGGAGAACTTGATGGCATAGATGTACTCTATGAGTAGATCAAAGCACACATAGATAATGGGGTAGGTCAATATGCTAAACACCCAGATAAAGGACTAGGAACAAAACCTAGAAGCACTCTTTTGTGCCTTTTAGACTAAGTCATGTGATCAATGAGAAATCTTGGATGGAAGAGTGACAAAAGCTAAGACAAGTCTAGAGGCCTTCAAAAAGGAATTGGACAAAAGCTCGCCTATGAGCCTCTGGGTAGGTAGATAGCTTTAGTGAAGTATATGCTCTATTTTATATATGTATGAACTTTGTTCTATTAAACTTTGATTAATGGCAATGGTAGTTGTTTTAAATGGTGTTCTATTTGATTTATGCATCTTTTAAATTGTGACTGTACCACACAAGGGTTATAATGTTATAATTTTAATATAGTTATGTTAAGCATGTTATTTTTAAGCTCCTAGTTTATAGCATTAATGGTGTCCCTATGGTAATTGATGACATCAGTATGTTTTATAGAATTAACCTAAGTATAGAAAGATCTCATGCCAAGCATTGATATCCTTTACTAAAATCTTGAGCTCAAAATGAGCCTTCAAGTTAAAGCATCCCCTTGACTCATCTGGTGCCTATCTGACACTAGACTTAGTTAACAAAGGATTTTTCCCTTATGACCAAAACTAGTTCCCCAAATGGGCTTGTGCCAATGAATCTACCAAAAGCCTTATCTCAAATGACTAAGCCCTATATGTGATGCCTTGTGCCATGGCACAACTAGCCTAATGCAGGCCTTGGTTCCCTCTTAGTTATGCTTCAGGTGAGCGCATAAGGCCTATGCCTTATGTGAATTGATGTTTTGATTTAATTCTAAAATATGAAACTTATTTCACATCTTAAGAACCATTTCCATCTTATTCCTTTGCACCTCTAGTGTTCCTATCAAGACTATAATGTATAGTTATAATAGTTATTTTCCCTCTCCCCTTCAATTAAATTGGTTTTTTCATCTCATCACACCTTTCACATTTCTATTTTTTGGAAGTTAGCAAGTGTACCAATATTACTAAATTTCAATTCAAAATTATTTAGAAATTATGGACAGATATTGCAATTCATTTTTAAATAAGCACTATCAATTATATATTTATCATTGAGCATATTCTTATTATATGATATACATATTATATCATTCCAAGATTTCTAACATTTTATTGTTTTATTAAATGGGATATGAGTGTTAGAGTGTCATTAGTGATCATTAACCACCCAAACTCTAATGTAGGCCCCTAATCTATTTTCATTAACAATCTAGGTCAAATATTTAACTAGTGCATGTACTTAAGAGTCATAGTGTATAAATCGAGGATATGAAAATAAAGAATAAAACTAGGCAAGCAAACTTAAGAAGTTGGATTTAATTTGCATACACATTTCTAATATTAGTAGTTTTGGTTCCAAACACATGGTAGGAGTGAATCGTATAGTCCTAACAAACTTATCCAATCAGGGTTAAATTTATTGGTAACAATCATTACAGTTTGAGTAAGCATTTATAGATTTAAATTTTTACAATTAATTTTATACATTTTTTTACATAAAATATACCATTTTTATCCCTCTATATTTAAGTTGATAAGTGTTCTACAATGACATTCAAGGAGTGGCAGTGGTCTGTAATGTTCGTGAGTTGTTGAAAATTAATGACCACCTTATGTTTAATGTCCATTTGACCATCTCTAGATAGATTTAACTTTAAATTTGATGTCTATTTGATATGTTGAATTTTTTCTTCTTACTTAGAGAATTTGATCAAAAAATTATAATATCTTGAGCATACATTGGAGTTTGGAGTCCATTTATATTTTTCTAAAAAGAGTTTCTTGAGCTTAACATAGTGGTGAAACTAGCAATCATAATGTTTTGGTAGCCTAAAATCGCCCATTAACATGTGTTTTAAGTTGATTTCTATATGTTTTACACAATTATTTATGTATGACTATTTTGGTTTAAATTAAGTGATATTGATGTTTTGATTTAATTACAAAACTTGAAAAAAAAACACGTCTCTAGAACCATTTCCAAATGATTCATTTACATCTCTAGTGCTCCTATCAAGACTAAAATGTATGGTTATAGTAGTTGTTTTCCCTCTCCCCCTTTAATTAAATAGGCTTGTTCATCCCTTTTCACCCTTCATATTTTTATTGTTGGAAGTTAGCAAGCACAACAATATTATCAAATTTGAATTCAAAATCATCTGTAAATTATAAAAAAAATATTGCAATTCATTTATAAATAAGCATTATCACTTAGACATTTAGCATTGAGCATATTCTTATTATATGAGAGACATATCCTATTATTCTGAGATTTATAGAATTTTTATTGTCCTACTATATAAGGTAAGATTGTTAAAGTGTTGGTGGACATTAATCACCCAAACTCTAATGTAGGACCCAACTATTTTCCTTAACAATCTAGGTCAAAGATTTAACTAGTGCATGTATTTAGGGGTCATAGTGCACAAATTGAGGATATGAAAATGGAGAGTATAACTAAGTGAACAAAATTGAAGTCAACTTTCAGTTGCATACACCTTTTCAAGAGTGTTTTTTTGTTTCAGACACATGTTAGGAGCAAATTGTACAACCCTAACAAACTTTTCTAATCAAATTTAAACTTTTAGGTAACAATCATTATAATTTCAGTAAGCATTTCTAGATTCTAATTTTTACAATTAGTTTTTTACAATATTCTACATAAGATATAATTTTTTTGTCCCTCTATATTTAAGTTGATAAGTGTTCTACAATAGCAATCGAGGAGTGGTGGTGGTCTATAATGTCTGTGAGTTGTTGAAAATTAATGGCCACCTTAAATTTAATGTCCATTTGACTGTCACTAGATAGATTTAACCTTAAATTTGATATCCATTTGATTGTCATATTGATTTTTTTCTTCTTACCTAGAGAATTTGATTAAAAAAATTGTAATATCTTGCACATACATTAGAGTTTGGAGCCCGTTTGTATTTTTATGGAAAGAGTTTCTTGAGCTCAACATAGTGGTGCAACTAGCAATCATAATGTTTTAATAGCCTAAAATCACCCATTAACATGTGTTTTAACTTGATCTCTATATGGTTTGCACAATTATTTATGTATGATTAATTTGGTTCAAATAAAGTGATATTGATGCTTTGATCTAATTATGAAACTTGAAAAAAAATCACATCTCTAGAACCATTTTTATTTGATTCCTTTACATCTCTAATGCTCCTATCAAGACTATAATGTATGGTTATAGTAGTTATTTTCCCCTTTCACATTTTTAGGTATTGGAAGTTAGTAAGCATAACAATATTACCAAATTTGAATTCAAAATCATCTATAGATTATAGAAAAATATTGCAATTCATTTATAAATAAGCATTGTCACTTAGACATTTAACATTGAGCATATTCTTATTATATGAGAGGCATATCCTATTATTCTAAGGTTTCTAGCATTTTTATTATTCTACTATATAGGGTAATAAGATTGTTAGAGTGTTAGTTAGTGGACATTAACTACCCAAACTCCAATATAGGCCCCCAATTTATTTTCCATAACAATCTAGGTTAGAGATTTAACTAGTGCATGCATTTAGGGGTCATGATGCACAATTTGAGGATATGAAAATGAAGAGTAGAACTAGGTAAACAAACTTGAAGTCAAATTTCATTTGCACACACCTTTTCAAGAGCAATTTTTTGTTCGAGACACATGTTAGGAGCAAATTGTACAACCCTAACAAACTTTTCTGATCAAATTTAAACTTTTAGGTGACAATCATTATAGTTTTGGTAAGCATTTCTATATTTTAATTTTTACAATATTCTACATAAGATATAATTTTTTTTGTCCCTCTATATTTATGCTAATAAGTGTTCTACAATGGCACTATAATGTCAGTGAGTTGTTAATATATAAGCTCTAATTTTAGAATGCAAGGTAAGAAATCACATATAAACTAGAAACTTAGACTTCAATGATAGAGCAACAAATGAACAAAAGCAAACTAAACACACACTTACAAAACCAAAGTGGAATAAGCTTCTTCCATTATGATTGAACGTGATTTGCTCTTAAATGCAATAGATGTGGGTGTTCAACTCTTCTTCAAGGCAAAGGGAATTGGATAGTGTTTTGGTATGCAAAAGGATTTTTGATGGCTTGGGTTAGCTTCGATTCACTTGACAATTGATAACACTTCGATAACATAAACATGGATGATTGAAAATGATGGATTGCACGTCAATTTATAGGGTTGCGGGAGATGAGATGAACGGTTGAGGATTATTTGAATTTGTTGAATTATTGGAATAATTAACGGTGAGGAATTAGTCCTCATTTATGAGGATGATGGTCATTTTCATGGGTTGAGAAGAAAGAGGAGTTGGTTGAGTGAGTCAGCAAGAATGAGTCAAGTTAGTTGGTTGAGTCAGCTTGAAAGTTGAAATGTTCTAAGATGACTCACAAAGTAGTTGAGGAAGTTGAGGGAGTAATTTGATGAGTCAACACACAATTGAAACAAATGTGGAGGATGTCTCAGTGAGGTGAAAAATTTGGATTAAAGAATTTTGGAGGAAAATAAGTGTGCATGATTATAATTGATTAATTAAGAAATAATGAATTATTTGAATTTTAGAAGGAAACAATGTTAATTTGAATTCGAACTGTGGAAGGTGAAAGGTTAGCATGTCAAAGTGAATTTTGACACTAGGAGGGTGGTCCCATGCTGGGGGATTGCTGATTGTTTTTGAGGCGTTGTTGAAAAATTGTAGGAGTGTTTTTCTTAATTTGCAGTCCCATGTTCTTTAAAATTTTATGCAATATACGTAGCTCAGAAAAATTAGGAGTATTTTACCCAGAAAAATGTTGTTTGAAAAATAATAAATATGATTAAAAATAAAACTACAGTTAACAACCAAAAATATAGGAGTAACCACGCAAATCTTCAACCCCCTACTACTTCCCACCCCTCAAAAGCTTCTTCATAAACAATAGTTGTTGCTTATTTTAAGGTGCAAATATTTTGTAAGCAATTTTTTATTTTTGATTATGCATGTGACCATTGTACCCAAAATTATATAGGCAATAGCCCCTAGTATGGGACCCCTTTGTAAATGGTGTAATTTAGGTGTCTACAATTAACAAGTAATGGCCACCTTAAATTTAACATCCATTTGACTGTCATAATGAAGTTTTTTTTCCCTCCTTAGAAAAATCAATCGAAGAATTGTAATATCTTAACAATATATTGGAGTTTGGAACCTAATTTTATGTTTTTGAAAAAAGTTTATTGAGAAGATAATAGAATCATTAATCAATATGGTATGTAACAAATCCAAAATAGATGCCTAAAAATTAATATCTTTCGATATTTTTTAATAAATATACTTAAAATATAAATACTAATTAATATATTATATGTTTATTATAGATGCTTTACTCTATATTAAAGAATTGAGAATTTCAAAATCTAAAATATTAAAAAAAAAGAATTCAAGAAAAATATATTATTATTTATTATAATCAAACAAAAAGATTCCAACTAAATGAATTTCAAAATCTAAAATATTAAAAAGAAAGAATTCAAGAAAAATATATTATTATTTATTATAATCGAACAAAAAGATTCCAACTAAATGAATAATGAAATTCATTTATTAGTCATGACTCTTAAATTTATATTTCAATTATTAGTCATTATTATAGTATTTATATATATATTGGAATGTGGAAGCTCATTATTGTAATGGAAACTAACGTGTCCAAATAAGACGAAGAAAGGTCCAACAAAGTGAAGGAAAGCCTTATCTCAATTACGCGATAACAGTTATTCGTTTGTCCAAAATAAATATTTAAAAATTTCCCACGCGGCCGGTCAACAAGTTTTCAATTACCAAAAGAGTTACTGTCCAAATACAACGTAAGATATTTTTCCTTTAAAATATGTGAGTGCCTTGTCTTTAACATAAACAATCACAACGGCCGTCTAAAGATGTTTTGACTTTGGAAGGATCGAAATCAAACGGTTCTGATCTGTTGACAGCCGCACACGTGTAGGGCGAGCGCCGCTGTGACGGC
Source organism: Torreya grandis (assembly GCA_037957365.1). Lineage (NCBI taxonomy): Eukaryota > Viridiplantae > Streptophyta > Pinopsida > Cupressales > Taxaceae > Torreya > Torreya grandis. Next base: position 1,939,860 of record JARHVA010001528.1, read on the forward strand.
GTCAAAAATAAATTAACACAGTCAACAGGGGGACAACGGGGCCCAGACACCGAGGTCGGCGGTGACCGAGATAAAAGAGCGATAACGACGTTTCGCGGGAAAACCCGCCCGCGGTAAATACGACACAGAGAGCAGCCAGGCAGTCGATTTACAGAGAGCATAAAAATGAAACAACGCTGTGAAAATGATTTTATTAATCAGTCCACGTCACTGTGCGGTAAACGGAGCCTCGCGCACTAGAAACCGCGCGTTAAAACGGAGCACGCGTACGGGAAACCGCGCTGTAAACCGCGCGGTAAACCGAGCGGAATCTTGGAAAAGCTAGACAACCGAGCGGAGAGAAGCAGCTTTCGCTTGTTGCAGGGTCCCGAAGGAAAAATACAGAGAGAGTAAAAAACAAGTTATATATAACAGAAACCCCTCAAACCATGAAATGGTCGCCAAACCTTTCGATTTCATGTCGTGAAATCTTCCTCGCGGTTTCAATATCGGCGCCGACGGCTGTTTCTGGCGCGCGACGAGCAATTTTTTGAGCCCGGAATCGTTGATTTTGGCCGCCATTTCAACCCCGGGAGGCTCTGGTATGTAGGGTTTGTTAAAAACAAGGATAAATCGTCGTTTTGGCTGGGGGAATTTGGGAAACTTTTTTCGTTCGTTTGAGGGTTTGAGTTACTTTCTTTTTTGTGTTTTTGTTAAGATTACATTGTTACAGACGTTTTGGCCGAGAAATTTGTTGTTTTTCGATACAAATTTGGTCAGAAAATGTGCGTATTTTGCCACGTCATTTGAGACTATTTATAGAAGGTTAAACAAGAATATTAGGATATAGTTTTTTGTGCTGTAATTGGGAGATTTTAGGGAGGGGGGGTGGGTGAGGGGTTTATATAGCATAAGCTCTTTGGCAACAATGTTGAGCGGCCGGGGCGGCTGTTTTCTGCCACAGCTTTCAACCAACTCCTGCGAACATATAGAACAGAAGCAGCATTGGTATTTCATGACTTGTTTGATTGAGCTTCCAAAGATTAAGGGTTCGAGTCCCATGGGTGACAAGGAAAATGAAAGAGAATTTCACCCTCCTCGTAAAGCTAGGAAATTGGCAAACACTCAGTATCTGTATAGGTCTACTCAGTTCACCTTTTCTGCACAATCATCATCTACATCCACCGAGTGCACTGACTGTACTGGGCAAGGGGGATCACATGATGGGTCAGATGATAACATCATTCCTGGCCTTGATGAAAACAATATTGCCATGAGTTGCCTTGCCAGATCATCAAGATCGGACTATGGTGCCCTGGCTCTGGTGAATCGGAGATTGAATTCATTAGTACGGAATAGGGAGCTTTATGTTCTGAGAAGACAGCTTGGAATTGTAGAGCATTGGATTTATTGTCTTTGCAATTTGGTTGCATGGGAGGCCTTCGATCCAAGCCAGCAGCGTTGGATGCGCTTGCCCCGGATGCCTTCCGACAACTGCTTTACTTATGCAGATAAGGAGTCTTTGGCCGTGGGTACTGAATTGCTTGTGTTTGGAAGGGAAGTGCTTGGATTTGCCATATGGAGGTACAGTATCTTGACTCGCAGTTGGTCTAGGGCCCCCCCAATGAATCGGCCTAGGTGCTTGTTTGGTTCTGGTAGTTGTAAGGAAAGGGCGATTGTGGCAGGGGGTTGTGATACCTTTGGGGTTGTTCTTAAATCGGCAGAGCTTTATAATTCAGAGCTGGGGACTTGGGAAGCACTGCCTGATATGAATTCCCCCCGCAAGCTCTGCTCAGGGTTTTTCTTAGATGGCAAGTTCTATGTCATCGGTGGAATGAGAAGTAATACAGAGTCTCTTACTTGCGGGGAGGAATTCAATCTTGAAACCAAGACATGGCGGAGAATTCCAAACATGTATCCATGTGGCAATGGAGCGGCACACGCACCTCCCTTGGTTGCAGTAGTGAGTAATCAGCTGTATGCTGTAGGGTACTCTCAGAATGAAGTTAAAATATATAATAAGGAAACTAATACATGGAATGTGTTGGGAAGGTTGCCTGTGAGAGCAGATTCAACAAATGGCTGGGGTCTCGCATTTAAGGCCTGTGGAAATGATTTGATTGTAATTGGAGGCCAGAGAGGACCTGAAGGTGAAAGCATTGAGATGAATTCATGGCATCCTACCCCTAATGGAGGACCTCCGCAATGGAATGTATTGGCGGTCAAGGAACATCAAGGAGTTTTTGTTTATAATTGTGCAGTAATGGGTTGCTAATTATTTTTCGCCCTTGATCTTCTCAGGTGTGTTCTGTATTATTTATTCACAGAACTGCCGTACAAGAATGCACTGATTTGATGGTAGCAGGTATGATTTTTTATGTCTTGGCATCAACAAAAGTGGCACAGGTATTTAATTGAGGGCAGTGAGCATTGAGGTGAGATCTCAAGCTATCAATGATTGTTTCAAGTGATTACCTTGCTTTTCTCAAAATCAAGCAGACAATGTGTTTCTTAGGTATTCACAAGTTCGGTGCTTTTCCCCAAAATGTTGTCAAATTTGTTCAAAAAAATGGTTACCCTGGACAGGCTTTATGATCATGGAAGTCACAGTGTAGAAGAACATTGATAGATTAGTTATGTCAAGATTATCATTTCTTCCATGTAAAGGCTGTTATAGTGCCATTTCAACAGCAACTCTTTCAAAGCTTACATGAAAAAAGAATGGAAGCATATTTCCCTTGAGCCATTTTGGAATGACTTTTGTTCCTTAAATGAAGTGCAAAATTTAAAATTATGTATTTGGCTCTGTGTTTATGTTCTTCTATTTAAATTTATATGCTCTGTATGTGATCAACTGCTACAGATAATACTAGAGGACAATCGACTTTTATTGTGAAAACAAATGTTACCATTTTCTTAGTGATGCTGTTACTGTAAAATGACTATTAATTTTTTGGTTTTACAATGAAACTTGTCAAAGATTGAATAGAGCTTTTGGAACTTTCAATTTCTGTTTAGCGAGTCTTGTGTTTGAAAGGTTTACAGTACAGTTGACATAAGAAGTAATAGAAACGGGCTTTCTTAGCAGTTGTTACCTTTCTTGGAATAGCTTTACTACGTTTCTTCTTTATATAGCAATTATATTGCTGTGTTTTCATCATTCCAGTTTTTGAAATTTGAATCATTATTTGGGGTCACCGTATTCAATTAATCTTCAGATTCTGATGGATGTAATTACATATCACTTGGTAAGAAAGAGTTGTGTTTGACATCACTTCTATTCCTTCTTTCTAGCATGGGCTGCGTTTATCTAGGAAAACTGTATTCACAAGTATTAAAGGAATGGTGTAACGAAGCATGGACTGCATTTATCTAGGAAATTGTATTCACAAGTACTAAAGGAATGTCATAACAAAATGCATTCTGCATTCTGCTGCTTATGTTTGTTAACAAATGTAGGACGATGGGTATTCTGTAGGTAACAGAAAATTATAAAGTAAAATTTCGTTGTTTGGTTATATAACTGGATGGATATTTCCATGGTTGATGTGTTTCCATATGTGCACGGACAAGGAGGCCAGGAAATTGGATTTGAGAATTTAGTTGTGTTTATGTATAGTATCTGCGAGGATCATTTTTATCGAATCAAATCTCAAATTGCAGGGATCATATTATTGGTCAGTTGTCAACCATGCTTATCCATGTATGTTCAAACATGCTGTTGTAGAAAGCTTTTTGCAACTACAATGTTTTCATTATGGCAGAAAGCTTTTTGCAACTGCAAGTTGTTCAAGTGAACAGCTGTCTGTTCCATGGCCTGTAAGTACCTATTCAACTTAACACAGTACTGTCTTACCTATGTCATAATTGGCAGTCTCTTCTTGAGAATCCTTTTCACGGAATGACAACTGTGTCAAAACATGTCTTAGATTGCATCCTGTGCCCTGTTATGCATTCTGTTACATTTCATGTTTATTGTTAATAGGCATAGCTTAAGCATAAGACATCTGGTCTTTTGTTTTTTAAATTGTGTGTTTCTCTACTTGGGTACGATTACTTATTTTTTTGTGCTTTTATCTTCTTTGTTTGGGGTTCTTATGTTTCCATTGCTTTGATTCGGTACTATATTTATTTTAACAAGGATGACTTGCCATGTTTTATATCGATTTTAATTTTTTTATAGATTAGTTATTAATTTAAAAAAAATCATGGATGCTATACAATGAAGTCTCAAGAAGGAGAACCAACAAAATTGACGGTCTTTGACTATTTCTTGAAAAATTTGTCTGTTTGCTTGTCTTGTTTGATGGAAGCCATAACACTGTTGTACACTCATGTTTCTATATCAAAGAGGAGGTTTTCTCTTTCTAGAAATATGTGCATGAGTGCCCTTATTTGGAAGGTGATGCATGATACCTTACCATTGCCTTTTTAAATGTGTATAATTCTTTACAATTTCACTTTCATCTCTCAAATTCGATCGTACAGTGAATGATTTTGCCCTTCTATGATATTGGTTCTGCCCTTATTTGAAAGGTGATGCATATAAATGCCATTTTTTACATGTGTATAATGTTTTACAAGTTCTCACTTATCTCTCAAATTTGGCCGTACGGTTAATGATTTTGTCCTTCTATGGAATTGGTTCTACCATACTGTTTATTAGTTTTTGAATATTAATTTTTACTACGCAAATCTGATGATCTGATGTTCAGCTAGCTATTTTGATTGCACTGGGATTTTGCAATCTTTTTGCTTTGGATTAACATGTTTGTGTAAGGCCCCCTTTCTTTTTGGTTTGATAGCACCATTTGGAGTAATATGAGAGTATAAGGGCCCTTTTTTTAATTTGATAGCTCCCTATGGATATGTTGCTAGCCATGCAGGCCTTTTTAGTTATTTTTAGTTTGTCAATTCTTGCATCTATAAGATATTCTTTTTGTTCAATTTTCCTTTTCGACTTCTTTGTTTTACTATGATCTCTAGTATTACATTGTTGATTCTTACATCTTTGTTTCAGTTTCATTATTTGTTTATGCTAAAAAACCGTGTAAAAGGTTTTTCTTCTATTTTTTGAATTCAGAAAGAAATTATATAAGATGTTTTCTTTGCATTTTCTGTTATAGTCTTCAAATTGAAGTGCTGGTGTTTTGTTTTTACAAGCACAACTAGTTGTAGCCACAGTTTAATTGTACTCATTGAGTTGATTCACTATAAATTCTGCATATTGTTGATGTTTTTTTTGCTTTTTTATATGACTAGATTTTGCTGAGCTTTGGCAGTGAACTGAGTTGACTTTTAATCTTCAATTCAGTGTCATTTTAGAGTTTAAGTTTCTGACTTTAAACCACTAAGCTATTTACATATATTTTGCGCATATATCTGATTCCATTTTATTAAGTTTGGTGCAAATAATGGACACAAAACTTAAACGTTCTAATGCCTTCTATACACAAACGGATGGACACACAGAATTTGTGAACAAAACATTGGTGCAGATGTTAATGGGTTATAAGTAAAAGCATCCCAAGGGTTGGGATGGACATGTGATTGGATAAGGAGAACTAAGAGTGGACTTAGTCAAGGTAGAGACCATTATCAATTGGCCCACGCCAAGGAGTGCCAGTGAATTGGGTTATAGAACGCTCACACAATAGGACTATTCATTCTTCATTGAGTCCTTCACCTTTTGAGGCATGTTTCAGTTTTATGCACCAAGCCTGCTTGATATTAGGTTTAGAAAATCAAATAGAGGGCTAGAATGCAGAGACTTAGAGACTGATAAATCAAACAAGTTCATGGAAACATTGCATAATAAGCGCTAAGGCAACGTTTTAATAGATTAGGCAGACTCAAAACGATGTTGACCTTAAAATTGTTTACTTTCATTATTTTTTACCTTGCCACCAACTTGATTTAATATTTTTTGTATCAATATTTTTCTACAAAGAGTGTGGTGACTGGATATATTTTGTAGGACTCGGAGGTAGAGCATATCAAGAGATGTACGTGCATTTATGGATGCCACATGTTATTAGAAAGTGACTACAAATTATAGCTTATTTATATTTACAAGCTTTGTTTTGGCCTACTACCTTTTATTATATTGAATTTGATTGTGTAGCAAAAAGTTTCATGATTTCTTCCCTTTCCTTTCCTTCTTCTTCTCAAGGAAACTTAATCATTCAGTTTAAAAATGATTTTTTACAAAAAAATTGTGTCCCTCTAATTACACGGTCTTTCCCAACAAATTAAGTTCACATGAAAAAGAAACCACACAGTAGAAAATACATTTATAGTTAGTCATCAACTTTTTTGCTTTCCAAGGTTCTCCCCTTCATTGGGGTGGTTATATGAGCTTCTTTAGACAATACTTAACCTCCGTCATTCTTAACCCTCATCCCTTGGGATTCTTGCTTGACTAATACAAGATTGCTACTAAAAAATGATTACATCGATAGCTTTGTGGTTATATGAGCTTCCTTAGACAATACTTAACCTCTGTCATCTTAACCCTCATCCCCTAAGATTCTTGCTTGACTAATACAAGATTGCTACTAAATAGCTTTGCCTCATTTTGGCTTGGTTTATTAGGATTTATGTTATCACAATGCACCTCAATATTATGATTCCCATCAATCAAAATCTCTTTTGCTTCTTTTCTTATCCTCCTATGTTTGATGCTCAATTTGCCTTAGTTGATAATACCATTGCGCTTGAGACTTGTCTTTGTAAATAACAACAAATGCAGGAAGATGGTAGAAGCTCAATCTCCCATATGTGGTTATATATAATCATAATCCTTAGGAACGGTAGATATCAAACAAATTCATTTGAAGACTTTTCATACTTATAATGTAAGTTAGTTACATGATTATTATTAACACCTAATTGCTAAGGCTATTAAGCTATTCATGAAGAGCCACAAACCTACAATGGCATATACCTTATTGAAGATTGTTTCCACATTAATATCTATGTTTCTACTTTTCCCTCAAAATCTCTTATCATAAGTGCTATGAGTGTTTATTATTTAGGTGGGAACTGAGTTGTATGCGCAAGCTAAGATGACCAATCCGACAATCATCTTTCTCTCTATATATTAGGATAGAAACACAAGATCAAACTAGACCCTATGTATACTTAAAGATAGCAACGTATGAATGATCATTGTAGATCTAACAGATAGTCATCCACACTAAATATCAAAGGTATAGGGTTCCAAATCTTATGCATAAGATACGTGAGATGGCATTTAAGTAGGTTTTAAGATAGAATCAATGAAGTATAACAATGGTTACTACAAAAGGGGATATCAAATCTACAATAAGGGAACCACATACAAGGAACTGACAAACAAGGGTAATTTAGATCCAAGATAGTAAATCAACTAAATAAAATAAGATATAAATGACACGAGGGTTGGTTGTAATGTAGTTTAAGTAAATGTGGCCTAGACTAGTTTAGGTCCTAAACTATGGTTGTACTGGCACGCCTAAGCATCCTATAATACACCAATTTATTCGGCGTAAAGGTAATTTAGGTAAGGAAAACACCATATATGCTATGCTAACAATTAACAAAACATATCTATCTATTAAGTAAATAAAAGAAATCAGAATAAAAATAATGACACTTACCTCAAATTGACCTGTCGATGCATCAATATTTCGCTTGGCTCTATTGGCACTTTGCAAGAGATGTTGTAGGTGAAGACCTCAAATGTCAAGGATGAAGACTTAGATGTCCTTAGTTAGGGACTCCAAAGATTACAAGGCACCTCCTTGGTTCAACTTCTATGGAGCTTCCAAGAATTTGAGCAGGACTTGACCTCCATGAGAATAATACTTATATCCTCTAACTCTTAATTTTACTAAAGGGTAGAAATGACAATGCGAGTAGATAAAATGAGTGTTGTGTGTGTTAGGAATGATAACTATGACCCCTATTTATGTGGATCCAAACCTATAAATCAACTATTATTCTACGCTGATGGTATCACCCTGGATCAATATAGTTAATGATATTGGCCGACCCAGTACTGCATCAACTATCACAATATAGTCTAGAAGACACGAACATACTCAGAACTATATTGGCATAGTTGATATAGTACAAGGATAAACATGTACGAAACTAAATGTATTAATTGAGCCAATGCAGTAGGAAGTATAGGATGGTTGCATGATTGGACAAAGGGGGGTGGAGGAGGAAGAAGAAAAGAGACCTAGAGGAGGTCAAATTGATATAAATGAAGATACGACTAGATAGTATGTAAACATTTTTCACAATGTACCACAAGCCAACCCCATCCCTTTCCTAGTGCACTTCTTAAGACATGCACTTAAGGTATAGATGAACTGAAGAGTCCCACAAAAGGGATCATCAACAAAAGATAAAGATGAAAAATATTGGTGTATACATATGTCCCTTCCAAAGCTCATCATGTGTCATAATATTGGAACACGAGATGGTGTTTTGAGAAACATACATAGCAACATGAACACAAACGAAATACTAAAATAACTATTGATAAGTGATTAATTGAAAGTAACAAATACATGCATTGATTTTCCTTTCCACATAAATGATGTGTGCTAATGCCATAGTATCGATTGTGGTGGGCGTAAAATTGACATTTAGAAACCCTAAAGATACAAGGCTAAAAACAAGTAAAAGCAATATGTGTGAACACAAGATAGTCAATAAATAGAAGTAAATGAATAACTCTAAAGAAAAGATTGTAAATCTTGAAAAGTTTGGCAAGCTAGAAACAATAAAACTAAATTAGGACCATAAGATCCGATTAAGAAGAGAAAAAGGGAAAATCAGCAAGCCGAAATGCCAAGGATAAATTATAACGAAATGACCCAAGAAAATAGATGAATAAGTTATATAAAGTAAAGCATGAAAAGTAGAAGCGAGGCTCGATGGCCTGCAAAAAGGTGAAACCCAAAAAAAAAATGAAAAAAGGGTCCAAGTGTCTTACAAAAAACAAATAGAAAACTCAAGATTGAATATATAACTAATAGAAATCCTAGAAAGATAAGGCAATGACCAAGGGAGCATTTCACAACTCCTCAAAGGTGCAACTTCTATTCAAAAATGGAAGTTCAAAGAATAACCTCTGAACACTAATGTTGTCATAATACTAACATGTCTAAAAGAAATGAAGAATATGAAATATATAAAATGGGAGAGATTTATCAAGGGGAAATAATGGAAAAAGGGAAAGGAGGGTGTCACAAGGTAAAAACATGATCTTTACTAGAAATGAAACACTCTAATCAATTTGGCAAGACTAAGAGTTTTCAACATTAATCATCCTAGAGAACCCTTCCTAGCAAGCATAAGCTTCAACTAACTAGTGAAGTATAAAGATCACCGTATGAAGGCTAGTATGCATGAAAAAATAAAAGGATCTACCTTTCCATAATTTGTTCCCCATTCCTCATGACCCATTATAGAGGTGTCAGTCTAGTGTGAGGTTTAGGTACTAGCGTGAGAAAGTTGGTGGCACTAATGATATATATGAGAACTCTTACTTCAATGTACTGGCCTACCATACCCCAATCATGGACCCCAGCTACCAATTGTGGAGGTTAAACTTCAACTAGGATAAGGTGTGTGCTAAATGATATGATCACATATTTTGGTGTGATTTGAGTTTCAATACTTGTTTCTTTGCCTTTTGATTTTGATAGTATGGTTTTTGACTCTTTTGGATTTTTATTTTTTTCCCTCTATATGGATAAAAGCCCAACAATGGGTGTTAAAGATCACCAACATAAGAGAAATTACACCTATTCACTAAAGAAAAGAACTTAGAGACCAAGATGCCTAGATATTCATAGACTTGCACTATAGAAAATAGTGAAATCTTGAAACCAACCATGGTGAGCCCAAAAGGAGGTGGAAAATAATAACAATAGATATGAGCATAGAACGAATGGTTTGCTCCAATCGTAAAAATTATATAAAAGAAGGTGATACATTGAAAAACATGTTGGATACTGCATCATAAGAGAGGGTAAAACGTGGATGGGAACATGTAGATAGACTACAATAGTTTTGCCACAAAAAAATATGACTAACTCTAAGTGACAAAAGACCACTCTCGACTATTCCCTTATTTTTCTAAGAAAATACCTAGTTAAACATAAGAGTGAGAGCAAAAGAAAAAGGTAACAAGAGGATGGACATTTTTGAGGAGGGTCTGGTTGTATTCTCCAAGATCTTACCATGCAACTCACAAACTGAAGAACTAAGAAACACGGAAATAAGGTAAAGCTATGAAGCATAAAAAGATATCAAAAAAAAATATGAAAATTATGATCAAAGATACCAAGTAAGATCATAAGGGGAACAATGGACAAATAAACCCAATAGGGAGTCACTATAAAGGGTACAAAAGAACCAAAAGGGAAGTAATAGCCGAATAAAATGGAGAGGTGCATAAAAGGGTGAAAGGCAACCTGAAGGTAAAAAATAAAGATGATGGGTGTCTACGAGGAGGGTTTGATTGATTCATTAAGGTCTTACCATGAATCTCACAAACTGAAAAACCAAGAGGTGTAAAAATGAAAAGAGACCCAAGGACCAATAATAGGTGGTTGCGTTAATGATAAGAAATGCAAAGGTATATATAAAGCAAGGCTAAGCTAAAACATAAAAGAGTAAGAAAAACTTGGAAGAAATTGCTAACATGAAATGTGAATTAAATGTCTAACTAAATGTAAGAACAAAGAATGTACCTTTAAGAAGGTACATTTGTAGAATAGAGGATGCATCGTAGAATATTTATTAAAATTTCTGCCTTTAATGTGTGTAAGATTCTAGATAATTATCTCATTGTGAGGATGATATGCTTGCAAGGTTGAAGAAGAATGAGGATGGGCATCGTAAGATGCCTCTAAAGTTTTCATGAAGGGAAGGATGGGAATAGAAAGATGCCTCAAAGTGTAAAATAGGAGAAATATTAGCAACATAAGATGCCCCAACATGTGAATGAAGGAAAGGATGGGCATCACAAGATAAACCAACATGCGAGGTATAATAAGATTGAATTTAAGATCAACCTACATAGTTATTACTTTTACTATCATATGTTGTGTAAATTTATCTCACAACAAAAATGCTGACATCTAAGGTAAGTTTTAGATCTTTGGGAGATGACTCAAAAAAAAAATTGTACGGTATCGACCGTTCCAAATTAGTTGGGTTTGACTGTATAGACACAGATGATATAATAATGTTGAACAAATATAGGTTATAAGACTATATTTACACACTCTAGGTGATGGTTGATGCAGTAGGATTTTACAAGAGGGAAATTTTGTAACTGTATTGGCACATTTTGGGTTGTGGCTGATGCATTTTTTTTACCCAATATAGATTTAGAATTGTATTGGCACTACCAATACAGTGGTCTTTTCTTGATTTTCCAAATGTTGATAGTTTAAGAGAATTGCAACTGAAATTGGACCTATATGATAGGTTTGATCAGTCTTATAAGCTTTGGGATCAAGATCACTTATGATTTGTGTGGTGTTAAGCATGTGAACTATGTGTTCTTCATCAAAGGGTGGGTTAGAGGGTGGAATAAATTTGATGAAATCATCCTCATCATTGCTAAAAACGGTAAAATCATCATAGGAATTTTCATCCATGTCATAAAAATCATTAATGGGAGGAACTTCTTCACCCCCATCATCATAGAAGTCATCAATGGGAAGGTATTTTGATGTACCTTCGCCGTCATAATCAAAAGAGTCATCAATGGGAAGATCATCATGGATATCTTCGACCATGCAATGATAGTCATCTAAATCTAAGGTAATGATTTCAAGGTTTCCTTTCGTAGTAATGATATAAGTGATATTACAATTTAAATACTTGATAATGTAATTTTATTCATGGATTGGAAACCTAAGGGATGACATATTTAGAAAAGATTTTGAAGCACAGGGATTTAGAAAAATTACTTGTATGGAAAATAAATAGAAATGTGAGGACACTCCAACCAATGGTGGGATATAATTCATGTTAGGTTCACTAGAATATATGTGCGGGCAAAGATGACCAATACAATAATCCTCTTTCTCTCTATAGACTATGATAAAAACATGAGATCAAACTAGAACCTAGATATAATTAAAGATAACAACGTATGAATGATATCTATAGATTTACTAGATTGTAATCCACACTCAAAATCAAAGGTATAAGGTTCCAAAGCCTATGCATAAGATATGGAACAAAAAATATAACTAGGTGTCAAGATAGAAACAATGATATATCATAATGATTACAACAAATGGGGTATCAAGGATACAATAAGGAAATCACATGCAAGAACGTTCAAAAGAAGGGTAACCTAGATCCAAGATGGTAAATCAACTAAACTAAAAAATATATAAATGCTACAAGAGATGTTTGTAATGTAGTCTAAGAAAATGTAGCGTAGACTAGGTCCTAAACTATGGTTGTAATGGCAATCCTAAGCATCCTATAATACACTAGTTTATTTGGTATAAAGGTATCCCATGGAAGAACAACAACATACATACTAAGCTAACGATGAGTAGAACATATCTATTTACTAAATAAATAAAAGGAAAAAGAATAGGGATAAAGATACTTACCTTATATTGAATTGTTGGTGTATCAATCTCCCACTTGGCTCTAGTGACGCTTTGCAAGAGATGTTGTAGATGAAGACCTAGATGCCATGAGTTGGGGTCTCCAAAGACTATGAGGCACTTCCTTGGTTTAACTCCTATAGGGCTTCAAAGATTTTGAGCAAATTTTAACTTCCACAAGAATAATATTTTTGTCCTCTAACTCCTTATTTTACTATTTAAGGGTAGAAATACAAGTATAAGCAGAGCAGATGAGTGTTGTGTGTGTTTAAAATGATAATTATGACCCCTACATACATAGATCCAAACTTAAAAATTGACTATGATTCTAAGCTGATGGTATCGATCTGAAATCGATACTGTATAACTGTATCGACCAACCCATTACTATATCGACAACTACAATAAAATACAAAAGATATAGATAGATTCATGATTGTATCGACTAAACCGATATAGTACATAGATGAGCAAATTTTAACCTCCACAAGAATAATATTTTTGTCCTCTAACTCCTTACTTTACTATTTAAGGGTAGAAATACAAGTATAAGCAGAGCAGATGAGTGTTGTGTGTGTTTAAAATGATAATTATGACCCCTACATACATAGATCCAAACTTAAAAATCGACTATGATTCTAAGCTGATGGTATCGATCTGAAATCGATACTGTATAACTGTATCGACCAACCCATTACTATATCGACAACTACAATAAAATACAAAAGATATAGATAGATTCATGATTGTATCGACTAAACTGATATAGTACATAGATAAACAAGAAAAAAACTAATTGTATTGGCTAGGTCGATGCGGTAGGAAATATAAGGTGGTTGCATAACTAGACAAAAAGAGATGGATAAGGAGCAAGGAAAGAGATTCAAAGGGGGTCAAACTAATAGTAATGAAGGTATACCTAGTTAGTAAGTAAACATCTCTCTCAAAGTACCATGAGTCCTCCACACCTTTTTTTCGGTGCACTCTTTAGGACATGCACTTAAGGAGATTGATATGTCGACAAGTCTTGCAAGAAGGATCATCAATACAAGTTGAAGATGAAAAATCTCAGTATTTACCCCTACTTACAATTAATTCCACTCCCTTATTCTCAATGTGCCCTGTTAATAAATTAAATCTTTATATTACATAGTGCAAATAATTTTTCTATAACACCCAACCAATCCTTCAATCTTTGTGACTAAAACTATGATACCCAATTGTATGATCTTTCAATTTACATTCGACTATGTTAATGCCAAGCTTGAACTCTCTTTTACCTTAAAATCTCTTTTGATAAGCAAATCCTTAATCCCTTTTTGTAAACAAAATCAAAATGTGACATTAAAACCAAGCTTAGAATCTCTTTTAATAGACAATTCCTTAATCCTTTTTACAAGACAAAGACAAAATATGACATTAGATCTCAACCCCATCATTACAAGCTGCCTTCCCTAGGCCCTTTCTGTAAAAATTCTTATAAACTAGATTCTTCTATTGGCTATTCAAAGTGAATCTTTAGAAAAGAACCCAGTAATCCTTGAATTAGTTTTTCCATAGTATTTGAGGTGTCCATTAAATGTATTTCGTCGTGTTGTTGATATCAATCTACTTTTTAACAAATGGCCACCATATCACGAGTAGCTTTTGGACCTTCACATAGATTAATGGAGGAGCATTTGTGTATATTTGGAAAGACGTTGATCTAGCATCTCTGCAAAAAGCCGAATCTTTTGTGTTTTTCCCTATTAAAAACAAGTTACGTAACTGCAGTCAACAACCAAATTGGCCGTTGTGAAGATTATTTTCCATGTGTAGGATTTGTGTGGAAAGGAACAAATTGCAAATTGACAAAAATGGAGTCATTACAGCCATCTTTTGTATCCATCATTACAACAAATTGTACAACGAAATAACCATACGTAAAATGACACAAAAGCTATAAGATTCGGAGATCAGAGTTGATGACATCAGTGGAATTGAAATTCGGAGTAAACCCTTGTAAACTTTTTATTTCATTGCTGAAATGCAACAGATTTTGTAAATGTAAATATAAACCCCACCTTTTATAATGCCAATTATCTGTGGATCATTTTAAAACTTTGTTTATTTGTTCTAGATTTTCAGAAGTTTTCAGCACAACATTTTATATGATGGTTAATATTGTTTGTATATGTATGCAGAAATAATATTGAACAAGGATTATGTAGTAGTTGGAAAATTGTTTGCAGTTGAATATTTAATTATAAGTATAAAAATTGCAACATGAATAGTTTTGTCGATAAATATTTATATCAAATTATATATATTTGAATTAATTAAATTTTATTTGTAGATATATATTTAATAAGTGGTAGTTTTCTTACCATACTACGTAATTAAGTTGTAAAACATTAATAATATTTATTCGTAATTGAATATAAAATTAGTATTATATTATTACATTATTGTATAATAATTAATATATAAATATATTGATATGTTAAAGAATTTAATTAATAAAGTGAATAAATTTTGTTATCATTAGGATTTTTATTATATAACTTAATAATTCATTTCATTAAATAATTATTAAAATTTAAATTAATGAATTATTTTTATTATATTAACGAATTCAATTATTCAAATTAATAATTTTATTTTAAAACTACTCAAATTTAATTGTTAAAATCTATTAAAAATTAGAGATTCAAATTGTTATGATTAATAAGGATCATTAAAAAATAAAAAGATTTTACAAATAAAAAATTACATAATATTAATGATATAGTTGAAAATTGTTATATATATATATATATATATATATATATATATATATAAATAATTTTTAAAATATATTTTAATAAATAATTTATTTATGAAAATAAGTAATATTTATGATAATGTATTGTCTAAATAACATTTATGATACAATTTGACATGTTCAATTTTTTTTTTTTTTTGAAATATATATATATATATATATATATATATATAGTTAGAATATATTGAATTAAATATTGTTTATAAATAAATAAATTATAATTAAAAAATAAATATAATAATTAATAATGATATGAGTTGTCATAAAAATTGATTGTTATAATTTTAGTATAAAAATATTTGAAAATAATATTTTAATATTTATATGAAAAAATTTAGAATTTTTTTATAATTGTTAAAATCATATGTATTTACAAAAAATTGATTTGCCTAAATAAAATCATTAATATTCTATTTTGAAAAGACTAAAAAAATTTAGAATGGAGAAAATAATAAAAAAATATATTAATTTGTATGTTTAGTATATTGCATACTCTTGAATGAATTGTTTATTTTTTACTATCTTTTTAATGTTTAATTCTATAAATATGTATAGATAGATTCTAACCCTTTGAACTTTACTAAAACTGTTATAGATTTTATATAGAGTGCCCCTGAGTTGGCTTAATGGTAAAGAACATGTGTTCTTGGAAGGGAGGTCACAGGTTCAAATCCTGCAAGGGGTAGGGATTGCATGTCTTATATTCGTACTATAGTAAGGTGCCTCCCCACGATGGGAGTACGAGGTGGTCCCATATGTTGGACATGCCTTGTAGACCATAACCAAGACATTAATTGGCATCGTGAACCTTAAAAACTATATTATTATTATTATGTTATAATGTGTGATTTCACTTTCCAACAACTATGTGGCTTGACTACTAAATGTAGGGTATGCTAATAGATGCTAATATAATGTGAGCTTTAGAAATGCCACTTAGTGTGGCACAATATGTCAATGGACTGAACTATGCAATATGCTTGTGGGTGTTGTGTAGATGGCTGACATTATATCAATATTGTGCTGCGTGTAAATCATAACCAAGACATTAATTGACATCGTAAACCTTTAAAACTATATTATTATAATATTATAATATGTGATTTCACTTTCTAACAATTATGTAGCTTGACTACTAAATGTAAGGTATGCTAATAGATGCTAATATAATGTGAGCTTTAGAAATGCCACTTAGTGTGGCACAACATGTTAATGTCCACATAGCTTATGTGTAAATAGGGGGTTTGCATGGGGACTGAACTATGCAATATGCTTGTGGGTGTTGTGTAGATGGCCGACATTATATCAATATTGTGCTGCCTTATGTGCTAAACGATGTCAAGATTGTTAGTTGAAAAAATTACTGTGAGGTAATGTTACGTTGTCCCTCAACCCCAAGAGAGCTAAGCCCTTGACACGTTTTGGGGCTCCACCCCAATTTGAGTGAAATGCGCAATGTGGTCTTTTGCGTTGTGAGACAAATACCATGGAGGTGCATGAAAAAGTATACAGATGTGCTCAAAATACACGCAATGTGATCTTTTACGTTGCACGACATATGCCGTGGAGGTGCATGAAAAGTATATTATGCTTAAAGTACAACATTGTATAAAGTTGGCATTCAAAGTGAAGCATTCATTAGATTTATATCGCATAGAGAGTTTATTTGAAAGTATGCGGAGGTGTTCAAAGTACAGCATTGTATGAAGTTGGCACTCAAGGTGAAGCATTCATTAGATTTACAACGCGTCATAGTCTTTTGATGGTAGTTTAGATCCTTTTTCTGTTCTGATGGACGCTGAATCGATTGAGAACTATCAATTAATTTGGTACGTAGAATCAGATGATATCAGATTTGTGCAAACTGGGGCTCATGACGTTTCAAAATTTCCAATTGCTGTCTCCAAAACAGGTACGCTGTACTGGAAAGATCGCATCTATCCTTGCATTAGTAACAGATGAAGAGAGTCTTTTTTTATTGGCCATCTGATGTATTATTATTATTTTTTTGGTGATCTAACAACTCGATGCAAGATCTTGGTAATTGTAACCAATGAATTGTCAACACATCATACACAATATTGTATAATAGGAGTCAAACAAATTATCTGATAGGCTGATGGTTACGTGGACGCATTTGGTTCAAATCTATTCATGCCTGTAAATAACATCAATCCCCAGAACTCGGATAGTACGTCACAAATTTGCACTTCGTTAAGTCCAACTTCATAATATCTCTCAGATTTCATGTGACCGTCGGGTTGATCCTTGGCATACCAATAAATGGATTTTCATTTAAGTACGACACAAATATTCAATTGCATTCAACTAATGCTAGTAACTTGTACAACACATTGATCAAACCTAATTGATTAATTTAAAATCTAGAAGTAGAGCAAACCCATAGTACAACACATTGATCAAGCATAATGGATTAATTTTAAATTTGGAAGTAGATTAAATTTATAGGTTTAGGTTTATCATAGTTTTCTGAATGATCAAGGACAATGATTACGATGTGACAATGGAAATGTGTATTTAATAGTGACATAAATATGATTCAGATTTAATAATATTTTATACTTTTTTAAGGATGTACATAGTATTTTAGATATTACAAATAAAATGTATATATCTCCGAAATTATTTGACAATTGTGTTTGTTTGACCCTAATCTTTAAAAACCTCTCTTACTTTTTCGTGGTATCATCTTGATCACTTACATGAAACATATTTCTTGTTCTTGTTCTAATTGGGCAACAATATTGAAAACTTAAGGAAAAACAAAATATATTTTAGACCCAATTTTAAACTAGAGAATAGTAGAACTATCTTCATATTTGTTAGGCCTCTAAGTACTAACAATATCGAAAACAACAAATCTCAATAATTGGAGTGACGTCAATAACATGCAACCTAATATCTTGTAGTATGTGTTTAAATATAAACTTGTGTATTTCAGTGAATGTTTTAATGATTGCTTGATTTCCTCTAGAATGCTTGCGAGTGCTCAATGAAATCTTATGAACAGTGAATGAATTCTCTAGGTCTCCTTTTGTGTGAATGAATAACAATCCTTGTGTATCTATAGATAATTGAATTCAAATTAAGACCCTCATTAGCCCACTAATCAATAAAGTAATGACTAAAAATGAGAAAGACGAGACCACACAAGATGGATGCATTGAGACCAAAATGGGCCACTAAAAACCCCAAAAATGTCCTCAACACTCCATACATATTTGGAGCATTGGGGATACTTTATAAATAATACCAAATACTATTGAAAACAAAAAGAGGAAGGGGGAAGAAAAAACGCTGAGAAGATGTGCTACTAATCCGTCCACACAAAATGCCAATAACACTTAATTTGAATCAATAATTGACAAGTACACAAACATCTTAAGGTCACACAATCTACCTACTAATAAATACATAAGGGCCATTTTTAAGTGTTTACATTTTTCCCCTCTTTAATGTGTGTGTGCATGCATGTGCCCATATGTATCAAAATAAAAAAGAAGACATGGTATGGATACAAAATTTTATGTGCCTAAAGCTATAGGAAAAAATCTAATTTATTTAGGAACCTACAAAAACATTCTTTTGTTCTATACACACATGGGTGTAGACACATGAATATGGTATTAGACACTTGACAATGTCACTCATAACCTATCATTACCATACATGACTTGTGTGTACATATATGACTCTTGTCCAAACTCCTTATCCATTCATCTATTTATGGACTCAATATTCCCAATTTACTATTAGTCACTGATCCATACAGTATGTGGATATTCCATACAGAGCTTCACCAACATGGATCCTATACTGCTAACTCAATTAGTTATTATTAGATGATTATTCTAGACTGTTGTAAATGACAAGACAAACATAAAAAAGCATTGGAAACGAAATGTAGAAAATTGAACATAAGAAGGAAACACAAGGTAAGTGCACAAAGTTGGGGGACAAAAAGTGGCCTATCCGGGGACATGATTTTTTTGAGATTTCAAAAATTTGAACTTCTATAGATAATTTGAGATATCTACACTCCAAATTTGAATATGGTGTAAAAACATGAAATATAGCATTTCGAGTCTAGTTTTCAAAACACTATTTTTTTAGAAAAATGGTTAAGTATAACTAGGTCAAATATCTAAAATTTGAAAAACTCCATTTTTTTTTCCAGAAAACATAGTAGATCAACAGTCGTGACGCGCACCATTTTTTAAGTAGAGTTTAATATTATTTTAAACCCTTTAGCAAAAATTTAGATAAAATCTTGTAACACGTCACCTATAGTTTTTTGTATTTTTTCAATGAATACTTTTCTTTTTCTAAATTTTTCAAGTAACTAGATCCTAAAAACTGACAAAGAAATGGATATTCCTCCATAAGTCAGGCCTAACTACCTAAAAAAACATTGAAAAACATTTTTTTGAATGTGTGTAGAATTAAGCATAATATGTCACCATATAATTTGTTTTTCACTTGGATCAATGAAACACAAATTACATGAACATGTATAAACATGTATGTTTGCAGCATGTAGTGGCCTAAAAAGGCATAATTAGAAATAAATATAGTTTGAAACCTTAAACTAGTCCAAAAAATATAAGATTCATATTTTTGGAAAGAGGAGAGCATGCTCCTCACGATGGTATCAAGTTTTTGAATTTTTGAGTTGAAATTCTTAGTGTATTTGGCAATCAAAGTTTGAATTTGTTGTTTATTTTCATACTTTTCAATACTCAGTTGTAGATTGAGAGTCCAAGCCTTTGGTTCAGGAATCCAAGCCATTCCCAAGCCAAAAGGCATGGGAATTGAATTTGAATTCAAATATCATGATTGCATTATTAATTGTGTTATTAACATGATTGCATCATTATATAACATGATCGTGTTATATATTTTAAACATCCTAAAACTTGAATAGGAGCCATTAGGCCTAATAGTCTTAAGATTGTTGTCTAATATGACATGTGCTATTAAATCCATGATTGACAGTGTATTGAAGGAATTCCTTGCATGGGGACCAATTACTCTTAATTTTAAAGATTATACTAAAGAAAATACTTGATTGGTTAAATATGATGTGCAATAGGGAAAAATATTCACAATGGACAAATTAGATGGACACAATTCGTTGCATGGGGTGAAAAATGCCTCAATTGATATTCTAGGTCGAAGCAATTAATTACATAGGACTTAGTTGTCCTCAATTGTGTATAGTATTCAAAAAAATATCAATTAATTTAACATGGTGTAATTAAAGCCCCAAATGACATTAAGTGGATGTAATTCCTTAAACCTAAACACTATGCCCTAATTCCTAATGATCCCTAAAACATTTAAATTGTAAGCCTTGTGCCCTAATGCCCACTATGTATGCCAAAAACATACATGCCTTATGATATAAATGATTTTATCATGAGATGTCATTTAATTTATGCACTTTTTAAACCTATGGCTAAAACCTTTGGAGTACCAATCTAGTTCTGTGCATCTGTTTAGAAAATTGGGGCTATTTCAAACCCCTTCAACGTAATTAACTAAAGAGGAGGAGAGGTAGTTGATTATTTTAATCGAAGAGGCATTTGAGGCCAATTTGAGCGTCTTCAATAATAAGATATGATTTGGGGCAAAATCAAAAGATCAATCTTCTATCATGAATTGATCCAATTAGTCAATTTGTACAATTCCCTGTGTGATTTGGGTAAAATTGAGCCCCTAAACTAAATTTATGGCTCAATCAATTGTATAACATGTACATGGCATAATTGACCCTACTTTTATTAGAAATGCAAACATGAAGTCAATCAAGTCATAAATAGGTATCACAAGTAGATCAAGTGTTCTTTAATTACCTTAGTGATTGGACCCTATATCTGATATGTTAAACCCTAAGTTACCATTTAATTTTAACTCCAAGTGTTGTACTATTTACATTAAACCCTAAGCCATAAGCCCTAAACCCCAAACCCTTTTAATTATAGACCCTAAACCAATAAATTTATCCCTAATTAAATCCTTCATATATATATATATATATATATATATATATATATATAGTAAGAATTAGGTTCACAAGGATGAACTTGGTTAAAATTGCATCCCTCATTACCATAGTTGACTTCGTAGGCTCAATCTATGGTGATGTGGGGGATAATTGATCCCCAATTCACATTTTGTAATCACAAATATAGGTTCAAGGCTCTCAAATTTTCCCCAATTTCCTACAAGATTGTATAAATGTACCCTAAAACCTATGTACCCTAATCCCTAATCCTTAAAGTTCTTAATCCCTAAACTCTAAACCATAAATATAAACTCTTTAAACCTTGAACCAATCATTTTAGCCTAAATTAACATCTTTTTTAGACTAAGAATTAAGTGCACAGGGCTTAGTTTGGCCTAAATCACATGATTGATTACCCCATTTAACTAATTCACTCAATCTACATGATGGCATCTAGGGTATAATGGCAACCCAAAATCATATTTTATTATTAATGAGTTATTATTATTTTTTGGGGCTTTGACATGCTTAGAGTTTATTTATCTAAGTATTAGGAAAGGTCTCTGTAGCTGTGCACCTTCACTTTAGACCTTAATTGTAATCACTAATTCATAAAACATAAATTGTAATCCCTAATCCCTAATCCATAAACCCTATGCACTAATTTGCCTTAATCCCTAATCCCTAATCCCTTATCTACATTAAGTATAATGTAATCACGTTATTTAATAATGTGATCATGTTATGGTTAACATAGGGAACACTCACCCATCATTGCCAATTGCCAACCCCATAACTTGTATGGATAATAATACGATCACGTTATTTATGATATCAGCTTTCCAATGAGTTGGGTGTGTTGGGACCTTGTGGAAATCATAACATGATCATGTTATTTAGTAATTCAATCATGATATTATCATTATCAGCTCCCCAATGGGTTGGGTGTGTTGGGACCTTATAAAAAGCATAACACGATCACATTATTTAGTAACATGATAATGCTATATAACATAATCATGTTATTATTATTTTAGTGATAATCTCACTTATCAATGACTATTTAAAGCCCAAATCAAGACTTCTATCCCCACAAACATTCTCTGTGTACTTTTATGAGATCTATGTACCTATGTACTTGACCCCACCTTTGAAAAGTTGTCAATTGTCACTTATGATGGGTTATAGATCACGTTCGAAGAGGAAGAGGAAGCTGTTGAAGAACAAAACACTAGAGGAATTAGAATATTTCAAAGAGAAACACAAGATATAAAAAAGTACATGTCATGTGTGTAAGACATTGTATTCATCATATAACCTCTCTCTCTTTGCCTTTCTTAAATAAGACCTTCCCTATGATGCCCTACTAGTAGATGGAGACCCCTCTAATGCCTTGGATAACTCTAAGGTCCAAATGCAGGTCCTATGCTCATTGCTAGCTTGTAGTTGAGCATATTTAAATAAAAAAATTATTATGAAATTAACATAAAATACATGTTCAAACAATTGTTAAGAAATTAATTTTAAACTACAATAAAAAATCATTTAAACATTTACACTTACTACAATCTCACGATCTTGTTCAATCTATTTTTCACATTCAATCAAGTCAATGGCAGGCTCAACTATTTGAATGGGCATCTCAAATATGGGAGGAACATGAGAAGTTGCCCCAATCACCATCTGACTGGGACTATCAGCTATCATAGGACAACCCTACATATATAATACATAAGCATAAGTTATATTTTCCCCAAGTACACATGTACTAAAATTATTAAAACAAGACTATTTTTACAATTCAAAATTACAAGAACCAATATATACCTCTGTCAGTGCCTGTGTAGCTGACATTACAACAATAATGCCTATGTCTGTCTCAACTTGTAGAGAGGGAGGAGTGTCAGTACTAGCCATCAACTATTCATGTAAACAAGGTCAAGCACTTAGTTTTATATAAAGTACATCAAATCTTATATATGGAAACCAAAATGATCAATAGAATCACTTGTACATATATAATATCTATCTATATAAATACATGAATGCAATGACACATTATAGGAAAGAAGAAGACAAGCATGCATGTGAAAATACACTTAGATATGAAATTATAAGCCATCTATTGAAGTGTCATAGCGACAACCTTGTACCAAAACCAAAATTAGAGGATTAAAACTGTGAAAGGGAATATATAATATACTAGTTTCTTTTTTTTCAAATTGATAAGTATAAATATACTTGGGTCAAGATCTTCAATTTATGTTATATTACATGTTGGACTATATTGGTTGTTGATTGATTATTTGTCTAAAAATAGGGGTTTGACTTAGGTCTAGACACTCGTAACTAATTCCTTTTGGATGAATTTTCAATATTAACTTAGAGTATTTAGGGATATTTTTTTTTTTTTTTAAAAAGGTGGGCCTACATTTGATGGAGTAGAGTGATGAAGTATGATTGACTTCCTAAGGTTATATATAAATTAATGACTAATGATTTAGCCACACTATATATAATAGGGATACTCTAGATTGTGTAGGTGAGGATTATTGTCCCATTGAGTAGATTCCTTTGCAAGTGACCTAGATTCACTAACTAGGATGTGTCATGTAAAATAATTTAAGGTTGTGATTAGGATACTAGGCTTGTCAACTAAACACAGGGTTATGGCCTTAATAAAGGATTGTGATAGAGGTAAGGTTGTTAATTGGGTGTAATACTTTGGTGTATGAGCACATGACCCCTACACTCATCATGGGCTAGGTGTACGAGCACATGACCTCTTACTAGTGAGGGTTAGAGATTGGGATAGTGGGGCCCATCAAGGCTTCTAGTTGGATAGGTATGCCACCATTGAAAGACTTTCCATAAGTGGTGGACACACTGACAATGATATATTTGGTATATCTACTATAGTAGGGTATTTTAGGATAGTTTTTGAATGAGGTGGACACTCTACTACCATCATGAGTAGAATTGGGAGAGTACTAATTGGAGGAGTACATTTAGAAAATATCCCATGTCTAGGTTATAATTATGGTAGGATGCCAACATTAAGTACAACCACTACCATAATATGTAGATACTTAGATGTAGAAACAAGCATATGATAGAGGGTGAGGAAATGAAGTTTATGGGGAAACAAGGGTGAGCATACACTTGTTAGAGAGGAACCAATAGGATAGGATGAGAATGCTAAGATGAGGTCTAATTAGGATTTATACCTAGACTAACATGAAGTTACCCAAAGAAAGTATAAACAAGAAACACAAAAGTAGAGAAACCATATCCCACATCACTCATCAACATGTATATGTAAACAACTATAGTCATAATAAACGCAAAGATCAAAACAAATATGTAAATAATTTTTTACCTCTGTATATGTAAATGGTGTCATCCTAATAGAGGTAGATGTAGTCATGGATGACCAAGTAGCTGGATTCAAATGTGTGAACAATGGCTGAGATAAATTGAATGTTGTAAATACTAGATGTGATGATGAAGGAACTGTCACATCCTATGACATTAAAAAATTACATATATTATATTAAATTTTTATGTAAATTAATTATTAGCTTAGATATTAAATTTACAAATATAACTAAAATTTAACATGAAATTTATATAAAATATACCTGCATCTATGTGGTGACTGATGATTGTACACCAAATGTGCATGCCAAAAACTTATTACTCATAAGAATATGATATAATCCATCTAAACCACTAATGCCATCATCATCAGAAGGTCCTATGCACATATCTCCACAAAAATTGTAAGGGTGGGGTTAGGGTTGAGTATCCTATGGCATATCTATAGCATCACTCTATGAAAGCCTACTTGTATGCTGAATGAGTGTACAAATGAGTGAGATAAGAGCATGGAGAGTTTCTATCTCCATGATTTATTGAACTATAGAGGGGATTTCAGGATCAAGAGGATTTTGGATACGAATTTGTGCAGGTTGATTAGGTTCACAACATGCGGCTCATCAATCCTGCATAGAGCCTTTTTTTTGGCCCTAAAACTCACTAAAATCAAAATAATTATGAATTCAGTTGAGGACAAACTCACAATAGAATTTCCTTATAAAATATAAAGGGGCCTCATGGTTATTACATGGTGGATAGTCAAAGACCATCCACCATCAATCCCCAAAATTGGTCATGATTAAGTTATGTACACAATGATGGATAGGAAAATGCTTGGTCGTTATGGGAAAGGGGGCATTGGTGGCTGGGTCATTGAATACGAAAAAAATGTTAGCTTTTGAAATTTCTAAATTTTTGACCTAAAGGACTAACAATTTGTTAGCATAATAGGCCCTACAAGTATATTTATATGAGGTTCATCAATCAATTTGAATCGTTATCGAGTTAATTTAACCTAATAAGGTCTGTAGGAAATTAGCTAGCTAGGTGTAGCGGGGGTTGGTTGAATTGGGATCTCTCATTTGATCAATTAGGTCTTTAATTTCAAGTTTATTTCTAACAATATTATCAATCAACAACTCTTGATTGCTAGTTGGTTTTAGGGAACTGTAGGTTGGTTAGGTGGAGGGATAGGAGGAATCATAGGGTTTTGTGGAGGGTTAGGAGGAGGAACAACCAAAGTATTCTATGGAGGGTTGGGAGGGTTAGTAGGATGGGTTATTAGAAAAAACAAATTATAATTAAAAACATGGGTTAAAAATAATGAAAATTATGAAAAATTAAGTTTAAATATAAGTGATTTTGTTGACTTACCTCTCTTATGTGGAGGAATCATCGATTAGTAGGCCTGTGGGGTGAGTTCTGGCACTTCCTGGCACTAGTTTGGATAAAACGTGATCGCAAAGCATATTATGAGGAGGAAATGCGAATGAAAAATTAATATATTTTGCATTTGGGTTTCTTATTTTTTTTAAATGTAGGAAACGTGATCATGTTATTAACATGATCGTGTTATTAACATGATCATGTTAGTGTTAATAATGATATCACATTAATGTTCAATATAATGTGATCATGTTATTAACACTAAAATGATTGTGTTATGGCTTAACAATCCTGATCCTAGCCTTAAGTAACATGATCACATTAATTAAATAACATGATTGTATTATTAATTAACATGATCATATTATAGTAAATATCCATGGAATTGTCCCCCAACTCCATACACTTACCCCAAAAGATAACACAAATTATAAGATGAACTCAATATTTGACCAAGAGAAACATGGTGTGGGAAAAACCCTAGTAGGTGAGGCAAATGTAATCCCCTTCCACTATGAAATTCAACAAATGTATAATATACTATCAAACATGGCCTTCATAGATAAAGTATTCACTACTACACTATTGAAACTTTTCACACAAAATTGCTCCACACTTCTCAATACTTCAAAAAGAACTAACAAAATTGAAACAATCACTTACAACTACAAAATAATGAGATAACATGAAAAGGACCCAAACTTGTAACTTTAAAATGTGAATCCAACTCCAAGAATTATCATTAAATTCTATGATGTCATCTTCCTTTAAACTTTTTTTTATGTATGCCCTCTCACCTTAGAAACCATCAAAGAACTCAAATGAATTGTCATGAGGAAGTGGGACCTTTGAAATTCTCATATATTTTATGGTGGTGAGAATTTTGCCTCCAACATATAGTCAACTATATATAGTAGATAATCTAGTCATCTATATATCTATATGGTGATAGGGTGTTGACCCCAAAAATCAACTAAGTATAAGACAAGTACACTGTTGTGCGTTTCATGTGAGTTCAACACCAATAACTAAGAGGCAAACACAATCTGAACCACACAAATCACACGTGTGCCTTAGATAAAATTTATAGGAAAATAGATGTCAATTGTTGAATTATGTTGACATGTGCTGCATGATTTAACAAATTTGGGAATATTGGTGTATTACTCCTAATTTAGTTAAAGGGTCTGGATAGTAAAATCAATAAATAAATAGACAATAATTAACCTACTGATTTGTTAATTCTGATTGTTGTTTAGACTTTCTAAAAATAGAAAATGAGGAAGTGGGACCTTTGAAATTCTCATATATTTTATGGTGGTGAGAATTTTGCCTCCAACATATAGTCAACTATATATAGTAGGTAATCTAGTCATCTATATATCTATATGGTGATAGGGTGTTGACCCCAAAAATCAACTAAGTATAAGACAAGTACACAGTTGTGCGTTTCATGTGAGTTCAACACCAATAACTAAGAGGCAAACACAATCTGAACCACACAAATCACACGTGTGCCTTAGATAAAATTTGTAGCAAAATAGATGTCAATTGTTGAATTATGTTGACATGTGCTGCATGATTTAACAAATTTGGGAATATTGGTGTATTAATCCTAATTTAGTTAAAGGGTCTGGGTAGTACAATCAATAAATAAATAGACAATAATTAACCTACTGATTTGTTAATTCTGATTGTTGTTTAGACTTTCTAAAAACAGAAAATGAATAGAGAGAAATCAAACTTAGCTTAGAACTGTGTTGATTTGACTGAGATGAAGGCTGATATTGACTGTACAAGGCTAGGACACTGTCACAAACTAAGATCTAAACTTTTTTTTATGATTGGATAGAAGCACCAAAACTAGACAGGAGTGGCACCAGTGTTTTAGTCCACCTCTACCATTATTGTCTTGATGATCTGAGTTTTTTAGGTTTTGTTTGGTAGGTCTATGTGACCCTGTCTATGAAGTTTCAATAGCTATAAGTTTGTATAACTCCCTATAGAGTAGATTATTTCTTCAAACCCTATCTTCCATTATACTTTGATCAATTTTGAGTAAGAGAGGGGGGTTAGCATGTGTAAGATGCACCAGGTGTGCTTCACACCTCGTGTGTGGGCACGCTGCCTACATACCCATACTTTGAAGAGGGATCAAGCTATATGTAGTTATCTCACTTGATGTGCTTTGTGTAATTGAGTGTATGAAAATGCAAAATGCTAAACTAGATAAACTTAAAGTGGCTAGGGACTAGTATAAGGACTTGAATGACTTTTTAAGTGTGTTGGTTGGCTGTATGCAAAAAATAGGGAAGATTAATTGAGTAGTCTTGCTTGTATTTTTGTTTGCTTAGTGATATTTTCCAACCCTTTCCAAATGATCTTTGAATGGGATTTTATAGGGATCTATTGGTCATGGATTAAATTTGCTCATGTTAGGCTGATAAGGATAAGGATGGGAAATAAAATAATAATCATTAGGACCAGAAATGGACTTAGACAATAACACCAAAAGTGGATAGGACTGGCATTGGCATTATAGTCCTAGTGTGGCACTATTGTCCTAAGTAGATGGGACCTGGGGGATGGATTTGTCTTGAAAAGAGGAGTCTATCTCAGTTGGGGTCAAGTCTAGAAGGATATAGATGATTGAGAATCAGTGAAAATAAGCCTATGAGGGTCATGAGAGTAAGCAAGAGGGCCCTATTGGTTTGGTGTTATTAGCCACACTCAAATTACCATTTTTTTCATTTTATATGACTACATTTCCCCCCCCTTTATTCTAGTGATGAAGAAAAGAGAAATACTATGATAAAGGAAAAATAGAAAGCGTACCTAAACTTACCTACAAAGGTGAAGCCCATGAAGCTATGTGATGCTAGGTGTGCACAGAGAGAGCACACTATGAAGTGTAAATCTGCAAGTGAAAACAAAAGTAGATCAGTTCTTACTAGATACTTTATATCTAAAATAAAAACATACAAAGATAGGTAAAATAGAGAGGAAGATAAAGGAATGAATATACCTCACTAGGTACATGAACCAATATAAAACATGTTGTGATGCTAAGTAATGTTGGGTGATGTTGAGTGATGCTGAATGTGTGTTGAACCAAGAGTAATATCATGAATGGAGCTAAGTGCTCAAATCCCTAGAAGTGGCTCAAGAATGTAAAAGTTGGCCCTTTGGCTCCATCATCACCTACTAAGTGAAGCTAGATGATCTGGCATGTGTTGGTCAATGTTTGGACTAGGTGTATAATCCCTATAAATAGGTGGCTCAAGAATACAAAGGCTAACTAGTCCTTTGGATCATCATTGCCCCATGAATTGAAGCTCTAAACTAATACCAATATGAAATGTGTGTCATATGAGATGGATCTTGAATCCCATTAATCTACTATGATCTGACAATGTTGGCATGTATAGCCAAATGTATACTAGAAATTAGGCCACTCTTAGCCACTTTGAAATATGGAGATTAGGCTTGTATGAAAGCCACTCCAAAACTGGTGTACTAGGCTTACATAAAAGCCACTTGAGAACTCAAAAACTTGAGAATTTAGGCTTATATGAAAGCCATTCCAAAAGGATGCCAACCACCTGTAGATGGAGTAAGGCACACAACTACTAAAAATGCCTCGGTAATGCTAAATTTGGAAAGAAAGAAAATAAATGTGTTGTGCACATTACCCCCAATCATTGGTGTCTGAAACATGGATTTTGAACTAGAAGTACCAACTTCCCTATTGAAATTGAAGCGGGAGCCATCATGTTATGTATGATGCCCCTATATCTGGATTCTCTGAGAAAAAATATATTAAAACTACTGAATCTAGTCTAAACTGTGGCTAACAAAACTATAACTAAACTTACCTTTTTGTCTATTTTTAGAAAATATGTTTTTTCTATTGTTTGGATAGGAGCATCAAAAGTGGACACTAATGGAAATGATCCTATTGTCCAAGTTGGACACTGTTGTCCATGCCAAATTTGGTAACTATTCTAGATTTTTGACTCTCTCCTTGGTCTATTTTGACTGGTTTGATGTTTGGTTGTTATTTTGAGTGTTGTAAATGCTAATTTTTTCACCTTTAAGATCTCTAATCTTTATGACAAAACCTCTATTTATTGCCCCCTCTTTTGAGGGTAGGAATGAAGAACCTGCAATGACTTCCCTTACAAGAGAGAGCCTTATAAGTGTGTTATGTTGCAAAGATACATGATATAGTAATGATAATCGACAAGATATCTCAAGATATATCATGGTTTGTATTGAGAGATTGTTAGATCAATAAGGGTATGTCTAGATAGATATAACAATGTAATAGCATGTGCAAAGTACTGAACTAGAAGTCCTAATTATTTATTATTTGGAGAGATGAAGCATGATGTCCATCATGGCATCCAAGAAAGCATGAATAATGCATGATATGGATCATGGCATTGCAAACAATGAGAAGCAAACAAGAAACAAACACATAAGGAAAGAAGCAAGAAGCATACAAGGGTGACCAAGGGGCCAAGCAAAAAAGGGAAATGGGCACATGCCATTCAAACTAGAAAGCAAGTATACAAGGCAAGTTCAAATGCCACATACACATACAATTGAAATAAGCAAACCTGGCATGAAAGACACAAACACATAGAAGAGTATAGGCAAAGGACATTAGAAAATGTCCTAAGGCACATATAATAGACAAACAAGAATTGAGAAATGCAATCATATGAAGATAATGCTAATCAAGAAAAGAAAGAACGTAAGAAATCAGAATTACAAATTCATCTAACTAATCAAAGGAAGAAGTGAATGTATGCAGGACATGTGTAGTATAAAACTAGGTATATGCTAAGAAATACACAAGTGCTATATACTAGTGAGTGTCGATATAGTAATTTATGTATGCTAGTGAATAATGTATATCAACATGATAAATAGTGTGTGGTGTAGGAATGACATAACCTGGATAGTGTATTCATGTAGAAGATGCCCCCAATGGGTATTCATATCGATGTGTGTCTTGAATGTAGAAGTAGGATCCCCCCTCAATGGGTAGAGTGAAGCAATCAAGGAGTTAGATGTCACTACACACACTCAAATAAGATCAAGTGAAGCATGGTAATGTAGATAAATTGACAAACAATATCATAGAATAGCAAAATGTAAGTCTAGTATGATAGTAGAAATGTAAAGCATGGATAATGCATACAATCGAAATGTTTTTAGTGTTTTGACAGATTTGAATGTTTTTGGAATTTTGATATATTTAATTTTTTTTTGTATTTTGAAAATTTTGAATGTTTTTGATATGTTGTATTGTTTTTGTATTTTGAGATATTTGAATGTTTTTGAATTTTTGAGATATGAGCTATGTACAATCAAGCATAAAGGAGACTATGTACAAGTGATTATGAGAAGAAATGATACTGACCAATGAGTCTCATGTGAGACTCCCTATCATGTTGTCCTATATTGAACAAAGGAACCATGTGTAATTGTGAAGCATGAGGGAATGGTTGTGAATATGACTCTAAATTACTAGTATCTTGGAAATCATAATAACCTATATTGTTCCATTTATCATTATCATCTTGATTTTGAGCCAATGGAATGCTAGTGTTGATTTTTTTTGTATTTGGATCTTTTCCTTTGATGAACTATGTTTGTGAATGGTTTACCTTAGGATGTTTAATAAATCCCAAACCTTGGTGCCAAACATTATCAACTACTGGAATAGGAGTAGTGATGCCTTGAGTATGCTTGCCCAACCCTTGACCTTAATAATCAAACTATTGTAGATATTTTTGACCAAACCCATACTACTTTGAAAGTTGAGCCTCATTTTGAAGAGGTAGATTTGTATCTTTTTGTTCTTTACCTATGCTTGTGGTATTTTTTGTTGCTCTAATTTTAATTTTTGATCCTTTTGTTGTTCTGAGTTATGCTTTGGTAGCCAATTTTATACTCTTTTTTGGATTTGACCCTTTGTGAATGTGTTCCTATGTCACTATGGATTTCTTGATTGATTTATCTTGTATAGGTTCCTCATTATCAATTATCCATTGTATATGTTGTTTCAATGCTAAACATGAATATGTGTGATGCCCATGCAGTCTATGATATGCACAATAATATCTAAAACTTCTCATTGGACGTAAAGGAGTTAGTTTGATTAACTTAGATTTAATCATTTTCCTTGGTACCTCACTTGAACTCGTATTTGATCTTTGCATGCTTTTTGAATCACTAATTATAGAGTTACTTTGTTGTGATTTCTTATTTTGGTATGTAACATTGCTTACGACCAATTGACTAGGTAAAGGTGCATATACATGATTGACATTAGGGTACCTTAGAGGCTTTTGTATTATGATCTAATTTTCTAATATTGTGATATTTTCATGTAATAGCTGATTTTGCATTTGTAAATCTCAAAATAACTTGCTCATACTGGTGATTTGATCCCTTAGAGTCTCATAAGTGCAAACCCTAGTTGCTTTCAATTGAACATATACACACATATGTTGAAGAGGTTTTGAAGAAGCTATAGGTTGAATGTATGCATTAGGAACAATAGTATGGGTTGTCTCATTTTTTGGAGGGGTTATATCATAGACCTAGTTAGAGGCAAAGTAGCTATCAACCTCATGGGGGAGAAGAGGAGAAAAAAATTCTTTCCTGTGAATACAATATGACATTGAAACTTGATAGGTGGTAGTTAGCTTATGTAAAAACCATGTAGCCAAGGAGCTAGGTAAATCTAGTTAGAAACCATGTATATGAAATGAAATGCATGTAAGAGGAGTTATAAGTTGTATAATAATATGATTAGAAAGAATATTCCACATAAGAGAGAGCAAACAAGGGATAGAGAGCATGAAATTGTGCACTAATGCATAAATAAATTTTACATGTGCTATGATATATCTAATATGTGTGGCAAGATAAACTTGAAAATTTTTCCATATGAGAGATAAAAAGCAAAGGGTAGAGAGCATGGAATTATGCACTAATGCATAAAGAGATTTGACTTGTAACATAATATTTCTAACATGTTTAGCAAAATAGAGTTGAAAATTATTTTACATGAGAGAGAGAGAGAGAGAGAGAGAGAGAGAGAGAGAGAGAGAGAGAGAGAGAGAGAGAGCAAAAGAAATATTGAAATTTTGTGCATGTTTAGCAATAAATTTTGTAATATCATTCCTTATTATGAAAATTAAGCATGAAAGAGAAAGAATGAAACTTTGCATTAACATATGGTAAACGTCATCATTGATGTACATGATATGACCAATGATGGTCTCCTTATTATTTACAAGAAAAGTAAGAAAAATTTCTAAATAAATAAGATCCATTTTTGAATCTGATTTTAGAATGTAAGGTGATATCTCAAAAGCAGTAGGACCTAGTGTATGCAACTAGGGTTTTGAGAAAAATATTTTTTTGAAAATTACTATTGAATTTTGAGAATTGAATTGAATTTTTTATTTTAATATGCTAGTAAAAAATCTAATAATTATTAAAAAAATACTGAGAAAATACTGGGACCTAGTATGGACAACTAGGGTTTTGAGATTTTTTTTTTTGAAAATTATTATTGAATTTTGAAATTCGAAGTGAATTTTTGATTTTGATATGTTAGTAAAAAATCAGAAAATTATTGGAAAAATACTAGGACCTAGTATGGACAACTAGGATTTGAAAAAAAATTATTTTAAAATTTACTATGAAATTTTAAAATTTAATGCTAATTTCTAATTTTAATATTCAAGTAAAAAATTTAAAAAATATAGGAAAAATTAGTAGAAAATTTACCCTAAGGTTTCCAAGGTTTTAATGCATAAACGAAGTAAGTTGGGTTCACCAAATGATTTAATAATTTTGGAAATATTGGTGTATTATTCCTAATTTAGTTAAACGATTTGGGTAGTAAAATTAGTAAATAAATAAACAATAATTAACCTACTAATTTTTTAATTTTGATTATCATTTAAACTTTCTAAAAATAGCAAATGATTAAAGAGAAATTAAAATTAGTTTAGAACTATGGTTATTTGACTGAGACGAAGGCTGATATTGATTGTGCAAGGTTGAGACACTATCACAAATTGAGATATGAACTTCATTTTATGATTAGATAAAAGCATCAAAACTGGATAGGAGTGGTACCAGCATTGTAGTCCACCTCTGCTACTATTGTCCTCAGGATCTAATCTTTTTGAGTTTTATTTGACATGTCTGTGTGACCCTATCTATGAAGTTTTAGCAATTGAGAGTTTATATATCTCTCTGTAGAGTAGATTCTTTATTCGAACCCTATCTTCCATTGTGATTTGATCAATTTTGAGTAAGAGGGGGGTTAGTGTGTGTAAGATGCATTGGATGTGCTTCACACTCCATGTTTGGGAACGCTGCCTACATATTAATACTCTGAAGAGGGATCAAGCCATATGTAGTTCTCCCACTTGATGTGATATGTGTAATTGAGTGTATGAAAATTCATAATGCTAAACTAGATAAACTTGAGGTGGCTAGGGACTGGTATGAGGACTTGAATGAGCTTGTAAGTGTGTTGGTTAGATATATACATAGAATATAGAAGATTACTTGAGTAGTCTTGCTTGCTTAGTGATATTTACCAACCCTTTCCAAATGATATTTTAATGAGATTTTATAGGGATCTATTGGTCATGGATTGAATTTGCTCGCATTAAGCTGATAAGGATAAAGATGGAAAACTAGAATGAATTGATCATTGAGGCAAGAAATGGACTTGGATAATGGCATCAAAAATATATAGGAGTGGTAATGGTGCTATAGTCATAGTGTGGTACTATTGTCTTGAGCAGACAAGACTTAGGGGGATGTATTTATCTTGGAAAGAGGAGTTTAGCTCAGCTGGGGTCAAGTCTAGAAGGCTACAGATGACTAAAAATTAGTGAAAATAAGCCTATGTGTTATGCCCTTAACCTTTAGCATGTATTGGGATATGTGTGGCTGACTTTTGACTTACATACCTCTTTTATATTCTTGTTACATTTCTCTATGTTCTTAGTTAGGTTGGCCTATAAAATAACCATGGCTAAGTAGACTATATATAAGAGGTAGTGATTAGTATTTGATCATCATGTTAAATATTTTGCTCTTATTGCATTGTTTTGGAGGTTTCACCCTCAAATTGGCTTTGCTATATTATCCAGTATTCTACTCTATTATCAATTATTACCATGCGATCTCTCATATTTTCTTATTTTATGTGATATAAAATTATTTTGTGTGAAAATCTAAGTAATTTCATTACAAGTGGTATCAGAGCTTCAATTTGAGCAAGTTTCATGTGGTGTGGTTTTTTCAAATTTGGTAAAGCATGACATATGTGAGAAGGAGCACAAAAACATAACTTGCAATCTAGGAAGAATTGATTTTTTATATCAACACAATATTATTTGAAATGCTTTTTTGAAAAAAATAATTAAAAAAAAGTCTAGAATTTTTTTTTGCTATGCAAAACTATAGTCATTGGATTCATCTCAATGAGATGATTGCAATGGTATATTCTGTCGATACATTTTTTTTTCCAAAATTTTTACCCTAGTGCACAAAGGCAGTCATTAAATTCATCTGGGTGAGGTGATCAAAATGGTACCATCTCTTGGTATACTTTTTTTGGTGTAAAAACCCTACTAGTGTTTGTATATGGTTGATCCTTGTACATAGGGACAAAAAGAGGGGAAATAAACTCCTAAGACTCCTTTTATTGGTGACATGTAATATGGAACTTTAGATCCATTTATTTCTCAACTTCAGGCTAACATAAAGGGCTTAGTGCAACATGCTGACTTTGTTACCATTCACACTTGGTTCAAACTAATGTTTCAAGGATGCACAGAGAGATTAATGGGGTTCACACTTAGTTGAATCAGATAAATTCTTCATTGGTTTCTCTATCATCTCAGTTACAATCAAACAACCCTCCACTTCATCATTCAAGTCCTCCTCTCAACATTAACAACTCTACTTCTGGTGTGAAATCGATGTTGCCCAAAGAAAACATGCATAAGTTTGATGTTAAAGATCCTCTGACTTGGATTATCCAAATTAATAATTTATTTAATCTACATCAAACTCCTAGTTCTTAGAAGGTGATAGTGATGTCTTTGTATCTAGAACCTAAGCAGTTCATTTGGTATCACTAGTTATGTGCTTAATATAAAAAGAATGGTGATCCTATTATATGGTCTATTTTTAATGATGAGTTGTTGGCTCACTATCATAATAATGTCTCTGAGAACTAATTTATCCAATTAGCCAAACTATGGTAAAAAATAAGTGTGAAAGATTGTAATCATCAGTTTCATAATCTTTCCTTACGTGTGGAAGACATCACTGAGGAAAATTTGACTAATCTATTTTTGGGTGGCCTCAAAGATAACATCCAACTGGAGGTTAGGATGTTTAACCCAACATATATATCAAATGCCATCCCATGGGCACACATGGAAGAGGAAAAAGGGATGGTCAAACAGAAAACCTTCACTATTGGTCATGATCACTCCTTTCTAGCACTGTCATATCCTCAACCCACCAGACTATCATCTCAACAAATTAAGGAGAAGTGAGCCAAAGGGTTGTGTTATGGTTGTGATAAAAAATAGAGCAAAGACTATTGTTGTTCTAAAAATAAGCTATTTTACATCGAAGGTGCCAATGAAGATGATGATGATGAGGAGGCACTTGGCGAGGAGGAAGAAGGTCTCGAGGAAGAATCTAAAGAATCTCAACATACTATTTTCTATCATGCCCTTTTAGGTATTAATACTCCCCAAACTCTTAAGGTGGTGGGTTTCCTAAAGAAATAAAAGGTCACTATTTTGATTGATTCTGGGAGCACACACAACTTCATCAATAATAAGATGGCTACTCACTTGAATTGTTTCATTTATTCTACTCCAACATTTTAGGTCATGATTACAGATGGTGGTACTGTCAATTGCTAAAGAAAATTTCATATTATTAAGCTAGCCATGGGGGACTACTTATTGGATTATCCTATGTTTGCTATTCCCATGAGGGGAATTGACATTGTTCTGGGAGTACAGTGGCTCACCACTTTGGGCACTATTGAGATGAATTTCTAGGAATTATTCATGCATTTTCATTCTAAGGGAAGGACATTTGGGCTAAGGGGATTAAGGGATAAATATCCAAAACTTGTTAGCTCCCATCAACTGACAAAGATTCTTTGAAAGGGTGATAAATGATTTGTAGATAACTTGTTTTCTACGGAAGTTAAGCCAACTCAACCATCTACACCTCCTGATCTACAAGTGATTGATGCCCATTCAGTTATTTTTTTTGACATTCTGAAAGGACTTCCACCTAGCTGCATGCATGATCATGCTATCAAACTTATTCTTGATAGTACACCACCCAACATCAAACGATATAGGTATATGTATGCCAAAAAAATTGAAATTGAAAATATGGTACAAGAGATGTTGGATGCAAGAATCATTCACCATAGCCAAAGTGAATATTCTTCACCAGTTGTCATAGTGTAAAAGAAAGATGACACTTAGAGGATGTGACCTGACTACAAATAAATCAATAAGTACACTATCAAAGATAAGTTTCATATTCCTATCATTGATTATTTGATAAATGACTTAAATGGTGCTCTTTATTTTACCAAGTTAGATATACGTTCTGGGTATCATCAAATCCAGATCCGTGATGAAGACATACCCAAAACTAATTTTAGGACTCATGAGGGCCATTATGAGTTTTTGGTTATATCTTTTGGGCTAACAAATGCACCATCCACCTTTTAGAGTTTGATGAATATTATTTTTAGGCCATTTTTGAGAAGATTTGTTTTGGTATTTTTTGATGATATCCTCATTTATAGTAAAAATTGGGAAGACCACTTTTACAATGTGAAACATGTACTCTCAACTTTGGAACATCATCAGTTGCATGCCAAACCTTCTAAATGTACTTTTGGATCTTATGAGGTTGAGTATTTATGTCATTTGGTTTCACATATAGGAGTAAAAGTGGATCCTAAAAAAATCCAATCAATGGTGGATTGGCTAATTCCTAAGACTCTCAAGAAACTAAGAGGATTTCTGGGGTTAATTGGTTACTATCATAGGTTTGCCAAAAATTATGGTAGCATTGCAACCCCACTCACATATTTGTTGAAGAAAGACTCATTTTAGTGGAATGATACAATGACTAGGGCATTTGAACAATTAAAATCAGTTATGTGCACCACTCCAGTGTTGGCTACTCTTGATTTCTCCAATACTTTTATGGTTGAATGTGATGCATCTGGGTATGGTATGGGTGTTGTAATTATGAAATAAGGTAGACCACTTGCATTTGAAATTTGTTAATTGAAGGGTAAAAATCAGCACAAGCCATTTATGAGAAGGAAATGATGGCCATTTTCCATGCAATCAAACAATGGAAGTCTTATTTGATGGGTCATCACTTTCAGGTAAAGACCAATCATGATAATCTCAAATATTTTTTGGAACAATGGTTATCATCTAAAGAACAACAGAAATGGGTAACTAAGATGTTAGGCTATGATTTTGAAATAGTTTACAAGAAAGGAAATGTAATATAGTGGCAGATGCATTATCTAGGAAGATTGATTCAATTGAGGCATTGTTATATGCTATTACCATTCTACAGGTAGATTAGATAGAGGAAACATGATTAGAATAGGATAATGATAGTTCTACCCATGATTTGATTCAAAATCTTTAGCAAGGTTTGGGTGGATTTAAAAAATTCACATGGAAGTGTGATGCATTATGGTATAAAGACAAATTATACTTATGTAAGAGTTATCTTCTTAAACAAAAAATCCTTTAGGATCTTCATGCAAATCCAATTGGGGTCATTCAAGATTTTTGAAAACCTATCATAGAATCAAGTAGGATTTTTTTGGGAAGGACTCATGGGGGATGTCCAAAAATATGTAGTTGAATGTATGATATATTAATAAAATAAAGGAGAAACCATCAAAACCCTAGGTCTTTTTCAACCCTTTTCTATCCCTAGCTAATGTTGGGAAGATGCGTCTATGGATTTTAATACAGGGTTACCAAGATCTGATGGTCAAAATATTTTCATGGTTGTGGTAGATCATCTCAGTAAGTATGCTCATTTATGTTCTTTATCATTGTTATTTGTTTCTAGTATAGTAGCTTCTACTTTTCTCAATATAGTTTAGAAATTACATGGTACCAGTAAGATCATTGCCAGTAATAGAGATCCCATCTTTGCTAGCAATTTTTGGACCGATTTATTTGCATGTTTGAACTCCTAGTTGGCTCATAGTTCATCCTATCATCCTCAATCATATGGACAAACTAAGGTAGTCAACAAATGTCTATAAAGATATCTCCATTATTTTTTTATGATAAACAGGATAAATGGGTTCATTGGTTGCCACTTGCTAAATGGTGGTCTAATACTTTTGTTTATAATTCTTCCAAAATGTCTCCTTTTCTAGAACTATATGGATACCACTCTCCATCCATTACTTCAACCTTGAAGGTCCATCCTATGGTTTGTGTTGTTGAAGAACATATTCACCATCAATAGGGGGTCCTTATTAGTTTGTGTGAAAATTTAGCCATGGCCCAAAATCGCATGAAATAATAGGTAGATCAACACAGGAGTGAGAGGAATTTTGACATTAGTGATTGGATCTTTGTTCACTTACAACCATATAAGCATATGCCCTTAAAGCAAAAGAAAAAGGATAACAAGTTGTCCCCTAAGTATTATGGGCCTTATCAGATCTTACAAAAAATTGGTAGTGTGGCTTATAAGTTAGAGTTTCCTTCTTCCACTCACATATATCCAATATTTTATGTATCATGCCTAGAGAAATTTATTTGACATAAAGTTGCTACTCAAATTGAGTTATCAGAATTAGATGAGGAAGGAAGAGTTATTCTTGATCCCAAGATGATCCTTCAAATGCTCACTAAGTAGCTTCAATCTAGAGTGATTAAGGAGTACCTGATCAAATGGAAGAATTTACCCTATGAAGATGCCACTTGAGAGGATAAATATTTTATGCAATAACATCCAAAGTTGACTCAACATTGAGGACAACATTATTTTAAAGGGGAGGATCATGCTATGAATTTAAACTTTGGCATGTCTTGGGATATGTGTGGCTGACTTGTGGCTTACATACCACTTTTATATTCTTGTTATATTTCTTTTTGTTCTTAGTTAGTTAGCTTATGGAATAACCATGGATAAGTAGACTATATATAGGAGGTAGTGGTTAGTCTTTGATCATCATGTTAAGTATTTTGCTCTTAGTGAATTTTTGTGGAGGTTACCCCCTCAAAATGGCTTTGTTATCAATTATTACTATGTGATCTCTCATATTTGCTTATTCTGTGTGATATATAATCATTCTATGTGAATATTTAAGTAATTTCATTACACTATGAGGGTCATGAGAGCAAGCAAGAGGTCCCTATGGGTTGGGTGTTATTATACATGCTTAAGTTACCAATTTTTACATTTTATATGACTACATTACATAATAAAATGGTAGGACCCAGGGAAAAGTAACCATGTGGACCTATGAACCACATAGGATATTATAGGGGAAAGTGACAGGTGGATCAGCTAGCTAAGGATCCTAACACAAAATTATGGTGGTATGATGGTAGATGACATGGTAGTTGTCCTTAGACTAAGTTGAAAATTCAAATGTAGGATTGGGAGGGAAAATTGCAAGAAGAAAATATTCAAAAAAGATCAAATTAAAAAGAGAAAGAAGTAGTCAGCAGAGCCAAGATGGAGAGTAGATGTTAGCTAAAGAGAAAAAGAAGATTGACAAATAACAGAGAGCGAGAGTGAGTCATAATAGAGATCAGTAGGGTAGAGCACTTTTATTATATTATATTAGGGAGAGATATGAGTTGTGAGTGAACTTTAGATTGTAGAGTGAGCACACTAGGTATGATACATGTAACAACCTGTTCCCTTGTATGTAATAAAGAGTGAATATAATAAAAGAGTTCACATTGAATACTTTTTTATTTCATGGTTATCTAATAGTATTTGTGTGTGTGATACCCGATTCATCTAATTATCTCCTTATCCCACCTCTCTCAAAAAATTACTCTCCTATCACATGCAACTAACATGACCCCAGCCCAAATCCTCCATTCCTTCACACTTCAAGTGAGCTCGTAGGTATTCTCTTCCCTACATGATATGTCAGTGTGGAAACTGACCCAAGATTTGTTGAGCTATATTAGCACAATGTTTTGGCCCTTGGTGACTAGACTACCAACATTTTTGGTTTATTATTGAGATTGGGTTATCTTTCATTATTGTGATAGTATAAGGGCACATGATGTGTTTAGAAATCATTAGTTAAATATATACATGTATTAACTATATAATAAGTGGATCAATGTTTATCATGGAATCACTAGATAGGAGAGAACTTAGAGGGCATAGATATGATGGGAATCAGTGAATGAGAATCGCTGAGCAATACCCTAGGAAGAGGGAAGAGTCTACCTCTAGGAATGTTATGAGGATACTCAAAGGAAGGGAAGGGCATGAGGCTGACTCTTGCATATAGAGAATATGCTGTGAGGAAATCAAACACACCATGAAATTGGAGTAAGATATAAGAAGAGATGAAGGACCAGGTGCCATAATACTAGTAGAGTGACACTTGATGTCCTTGATCCCAACATACCATCCCATACAAACTTTTCAAAATTGGAGGATATATTTTGAGATCCCTTAGGAGTGAAGGTTAAATGGGTGAAAGTAAGGACTTCACTTGAGTAGGTGTTTCATGACCCCCTACTTGAACTAGAAGTAACACATCCAATACACATGTTACATCAACTCAGGAGGCTTGGGACAAGATTTATTATAGTAGGAGGGGGTGCAGGATTGACCACTACAAGAGGAAACACCCGCTCAATATAGACTGTGATCATACTAATCTAGTAGATCTGTTATGCCCTAGATCTAAACCTTATGGAGTATTGTGGGAAAAAATATACATTAGACCATGTGCATAAGTGCGAACTCATTTGGAGGGATTTAGGGATTGTCCAATCAGAGCATAATGTGTATTAGTTTATTACCACATTTCAAGGGCAAGCACATACTTGGTACCCACAGGCTGATCTAACATAGACAATCATGGTGTTTCACTATGTTTTGTGTTTATTTTCTTTTCCTTTTAGAAAACAAGTAAAACTTTAAAGAAAGGGTAAGGTTTAGAAGAACCTGGATTTATTTTATGAGCTTTATGATCCAGATGATTATAAATAAATCTTCTTTGGCTTGGGAGGATGAACTACAATAAGAAAGAAGCTAGAAACAAATTGATTAGTGGGATAGGAGGGTGGATTGCCTAGCAAATGCTAGATCTGACAAGTCCAATAATTCACTAGAGGGCTATCAATCCACTCTTTAAACAAGTTAAGTTTTGAAAATGAAAAGAGATGCATTGCATAAAGTAATAGAAAGTACTCAATCACAATGAAAGGAATGCTTTTTAAGATAAAATGAGTGATTTTATCAAAATGGAATTAACTTGTTCAAAACTAATGCTAAAATGCTAAATTGCTAAAGCTTGATTCAAAAATTAGTTTATTACTC
The DNA here is from genome assembly GCA_037957365.1 of Torreya grandis. Classification (NCBI taxonomy): domain Eukaryota; kingdom Viridiplantae; phylum Streptophyta; class Pinopsida; order Cupressales; family Taxaceae; genus Torreya; species Torreya grandis. Next base: position 1,982,755 of record JARHVA010001528.1, read on the forward strand.
TATATTGTGATAGAAGTCAAAAAACTAGATTTTGGGTGAGGACTGATGGGTGAATTTAGTTTACTATTTTTGAAAAAGAATTACATAGTGACTGATGTCAGTGATTGTGAAATCAATACCAGTTAAGGTAACTAATGTCGATCAGGGGATGATTGATGTTGATCAGGGGGTGACCGATGTCGGTTACTATGGGTTCTAGTTTAGGGTAGAATGGACTTTGGGCTAGTTGTAGGAGGGGTTTTATGGGTTGTATGGAGTTGGATGATGATCTGGAGATATGAGGGAATATCAGAGGTATCAAACATAGATATTTGAATACTTAAATGACAAAGAATGATCAATAGGTACTTAGTGAAAAAGATAGTGTTTGGAGTTTTAGAACTCCAATACAGTAGAGGATATGGGGAGAGATTGGAAGTGGATACAAGAACTAAACTAATGAAAACTAAATGCTAAACTGAAAACAAGTACAAGATACATAGCTTGTGTAGGATTTGCTATCTTGGAGAAGTCTTGAAGTTGAGTGTAAGCTACTTGGGAACCTAAAACAACATGGATAGAGTAATAGTGCTTGAGTCCTCTATATTGAGGTACTTAAACACTTTCTTATCTTTTGGTTGGTTCTGGTTCATTGGGAATCTTGAATTCACACAAGAGTTCTGATTCTCGCTCAAAAATTTCAACCTCTTGAGCAAGGGTCTTGGGTCTACCTTAAGTAACCAACGTTGGTCTTGGTCAACTGACATCGGTTGAAGGTGCTCAACATAAGAATGATAACTATGGACTCTATATATGGATTAAAACCTATAAATTAACTATTATTCTATGCTAATAGTATTGTATGCACCTAAATTCACTCACCTGCATTACTATCACTAGTATTCTTATTAGTCAAAACTGATTCCACTAATCCCATTTATTCTAATTCATCTTATTCTAATGTCCTCCTTTATCTTGCTAATTTATCCTAGTCCTAATCATTTATCTAATGTCCCATTTCTATATTTCTTCATCTATTAACCTTATTATATCCCATCTCATCATTAATTCTTCTTAATCCCTACTATTCTAATCTAATCCCACTTACCTATTATTTGGGAATTTTAAATTCCCATGACCCCACCTACTAGCCTACATCCTAGCCTCTCCTACACCCCTATTCCCTAGTTATCCACCTAATCCCCATCTAACCTCTCTATAATAATCATCAGTCCTTTAGAATGTTTCTAGATTCCTCCAAATCTAGAACACTCTCTAAACTTACCTCTCCTCTCTAGAAGCCTCCTAATCTAGAAGATTGCAAGGAATTTTAGATTCCTAGGATAATCCCCATCCATTGGATCTCCTCATCCAACTTGAAATATCAACCCTTGATCTTCCTACCACAATTTATTTAAATAAATTCACTCCTCCATTAGATCTAACTAGCAAATTCATAAAGCCTTCATGTCTATTTATTAATCAACTAGGATATACCATTCTCATATCAAATCTATGTCCAAGCATCCTTGAATCTATCACTCTCACAACCAATCCATGCTAGTCCATGAATCAAGCATTCATCATCAAAATCTAATACCATGCCATCATAACATCAACCTGAGTCTAATATGCAATCACAAATCTTAAAATGGAGTTGTAAAGAGCTAAGAATGAAGGTAAGAATGTTGTTATTATGATTTTGTCTCTTTTATCCATTTCTATTTGGTATCATTAGGTTTTAGATTTTTATTGCAAATTTTAGCAATATTTCATAAATCTAAAATTTGGTGCACATTTTGACGACCATAGTGGGACACAAGCTCCTAATTAATCAATTTTTCTTGGTAGTTGTATTTTTACTAACCTGTAGGGTCAACTAGACCAAAGAAGCCTTGACATTTTACATGCATAGGTTACAATTGTGATATATCATTAGTAATCATGACATTATCCTACATAGTTATAATATTGACCCCATAAGTTGAGATCTTGCCTTAACCACTCATAGTGATTTCTAACCATCTATCTTAACCATGAAAGTTTTAGCCCTTCAATAATATCGTGACTTGTAATTAGTAATTTTGTCAGGCAAGTCATGATTTTTTCTATCCCAGTTATGATTTTGCTAATGATCTATTTTTACAAGTCTCCATTCTAGGATAAAATCATAACTTTTCAAGTCACAACTTTGTCCTATAAATAACAACTTTATCATCAATAGTCATGATATTGAAGGTTCCATATGCAAGGGTAAAGTCAATTGATTATTATATTGATTCACCTTTTATCTGACCCCCTATGCCATCATATTTGTATATTCCTATCTATTTTACAAATTTCTAACCCTCTATGTGAGGGAAATAAGACCAAAAGGGTGATGGGAAGAATTTTATTAGACAAAACCCAAGGCTCAAAATCATGACTTCCCTATTAGTGATATTTCTCTAGTAAAAGTAGTATTATGATTAAGAGTTATGATTTTGTAAGCTTGCATAAAATGCACTAGTGGTTAATTAATGTCCTTTGACTTGTGGGTTTTATGTTGACATTCTATGTTTTTACAGGGTATTTTTAACATCATATAGTCTACCATTTAATAATTTTGTCAAATCTTAGGGGTTTTTGCTTTTCGGTCATACTTGTCAACTAACCCTAGTTTTATGCCAAAGTTTTATCTTTTTGTGTGATTTTTATGTGATATTTTTGCATGGAAGGATTCCAAGGTAGAGGGAATCAACTAGAGACCAAAAAATATATGGGCCTTACCCCTTTCCTTATCTTTTGACAAAACCGTAAGTCTTGACATTTTTAGAATTACGATATTGTCTTGTTGAATCATGATATTTTAGGCATAAAAGTGATTTTAAATCTTGACCTAATTCTATTTATTATTTTCATTATGATCCTTGATTATCATTGTAGATCTTGTAGGGAAAATTTAGGATTGGATTTAACTGAAATCACTCTTTTAAAATTCTAGATTTTGCATAGCTTTTTGATTTCTCATCTTAGTATCTTTTTGGATAAAAGTTATTCAATTTGTAGTCCCTCATAATATATATATAATCATTTTAACCTATAAATCAATCTATTACCTATTCAATAATTTTTTTTCTAAATTTTGAGGTTTTGTCATCTCTATTAATACTACAACTATCAATTTATTCAAAGTAGTGATATTATCATCTTAAGTCACAGTTTTGTGGTTTATGACAAAACTATAACTATCGATCCATAGCCAGTAGAAATTTTGTCAACTTGAGTTGTGATTTTGTCTATCTGACCATGGTTTTATAGGTAACCACCATGGTCATCTCCCAACTATAAAATCACAAGTTGTAATTTACAATTTGGACCCCCTAGTTGTGATTTTGTCATCTCTAGTTGTGGTTTTGCTTTGTGCATTTGTAGTTTTGCAAAGAGTGGAGATTTTACAAAAAATCATCAAAAATACTAATATTTTTATTATAGGATCCCTCTTTTTAAAGTCCACTAATCAAACTACTAATCCATGTACTTATAAGTCACTTGTCAAAGAATCCATTTGGTACTTTGAAAATCAATTTTGCTTATTTATACCATTTTGTTGTGGAAAATTATTCTTTACATATAAATTATTGCATGTGTGTGTGTGTGTGTGTGTGTGTGTGTGTGTGTGTGTGTGTGTGTTAAATTTTAAATAATCATCATATCATGCCCATCACACATAGGTAATTAATCATATCATGTTTTGCTTATTTGTTAGCCCCCTATACGATAACATGTGACATGGAATTGATCCCCATGCATGGGCTTAGTATATAAGGGTTAAATTCATAGATTTCATCATCACAGACTAACCAAACTACATGTTTTGATGGAGTATAAAAATAAAAGATAACTATCATTAGGCTAAGCAGTTGACCCCATATAGGTCATCCATGAAGGGGAAGAGTTAATTCTCTAAACTAGGTATTAGACAACACCCTCATGGACTTGGGCCCAAATGTACCTTCATGTATATTAGGTATGCACCTAGAAGAATTCCATATACCTAGCCTAGAACCTTTTATTCATAACAAGTGTACCACTGTAGGAGTCAGTATCAAATTTGAAGTGGCCATCAAGTGCAAGTGGGGTTGAGGTGGTTCAATCGATACCATAATGGGTCACCTACCTACATCCTCACCCATGAATCCATTAGATGGTGTGAGAATTGGGTTACACATCCTTAAGTTTACTAATCATAGGTTGTGTGTTTTGATTTCTTGGGTGTGTGTTTTAATAAACCCATGTTATTTGTGAGACGAGTCAGCCTTCACCCAAACCTATATACCTAGCTAGGTCTTTTGCACAACCCATGTTGTACATCCTATCATCATCATTATATATATATATATATATATATATATATATATATTATTGTCTCATCAAAACTATCATCTCATATCATCACCATCATCTTTCCCACCCTTGTCATCATCCTCTTACATATATTATCCTCTTATATCCTTATCGCATCCCCCACCTTATTTTCATCCCATCCTAGTCTAGTCATCTCTACCCATTAGTCAAACCCCATCATCCACCTATCCTAATCTAAACCACCTCTTGTCCTATGTCCATAATCAATCCTTTATCTTTTGTATCTTTGCACATCATTCTATCATTCAATCATCCTTGTCATCATCCCATTATCCATCCTCATATTAATCCATATCCCCATCACCTACATCTTATCTTTTATATTCTTATATCATCACTTGTACACACCTTTTATTTTCCTGTACATCCTTTTAGTCATATCATATCCTGACCCACTCAATCATTGGTCATCCTCCCATCACCTACATATCCTAATCACATAATCTCTTATCCACATCTTGTCCTAAGTCCATACCCCATCACTTGTCATAACCTTGTCTTCATCACCCATCTAATCTAATCTCATCCTATCTTATCCTTGTTGGATCTTTAGGTCACATATGGGTCTAAACCATCCCCATCTCATCCCCTATCATTTCATCAACTTCTATCATCATGGTTATCCTTATCCCATCATCACAATCATCTTCATCATGTAGTCATATTCCATCTTGAGAAAATTAGTTTAAGATCTTAAACTAGTCTTATCATCCACATCATCCCAATCCACTATCATTCATCATTTGATCAAATCTCATACCTAGTCAATATCCTTCTAGCATATTGTCACTTTTGTCAATTTCAATATAGCAAACCCATCATCATTAATCTAGTCTCTATCATCTTTGCCTATTCATAAATAACACCCATCATATCATCATCTTTCTAGTTTGAATCTAGGCACCTATCAAATCCTTAATCCTTTTACTAGCTTGATAATTAGGCATTGCTGATAAGATGTTAACACCTATTATACTATTGATCTAAAATATAATCCTAGTCTTTAATCCATTCATTTATCACCACCTAATCATACTAGCTTAGTCCTTTTGGCCTATTTTATTCAAAAACCCCATCTAATCCTTGTTCTACCTCCATCACTCCTCAACCATCACCATGGAGCTATACCCCACTTTTATTGACCAATACATAGTTTCCAATAAGGATGAGATCCTATTACGGCTTATCTCTATAGGTGCACCACTTCTCAAAGGTGTTGATCCCCTTTCACTCATTACACCTCCCATCCAATCCCCTTCATGTGAGTCCCATACCAATCCTCCATCTCCTAGTCATAACCAATCATCCACCCCTTCATATCCTCTAGCACAAACCTCCTCATCCATTAGTCATAGGTAGTCACCTACTCCTTCATATACTAGCAAAGGGAATCCAATCTTGGCCACTAATAGTCAATCCACCCAGCCACATCAACAACCATATGATCATAATTCTAATGCTTCCACATCTAAGTCACAAAGAGAAAAGGGTCCTTACACTTCCCTTCCTATATCCTTGAAAGCCTCTTTCTAACAACTAGTTTTCATCAACATGATGGTCTATCTACCTATTTAAAATATTGATCCCACCAAGCTTAAACCCTTTTGGTATAAATATGATCAATTTTGTACATATCACCAAACTTGGGGGCATACTATTAATCTATGTCAACCTTTCCAAGGTTATATCCAAGACATCATAAATCATGGTGACATAATAATCGAGGATGAACTAGATGCATCTAGATCCCTAGGTGAACAAGAAGAGGAGTGTCAAGATTCTGTTACTAATCAAACCCTTCCCTCTGCAAGCCAAGGTCAAGACACCACACCCATCTTCCATGATCCCCCCATCCTCAAAAAATCCTCCATCACAACTGAGTTTATTCCCCATGAGCCTAGTCCTCCCATCTCTCATGAACCCTCTTACTCATCACATCAAACACCCCATGTTGAGAGGTCAATTGAAAATAATTAATCTCCTATTAGTAGTATTAGAACTTATACATCAGAGTCTACATCAAAAGTCTTATCATTATTAGGATCATGTTTAATGTTAAGATCTAAATCATGTTCTTTATTAGAAATGTCATCCCTTATTGATGCTGATAATGCATGTCTTTTTCAAGGTTACCTCTAGTCTGGATACATCCAATCCATAACCAATCATGTTTTTGAATCAAGATGATAAATTCATAAATGATTTCTTACAAGCTTTATCTATTGAATATTATCAAAGTGTATCTGCTCCTACTCTGGATGTGTGTCTCCCAGCTAATTGTAGTGATCCTTTTACTAATCTTGAGGAGATTTTCTTTGATGTCAAAACTAGGTCTCCTAAGAACCCCTATGAAGATTATGCTTCCCCATCACAACTCATTAACCTCATTATACCATCTCCACCATTTCCCTCCATCACTGATCCTTTTCTTCCCATTAATGACCATTTAATCACTTCCCTCCATAAGGATGAATAGGAACATGCATCATTGGACCCTTCCTTGAACAATACAATGGGTACCATAAATATAAAGGTCCAAGGCCATATTTTACAAGTTAATCAGAATAATCAAGTCATCCTTGATCCTAATAGTCAAAATCAAGAAAAGTCAAATCATCTGCCTAATCCAAATATGTCTTCCCCTAGTGAAGCCCAATATCAAGCATTAGAGGAATGCCAAAGTCAAAATCATCATTTATCAAGTCAAAAATCATTCTCCCTTGGTAAAGCCCAAATTTAGGCACCAGGGGGTAGTCAAAATCCAAATAATGTCAAAATCATGGCTGATCATCCATCAAGTGATCATATCAAAGATGAATCATAAATTCAAAGTGTCTTATATCTCCTAAAGTCCTTTATTAATTGGCACTAATCAAATGAAGCATGTCCCACATTTCCAATGATGTATGAGACTACTTGTTCTAATCCTCCATCACCCCATCCTATCATGATTCTATCATTTATTTTAGTCCTAATCCTCCATCACCCATCATATCATCTTATCATTATCCTATCATCCATCAAAATAAACATCTAATCAAACCCATACCTCACATCACTTCCCCAAGCAACATTGTTTATCCTAGGGACAAAAAAGACACTTGGTCTAGATATCTATAGAGTCACCATCAATAATCACTAAAGGCCACTAGGACATCTAGGCATCTAGAATCCATCACAAAACTAGTGTTGGCTAAATAATCCATCAAGTGTCCCAATATATTACATCTCACCCTTATCTAATAAATTGAGATGCCATCTAAAAAAAACAAGTCAAAAAAAATCCTTCATCCAATAATGAAAACCAGTCTAGTAGAACCTTGGGAAAGTACCATGATGAAAAATGGTTTCTAGCATCATGGTATAATAATATATTATCCACATTACACCTCAAAACTAGGGGAAAAAATCCATCTATCCTCATTAATCCATCCCTTGTCTATCCCCTCTAGCCATTCTTCTTATCCATCATCTGCCATCATGCCTTCCATCTTGTCTACCATTCCTTTCTTGACCGTCGTATGGAAGTGGCTAATGTCTTGAGACATGTTCTCATACCATCTTGACATATCTTCCAGTGGACACTCAGGTAACTAAACATCTAGTTCCTTCATGATGTGGTCATTGGCAATCCCTAGTCCCTTTTGCCTCAGTCCTCATCCCCTTTTTTCATCACCCTCATCCTTTGGTCATTCTATCCATCATTCCTTCCATCTTTATCTTGGTTTCTAGGCATGGTATTATCTTTGCTAGTAACCCTATTTGTATAGTGTACATACATATTCCAAAAAATCCCTAAAAATTGAAATATGTCAAAAAATCGTAAAAATCATAAAATTTGAAAAAGCCAATAATAGTCCATGATGTCTTATCTTATGCCTAATCCCCTAGTCACATCCATCACATATTTTTACCATCTTTGGATACCACATTTTGTCTTGGAACCAAATCAGAGTGGTCACCCTTTTCTCCATCTCTTCAATCTCATCTTTTTGACTAAGTAATATTAACACACATAACCTTCTCAAATAATTTAATCTATCACCCATCATTTACCTATCAATACCCCTTCACACCTAGCACCCATCACATCACCTCTTTGCTAGTGTGGAAGGTACTTGATCTCATCACTATCTTTATCATTGAATCTTCATATGTAACACCCATCTAATCAGTCTTTGCTAGTATGAATGGTATTTAATCCCATCATCTCCTAGTATCCTTGCTAGATTGGATTCTTGTAGGGCCTTGTCTGATGGTAATCCTTTGTCATCACTTTTCTAAATCACCTTTCTTGGCCAACTTTTCAATTTGATTTCAAGACCAAATCAGTATTCAAAGACCTTATCACATCATCCATCCTTCCATCCTAAACTAAGGGTATCACCTCATTATAATCTTAATCATGATCATCCTATCTAAATATAAATCCCTAATCATCATTATAACCAACTTAGTCCCATAACTCATCCTATCATTAGACAAGACATTAGCTTATTGTATGTACATACTTGTGTGTGTTGTGTGTCTATTGTTTGACTTGTTTGTATGTCTTTTAATTTGTATATATCTTATGTCTTATTTGAATTATGTTTATTTTTGTCTATTGGGTAATGAATGAGGATGATATGAGGACACCTAAAGTACCCTCAAGGTTGTAGAGTTTTCCACTTGCCCATGCACTTTGGCACAATGTCCACTTGGTCATGATTATATCATGGGGCATACTACCAAGTGCCATATATAATGGATTGCTTAGACTATGATAAGCCTTATGACAATTTTGATGGCTTGATCATCTACACCTTAATCATCTTATCATCCCTATTTCCATCACTAATCTAATCCTTTTGACCCATTAGACTAACATCCAATCTTTTATCCTCATCTCATCTTTTGAGTCATATCCTTTAATCACTAACAAGTCTAATAATCCTCATCATCATCACTTTCCAATCACTAAATCATCATCATCTTCATCCTCTAATCAATCATTATCATTTATCCTCTATTCAAAACTACATCAACCTAAGGTCTTTTTAGACTATGTAGGCTGCACTTGGCCACTTTTTACGGCCCAAGAATAGCTCAACCACTATCTCATATTTTATCATCATCATGTCTCTCCCATCCATCATCATACTCAAATCATTCATTAGTCAGTTCCTTGAGCCATAATATAAATCATTAGTCAATTAATCTATTGATCAATATCATCTCCTTAATATTTTTGTCAATCACCCACACCTATCGATTGGGCTTGACAAAATCACAACTTCCATCTTTTTTTCTATTAATAATTGATTGCTCATTCATTTATCACTCCCTTACATATGTCCTTTCTAGAGGCATCATCACATTATGACTCATTTATTTGAGGTAATGCAATCTTTTGGTCACTCAACTCTATCATTCTTCTCTATCATCACCTATATCATATTGATCACTTTAGCTTTAAGCTACACCCATCATTAATCTTATCCAATAATCATCTTATATTAGCCTATAGCTCTCCCTTGTATGCATCTTTGCTTTGGATATGTCTAAAGATTACATAATTTTAATCATATCAACATATTTTTATGGTTGATTCCCCCTTGGGATATGTCAACAACCGTGACACCCATTATTGTTCCTCCATGTGCATGTGTCTTTTCTAGGGGCATCATCACTTTATAGCTCACTACTCAAGTTGAATCCATCTTCTTCATTCTTTATCTTACATTTGGAATACCATCCTCTCATTTATCCATATCATCCCACTCCTCATTTCTTCTTTTGAGTGGTCATCCATCTCATTCATCCCCACATGTCCCCTCAAGGGGGCATCATATCCACTAACATTCATCCATGACATGTTTTTTATTTGAAAGACCGTTACTCCTTCACTCCACTTGCAATGTCCTTTCAAAGAGGGGTAAAATATATGCACCTAAATTTTATCTCCTACATTATTGTCACTAGTATTCCTATTAGTTGACAATAATTTCACTAATCCCATTTATTCTAATTCATCCCATTATAATATCCTCCTTTATCCTACTAATTTATCCTAGTCCTAATCATTTATCTAATTTCCCCTTTCTATATTTTTTCATCTATTAACCTTATTCTATCCCATCTCATCATTAATTATTTTTAATCCCTATTATCTTCATCTAATCCCACTTACCTACTATTTTGTAATTTTAAATTCCCATGACCCCACATACTAGCCTACAGCCTAGTCTCTCCTACACCCCTAATCCCTAGTTATCCACCTAATCCCCATATAACCTCTCTATAATCATCATTAGTCCCTAAGAAGGTTTATAGATTCTTCCAAACTAGAACCCTCTCTAAACTTCTCTATCATCTCTAGAAGCCTCCTAATCTAGAGGCTTCCAATGAATTTTAAATTCTTTGGATAATCCCCATCCATTGTATCTCCTTATCCAACGTAAAATATCAACCCTTGATCTTCCCTCCACAATCTATTTAAATAAATCTACTCCTCTATTGGAGCTAACTAGCAAATTCATAAATCCTTCATGTCCATTTAGCAATCAATTAGGATCTACCATTCTCATATCAAATCTATGTCCAAGCATCCTTGAATATACCATTCTCACAACCAATCCATGCTAGTCTACACATTAAGAATTCATCATCAAAATCCAATATCATGCCATCATAATGTCAACCTGAGTCTAATATGCAATCTCAAATCCGAGAATGGAGTTATAAAGAGGTAAGAATGAAGGTAAGAATGTTCTTATTACTCTAATTTTGTCTCTTTTATTGATTCTTATTTTGTCATGTGCCCTCTCTAGTACGACACGACACTTTACATGGGTTTGCCTATTCCAGACTCTCGTAGGCAAATGGTGGTGATGAGAGAGTCATTTTTGCATTTATTTGGCAATTGGATAGCTCATTATGCTCTTAGAGACATTATAATTATTTATTACTTTCGATATGGGGGCCAAAATGTTATATTTTTAAATTAAGGTGGACTTTAATTTTATAAAGTTACTTTTTATTTAAAAAGTAAAAAATGGTTTTACATGATGTATTATGGATACTTCTAGAAGAAGTTTCCAAAAAAGTGCATAAATAGACCCCATGGGTCTCTCATTTGGCATCGAAGTTTATTTTCTCATCGTAGTCTTTTTGAGCATTTGTGAGGCTTGATAGTCTACAAATATTCAGCAAAAATTCTTGAGAACAATACCTCTCAAGAGATTGCATAACTGAGGAAGTGGAAGATCTTCTGAAGGGTTGCACATTGGAAGTGGTATTCAGCCATTTCATGTTGAGCTGCATTGAGTATTCATATTGAGTTTGAGGGATAAACAATTTGGAGTCCTTTGGGTGAGGTGACTGCATTAGCATCCCATTTGGAGGGCTTACCAAAATATATAATTTTTATACAGTCTGTATAGTTACGACCTGTACCTGTAGAATCATATGGTAGGGTTTAGCACTCCCCACCATACTATGATTTCTTATATTCGGCTAGAAGATTAAAATTATATATGATGGCCTAGCCTAGGTGTCAATAATTAGGGCTGTATCAACACTTTCTAGTAAAGACAAAAATTTAATCGCACTATTCAGCATTATACGGTCAGCGTACGGATAATGTACGTACAACATACTGACAGAATTCTGGGCATGTGTATGGACTGCTGTCTGGGTAGGTTCTTTGTCTTCAACAATTTTCTATAAGGTTCAATTTACATTTGTATACCTCTAATAAAGGTCTGATTATGTGCCAAGCTTTGTATTTTGTTCAAAAAATTATTATTTTTGTCCATGTTTGTTGAAATCTGGAGGTTGCAAATCTATTGTAAAAGGGATCTATATTACTTTGAATAAATTGGCACTAACTTTTGAATCATTGAGCTGAGCAAATTTGTTTCATATTTAGTTTATGCTTATAGCAGTATAATTGATTGTTGACCAACTGTTTGACAAAATTTCATACTAGTATTCTTGGTGATTCTACTAACTGTTTGACAAAATTCCATAGTGTAAATCAATGTTTTTAGTGATCCTACTAGTAAGGGTCATTACAGTGGTATCAAAGCCAGGGTCCTGCCATCCTGTGATCAGCTAAACAATAGATGAGTGAGAGAGAAATTAGATATTATATTAGGGAACAATAGAGACAACCAAATCAGAATCCTCAGGTCGAAGGAGATACATTGTCAGAGGCATTAAGAGACACTAGCAAATTAGTTCAAAATATGGCAGAAGAAGATAGAGATGCAAGTACTGAAAGGAAGTTTGACACTATGCTTGATATGATGTCATGATTATTAGGAAAATTGGATCAGCAAGCCATTCAAATCAAAATCATCAACACACAGCTGAACATAGTGGAGTTAATGAGGAAAGGTCAATACAACGCACTGGAAACACTAGAGGATCAATGTCTAGGCCTCTTTTTCCCACCTTTACACCAAGAGAAGAACAATTACATGCTGCTCCAGCTACTCCATTTGGAGAATAATCTAGACATGCCTACTTGGAGTATACCACTCTCCCTCCTGATATGAGAGAAATATGGACATTTGATCAATTTATGAATCAAAGAAATAAGAGAGGAGGAAGAAATGATCGCCATGCTCCAAGGAATGACTATCAACAAACACTTGGTAAGATTTCCATGCCTTACTATGATGGAAGCAACAAATGTACAACTAGGTCTTGGGTTTAAAAGCTTGATAATTATCTCTCTTTGAGACCAATGCTTGAAGAGGATGCCATAAGATTTGCCACATTGCATCTTGAAGGGGCTGCTCACGAGTGGTGGTATCATGGGTTAGTCACTCTTGGACACAACCATATCACTACATATGAGGAGTTTACCAACAGATTGATTGAAATATTTGATGTCAAAGATCTTGAAATGAATTTTTGTGAATTGCCACAACTAAAATAGCATGGTTCCCTTGATGCTTATATTAATGACTTATAAAAGCTAGCAACAATGGTACTTGATATTTCAGAGCGTAGGCTAGTCATGTTATATACAAAAGGGTTGACTGAACCACTCAAGGGGTGGGTTAAGGCCTTTAATCCTCTCACATTCCAAGAAGCCATGAAGAAAAGCCGTAGTATGGAACTTGCAGCACCTGCAAACAAGTTTGGTCCTAAAGGCTCTTCAGCATACAGAGATAATAAAGGGGGATTCAACAAAAGTAAAGATAAGGTTGATGACACAAAAGGCAAGTCAGCTACACCATTGGATAAGGAGATGCTCAATGACTTGCATAAGAAGAAGTTATGCTTATATTGCAAGGGTCCCTATGAGTTTGGACATGATTGTCCTATGAGGCCTAAGGGAAAGGCCAATAGGATGATGTGGGTTTATTATGAAGGTTCAGACTCAGATAGCTCAAAGTACCATGATCCTGATGATATAGAGCAGGAATAGGAGGAAGATAATGCTGTACAAAAAGAGGAATTAGAATTACATTTATAGGAGGCACATCTATCTAGTATTTAGAGATAGGGTTCTTTCAGACTTAGAGGTGTCTTGGCAGGTCAAAAAGTTGTTACACTCTTGGATACTGGTGCCATGCACAACTTTATTGATGCACACTTCATGGAGAGGTGTAGGCTCACCACTAAGGAGTTCAATGGACTAAAAGTTAAGCTGGATGATGGATTTATTCTTTGATGTGACAGGATGGTATGTGATCTACCTCTTCACCTAAACAACTATGAGTTTAAGGCAGATTACCATCTGGTCAACATGGGTGACATGGACATAGTGCTTGGGATGCAGTGGCTACATTCATTGGAGGAAGTTACCCTGAGACTTAAGGATATGGAGATATGGTTTGAGGTAGATGGCAGAACACATGTGCTAAAGGCTATCCGTAATAGTGATGTTAGGACTATTTCACTTAGGAGAATGGAGAGGCTAGCTAGGCATAATGACATAGAGTGGGCAGCTATTTGTACCTTGATGCCTACACAAGAAAACCAGCACAAGGTAGAATATCATCTTGATATTTGAAAGTTGAGAATTAAATATGAGAAGGTATTTAGCGAGATTCCACTAGGCAGACCACTAGATAGAGGCATTGATCATATTATTAAGCTGGAGGAAGGCGCTAAGCCTATCATGATCACACCATACCGCCACCCAAAGTGAATCAAGGATGAGATCGAGAGGACCATTAAGGAGTTGCTAGCCATGGGGCACATCTGACCAAGTAAGTCACCTTTTGCATCTTCTGTTGTTTTGGTAAAAAAGAAAGATGGTACTCTTCAGATGTGTATTGACTATAGAGTGTTAAACAAAAGAACTATTAAGAATAGATATCCTATCCCACGCATTGATGAGTTAATAGATGAATTGCATGGGGCTTTTTATTTTTCAAGGATTGACTTAAGATCAGGGTATCATTAGATTAGAGTGAGGGAATAGGACATTGAGAAAACTACTTTTTGATGTCACTGTGGGCATTTTGAGTTTGTAGTCATGCCTTTTGGTTTGACTAATGCACCTGCCACTTTCCAGTCTACAATGAACAGGGTTTTTCACCATCAATTAAGGAAATTTGTACTAGTATTCTTTGATGATATTTTGGTATATAGCAGGTCATGGCAGGAACATCTTGAGCATTTAGAGATAATATTAGGCATATTGCAGAAGGAATCCTTGTATGCCAAGGAATCCAAATGTGATTTGGGCATGACTGAGCTTATATATTTAGGACACATCATCAGTGTAGATGGAGTACAAATGGATCTAGAAAAGATCTGCACTATTGTTGATTGGCCACCACTAAAGAACCCTACGCAATTGAGGGGGTTCCTTGGCTTATGTGGGTTTTATCACAGATTTGTCAATGGCTACTCATGACTTGTTGCACCCATGATAGATTTGTTGAAGAAAGGAGCATTTAAGTGGACTCATGAGGCATAGGAGTGTTTCATGAGATTCAAAGAGATAATGACTACATGCCCAATTCTGGCATTGCCTAATTTTTTGAATCCATTTGAGCTTCAATGTGATGCATCTGGAGAAGGAGTAGGTGCTGTACTCATGTAAGACAAGCACCCTATTGCTTATGAGAGCAAGAAACTTAGAGGGCTTGAGCATTCATTTAGTATTTATGATAAGGAGATGTTGGCCATCATGCATGCTCTAGCCAAGTTCAGATAGTACCTTGCAAATTCTATATAAAGACTAATCACAACAGTCTGAGACACTTTTTGGGATAGTAGGACCTAAATGATCACCAAAAAAAATGAGTGAGTAAGTTTCAGGCCTATGACTTTGACATCAAGTATGTCAAGGGTACACAAAATGTTGTTGCAGATGCTCTATCTCGTAGGCCACACCTTGTGTCTATAATCCAGATATCAGAAGATTGGTTACATGTGATTATAGCAGAATATGCTAGGGATACATGGGCCTCTGATATAGTGGAGGGGGCAGTGATTGATACCAGATACACACTTGTAGATGATTTGATCATTTATAAAAATAGGATTTATTTAATCCTACGATCGAAGGTTAAGCAGTTGATCTTGAGATCACTTCATGACTCACCCATAACAGGCCATCCTGGGTACTTCAAGACTTACAGGGCAGTTCAGGAAAGGTTCACCTAGAAAGGGCTTAAGGTTGATGTTTTGCAGTATGTTTAGGAGTGTCTTGTTTGCCAACAAAACAAACAAGAACACACATATCTAGTAGGGCTCTTACAACCACTTCCTATTCCTGACAAGAAGTGGGAGTGTATCTCCATGGACTTTATCACAAGTTTGCCCAAGGCATAGGGATGAGATTGTATTTATGTGGTGGTGGATAGGTTAACAAAATATGCCCACTTCTTCCCTATCACTACTACATACTCAGGAGTTTAGGTGGTAGAAGTCTTTTTCTAGGAGGTTTTCAGGTTGCACAGATTACCTCAAAACATTGTAAGCAACAGGGACAGCCGCTTCATGAGTCACTTTTGGTAGGAGATATTCCAGTTATGTGGTACTGAGCTTACACCTAACACCAGCTATCACCCTCAAACTGATGGTCAAATAGAGATAGTAAACTAATGGGTAGAAGGATATTTGAGGAATTATGTGGGAGCTCAACAGCAGACTTGGGTCAGATGGATTTATATCTACGAGGATTGCTATAACACTACATGCCACATGACTATATGGATGACACCCTTCATGGCACTTTACAGTTACGAAGCACCCAGTTTTCTAGATTTAGTGTTGGTTGACAGTCATGTACCTAGTGCAGGTGAGCTACTCTAGGAGAGTAAGGACATAGTTGCTTCTCTTAGAGATAATATTATCAAAGCTCAGAACTAGTAAAAACAATATGCAGACCAAAAGAGGACTAAGCATAGCATTGGGGTGGATGATATGGTATACCTCATGTTGCAGCCATACAGACAGTCCATTCTCAAGAAGAGTGGTGTAGAGAAACTCAAGCCATGATATTATGGACCATTCAGGATTATCAAGTAGATTGGTGAGGTGGATTATTAGTTGGAACTTCTTGCAGATAGCAGAGTGCATAATGTATTCCATGTGTCACACCTCAAAAAGGTGTTGGGTCAGAATGTGGTACCTTCTGCAATATTACCTCCCTTGGGTGATGAAGGGAAGTTGATCTTGGTTCCAGAATCCATCTTGCATAGCAGAGAGAAGTAGCTTCATAGGTGGATGATAAAAAAGTACCTGATTAAGTGGAAGGATCTACCTATTGAGGATGCTACTTGGGAGGGTGAGGCCATTCTGTAGCATCCAACATTGAGATTGCTTGAGGCCAAGCAATTTCAGGAGGGGTGGACTGTCATGTCCCCTCTCTAGTATGACATGACACTTTACATGGGTTTACCTATTCCAGACTCTTGTAGGTAGATGGTGGTGATGAGAGAGTCATTTTTGCATTTATTTGGCAATTGGATAGCTCATTATGCTCTTAGGGACATTATAATTATTTATTACTTTTGATATGCGGGCCAAAATGTTATATTTTTAAATTAAGGTGCACTTTAATTTTATAAAGTGAGAGAGTCATTTTTGCATTTATTTGGCAATTGGATAGCTCATTATGCTCTTAGAGACATTATAATTATTTATTACTTTCGATATGGGGGCCAAAATGTTATATTTTTAAATTAAGGTGCACTTTAATTTTATAAAGTTACTTTTTATTTAAAAAGTACAAAATGGTTTTGCATGATGTATTATGGATACTTCTAGAAGAAGTTTCCCAAAAAAGTGCATAAATAGACCCCATGGGTCTCTCATTTGGCATCAAAGTTTATTTTCTCATCCTAGTCTTCTTGAGCATTTATGAGGCTTGATAGTCTACAAATATTCAGTGAAAACCTTGAGAATGATACCTCTCAAGAGATTACATAACTGAGGAAGTGGAAGATCTTCTGAAGGGTTGCACATTGGAAGTGGTATTCAGCCATTTCATGTTGAGCTGTATCAAGTATCCAAATTGAGTTCAAG
Source organism: Torreya grandis (assembly GCA_037957365.1). Classification (NCBI taxonomy): domain Eukaryota; kingdom Viridiplantae; phylum Streptophyta; class Pinopsida; order Cupressales; family Taxaceae; genus Torreya; species Torreya grandis. The sequence continues at coordinate 2,000,626 of JARHVA010001528.1, forward strand.
GGATAAACAATTCAGAGTCCTTTGGGTGAGGTGACTACATCAACGTCCCATTTGGAGGGCTTACCAAATTATATAATTTTTATACAGTCTGTATAGGTATGACCTATACCTGTAAAACTATACGACAGGGTTTAGCACATCCCACCATACTATGATTTCTTATATTCAGCTGGAAGATTAAAACTATATATGATGGCCCAGCCTAGGCGTCAATAATCAGGGTGGTATCAACACTTGCCAGTAAAGAAAAAAAATTTAATTGCACCATTTGGCATTGTACGGTCAGCGTACGGATAATGTACGAATATAATTCTGGGCATGTGTACGGACTACTATATGGGCAGGTTCTTTGTCTTCAACGATTTCCTGTAAGGTTTGATTTACATTTGCATACCTCTAATAAAGGTCTGATTATGTGCCAAACTTTGTATTTTGTTCAGAAAAAAATTATTTTTGTCCATGTTTTTTGAAATCTGGAAGTTGCAAATCTATTGTAAAAGGGATCTATATTACTTTGAATAAATTGGTGCTAACTTTTGAATCATTGAGCTAAGCGAATTTATTTCATATTTAGTTTATGCTTACAATAGTATAATTTGATTGTTAACCAACTATTTGACAAATTTTCATACTAGTATTCTTGGTGATTCTACCAACTGTTTGACAAAATTCCATAGTGTAAATCAATGTTTTTAGTGATCCTACTTGTAAGGGTCATTACATATTTGGTGTCATTAGGTTTTAGATTTTTATTTCTAAGTTTAGTAATAGTTCATAAATCTAAATTTGGTGCACAGGTATCACTCTACATCAATATAATTAAAGGTATTAGTCAACCCAATATTATATCAACTATCACGAAATAGTCTAGAAGACATGAAAATACTCAAAACTATATTGGCATGGTCGATATAGTATAAGGATAAACATGTACAAAACTAACTATATCAATCAATTTGATGTAGTAGGAAGTATAGGGTAGTTGCATAACTGGACAAAGGGGGATGGAGAAGGAAGATGTAAAGAGACTTGGAGGAGGTCAAATTGATATTAATGAAGATATGAAAAGAGAGTATGTAAACATCTCTCACAAAGTACCACAATCCAACCCATCCCTTTCCTAATGCACTTCTTAGGATGTGCACTTTGCTGAAATTTAATGAAATTACTTAAACCATAAAATAGAATAGCATAAATAGATCTAAATATGACTAAAATATATCCGAATATATGATAATAGACAAGCCACTTCAAGGGGGAAACCTCCACAAGTCTCACTAAGAGTAGAATTCACAATATGATGATAAACAATTACCCACTACCTCATATATATATATATATATATATATATATATATATATATATATATATATATATATATATATATATATATATATATTCTATCTAGGCCATGGTTACTCCATAGGTTGACCTACTAACCAAATAAATGCATAGAGAAATGTGATATAGCATCAAAGAGGGATAAGTAAGCCAAAAGTCAGTTATTCCTATCCTAATACATGCGATAGGTTAGGGGCATAACATGCCCTTCCCCTTCAAACCAATGTTATCCTCAACATTGAACAACTTTGGATGTTGTTGCAGAAAATCTTCACCTTCCCAAGTTGCATCTTCATTTCTCAGGTTCTTCCACTTGATCAGATATTCCCTAATCTCTCTGGTTCTCAACCTCTTAGTACATGTTTAGAGGATCTTCTCTGGTTCTAAAATGACTCATCCTTCTTCATCTAGTTCTGGGAGCTTTGTCTGGGCTAAAACTTTCTATCCAATGACCTTCTTCAAATAGGAAACATGAAATACTAGGTGTATGTGAGATGAATGAGGTAACTCGAGCTTGTAAGCCACATTTCCAATTTTTTGTAGAACCTAATAAGGGCCGTAATACTTAGGAGCAAGTTTGTTGTCTTTTTTATGTTGCTTCAAGGACATATGCTTGTAAGGTTGAAAATGTACAAATACCCAGTCACCCACCTCAAAATTTCACTCACTACGGTGTTGATCTGCTTGTTGCTTCATCCTATTTTGTGCCAAGGTTAAATGCTCTCTCAAACTAGCCAAAACCTCTTGTTGATGCTGAATGTGCTCCTCCACATCTCGAACCTTGGTTTGCACCTTTAGTGAAGAAGCGATGGAAGGTGGATGGTAACCATATAGTGCTAGAAATGGAGACATTTTAGAAGAGGTATAGAAAGATGTGTTATACCACCATTCTGCGAGTGGTATCCATTTAACCCAACATTCTTGTTTATCTGATACAAAATAATGGAGATACCCCTCTAAATATTTGTTAACCACTTCTATTTGTCCATCAGATTGGGGGTGGTAAGATGAGCTATGAGCTAGCTGAGTACCCAAATAGGAAAATAGTTCAGTGTAGAAATTACTAGTGAAAATAGGATCATGATCACTTATAATTATTTTTGGGGTTCCATGTAATTTTAGAACTACCTCCAAAAAAATAGCTACTACTGTACTTGCTAAAAATGGGTGTGAGAGAGCACAAAAATGGGCATATTTTGTAAGCCTGTACACAATGACCAAGATAATGTTCTTACCTTCAGAACAAGGCAACCTTGTGATGAAATCCATGGAAACCTCCTCCCACCTTTGACTAGGAATTGCTAACAGTTGTAACAGACCTAGGGTCTTCACTGTCTCACCTTTATTCTATTGGTATATCAATCATTCTACCACAAAATTTTCTACATATCCCTTGAGTCCTTCCCAAAATAATTATTTCTTAATTTTGTGATAAGTTTTCAAGAACCCTGAGTGCCCCCCAATTGGAGATGCATGCAACTCCACAAGAATCTTATGCTCAAGCTCTAAATCTTTGCACAAGTATAACCCACCCTTATACCATAAGACATTACCTTTCCATTCAAATTTGTCAGAGGCTAAAGTACCTTACTGGAGATTCTAAATTAGAACTTGTGTATCCTTGTCTTTCTCCTATTCTAACCTAGCTTCATCTACCCAATTTGCTTGCAACATGGACATTGCACAAAGCAATGCTTCTGTGGATGTATCCCATCTAGATAGTGCATCTCCTACTACATTATCTTTACCCTTATTGTAGATGATTTCAAAATCATAACCCAACATTTTGGTTACCCACTTTTTTTGTTCTTCAGATGATAATCTTTTTTCCAAAAAGTATTTGAGACTATCATGATCCATTTTCACCTTAAAGTGTCTAACCATCAGATAGGGCCTCCATTGTTTAACTGCATGAAGAATATCCATCATTATTTCTCATAGACAAGTTTTTGTAGATTCTTAACTTTGAATTGATGACTCTCAAATGCAATGGGTCTTCCTTCTTGCATTAGTACTGCTCCCAACCCAGATCTAGAAGCATCACATTCAATAGTGAATGTCTTTGAGAGGTCTGGAGTATCCAAAACTGGAGTGGTGCACATAGCTACTTTTAGTTTCTCAAATGCTTTGGTGGCAGTATCATTCCAATAAAAGGCATCCTTCTTTAACAATGTAGTGAGTGGAACTGATATGCTGCCATAACCTTTCACAAATCTTCAGTAGTAACTTATTAGTCCTAAGAACCCTCAGAGGTTTTTGAGAGTTTTTGGCATGGGCTATTCCATCATAGCTTTGATCTTTCAGGGATCAAATTTAACACCTTCATGGGAAATAATGTGACCTAAGTACTCTATTTCTTGTACTCCAAAAGCACATTTGGATGGCTTTGCATAAAGTCAATGCTTCTCTAAAACTATCAACACCTATTTCACATGTTGCATATGTGCTTTCCATGTCTAACTATAAATCAATATGTCATCAAATAAAACCAGCACAAACTTCCTTAAAAAAGGCCTAGAAATAGTGTTCATCAAGCTCTAAAAAGTAGATGGTGCATTTGTAAGACTAAAGGGAATTACCAAAAACTCATAATGGCCCTCATGCATTCTAAAAGTAGTTTTATGTACATCTTCATCCTTGATTCTAATTTGATGGTAGCCTGAGTGAAGATCCAATTTTGTGATATAATTATCACCATGTTACTCATCAAGTAAATCATCAATTACTAGAATAGAAAACTTATCTTTGATGGTGTACTTGTTGAGTTCCCTATAATCTAGGCACATCCTCCATGTGTCATCCTTCTTCTGCACCATGACTATTGGTGATGAATATGCACTTTGGTTGTGCTTGATGATCCTTGCCTCCAGCATCTCGTGGACCATATTTTCAATTTCACTCTTCTATGCATATGGATATCTATATGGTCTGATATTTGGTGGTTGACTCCCGAGAAGTAGTTGAATGGCATGATCATGTTCTCTTTTTGGCATTAGTCCTTTTGGCATGGCCACAAAAATAGATGGGTGGTCATCAAGAATCATCTATAGATTAGGATGTGTAGATGCTTGTGTGGGTTAAACTTCTATGGAACATAATCATGCAATAATTCCCTTTGCCCCCTTTTTTAGCATCTTGGTCATTTGATGTGAACTAATCAATTGTGGAGATTTTCCTGTAATCCACGTAGTTCAATTTTCCTACCTTTAGAATGAAAGTGCATGAATAGTTCCTAGAAGTTCATCTCAATGGTACCCAAGGTTGTGATCCATTAGAATCCCAAAAAAATGTTTGTGGTACCCATGGGAATAGCAAACATAGGAGAATTGAGATTGTACTCACCCATAACAAGCTTAATACTATGGCATTTTCTTGAACAATTAATTGTGCCACCATCTGCAATCATGACCTAAAATTTTGGTGTTGGCTAGATGAAATAGTTCAATCGAGTGGCCAACTTATGGTTGATGAAGTTATGTGTGCTCCCTAAATCAATCAACACTATCACCTTCTATTTATTTAGGAAACCAACCACCTTAAGATTTTGTGGAGTGATAATACTTGCAAGTGCATGACAAGAGATTTTAGGTTGTGAATCTTTAGGTACCTCCTCTATCTCTTCCTCATCATCATTGGAGGCATCATCGTCTTCTTCATCTTCATTGGATCCCTCAATGTAGAATAAATTCTCATCACATCTATGTCCTTTGTTCCACTTGCTGTCACAATTGAAACATAATCCTTTTACATGCTTCTCTTCAATTTTCTAAGGGGTCAATTTGGTAGGCAGAGGAAATGTTAGTGTCGATATGATACGATCTTTGAAGTGAGTGAATGGCTGCTTCTTATTGGCTATGATTTTTTCCTCAGCTCTACGTGCCATGATAATAAAATTAGAAATATAAAATGGATTAAACATGCGTACCTCATGTTGATTGTAGTCCTTAAGTCCACCCAAAAATAGGTCATTCAAGTTTTCCTCAAAAATTGTCTCTACACATAAGGATAGGTTCTAAAAATGATGAATATAATCCTTGATGGAGCCAATCTGTCACAATTTTTCTAGTTGGTTGAAGTAATTATCTATCACACTATTGTCATAGTGTAATTGTAGCTCCTTTGTAAAAATTGACCAAGTGACACTAAGAGTCATCTTTTTTTTTTAGCACACAACCATCGATACCAAATGAATTGATCAGGTCAAGATACAAGGATGCCATGGTAACCTTACGTCCACCTAGGATCTGATGCAGGTTGAAAAAAATCTCCATTTAGTTGATCCAATTAAGTGGATCTTTTCCATCAAATTTTCACATATCCACCTTTGGTAACAGGTTCCTCTGTGGCAATGTAGTTGGATTTGAAGTAGACTGGTTGGGAGAACCACCCTGGTGGGGTTGTGAAATAGAGATAGATAGATTATTTGACTGATCATTTTTCAAATCCATCATGATATCTGCCAAACTATCTTTTATGGATTTCATATTAGATTGTATGCTTTGCAACTCACTTTGAATGCCTTGCACATTATAGTCAAGCTGGCTCACTTTGTGATCTATGTCAGAGAACCCTGGTATAAAGGATTTAGTACATCCCCCTTCTAACTCTATATATTCCTTGTTAGGAGTTTTACCTAGAGTTTTATCACCCTTTCCTTGGCCCCAAGTTTGTGGACCTACCATAAAAGGGATTTACGATGTTGACCTTGATTGGCACTTTTGACCCAAATTTGACCAAGTGATTTTGGACTTATTTCAGCCTCAAATCAAAACATACAAAGAACATACCCTATCCAAATTTTTGTAATATTTCCAAAAATGTAAATAAATTAGAAAAAATCTTTTAATTGGGCATTATAGAGCAATTTTATGAAAACCCTAAAATAGTGATAACTTTTGTAAAATAGATCCAAATGAGCTAAAATTTTAATGGAAGATTAATTTAATTATTTCTCACCTCAAGTAAAAAAATAAAGATAATTTTTCAACCTTTTTTAGATATATTCAAATTTAAAAAATTAGGGTTTCACCCACAAGATTGCCCAAATCGTAGCTCTGATACCACTTGTAATGAAATTACTTCAACCATAAAGTAGAATAGCAGAAATAGATCCAAATATGATTTAAATATATTAGAATATATGATAATAGACATGCCACTTCAAGGGGAAACCTCCACAAGTTTCAATAAGAGCATAATTCATAATATGATGATAAATAACTACCCACTACCTCCTATATATAGTCTATCTAGGCCATGGTTACTCCATAGGCTGACCTACTAACTAAATAAATGCATAGATAAATGTGATATATCATCAAAGAGGGATAATTAAGCCACAAGTTAGTTATTCCTATCCTAATACATGCGATAGGTTAGGGGCATACCATGCACTTAAGAATATTAATGTGCTGAAGAGTTCTACAAAAGAGATCATTAGTAAAAGATAAAGATTAAAAGTATCAGTGTATACATATGCCCCAACCAAATTTCATCATGTGTCACAATAGTGTAACATGAGATGAGATGGTGTTTTGGGAAACATACATAACAACGTGAACACAAAGGAAATGATAAAATAACTATTGATAAGTGATTAATTGAAAGTAACAAATACATGCATTGACTTACCTTTTCGCATAAATGATGCATTTAAATACTGTAGTCTTGATTTTGGTAGGTACATAAACTATTTTTAAGAACCCTAGAAATATAAGGCTAAAAATGAATAAAATCAATACGTGTGAACACAAGATAGTCAATAAATAGAAGTAAAATGAATAACTCTAAGAAAAAGATTATAAATCCTAGAAAATTTGGCAAGCCGAGAATAATAAAAATAAATTAGATCCATAAAATCAATTAAAAAGAAAATAAAAAGGGAAAATCAACAAGCTGATATGCCAAGGATAAATTATAACTAAATAACCCAAGGAAATAGATGAATAAGTCATATAAATAAAAGAATGAAAAGTAGAAACAAGGCTTGATGGCCTACAAAAAGGTGAAACTAAAAAAAAAAGGAAAAAAAGGTCCAAGTGTCTCACAACAAATACATAGAAACTCAAGATTACAAATATAACTAATAGAAATATTAGAAAGATAAGGCAATGACCAAGGGCACATTTTAAAACAACTGAAAGGTGTAACTTCTATACAAAAATGGAAGTTTAAATAGTAACCTTTGAGCACTAACGTTGTCATAATATTCACATCTAAAAAAAATGAAGAATATGAAATATATAAGATGGGAGATATTTATAAATAAACCTTATTATCAAAAGGGGAATAATGAAAGGAGGGAAAAGAGGGTGTCACAAGGCGAAAAAATTGTCTTTACTAGAAATGAGACAATCTGATCAATTTGGCAAGACTAAGAGTTTTCAACATCAATCACCCTAGAGAACCATTATTCACAAGCATAAGCTTAGACTAATTAGTGAAGTATAAATATCATCCTATGAAGGTTAGTATACATGAAAAAATAAAAAGATCCTACCTTTCCATAATTTGTTCCCCATTCCTCATGACCCATTACAAAGGCATCACTCTAATGTGAAGATTAGGTACTTATGTGAGAAAGTTGGTGGCACTAATGATATCTATGAGAACTATTACCTTAGTGTACTGACCTACCATTACTCAATCATGGACCTTGGATACCGATTGTGGAGTTTGAACTTTAACCAGGACAGGATGTGTGCTAAATAATATGATCACGTATTATGGTATGATTTGAGTTTTAATATTTTTTTCTTTGCCTTTTGATTTTGATAGTATGGATTTTGAATCTTGTTTTTTTCCTTCCATACAAATCTAGAAGACCAATAATGGGTGTTAAAGATCACTAATATAAGAGAGCTTACACCTATTCATTAAAAGAAAAGAAGCCTAGATACTCCTAAACTTGCACTATAGAAAATAGTGCAATCTTGAAACCAACCTTGGTGAGCCCAAAAAGAGGTGGAAAATAATAATGATATATATGAGCATAGAACTAATGGTTTGATCTAATTGCAAAAATTATTCAAAGGAAAGTGATACAATGACAAACATGTTTGATATTTCATCATAAGAGAGGGTAAAATGCGGATGAGAACGTGTAGATAGATTGCAATAGTTTTACCATAAAATAATATAACTGGCATTAAGTGACAGAAAATCTTTCGACCATTCTCTTATCTTTCTAAGAAAATACCTTGATAAGCATACAAGTTTAAGCAAAAGAAAAAGATAACAAGAGGATGGGCATTTGTGAGGAGGGTCTAGTTGTATTCTCCAAGATCTTACCATGCAACTCACAAACTGAAGATCTAAGAAGCATGAAAATAAATAAGGTAAAGCTATGAAACATATAAATATATAAAAAATCAAAAATCAAAATGATGATAAAATATACCAAGTAATCACAAGGGAAATAATGGACAAATAAACCTACGAGGAGTGACTATAAAAGGTACAAAATAAATAAAAGGGAAGTAATCACTGAATAAAATGGAGAGATGCATAAAAGGGTGAAAGGCAACTTGAAGGTTAAAAATAAAGAGGATGGGTGTCTATGAAGAGGGCTTGGTTGATTAAATAAGGTCTTACCATGCATCTCACAAACTGAAAAACCAAGAGGTATCAAGTGGGTTGTAGTCCAACGATGAGGGTGATGGTGTAAAAGGTGTTACCTATCCATCCACCAAGGTACAATTCCTAGGAGATACAAAAAGGGATGAGGTCGGGATCATGCCCTGAGTGAATTTGGTGGAATGTATGCCCCTCAATCCTTGGCACTAAGCCAAAGAAGTATTCTATACACCTAATCCATCTAAAAAGCATGGTTTTAATTTAAAAAAAGCAAAAAAAAAAACAAAAACAAGAGGTGTAGAAATGAAAATAGACCTAAGGACCAAGAATAAGTGATAGTGTTGATGATAAGAAATGTGAATGTGTATATAAAGCAAGGCTAAGCTACAACATAAAAGAACAAGAAAAACTTGCAATAAATTGCTAGCATGAAATGTGAATTAAATGTCTAACTAAATTTAAGAACAAAGAATGTACCTTTAACAAGGTACATTTGTAGAAATAGAGGATGCATCATAGAATATTTCTTAGAGTTGAATTATTTTTCCTTTAATGTGTGAAATATTCTAGATAATTATCTCTTTGTGAGGATGATGTGTTTACAAGGTTAAAGAAAAATGAGGATGAGAAACGTAAGATGCCTCAAAAGTTTACATGAAGGTGAGGATGGGAATCAAAAGATGCCTTAAAATGTAAAAGAGGAGAAAGAGTGTCAACATAAGATTCCCCAACATGTGAATGAAGGAAATAATTTGTATCACAAGATAGACCAACATACGAGGTATAATAAGATTAGATTTTAGATCAACCTCAAGATCGACATAGTTATTACCTTTACTATCATTTGTAAATTTGTCTCACAACAAGAATGTTGACATCTAAGGTAAGTTCTAGATCTTTGGGAGATGATTTAAAAACCACTTTTATAGTGTCGACCATGCCAAATTAGTTGGGTTTGACTGTATTGACATAGGAGATATAGTAATGTTGAACAAGTATAGGTTATAAGACTATATTAACACACTCTAGGTGATGGCCGATGTAGTAGGCTTTGAAAAGAGGAAAATTTGTAACCGTATTGGAACATTTTGGGTTGTGGTTGATGCATTTTTTTACATGAAATAGATTTAGAACTATATCAACACTATCAATACAGTTGTCTTTTCCTGATTTTGTAAATGCTGATGGCTTAAGAGAATTACAACTAAAATTGGACCTATATGATAGGTTTGATCAATCTTATAAGCTTTAGGATCAAGATCACTTATGACTTGTGTGGCACTAAACATGTCAACCAAGTGTCCTTCATCAAAGGGTGGGTTAGAGGGTGGATACAATTTGATGAAATCATCCTCATCATTGCTAAAAATGGTAAAATCCTCATAGGGATTTTCATCCATGTCATAAAAATCATCAATGGGAGGACCTTCTTCTTCACCAATGCCATCATATAAGTCATTAATGGGAGGGTCTTTTGATTTACCTTTGCTATCATACTTAGAAGAGTTATCGATGTGAAGAGCATCATGGCGATCTTCGACCATGCAATGATAGTCATTTAAATCCAAGGTAAAAATTTCAAGGCTTCCTTCCATAGTAATGATATAAGTGATATTACGATTTAAATAGTTTGATAATGCAATTTTATTCATGGATTAGAAACTTAGGGGATGACTTGTTTAGAAAATATTTTGAAGCCTAGGGATGTAGAAAAATTGCATGCATAGAAAAGAATTAGAAACATGAGGACAATCCAATCAGTGGTGGGATATGATTTATGTTGGGTTCACTAGAATATGTGCAACCAAAGATGACCAATACAACAATCCTCTTTCTCTCTATAGTCTAGGATAAAAACATGAGAACAAACTAGAACTTATATATAATTAAAATTAGTGACATATGAATGATAGTTGTATATTTACTAGATTGTAATCCACACTCAATATCAAAGTTATAAATGTTCCAAAGCCTATGCATAAGATATGGGACATGGAATCTAACTAGGCATCAAGATAAAATCAATGATGTATAACAATGATTAAAACAAAAGGGGTATCAAGAATACGATAAGGAAATCCCATGCAATAATGTTGTAAACAAGGGTAACCTGGATCCAAGATGGAAAATCAACTAAATTAAAAAATATAGAAATGCCACAAGATATGTTTGTAATGTAGTCTAAGAAAAGAGGCCTAGATTAGGTCCTAAACTATGGTTGTAATGGCAAGCCTAAGAATCCTATTATACACTATTTTATACAGCATAAAGGTATCCTAGGGAAGGACAAAAACATATGTACTAATCTAATGACAAGTAAAACTTATCTATTTACTAAATAAATAAAAGGAAAGAGAATACAGATAGAGATATTTACCTTATATTGAATTATTGATGAATCAACTTCCCCCTTGGATATAGTGACACTTTATAAGAGATGTTACAGATGAAGACCTCAAATAGTAAGGATGAAGACCTAGATTACCTAATTTGGGGTTTCCAAAGACTATGAGGCACTTCCTAGGTTCAAATCCTCCTATTGGGCTTCAAAGATTTTGAGAAAAACTTAACCTCCACAAGAATAAACTTTTTGTCCTCTAACTCCTCATTTTACTACTTAAGGGCAAAAATACAAGTGTACGCAGAGCAGATGAGTGTTTTGTGTGTTTAGAATGATAATTATGACTCCTACATATACAGATCCAAACTCAAAAATCAACTATGATTCTAAGTTGATGGTATCAATTTGAAATCAATATTGTATAATTGTATTGATTGAACCAGTATTATATCAACAACCACGATACAATACAAAAAAAAAATAGAGACTCATATAGCTGTATCGACTAAACCTATATAATACATAGATTTAAACAGGAAAAAAAACTAATTATAATGGCTAGGTCGATGGAGTAGGAAATATAAGGTGGCTACATGACTAGACAAAAAGAGATGGAGAAGCAATAAGGAAAGAGATTCAAAGGGGTTCAAACTAATAGTAATGAAGGTATACCTAGTTAGTATGTAAACATATCTCTCAAAGTAATACAAGTCCCTTGTACCCTTTTCTCAGTGCACTCTTTAAGACGTATACAAATCTTACAAGAAAAATCACCGGTTAAAGATAAAGATGAAAAATCCCAATATTTACACCTGTCTATTGTTAATTTCACTCCCTTATTTTCAATGTGCCCTAGGTTAAATCTTTATATTTATTTGTATAATGCACAACCAATCCTTCAACCTCTCTAACCAAATTTATGATGCCCAATTATATGGTCTTTCAATTTACATTCAACCATGTTAGTGCCAAGCTTGGAATCTCTTTTGATGGGTAACTCTTTGATCCCTTTTTACAGACAAAGTCAAAGTGTGGCATTAGAGCCAAGCTTGAAATCTCTTTTGATGGGCAACTTCTTAATCCCTTTTTTTCGGATAAAAACAAAATGTGACATTAAATCTTAAATTTAAAATCTCTTTTGATGAGCAACTCTTTAATCCCTTTTTACAAACAAAATCAAAATGTGACATTAAAACCAAGTTTACAGAATTTTTTGATAAACAACTCTTTGATCCCTTTTTCTGAACAAAGACAAAATATGACATTAAACATCAACCTCATCATTATAAGTTGCCTTCCCTGGACGCTTTCTAAAAATACTAGATTCTTCTATTGGATATTCAAAGTGAATCCTTCCCCATCGCCTTCTTAAGAAAAGAAGCCAATGATCCTTGAATTAATTTTTTCATAGTATTTGAGGTGTCCATTAAATGTGTTTCGTCGTCTTGTTGACATCAATCTAGTTTTTAACAAATGGCCACCATATCACGAGTAGTTTTTAGACCTTCACATAGATTAATGGAGGAACATTTTGTGTATATTTGGAAAGACGTTGATCTCGCATCTCTGCAAAAAGCCAAATCTTTTGTACTTTTCCCTATTTAAAACAAGTTACATAATTGCATTCAACAACCAAATTGGCCATTGTGAAGATTATTTCCCATGTGTAGGGTTTATGTGGAATGAAACAAATTGCAAATTGACAAAAATGGAGTCATTAGAGCCATCTTTTGTATCCATCATTAAAACAAATTGTGCAATGAAATAACCACATGTAAAATGACACAAAAGCAATAAGATTTGGAGATCAGAGTTGATGACATCAGTGGAATTGAAATTCGAAGTAAACCTTTGTAGAAATTTTGTTTGATTGCTGAAATTTCACATATTTTGTAAATGTAAATATAAACCCCTTGTTTTATAATGCCAATTATCTGTGGACCATTTTAAAACTTTGTTTATTTGCTTATGATTTTCAGAGGTTCAGTACAACATTTTATATGAGGGTTAAGATGGTACACGCATCATGTAACAGTTGGTTTTTGTTTTTGAATTGAAAATTATTTATGGTTGAATATTTGTTTATAAATATATAAATTGTAATGCGATTAATTTTATCATTAAATATTTTGTATATAATTGAATTAATTAAATCATATTTATCAACACGTATTTAATAAGTGGTAGTTTTCTTAATAAACCACATGATTAAGTTACAAAACATTAATAATATTGATTCATAATCAATAAATTCTACTTAGTATTGGTAGTATTTATTCGTAATTGGACATAAAATTATTATTAGATGCATTTTATATTGCTGTATGAAAATTAATATATGAATATATTGATATTTTAGAGAATTTAATTAATAAAGTTTGTAATATTGTTGTCATTAGGATTTTTATAATACGATCTAATAGTTTGTTTTATTAATGTATAATTATTGAACTTTAAAATTAAAATTAGTAAATTATTTTTATTATATTATAAAGAATTGAATTATTCAAATTAATAATCTTATTTTAAAAAGTAAAAAAATATATAATTATAAAAATTCAAATTATTATGTTTGATAAGAGTCATAAAGAAGATGAAAGATTTTACAAAATAATTTAAAATGGTACACACTTTTACATATTAATGATATAGTTGAAAATTATAATATTAATATTAAAAAAATACATGCATAATTTTTAAATTGTATTTAAATAAATAATTTATTTATGAAAATAAGTGGCATTTATGATAGTATATATGATAAGATTTGACATGCTCAATAATTAATTAACGTTTTAATTTTTTTTTTTTAAAATATTTTTTGTGGGAATATATTGAATTAAATACTATTCACAAAATAATAATAATGATGTTATAAATAATTATAATAAGAATATAAATATAATAATTAATAATGATATGAGTTGTTATAGTAATTGATTAATTGATTGTTATGATGTCATTATAAAAATATTTCAAAATAACATTTTTGAGAATATTTTAATATTTATATGATTTTTTTTTAAATTATTATTAAAATCATATACATTTAAAAATTTTCGATTTATTAAACAAATATGAATTATTTGTCCAAATAAAATCATTAATACCTTCTCTTTACAGAGATTAATAAGATTTAGAATAGCAAAAATAATAGAAAATATGTGGAAATGCTCAAAGTACAATATTACATGAAGTTGGCATTCAAGGTAAAGCATTCATTAGATTTACAACGCGTCACACAGTCTGTTTGAAGGTATGCGAAGGTGCTCAAAATACAATATTGTATAAAGTTGGCAATCAAGGTGAAGCATTCATTAGATTTACAACGCGTCAGAGTCTCTTTTAATGTTTTGATGGTAGTTTAGATGCTTTTTCTGTTTTGATTGAGAAACTATTAATTAATTGGGTACGTAGAATCAGATGATATCAGATTTGTGCAAACTGGGGCTCATGACGTTTCAAAATTTCTAATTACTGTCTCCAAAACATGTACGCTGTACTGGAAAGATCACATCTCTCCTCGGATTAGTAACAGATGAAGAGAGTGTCTTTTTTTATTGGCCATCTGATGTATTATTATTATTTTTTGGTGATCCAACAACTCGATGCAGGATCTTTGGTGATTATAACCAATGAATTGTCAACACATCATACACAATATTGTAAAATAGGAGTCAAACAAATTATCTGATAGGATGATGGTTACGTGGACACATTTGGTCCAAATCTATTCATGCCTGTAAATAACATCAATTCCCAGAACGCGGATAGTACGTCACAAATTTGCACTTCGTTAGGTCCAACTTCATGCATAATATCTCTGAGATTTCATGTGACCGTCTGGTTGATTCTTGGCATACCAATAAATGGATTTTCATTTAAGTACGACACAAATATTCAATTGCATTTAACTAATGTCAGTAACTTGTACAACACATTGATCTAGCCTAATTGATTAATTTTAAATCTAGAAGTAGAGCAAACCTATAGTGGAACACATTGATCCAGCATAATTGATTAATTTTAAATTTGGAAGTAAAGCAAATTTATAGGTTTAGGTTTATCATAGTTTTCTGAATGATCAGGTACAATGGTTACAATGTGATAATGGAACTGTGTATTTAATAGTGACATAAATATGATTCAGATCTAATAACATTTTGTACTTATTTTACGATGTACATAGTATTTTGGATAGTACAAACAAAATGTATATATCTCTAAAATCATTTGACAATTGTGTTTGTTTGACCTTAATCTTCAAAAACCTCTCTTACTTTTCCGTGGTATCATCTTGATCACTTGCAAGAAACATATTTCTTGTTCTTGTTCTAATTGGGCAATAATATTGAAAACTTAAGAAAAAACAAAATATATTTTGGACCCAATTTTAAACTAGAGAATAGTATAACTATCTTCAAATTTGTTAGGCCCCTAAATACTAACAATATCAAAAACAACAAATCTCAATAATTGGGGTGACATCAATAACATACAACCTAATATCTTGTAGTATGTGTTTAAATATAAACTTGTGTATTTTAGTGAATGTTTTAATGATTGCTTAATTTCCTCTAGAATGCTTGCAAGTGCTCAATGAAATCCTATGAACAATTAATGGATTATCTAGGTCTCCTTTTATGTGAATGAATAACAGTCCTTGTGTATTTATAGACAATTGAATTCAAATTGGGACCCTCATTAGCCCACTAACCAACACAGTAATGACTAAAAATAAAAAAGATGAGACCACCCAAGATGGATGCACTGCGACCAAAATGGGCCACTAAAAACCCCAACAACATCCTCCATACATGCTTGGAGCATTGGGGATACTCTATAAATAATACCAAATACTATTGAAAACAAAGAGAGGAAGGGCAGAGAGACAACACTGAGAAGATGTGATACCAATCCGTCCACACAACATGCCAATAACACTTAATTTGAATCAATAATTGACAAGTACACAAACATCCTAGGGTCACATAATCTACCTACTAATAAATGCATAGGGGCCATTTTAAGTGTTTACATTTTTTCCCTCTTTAATGTATGTGTGCACGCATGTGCCCATATGTATCAAAGTAGAAAAGAAGACATGGTATGGATACAAAATTTTATGTGCCTAAAACTACAGGGAAAAATCCAATTTATTTGGGAAACTAAAAAAACATTATTTTTTTCTACACACACATGGGTGTAGACACATACATATGGAATTAAGCACTTGACTATGTCACTCATAACCTATCATTACCATACATGACTTGTGTGTACATATATGACTCTTTTCCACACTCCTTATCCATTCATCTATTTATGGACTCAATATTCCCAATTTACTATCAGTCACTGATCCATAAACTATGTGGATATTCCATACTAAGCTTCACCAACATAGATCCTATACTCCTAACTCAAGTAGTGATTGTTAGATGATTGTTCTAGATTAATGTAAATGCTAAGACAAAGATAAACAAGCATTGGAAATGAAATGTCAAATATTGAATATAAGATGGAAATACAAGATAACACAAATTCTAAGATGAACTCAATATTTGACCAAGAGAAACATGGTGTGGGAAAAACCTTAGTAGGTGAGGCAAATGTACTCCCCTTCCACTATGAAATTCAACAAATGTATAAGATGCTATCAAACATGGCCTTCATAGACAAAGTCTTTACTACTAAATTATCTAAAGCTTGCACACAAAATTGCTTTACACTTCTCAATACTTTAAAAAGAACCAATAAAACTAAAACAATCACTTACAACTACAAACAATGAGATAACATGAAAATGACCCAAACTTGTAACTTTAAAATGTGAATCCAACTCCAAGACTTCTTACTAAATTTTATGATGTCATTTTCCTTCAAAAAAGGTTTTACTTATGCCCTCTCACCTTAGAACCCATCAAAGAAATCAAATGAATTATCATGAGGAAGTGGGAAATGTTAACCAAATTTGATCCCAAGTCAAATTTGGGTCAACCCATACTATTTTAAACTTTTAGATAAAGTTTCATATGTTCTATGGGGTCATCTATTATTCTACATGTCTCACTTACTCTTTCCCTAGTCCTTGATGAAACCCATCCTCCTTGTACTAGCTCAGTTAACCAAAGTCAACATTGGTCAAACCTAGTCAAACTTAGTCAAAGTGACAAATTGTGTTGAAAATTTCCTAAAAGTGTCTTTGATAAGTTTCAAAGTGTCTTGAAGTCATGAATTGACCACTTGCTAGGTTTCAGGTGCTATAAAGGTCATTTGGCCACCTTTTAGCCTGATTAAATGACTTTTGAGGACTTTCAAATTAAAATATTTATCCTTAAGGTGGATGAGAACATGGAGGAGGTTAAATGATGTTAGAATCATGCCAGGTGGTAGTTACAAGTCTTTTATGATCAATAAATGGTAGTTTTTCTTAAAAAATAGGAGTTTTTAGGCACTTGTACAAACTTCTCAAGTTTGCCATCAGTTGAAAACATGGTGGAATGTCTCCTCACCTCCCTACAGGTCATTTCCATGTTTTTATTCTAATTAAAATGTAATAAAGTTCATCTAAAACTTGTTTTCCTTCATTTTCACTTGGCAAATTAAGGAAGGGCAAGTTCAAGCACTCACTATAGAAGCTACATGTGGAATTAGAAAGAGTGATTATGGGGGTGGATAGTACTATGAGTGCACTTAAATTTCATAGTAATAAGTTTTAATTTAGTTCCTCCTCCTTTATGAACAATTAGTTTGACTTCAGATAGATTTTTATGCTTATGCATCTAAGAAGGGTTCACTGTTTGCAATTATTTCATAAGATTTTGATTTGATTTGATAAAGAAAGGGTTTTTATGTGTTTCTTAGAGCCTATAAATGGGTTTTCCATAGTTATCCTAGTTTTATAGATCTCATGGATTCAAAAGTTCCTTCTAGACTTGATTGTGTTTGTCATTGTCTTCTCTCTACACCTACAGGTGCTTGAAACGTGATGGAGGGTGTTTTGGAGTTTGTTCTCAAAGTTTTATTTATAGAGGTCACCCATTTTGAAGGTTAATATTGCATTTGAAGTGATAAGAAGCCTCTAACAACATATCATTTCCAAAATTCCCCTTTTTGCCTCACATACAATCAAATGTATACACCTACAGGTGTTATTTACAGAGTTTAGAGAATATGTACGAAGGAAGGGTGGACAAGTTATGATATTCATGAAGATTATGAGGTATATGATAGCTTGGTAGCATGTTTGAGACATTTTGGTAGTCATTTGGTGTTGAAGAACCATTCAAAAGAAAGGGGATTGGGTTTTGGCCTAGTATCCCAATTTTGTCAAAACAAAGCTCCTGGCTCTTTTGAAATGTTTTTTCAATAATTATGTTTTGAATTTTGTCCACTTATTATGCATTAGCTTTGTATCCCTATCCATGGACAATAAGTGTGCCAGGTTTCAAAGAATGAGAACAAGTGGATAGGGTAAAACAAGTTCTCAAAAAGGCCTATAAACATACTGAAACAAATTAGTAACATCTATAGGTTAGTAAGGTTTCAAATGGCATTTTGATGGTTAGAAACAAATGAGGCATACATTTATGTCTTAAGTGGTCCCATTTGGTTTGAAGAAAATTAAAAACTTAGAAGAACATCAAGGAAGCAAAAGAACCTTGATATACCCTACATAACCATCCCACAATCCGTACATATGCTTCCAATTAGCCACCTACAGCTGAGACATGTATTAGAGTGAAATCATGGATTTTAAAGAGGTTTTAAGTCACTTTCAAGTTGATGAAGGGTAACATCAAGGCCTAATGGATTTGAATTCCTAAATAAGGTTCTAAATCATCATTCAAGACCTAGTTCATACCCATGACCATCCCCAAACCCCTACAAGTAGGGGTCAAATTGGACTGTCTCAGCCAAATAACAAACAATGATGCTTAAGTGATGGCTTAGAGTCATTAAATGGGACACAAATGATATATAAAAGGGTAACATGATTCTTAGAGACTCATAATGGGTTTTATATACTCTTTGAAGCTAAATATCTACATGGAAACCTACAGGACTGTCTTAGTCCAAATAGGCATAAAAGACTAGGTTTGAGAATCAAATGATATCATATACAAAGAGAAGAGAATCCATGGTTTAAGAAAAAAAAAATGTATTTAATGAATCATAAGCAACATTATGAAGGTATTTTAGAGACATATGAACCTAGGCCAAAACCCAAACCACCTACAGGTAGGTCTTAAGGCGTTGTCTCAGTCCACATAGGCAGTGGCCTAGCCTTGAGCATAAGGGATGCATTGGTGTAGAGGATGGAGATAAATTTGGAAAATATGATGGATGATCATTAAAATAATATTTTAAACATCAAAGAGGTGGTATTGTGTCCTTAAATCCCTAAACACCACCATAATCACCTACAACCATCACCCTAAATAGTGATTCCTCAACAAGCAATCAGTGGCCTAGTTGATGGTTTCTAAAGGCATGGAAGTATTTGAGGGGAAATTAGACTAGAAAATGGTTTCAATAAAATATGGGAGGAATTAATGAACCTTATATTTCATTAAAAATTAAATGAGAACCTTCATTTCCTACAAGCACAACCTATACCCTGCCTACCCTGCATACAAGCTGCCTAGAGAAGGTCTACTTTAGAAATGGTGATAGTTAGGTGACCAAAACTTGGAGTTAAATGCTAAAATTTGGTACAGAGTACCCTTGAGAGTTTAGAAACATCTTGAAATCATTTTTTTTTGAAAAAAAGGAAACATACCCCTTTTCTGTCTCAGAGTAGGGGTAATTTTCCTAGGCATGGAGATGATAGTTTTGGGGAAAATAGGTGGAATGGTGAACGAAAGATCTATTATATCATTCAATAAGATTTAAATATCTAGGGGACACATGGATAAATTTGAGAAACAAGTTTATAATGTTGGGATGCAAGAAAAATGGTCTAGACTAGAAGGTCTATAAACATACCTAGTGATGAAAACATGCAAATCCAATGCCTAATGCAAGGTTACTTCAAGTTCTAGCCTTGGGAAAGCATCCAAATGAATTGGATAATCTTAATAGAGGTATATATGAAGTATTAAAACCATTACATTACAAAGTAAATACCAGAATTGGTCATTTGGATCCAAATCTCACTCAGGAGTGCCTAAATCACTCATTCCTAGCCCAAGAAGCAACTTCAAGAGCTCAGTACTATATAGACAGGTTACATGGAAGAATGAGAAAGTGATAACAGTGAAAGGGGGTCCTTAGATTTAATTTTTTTCCATTAGTTCAAATATCCAACATGCATCCTTTATGAACAATCCCTTAAGAGCTAATGCACTCCAAACCTTCCAAGAAGCCTGTTTTGAACCTGATGAGAAGGAAAGGCAAATGAAGGCACTATAATGGATGTTTAAATATTTTAACTCATTAGGATGATGATACACCCCTAACCTATCACATGTATGAGGATAGTATTAGCAGACTTGTGGCTTACTTATCCCTCTTTGATGTTATATTACATTTATCTATGCTTTCTTTTGATTAGTAGGTCAGCCTATGGAGTAACCATGGCCTAGATAGACTATATATAGGAGGTAGTGGGTAATTATTTATCATCATATTGTGAATTCTGATCTTATTGAAGCTTGTGGAGGTTTCCCCCTTGAAGTGGCTTATCTATTATCATATATTTGGATATATTTCAGTCATATTTGGATCTAATTCTACTATTATACTTTATTCTTGAAGTAATTTCATTACAAGTTGTATCAGAGCTGCGATTTGGGCAATCTTGTGGGCAAAACACTAAATTTTTAAATTTTGAGATATATAAAAAATGGTTGCAAATTTCTCTGCAAAATTTTTATTGGAGGTGTGAAATAATCAAATTAATCTTCCATTAAAATTTCAGCTCATTTGGATTTGTTGTACAAAAGTTATCTCTATTTTATGGTTTTTCATAAAATTGCTCTATAGTGCGTAATTCAAAGAACTTTTCTGAGTTATTTAATTTTTTGAAAAGATTAGCAAAATTTGGCTATGGTATGTTCTTTGTATATTTTTATTTGAGGTTGACATAATTCCAAAATTGCTTGGTCAAAATTGGGTCAAAAGTGCCAATAAGGGTCGACATCATAAAACCCTTTTATGGCAAGTCCACAAACTCGGGGCCGAGGAAAGGCTGCTAAAACTCTAGGTAAAACTCTTAAAAAGGAAGATATGGAGTCAGAAGGGGGATGTACTAGACCCTTTGTACCAGGGTTTTTTGACATAGATCACAAAGTGAGCTAGCTTGACTATAGTGTGTAAGGCATTCAGAGTGAGGTGCAAGGCATACAATCTAATATGTAATCCATACAAGATAGTTTGGGAGATATGATGGATTTGAAAATTAATCATTCAAATCATCAAGCTAACTCTATTGCATAACCCCACCAGGGTGGTTCTCCTAACCAGTCCACTTCAAATCTAACTCCATGGCCACAAAGGAACATATTACCAAAGGTGGATATGCACAAATTTGATGGAAAAGATCCACTCAATTAGATTAACCAAATGGAGAATTTTTTTGACCTACATCAAATTCTAGGTGGACAGAAGGTTACCATGGCATCCTTGTATCTTGAACCTGATCAATTCATTTGGTATCGATGGTTGTGTGCTCAAAAGAAAAAGATGACTCTCAATGTCACCTGGTCAGTTTTTACAGAGGAGCTGCAATTACACTAAGGTAATAGTGTGACAGAGAATTAATTTAGCCAACTAGCAAAATTGTGACAAACTAGCTCTGTCAAGGATTATATTCATCATTTTTAGAACCTGTCGTTATGTGTGGAGACAATTTCTGAAGCAAACTTGAATGACCTATTTTTGGTTGGACTCAAGGACCACATTCAACATGAGGTACGCATGTTTAATCCACTTAAGATTTTTGATTCTATTATCATGGCATGTAGAGCTAAAGAAAAATTCATAGCCAACAAGAAGCAACCATTCACTCACTTCAAAGATCGTAGCATATCATCACTAACATTTCCTCCACCTACTAGATTGACCCCTCAACAAATTGAAGAGAAGCGTGCAAAAGGATTATGTTTCAGTTGTGACAGCAAGTGGAGTAAAGGACATAGATGTGCTGAGAAGAATTTATTCTACATTGAGGGACCAAATGAAGATGAAGAAGTAGATGATGCCTCCAATGATGATGAGGAAGATATAGAGGAGGTACCTAAAGATTCCCAACCTACAATCTCTTGTCATGCACTTGCAGGTATTAGCACTCCACAAACTCTTAAGGTGGTGGGTTTCCTCAAGAAATAGAAAGTGATAGTGTTGATTGATTTAGGGAGCACACATAACTTTATAAACCATAAGTTAGCCACTAAATTGAACTATTTCATCTACCCAGCACCAAAATTTCAGGTCATGATTGCAGATGGTGGCACAATTAATTGTTCAGGCAAATGCCATAGTATTAAGCTTACTATGGGTGGGTAAAATCTCGAATCTCCTATGTTTTCTATTCCCATGGGTAACACAAACATTATTTTCGGAGTCCAATGGCTCACAACCTTGGGTACCATCAAATTAGAATCAAGGATGAAGATGTTCATAAAACTACTTTTAAAACACACGAGGGCCATTATGAGTTTTTGGTAATGCCCTTTGGTCTTACAAATGCACCATCTACTTTTCAGAGCTTGATGAACACTATTTTTAGGCCTTTTTTAAGGAAGTTTGTGCTAGTTTTCTTTGATGACATATTGATTTACAGTCAGACATGGGAAGCACATCTGTAACATGTGAAATAGGGGTTGATAGTTTTGGAGAAGCACCAACTTTATGCGAAGCCATCTAAATGTGCTTTTGGAGTACATGAGGTAGAGTAACTTGGTCACATTGTTTCCCATGAAGGTGTCAAAGTTGATCCCCAGAAGATCAAAGCGATAATGGAATGGCCCATGCCAAAAACTCTCAAAAACCTTCGAGGGTTCCTTGGACTAACAGGTTACTATAGAAGATTTGTGAAAGGTTATGGCAGCATAACAACTCCACTCACTGCATTTCTAAAGAAGGATGCTTTCCATTGGAATGATGATGCCACCAAAGCATTTGAGAAACTAAAAGTAACTATGTGCACCACTCTAGTTTTGGCTACTCCAGACTTCTCACATACATTCACTGTTGAATGTGATGCTTCTGGGTCTAGATTGGGGGCAGTACTAATGCAGGAAGGAAGACCCATTGCATTTGAAAGTCATCAATTCAAAGGTAAGAATCTAAAAAAACCTATCTATGAAAAAGAAATGATGGCTATTCTTCATGCAGTTAAACAATGGAGGCCTTATCTGATGGGTAGACACTTTAAGGTGAAAACAGATCATGATAGTCTCAAATACTTTTTGGAGCAAAGATTATAATCTGAGGAACAAAAAAAATGGGTAACCAAAATGTTGGGTTATGATTTTGAAATCATCTACAATAAGGGTAAAGATAATGTAGTAGCATATGCACTATCCAGATGGGATGCATCCACAGAAGCATTACTTTGTGCAATGTCCATGTTGCAAGCAGATTGGGTGGATGAAGCTAGATTAGAATGGGAGCAAGACAAGGATACACAGGTTCTGATTCAAAATCTCCAGCAAGGTTATTTAGCCTGTGACAAATTTGAATGGAAAGTTAATGTCCTATGGTATAAGGGTAGATTATACTTGTGAAAAATTTAGAGCTTAAGCATAAGATTCTTGCAGAGTTGCATGGATCTCCAATTGGGGGACACTCAGGGTTATTGAAAACTTATCATAGAATTAAGAAATAATTATTTTGGGAAGGACTCAAGGGAGATGTATAAAAGTTTGTGGAAGAATGCTTGATATGCCAATAGAATAAAGGTGAAACAGTTAAGACCCCATGTCTGTTACAATCGTTAGCAATTCCTAGTCAAAGGTGGGAGGAGGTTTCCATGGATTTTATCACTGGGTTGCCTTGTTCTGAAGGTAAGAATGTTATCTTGGTCATTGTGGATAGGCTTACAAAATATGCCCATTTTTGTGCTCTCTCACACCCATTTTCAACAAGTACAGTAACAACTATTTTTATGGAAGCAGTTCTCAAATTACATGGAACCCCAAAAATAATTGTAAGTGATCATGATCCTATTTTCACTAGTAATTTTTGTACTGAACTATTTTCTTGTTTGGGTACTCAGCTAGCTCATATCTCATCTTACCACCCCCAATCTGATGGACAAATTAAAGTGGTTAACAAATGTTTAGAGGGGTATCTCTGTTGTTTTGTATCAGATAAACAAGAACATTGGGTTAAATGGCTACCACTTGTAGAATGGTGGTATAACACATCTTTCCATACCTCTTCTAAAATGTCTCCATTGATAGCACTATATGGTTACCATCCACCTTCCATTACTTCTTCATTAAAGGTGCACACCAAGGTTCGAGATGTGGAAGAGCACATTCAACATCAACAAGAGGTTTTGGCTTGTTTGAGAGAGAATTTGGCCTTGGCACAAAATAGAATGAAGCAACAAGCAAATCAACACCATAGTGAGTGAAATTTTGAGGTGGTTGATTGGGTATTTTTTTTTTGTAGCCTTACAAGTAGATGTCCTTGAAGCAACAAAAAAAGGACAACAAACTTGCTCCTAAGTATTATGGCCCTTATCAGGTTCTACAAAAAATTGGAAGTGTGGCTTACAAGCTCGAGTTACCTCATTCATCTCACATACACCCAGTATTTCATGTTTCCTATTTGAAGAAGGTCATTGGATAGAAAGTTTTAGCCCAGACAGAGCTCCCAGAACTAGATGAAGAAGGACGAGTCATTTTGGAACTAGAGAAGATCCTCCAAACATGTACTAAGAGGTTGAGAACCAGAGAGATTAGGGAATATTTAATCAAGTGGAAAAACTAGAGCAGTGAAGATGCAACTTGGGAAGGTGAATATTTTCTTCAACAACATCCAGAGTTGTTCAACATTGAGGAAAACATTGGTTTGAAGGGGAAGGGCATGCTACGCCCCTAACCTATCACATGTATGAGGTAGTATTAGCAGACTTGTGGCTTAATTATCCCTCTTTGATGTTATATTACATTTATCTATGCTTTATTTTGATTAGTAGGTCGGCCTATGGAGTAACCATGGCCTAGATAGACTATATATAGGAGGTAGTGGGTAATTATTTATCATCATATTGTGAATTCTGCTCTTATTAAAGCTTGTGGAGGTTGCCCCCTCGAAGTGGCTTATCTATTATCATATATTTGGATATATTTCAGTCATATTTGGATCTAATTCTGCTATTATACTTTATTCTTGAAGTAATTTCATTACAGATGATGTAGATTACTATCCTGAGGTTCATCTCATGCCACTGGTTTGTACCTTCAAGTAAAGGGTTGCATGAAATAGGCCAAGAAGGAGCATTTAACGCTAGAACAGGGGTCCGTACAAATGATCAAGAGCTCAAATTCAACATGAAGAATTTTGAGGAGATGAAAAAAGTGAATCACAAGTTAATTTTACACTTCACATGTGTGGGAGCACAAAATATTCATTTTTAGTCTTCTAGGCTAAAGAGGCCTAATTAGGCCTAATTGGTAAGAGTAATGGATCTTAAAAATACACTTTCCTTCGGTATTGAACTGTGAAACTTGGTACAGAGCACAATGAGGGAAAAGGGTACTTAAAAATATTCTCACTTAGCCTTGGAAGTTTTTAAATTATCCTAAACAAGTAGACTTGTGTAAAAATAGGGCTATAAGAGGACTAAGCCTAGTGAAGGCTCTATGATAAAAATGGGGACTTGAAGAGAGTTTGATGGTTCTAGATGAATTTTTTCAATCTAATATAATGAAAATAGGCCTTCCATGAATAAAAATCATACTAATTGAGTAAAATCCAAAATTTAGCTATTTTGGCTAAATTAGGCCTAATAAGACTAGGAGGCCTTGTGATACCTAAGAGGGGAATTGATGATTTCAGGGATGCTTCTAGATGATTTCCAAGTGTCCTTAGGATTAAAATTTAACTTTAAAATAGATCTCATGATCAAACTCTTTCCTTTTTCCACTTGTCAAGGAGGAGTTTCAATACTCAAAGATGCTTGTGAAGAGTTTCAATGCCACATGTGACGAAGGTACTCAGTTTGGATGGACACATGCCCACATCAGTTAATTGATAT
Source organism: Torreya grandis (assembly GCA_037957365.1). NCBI lineage: Eukaryota > Viridiplantae > Streptophyta > Pinopsida > Cupressales > Taxaceae > Torreya > Torreya grandis. The sequence continues at coordinate 2,027,100 of JARHVA010001528.1, forward strand.
CTCCTCCACCTCATTTTCATTTTTTTTAATTAATCCTAAAATTTGGACACTTTTCCTTGTGCCTCTTCAACTTCTCTTCTCTCTCTCTTATTCTAAATTCTATAAGTATAAGCCATCTTGGCTATTGTAAAAGGAGACCACAGCTAGTATGGAGAGAAACTAATGGTATGACATTGAATTTTTTCTTTCAACATTGAATAAAAGTTTGATTCTAATTTAAAAACATTTTTCCTAAGTGTGTGAGTGATGTATAGTGGAACTAAGTGATGGTGTCATCCTTACTCCTCTTTATCCTTCATGTTTAAGTAAGAGTTTTGATTTTAACAGGTCATGTGAAGTGTATGTATGTAATAGGATCCTCTTCAAGTATGAAATTATCTCTATGGTGTGAAATATACCCCCATATGAGTTATCTTATTGATTATCCTATGTATGCCTACCTTCACATTGAAACACTATGTTAAGATCCTTCAATGCTTAGAATTAGCCTTGGGAAGCTTTGTTTCTTAGTAGGAATGTGATAGTATGTGGGATATGTCTTGGTTTGTCACCTCTTTAGTGTAGTTTCATTTTCATGCAAACTCCTAACCCTTTTCCCATAAATAAGCATTAGATTAGGTGATATGCACTTAAAGATGAAATCTAGGGAGTTATCCCTCATAATCTAGAGATTCATCTCTCTTACAAGTTACCACAAACTTGAGAGATGATTCCATGTTGCATCAAATTTTAGGAGCTTCATAGAGTATCCTAGGGTGCATAATTTGATGACAATAGGAACCTTTACAACTTTTCATATGTTTTTATGGTGGTGAAAATTTTGCCTCTAATGTATAGTCAGCTATATATAGTAGGTAATCTAGTCATCTATATATCTATATGTCAATAGGGAATTAAACCCAAAAATTAGATAAGTACCAGAAAAGCACACACTTTCATGACTCATGTGAGCTCAGTACCACTAATCAAGAGGCATGCATAATATGAACCACACAAGTCACACATGCGCCTTAGAATTTCCATCAAAATAGATGTTAGTTGTTGAATTGTGTCGACATGTACTACATGAAAAAGTGGTAGGACCCATGGAAAAGTAACCATGTGGACCTAGGAACCGCATAGGAGATTGTGGGGGAAAGTGATAGGTGGATTGGCTAGCTAGGGATCCTTACATAGTTATGGTGGTATGATGGTAGATAATATGGTAGTTGTCCTTGAACTAAGTTAAAAATTCAAATGTAGGATTAGGCAGAAAAATCCCAAGAAGAAAAGATTTGAAAGGGATTGAATAAAAAGAGTTTGAAGAAGCCAAAAAATTTGAGAAGCAGAGCAACTATCAGCCAAAGAAATAGAGAAGAAGATAGACAAATAATAGAGTGAGAGTGAGAGTCATAATAGAGATCAGTAGGGTAGATCACTGTTATTATATTATATTAGGGAGAGATAAGAGCTGTGAGTAAAATTTAGATTGTAGAGTGAGGGCACCAGGTGTGCTACATGTAACAACCCATCCCATTGTATGTAATAAAGAGTAAATATAATATAAGAGTTCACATTGAATACTTTTCCATTGTATGGCTATCGATAGTATTTTTGTGTGTGATACTTGAGTAATCTAGTTATCTCCATCTCCCACCTCTCCCAAAAATTGCTCTCCTATCACATGTTACTAACATGACCCTAGCCTAAATCCTCCATTATTTCATAATTTAGGTGAGCTCATAGGGATTATCTTCCTTTCATGATATGTCAATGTGGAAACTAGCCCAAGCTTTTTTGAGCTAGACTCACATAAAATTTTGACCTATGGTGTCTAGACTACCAATAGTTTTGGTTATATTATCGAGACTAGGTTGTCTTTCATTGTTTTGGTAATAAAAGGGCACATGACGTGTTTAGAAATAATTAGTTAGAGATATACACATATGAGCTATAGAATGAGTGGATTAACATTTAACATAGAAGCATTAGATAAGTAATAACTTTGAGGGCATATATATGATGGGAATCAACGAATGAGAATGGCTGAGCAAGACCCTAGGAAGAGGGAATATTCCACCTCTATAAATGTTATGAGGAGCCTCAGAGGAAGAGAAGGGTATGGGGCTGACTCTTGCATAGATATAATATGCTTCAATGAAATCAGACATGCTATGGAATTGGATCAAGATCTGAGAAGAGCTGAAGTAAAGACCAAGTGCCATGAGACTATTGAAATGACACTTGATGTCCTTGGTCCCAACACACAATCCCATATGACCCCATCAAAATTGGAGGATATATTATGAGATCCCTTAGGAGTGGAGGCTAAAGATGTGGAAGTAGGGACTCTACCTAAGTAGGTGTTTCATGACCCCCTACTTAAACCAAGAGCAACAAATCTAGTACGCATGTTACATCAATCGAGGAGGCTTGGGATAAGATCTGTTATAGTAAGAGGTGGTGTGGATTGACCATTGTAAGAGGAAATACCCCCTTGATGCAGACCGTGGTCACACTAGTCTAGTAGATCTACTATGCCCTAGATCTAAACCTTTTGAGTATTGTGAGATAAAATACACATTAGACCATGTGCATAAGTGCGAGCTCATTTGGAGGGCTTGAGGGATTATCCAATCAAAGAAGAATGTGTATTAATTTGTTACCCCTTTAAAAGTGAAAGTACAAACTTGGTACCCAAATGCTGATCTCACATAGACAATCATGGACTTCACCCTCCTTAAGGTTGCATTAGCAAGGGAGTTTGATGTCCTAAAGGTGGAACACCCAAATGTTATTATATTCAAGTATATCAAGTAGGAGGATTTAGTGATTGCATGTTATTATGACATAAGGTTTAATACATTGGTCTCAAAGCTCCCATATGCCCTTTAGCCACTTGAACATAATCAGTGATTTGACAGAGGATTACTCCCCCTGATCTAACACATTTTGTTTGTGATTGAGTTATATGAGTCCTAACAAGTGCTAATGGACACTTTTAGATCCAAATTCATGCATCAAATGGATGAACAAGTTATAACAAGATTGGAATCACAAGTTGTAATAATGAGGTAGTAATTACAATAGGTTCTAACTACATAGATTATAAGAATGGGGGATAATGATGGTATCTCGAGTAGACATGGAGCATGTAGATGCTCATGTGTCCATAAGTGGAAGAATGGAAATTACATGATAAGTTTGGGTCTTGAAAAATGATATCAAATGATAGATGATAGCATAGAGAATAAACAACCCCATGAACCCCCAAGAGGCATCCACCTAGAAAAGTTGTCTGGGCACATGGTTAAAGAGGAAAATGGCCCCATCCATACTTATGATACAAGTGTGGATCACTATATCATTTATAATATAACTACCCTTCCCTTATTTTTTTTCCTATTATCAAAAATTAAATAAGGTTTATGAGTGTCCCAATGTCTATGTTATGCTTACATGATGCAGTAAGCTAGGGAAGATGGCCAAGAAGGCATGACATGCACATAAAGCCTCAAATAAAATTAGGGTTGACTCTATGCCCTAGATTTAGAAATGTGAGAGTGCAACACAAACATATCCATGCTCAAAAACTAACCCTTTTGACTAGACATGATAATCAAATGCATTTCACAAGGTTGTATGGGTCATCCAGGCCTTGTGAAGAGAGCTCCAATCGGCCCAAAGGAGAGAAGACCTACTTTGGGTAGAACTCTAGAAGGTTAGAGTGTCAGTAAATGTGAAATATGATTGATTCACTAAGGAGTTTTTAAGGTCCAAGAAGGTTAAGGTTGAGTGCCCATGAGTAGGTACTCTCACAAGACTCAAAACAGGTTCCCCATGCATAAAGAATTATGTTCTGAATAAGGATTTCCTGGTAAGCACCATAAAGTAATTAACACCTTTTATCAGCCTTACTCAAGATGTAAGCAAGATGATACCCCCATTTGTGTTAGATGAAACTAATTGTGCCCTTTGGTTACTAAAATCCTATGAATAAGTTTATTGGTGATGTACTATAGTGTGTTTCATCTTCCCCTTAATCTTGACATGTTAAAATATTTAGTTCAATCCTCCAACAACCCATCAATAACAGATGGTAGTGGTTATGGAGTCACAAGGATGACAATCCCAAGGAATGAGACGATGCCCCATCCTTTAGTGTCACTCTAAAACTAACAAATCTTCACTCCACTATTTTACCTCAAGCTTGTTTTCATCCCTTCGATCAGATTATGAGACTAGGGATGCATGAGTCACCACACACACCCAAGATGAGAAAGGTGCCCTACATCATGAAGGATGGGATAGCTAAATATATTAATTCTATAAAAAGGCCATCTAATGAATCAATTAGGACTGCCTTGATGCCTAAATAACTACTTGATAACATGAAGTCATATCCCTTACCTATTGACACCTCAGGATTTGTCAAAGTTTATCAACTTGGGTCTTGAGAGGCCCTAATGCCATCTTGTAATAAGGCATTTAATGCCATTGTGTAATAAAGATTTATTATCCATTATTTTGTCCATTTTTATTAGAGATAGAAGTTATATTTGGGTAATAAGACACACTCACCTCTTAATATCTAGATGGGTGAGTCAAGTGAGGAATTTATTCGAAAGGCCACCATGCTAGAAATATAAGTATTTATAATGAGGTTGGGAGTGCCAAAAAAATAGAAAAGGTGTGTTTACACCACCAAAAAAAGTTTGAATCGGCACCCAGATAGACACATTTCAATGTAACACTATGCTTGAGGACCAAACATGGGTATAAATGTGGGGTAGGAGAGAGTGTCAAGAAGAGGAGAAGAAAGGTGTTTAATGAAGATGTTTGGAAGATAAGTGCATAAGAGGAAATGTTTGGAAGCACACAAAAGGAAGAACAACACATGGAAGGAGTTGGCATGTTGATCAATTCAAATAACTAAATAGGAAAGGATATGTGTCATGTTATTACACAAGGAATAAGGTACAACCAATTATCCAAATCAATGGAGAGAGGAACAATGGTGGCTAGGTTGATGTACACAAGGAATGACATAATATTAGGCCTCATACAAAGTTATTTCTGTTAGATTTGAGCAGTGAGGGAAGTGATTCATCTAGGGAAGGAAAAGCATAAGGAGGATCAAGACATGTGAAAAGATATGCCACCTATCATAATTTCAATTTTTAATGTGTTAATTAAACAACTATTGGTGGAAGTATGGACAACTGTCAAACTATCATCCAAATAAATCGATCACTCCTTTTACATCTATATATGATTGGAAAGATGGCCTATGGTACAACTTGCCAAATTCGGAGAAAAAGTGGAAGAGAATGATAAGAAAGTAAAAATGTAGCTTTAAAAGGATTTATAATAGGGAGATAACAAAGAACATCAAGGACATAAGGAAGAAATTAGACCAAAAGGGTTAAAGCTCTAGAGGTTGGAAAGGAGACACTAGAGTTGAGAAGTCAAAGACACCACACTGCCCTATGGATACAACTAGGTTGAGTTCAAGGAGGTCATGAAATGGAATATCCCCTTTCTATCAGGATACTATAGGAAAACTAGAGACTTATAGGCATTAGGTGGAATAAAAAATAGCTCATCAACTGAAGGGAAGAGATGAGTTGAAGATGACTCAAGATGGAGTCATGGGCCTCCATCACATGTGGATGGGTAGAGGTCAAAAATGCTAAAGAAGATGCATATGTCTCAAGAAGAGCCCACACATGAAACCACCATAAAGTAAATCATGGAATAATAAGAGGTTGGTGAGTGTATCTTGATGCCCAAAAAAATTGGTAGTGCCGTAGGCACAACCAATGCATAGTGAAATAACCCATTTAGAATCTAGTGAGACTTCATGGAATTGATGTAGTGGTGAGGTAGATCATGGGGGTGGAAGGATTATACAATACCACTCTAGGTAGTTTCTCTCTAGGCTTATTTGAGGTTCAAAATAAGTCATGATTAGGTAGGGTCAAATCGAGGAGTTTGAGACTTGTCCCTTGAACCTCTTGGTTTTACTCAGTAGTCAACACCCCTCACTAGAAATGATAATCATATGGATGAAGTTTACACATCCAGATCTAAAGAGGTAAGCTCTTAGAGGCATGAAGAAGCTATTGGGTGATGGAGGTCAATTTTCAAGTTCCTACAAATAAAATGGAACATGGTGAAGATAGGGTGCCTAGGTCCCTAGGAAAAGATGGTAGTGTATCATTAGGAATCCAAAGAGAAATAAATTCGCAAGTTCCTTATTAGTGAATCAAAAGAGAATTAAATTATAATAATGCAGTGAAAACTAAACCACTCTTACCTAAGTACTAAGGTGAGCTTAACACAATGGGAAAAACTTCAAATAAGAGATAAAACATACAACAATGTTACTTCCCTTGTCAAAACTAGTGTTCGTTTATTTGCATAGAGGATGTTCTTGATCGACTTATGGGCTAAAGAGACTTTGATCAATGCATTCTCCATCTGGGAAGTACTTATCTAAGACCAAATATGGCTTTGCTTAGTTTGGCTTGGCTTGGTGTGAAGCTTCTTGGATTAACTTGATATTATAACATTGCTTGAGGGCTTTTTTGAAAGTATTCCCATAGAATAAACTTACACACAAAAGCTTTTTTTGGCATAGAGTGAGGGAACTTGTATTTATAGGTCTTAAAACTAATTCTAAACCTAAGGTGGTTGGGTTTAGTTTTAATCTTGGTTGAGTCTAAAATAACCTAGGTTGAGTTAAGTTAACCTTAGGTTGGGTTAAGGTAATTATAAAGGCTTGACAACTCATTTTAGATATTTATGAGCCATAAAAACTCATAAAAGATATTTTTGAGGTTGTGACTCACCTTTTCTTGAATTTTAGGAATTAATAAGACATATTGTTAGCTCCCTTGACTTTGACATCATCTTTATTGAAAAATTAATTTTTTAGAAAATGTAATTCCCTAATTCAACTTGGAATTTTTAATTAAGCAAGATAATTGAATTTTGATTTTTAATTAATCTTGCTTAGGGTTTTTGGCATTTATGAATTGTTTTAAATGTTTTAAATTAATAACTCAACAAGCTAAGAATGTCAAATTGCTAGGCTGTAAATTGACTAGGGTTGAATCCAAGTTAGTTTATTGTTACATACAAGGTAATACCCTAAATAAATAAGGCTCAACATGTTTCTAGGCAATTATATCTCGTAGATGAAATTGGGCAATCTAGGCAATTTCTAGGTTTAAATTATGTCATTTTCTAGAAATCAATCTGGTACCTAGTTTAGACACAAAAGTTGCTAAAAATGAGTGTCTACAGTTTACCCCTATTTGAGAAGGAATTTTGAAACATATAAATAATAACATATTTTCAAAGAATGAAAAAGTTGTTAAGAAGAAAAAGAAGATAATGATTTAGTAATGATGCTCCACACAAATTTTGGGAAGCCTATGAGGCCCCATTGAGGGAGTGGTTGACACATATGATTGATGGATGGTCCTTAAAAAAGAAGCAAGAAGAAGAATGAAATTAACCCATGGATGAGATTAATCCAATTGAGCTAATTATTGCACACATTGATTAAAATATTGATTTTCCCAAAGGTGGTTATAATCAATAATGAAGGTTGAGACACTGATTTACTTAAGGTGGTTATAATTAGTAACAGAGATTGAGACACTGATTTTCCCAAAGGTAGTTATAATAAGTGGCATAGGTATGTTCTCCAGTAGGGTGGGTGGGTTGAAATAATGATCTTTCAAAAGGTATTTATAATCATTTTGATGACTTAGATTGAATAATAATTTTACCCTAGTAGGGCAGATTAGAAAATTATAAATTGGTTGTGCCCTAGTAGCGTAGATTGGAAAACATAAATAAAAGATATACCATATCACACAGGTTAAAGATGAGTAGACAAAAATATATGTGTAATGGTCTAATGAATTTTCAAACACTGAAAAATCTAGAAATAACTAGGCACATTAGGATGCACAAAGTGATGAAAGAGATGATAATGGGACTAGAAGAATAATGTGATGATGATGATATTTGAGATGACTTGAGATATGTCATGTATCCAAGCACTACCTATATAATCTAAATGGACCTTAGGCTAATGTAGTTAACCCATAAATGGGAGAAAATGAGATGAGGAATAGAATGGAAAAATAAGAATTGATCAATGTGGATGATTTAGTTGTACCTACCAATGTGAAGATGCTTGTCCTTATTAGCATTGATAAAACTACAATGGTTAATGCATTGATTTGATCAAGGTGTAGGGGATAACTATTGATTTATCACAATGGGGCCAAAGAAGCTCATGTAATGAACCCATAATCATGGATTGATAATGAACTAGTACATAAGATAGGTATGAATGTGGGCTACTTACTAGTACAAAGATGCACATCCTAACTAACAGGGATTACTATTCATTTATAATTTAATTAATCTGTGTTTGGGTGATATTTGGGATATGCCAATTATGAACAAGGAGAATTACTATCCACTACATTACTTGTAATATCCACTAGTCTAATTTTTTTTATACAACATTATAGAATACACCATGACATAAAATACCATGATGACCTGAGTATAATGTGCATAAGGACTGACTCTCGATTCAATAGATAATTAAGAAAAATGCACTAATGATAGAAAAACATGATGAAAATGTTGATGTATAAATATGGGTGGAATTAATAACAATACACAAGAATCATCCAACGAACACATATACACTGACTCAAGGAAACATAATGAAAGCAAACAAATAGGCAAACAAACAAACAAATAACTAAGCAAACACACATAAATCTTGAAAATAAAATGAATAAAAAGTATCACCTCATTAACCAAGTCAATATATACATGTGAAGGTTTAATGGAATGTTAAATAAATGGTGCCCCCAAGCAAGGATATATTCCAGGGGACAACATGCAGGGATAATATATCTAGGTATAAGTTACACGCTTTGGTTTTGCCCTAGTAGGGCAAAAGTTGTGAGTTTGGCCTAAGAGTGCAAATTAGATGGTGATCCTAAGCAAAGATGAATGCAAAGGGAAGGTCATACCTCCAAATATACTTAGCCTAAGGGTGAAAATTAGATGGAACCCTAAGTAAGGATACATGCAAAGGGAAGGTCATACCCCTAATGGCAGTGGAATATATAGTAACCAACAATGAATTTATCCATGTAGGGCATATCAAGGATTGATGACTAGGTTTAGTATAAGAAAAATGTTTTTGGATTTTGGGACTTTATATCTCATATGGAGATTATAATCCTTTTCTAATTTTTAGGCCTTTGAAATGTTTTAATTTTTTTTGGAATTTTTAGGCATCTCAACTCAATAGAGAATTATGATACGTAGAATGGGATAACTCAAAAAATGGTGAGAGAATGACTTAGGTTACTCACAAAATGGAGAGAGTGTTCAAGCTTAAATTCTCTAAAAATGGCCAGAGCATTCAAAAAAGGGTGGTTGAGCTGTCTTAAAAAAAAACTAAGTGTAGACTAGGAATTTGACTCAAGAGAGGTGATTAGTATTGCATTAGTTCTAAAATGAAATAAAATTAAAAGAAACACTCTAACAAGCATACATCTCTAGGCCTAGATATTAAAGGGAGATTAGTTTTAAAAAAAAATAGAAAACACAATTAAAATGTGAGATAAACCTTATTTCACCTTCCTTGGATGCTTCAAAATGCTTATTGTAGTGGCTTGCTCGATTTGTGCTCATGAAGTCTGCATCAGTGAAGTGTGGCTACCTCCATCTCTCCTTGGCACCTTGTGGCTTTGGCTTGGCTTGGCTTAGCTCAATATTTGGACATTATAACACCAATTTTCATGAAGCTTTGGAATCAATTTAACATTATAACTTTGGCATGTGAGAGCTTAGAATTCAATAGGCAAGGCCTCTTATTTATAAATTTTCAATAATGGCTAAAATCAACTTGAACTGTCCATTTCAAGATGGAGATTTGTGGCTAAGGATTAATTAAATTATTAAATTCAATATACAAATATCATAATTAATATTTGGGATAGAGGATCATTAACTAGGCATGGAGGGTCTTACTGAGGCATGGGAAGCATAAATCCTCATATTTGTTGCAATTATGGCTTGTGGATGCCACCCCATAAGATGATGCCATTTGATGATGCAGTTAATGACAATCAATTCTAAATAAAGATTTATTCAACAAGTTCCATGGAATATTAACTTAAGGCCCTAATTTGGTTTAATTAGTCTTAAACATGTTTAGGCACTTTGATGAAAACCTTGGCTCTTTCTGCACAAATTACTCAAATTAGTCAAAAAATGTCTCATTATTGGCTTAAACTTTGATTGGATTAGAATTGGAAGTTAATGTTAGATGTGTTGGGACCATTATCCCATTTAGAATGTTTCCAAAATAAAATAACAAACACACATGTCTCGTGCAAGATATTTGATAAAAGAGAGCAATCTAGAGCATCCAGGTGCAAAAATGATATTTTGACTCGAAATGATTTGATCAAAGTTAGCTAGCCCATAAATTACATTGCCCCATTTAATGATACCCTAGAAAAAATTGGTACTTGAATATGTCAGTTTCAAATATTTTAATGTGTTTTAGTGTTTTTAGGCCAAATTATGCATTTTAGTGGAAATTAGTGAAAAAACCTGGTTAGAGGTCATCAATGGCTAGTTTTAGGCATCTACAGTTTGCCCCTATTTGGTAAGGTGTTTCAAACTATAGGCATAAAAATGTCTTCTCAAATAATAATAAATAGCCTGTATGCCCAAAAAGAAGATGATGGTTGAAGAACAAATCTCCAAATGGTGTTTGGGAAACCTAGGATGATGCCCCCTTGAGGGATTGGGCATCACATATGTGGATGGATGGTTCCGTGAAAATAAAAAAGAAAAAATGTGGAATTAACTTGTGGTTGAGATTAATCTAAATGAGAAAATACTTGCATGCATTGATTTAAAAAAGACTACTTATTTGCCCAAAGGCAGTTATAATCAGGAATAAAAGTCAAAATAATGATTTGCCCATAGGCAATTATAATCATTAAGAGGACCTGGATTCGATAAAGGTGATTGTACGCTAGTTAGGGTAGATTAGCAAACATAACTCAAGGATATAACCTACTGCATAGAGTAAATATGAGCAGACACAAAGTGATAAAAGAGATGAATAGAACAATAAGATTTGATCAATAGAAAATATTTAGTTGTACCTACCAACAAGGAGATGCTCATCTTTATTAGCAATAATAAAACTAGAATGGCCAATGGGTTGATTTGATCAAGGGTGGAAGGATTTTCCAAGGTTCCAAGGAGAAAATTCTGTAGCTCCATTTATTGTAGACCTTCTTGAAGCTAATTTTTATTATAGCGTGTGATGGTAGGCATCATGATAGAACACCATGAAGACTACCCTGAAATATGCATAAGGATCAACTCTCGATCTAATAAACAATTGAAAATAATGCACCAATGATAAAAACAATGATGAAAAGGTTAATGTATGAATATGAATATACTCAAGAATAATGTGCTCGAGGAATCATCCAATGAACACATATAGACTGAGTTGAGGCAACAGTGCTTAAAATAAATACATAGGTAAGCAATCAAGCAAACAAAAAAACAAATAGAAAAATAAAAAAAATAAAAAAATAGAAAGCCTAAAAAAATCAAAAGAAAGATAATGACCATGCCCTAGTAAGGTAGATCGAGGATCACTGACTAGGCTTAAACTGGACAAATGTTTTTGGTATTTTTAAATATTTGAATATTTTTGGAAATTTGAGGTATCTTAACTCATTAGAGAATGAAAAGATATCGACTCTAAAAATGATGAGAGCTTATGAAAAGGGGGACTGAGGTGACCTCAACATGAATTGAGCATGATCTACATAATCCCAAAATGATCTCAAGTCATAGTAATTCTATCCACACAAAAGGTGAGGAAAAACCAATTAGGTCCCAACAGGTTCTCAAATATGATAAATGGCCAGTCAAATGAAAATAACAATGGCAAGGTGATGTGGTAATGCATGGTAAACAAGTGTTGCCCTTAGTTTACCCATAGATAATTATAACTAAGATACAATATAATAGGTCAATGATACTAATTTTCTTGTAGGCAGTTATAATTAGTAGCAAGACTGGTGAGTCATTGATTTGCCCATAAGTCATTATAATCAAGCTCACATAAATAAACTTGGTACAAGATGGAAATTGAAAGATATCTTGTCAGATCAACTGTCACACTATTTTCATAAATTATCATTGTAAACACAGATTTAATTGATTATTGAAACTTGATCAGAATCCTTTCATAAAAAGTGCAAGAAGAACCAAATGAACCAAGATTAAAATAGGATTGGGTAGGATGACTAAAAATAGGCTTTGGTCTAGATAGGAATGGAATTGTAGGATGGCATGGTCGTGCTTTAAGATAATGATAGTTTGGGATAAAATGGTAAGAGGGTTACCCCCAAGTGGTAAGGTGATTTGCTAGGATATGCGATAATGGCAGAAGGTATGGAAAATAAACATTAATGACATGGTAATAAAATGATATGCTACATGTTTTTGGCCTAGGTGATTATTAGTTTTTTGAGGTGTTTGTCCTAGGTATGATAAGATGGCATATGATTCTATTGTTCTTTCTAAAGTGGAGATGCACATCCTGATCAACAAATGATACAAATAGAATAAATGATCATGTTAATTGCTATCCCATACCTCATCAAAATAACTACTATATCAAGAACTAGATGTATATTTAGTTGTCAAGAATGATTTTGTGATCTTTGTTGGCCCTTGATTTTGATTCCTTCTAGCATCAAGACAAGGTATCTTTGTAACCTCTACAAAGGAAAGTATAGCTATGGATGGTAAACAAGGACAAATAATGGATGGTAGGTTTTTTTGTGAAATGGAATGATAGAGGATAATGAAATGAATGATGGAGGGGAAACACATACGGATCAGGACTTTCAGTCACACATAATGTTGCTAATGCCAAATTTAACATAGATTTAGTTATGGCAGGGCTGAAGACTTGTTCTCTTGATAGGACCACTAGATTTTTCTATTGTTTGATCTTGAGAGTAGCTACCATCTGATTAGATTATAGATTGGAAGCTATTTTGATTTGATCTTGAATAATGTATTCATCATGTAGTGAAGAAATTTTGTGCTTAGCTATTGGATCCTCGATGAAGTTTTCACTAATGAAATTATCTTGATTATACCATAACACCTGTAATATGGTTTCACTAATGAACATTGGCTTTTGACTTTGATTGTCTTCTAGCGGTTCTGAAAAAGTTTCACTAAAAGATGCTAAGTTTTAACTTTGCATGTCCCCTATTGCCTCTAAAAAGGTTTCACTAGAAGAGTGTTCTTTTGCTACATGAATGTGGTCTTGGCCTCCTTGATCTTCTTCAAATGTTATGTCACCATAGATGCAGTTCAACAAAGTGTGATTTTATCAATCCAATCAACACTTATGAGAGATAGAATGCCAATAATATGGATATTTTGGTTAATGGTAATGGCCTATGGAATGGTAATGGAATGGGAAGAGGCTTCACAATCCTTGTAAACTATACTAGGATAACTTGTGTTGAAGCTAAAGTACTCATCCTCAAAAAATATATAAGGATCATAAATGTATTCAAATTAATCTACAATGCATGCATAACCAATGTTGTAACAACTATGAACATATTCTTCTTCTTCTTCTTTTGATTCTAACTCAATGAACTTTGCATCCAATATTAAGACTAATGTTGATTCTAATTTTGATGCTAAATATGATGTTGGTTCAATAATAATACCTGACTCTAATTCTGATTCTTCATTTGATGGGTACTATATTACAATGATGTCTTATTGGATGCTTGGTATTAGACAAGTGATGGCCTGTGATGGCATAATGAGCTCTACAAAAACTAGTTTATCAATGTGAGACTCCTCAATGATGAAAAAAAAGTTAAGATACAACTCCTAAAAGAATAGATTGTCAATAAGAGGCTCTTGAAAAATAGGCATATGGTCAAGGTAATGATTTGCCCAAAGGTGGTTATAATCATTAAGAAGTGACTCAATAAATATTGAATCATTAGAGTGAGACTCCTCGACAACTTGTATAGAATTAAAAGGTGATTCATCATAGGTTGACTTATCATAAATGATTGGTTCAATAAAAACATCTTAGATTAGTTGGTTATCTTGGCCTTGGTTTCTAATGAGTTAGAAAATACTAGTTTTAAACACAACTCAATCTTCAAAAAATTAAATTAATGGAAGTTTTGATGGGATTGGTATTAGATGAGGAATGGCTTGTAGTTAGATAATGGTAGGGCATTGTGGATCTTTATTTCTCACATGAGCCAAAGGATGAATTCTTGAGATGGTAATAATAGGGCGACATGGGGCTTGGTTGTTCCCACAAGCTAAAGGACAAGGTCTTAAAATTATGAAGGGGTGTTGTGGAGCTTGATTTCTTGCACAAGCTAATAAATGAGTTCTCAAAATGGTAATAGGATGGTGTGGAGCATGGTTGCTTGCACAAGCTAATACATCTAAGTCCTCCTCATAAACCATATCATCCTAATCTTGAGTTGGATCATAAGCTAGTTCTTGAATATGTTTTATGTACTGATTATTGTAAAGAGGGTATTGATCCATATCCCAAATAACATTATCTATAGTTGGGTCTTCAAATTCTTCCTCACAAGCCTCTTCATACCAATCAAGGTCTCAAGTTGGATTGTAAGTTCGTTCGTGACTTTGTTCCCATGAATGATTATTACGAGGTGGATAGAAATCTGTCTCACAAACCATATTATCATCATTGAGGTCTTGACTAAAGCCATAAAAGTCACTTTTTACAACCATTATATCATAATTGGGATTGTATATGACTCCACCATAAGTTTAGCTAGACATATTCACAAAAATGATGAAATCTCTGAAATAAAAGGCTTAGAGTTTTTCAAATTCTGAAAAATATGTCTAAAGGACAAATGGTTCAAACTTGGTTGAAAGTGGAGCTATATCTCAACTATGGTCTAAAAGTGGAGTCTTATCTCCAAAATGATTTGTGCTAAGATTTGGAATAAAATAGTCTAATGTCAAATGTCTAACATCAAATGTCATATGCACAAAAGGTTAAGCATTTGAATAACAAATATCATGTCAAAAGTCTAGGTCAAAGTGTTCTAAACAAGGTCTAAACTAGGAAAGGGAAAAGAGTTGTTAGGTCTTTTGTCCAAATGTGGAGTCAAAATCTAGGCTCAAATAGGCTATGCTAGGTCTTTTGGCCAGACAGTTTCAAAATCTAGACTTGAAACAAAGGCATGATGTGATTTGATTTATTTTAACAAGCTTGGAAACAAATTTGACATAGGCTCGACACATGAAATCAAACATAAACATGATCAGTTGGCATAAGGCACAAGACAAAAGGTATTTGGAGAAAGGTTGTGTTCTCTCAAATAAAGACACAAACAATGATGAGGATAGGCATTGAACAAATAAACTATCAATAGTTTTCAATTTTGGGTAATAAATTAACCAAAGTTATGAAACCCAAAAGAGAAAGATCTATGTATCAACCCCGAAAATTGAGGCCTAGATATAAATCAATCAATGTTTGAATCTAAACTTGACAAGGTTAATTAAAAAATAGGTGTTGACCAAATAAGCTAGACAAGATTAGACAGCATGATGGTTCATAACAAGGTCCAAATGACATATGTGACAGGTTTGAAACAAATGGTTTTTGATACAATGGTAAACAAGTCTTGAAAAAAATTGAGTAGCCTAATGACACAAGTATGCTCAAATGATGAGATCGATGTTATGTTTTAAAGATGCAAAGGCAAAATGGTTTGATATGATTTTGTCAGTGTAACACTACCCTCCTTAACTCAAATGACACACACACAAACATGTTTAGTATAAATTTTAAGGCACAAGTGTGGTGTAAAATGGCCAACATAATGCCTCTTTAGATGGAATATAAACAAATTAGTTTTAACATGGTTATAAATAAACAATCAAGTTTTAGTCTCAAAATATACCAAGCAAAAATAACCAAAATACACTTAGTATAATCATCCAAAATCCTAACAAGGGTATGGCAATGTGGGGTTGAATAAACTAGCAAGTTTTCAAATGTTTCTAGGGGGATCAATTACACGATGACTTTCACATCAAGAGGTAAAATAAAAACATGTAAATTGGGTGTCTGTGGTATTTAGCTTATTGTAAAAAAGGTCTAGTCCATTTTTCAACCACTACATCCATCACTTGCTCAGTGTAGGGCAATGTTCAAATTATAGATATGTCCCATGTGCAACTCCATCACTAAAAGGTGATTTAACCACTCAAACCTTTGATCCTAATGGGAGTGGATGAAGTCAGTGTTGGGAGATGAAACCCCGAGTCAAAGCTTCCCTATAGAACTTGCGAGAGGTAATGAAGTCCCCCTCATAAGCTAAGATGCAATGAAATAAAAGACAAAAGAGAAATAATTTAGGGTCATTTTCAAGATAACCCAAACTATTGCAAGTTTTTAGGGAGTGCTTTAGTTGACATTCTTTCTATGCCTTTGACTAGGCATGTTTAGAATAAAGATGATGCTTTTGATTGCAAAAGTTCCTTAAAGGATATGGATGGAAGATCATACACACAAAATCCCTCTTTTTTCTAATCAAGTTCTAATTAACAACTATTGAAAACAAAAATTGACAAGTGTGTTCAATTTTGAACCCCAAAAGAAAGATTAGGTGGTATTTTTTTGACCCCTTGGTCTTAAGTTATAACTTTGAAAGCCTAATTATCAAAAGCATTCACTTAAGCATCTAAAATTTTCATTAAGAACAAAAACAAGGTTTCTAATTCAATTTAAATCATGCAAAATATGTCTTAATAACATGTTTTAACAAATTTGAAGTTGATCGGTTACCTGTCTACCCTTAAGGCATCACCCCAAAAACAAATGTGTTAGATTAGAAATATTTAAAGATATTTTAAATTTTTTGTTAAAAATATATGTAACTTAAAGCTAAACTAATATTAAATTCTAAAAATTTAGGAGAAAACACGTGATTTAAAAAAAAAATCATCAAAAATAGAGTTTGTATGACCCCAAACCAAGCATTTTAAAATGACCTATTAACTCTCAAGTTTTGTGTTTTTAAGAAAAACATAGTGACATCGACAGTTATACCTAACCATAAATGGTTAGAACTAATAGTTGATGGTTGAAAATAACCTTCGGTGGTTGAAAATAACCACCGGTAGTTGCACTGATCGTCAACAGTTGCACTAACTATCAATGGTTGACTGTGTAAACCCATGACAAAGAGAAATGACAAAACAAAATTAGAAAATCAAATTTCAAAAGTTTAATAATCCAAATGAAAATTTTAAATTTGCATAATGATCTTCTTCATGCGTGAGATGTGTTTGGTCCCACTAGGTGGCCAATTATGTAGACTAGCATTTTGACTTAAGAGAGGTGATTAGTATTGCATTAGTTCCAAAATGAAATCAAATTGAAAGAAACACACTCAAAAGTATACATATCTAGGCATAGACACTAGAGGGAGCTTAGTTAATGAAAAAAAATTGGAAAATACAACTAAAATGTGAAATAAACCTTCTTTCACCGTTCCTTGGATATTTTAAAATGCTTGTTGTATTGGCTTCCTCAGTTTATGCTCATGAAGTTTGCATCAATGAAGTGTGGCTACCTCCATCTCTCCTTGGCACCTTGTGGATTTGGCTTGGATTGGCTCAATATCTGGACACTATAACACTAATTTTCATGAAGTTTTGGAATCAATTAAACATTATAACTTTGGTATGTGAGATCTTAGAATTTAATAGGCAAGGCCTCTTATTTATAGATTTTCAACAATGGCTAGAATCAACCTGAACCATCCATCTTAAGATAGAGATTTATGGATAAAGAATTAATTCAATTATTAAATTAAATTTACAAATTTCCCCATTAATATTTAGGATAGAGGAGCATTAACTAAGCATGGAGGGTCTTAGTGAGGCATGGGAGGCATAAATCTTGATATTTGTTGCAATTATGGCTTGCAGATGCCACCCCATAGGATGATGTCATTTGATGATGTAGTTAATGAAAATAAATTTCCAATAAATATTTATTCAACAAGTTCCATGGAATACTAATTCAAGGCCCTAATTTGGTTTAATTAGTCTTAAACATGTTTAGGCACTTTGATGCAAACCTTGGCTCTTTGTGCACAAATTACTCAAATTGGTCAAAATGTCTCATTATTGGATCAAAATTTGACTGGATTGGAATTATAAGTCAATTTTAGATGCATTAGAACCTTTATCCCATTTATTATGTTGTTGACACAAAATAAAAAAGGCACATGTCTCGTGTAAGAGATTTGATAGAAGAGAGCAATCCAGAGCACCCAGGTGTAAAATTGGTATTTTGAATCAAAATGATTTGATCAAAGTTCAATGACCCATAAATTGAATTTACCCATTTAATCATACCCTAGATAAAATCAGCACTTGAATATGTCAGTTTCAAAGCTTTTAATGTATTTTAGTGTTTTTAGGCTAAATTATGCATTTTAGTGGAAATTAGTTAAAAACCATAGTTGGAGGTCATTGATGGCTAGTTTTAGGTGTCTACACTAAGCGTTTCCTAATTAGTCCAAATGGACCTCAAGCCACTATAGTTTCATATTTACAATGGAGGATGTTTGGAAATGTTCCCAGTGTTTTGGGTTTTTTTTGGAATCTCAACTCAATGGAGGATTATGAGATATAGAATGGTCTAACTCATAAAATAGTGAGATTATTATCTTAGGCTGCTCATAAAATGATAAGAGTGATACTTAAAGTGCTCAATAAATGGTGAGAGCATGGGAAAAGGGGTGATTGAGCTGACTCCAATGGAAATTGAGTGTTGCCTAAGTCCTGAAAGACCTCAAGTCAATGTAGTTCAAAATATGACAAGGTATGAAAGGACAATAAAGTGAGGCAAATGGAAATAAAAATGGTAAGGGAAGGTGAATGGCAAGGCAAGGTAAATGGAAAGGCAAGGTAAAATTATTATGTTATTCCTGTTGATGTGGAGATGCTCATCCTAATCAACATATGATATAACAAGAATGTCCAATTATTTAAATTTCTAGCCCACACCCCTTTTGAATAGATACTCTATCAAGAACTTAATGTTGATTGAGAATCTAATAATGTTGTTGAAACATTCATTGGTCATTGATTTTATTTCCACCAAACTTCTAGACAAGATATCTTCATAGCATCTATAAAATAAAGTGAGAGTAGGGATGGTAAATAAGGATAAACATTCGATAAAAGTTCTAATTTGGCAATGTAATATAGGTCTAGAATGGAGGAATGGATTATAATGGAATTTATAATGGCTATATAACAAATGAAGATAGGTATTTTCAATCACACATAATGTTGTTGATTCCAGATTCAACATAATTTTGGTTATGGTGGGGCCATAGACTTCTGAATATGCTATCGATAGGACCACAAGATTTGTTTTTGTTTGGGACTGAGAGATGATACTATCTAATTATTCTAAAGAACATAAGATGTACTGATGTTATATTTGATAATGTCTTTATCAAGCAAAGAATAACTATTTTGCTTAGCTTTTGGCACCTCAAAAAGGTTTTCATCATAAATTTGTCTTGATTGTCCCATAACACCTTTGAGAAGGTTTCACTAAGGAACATTGACTTTTGAATTTGATTGTCTTCTAGCACCTCAAACAAAGTTTCACTAGAAGATGCTAAGTTTGGAATTTGATTAGCCCCTAGTGCCTCCAAAAAGGTTTCACTAGGATATTGTTCTTCTTTTGCATGAATATGGTCTTCATCCCCCTGATATTATACATGTAAGGAAATTACTTAGATGATTCAATACAATAAAATTATATATCATAGAATTAAGATCAAAATAAACAAATCCACAAACCAACAATTGGTGAAAAAGCAAAATACTTGAATATTGTGACTGAGCCACTTTTGGGGGAAAAAATTCATAATAATGCAATAATAATTGAATTCGTAATATGATGATAAAATAATAACCACTACCTCCTATATATACTCTACTTATCCATGATTATTCCATAGTCTGACCATATTAAGAACATTGAAAAATACAAAAGATAATATGAATATGTGTAAGCCACAAGTCAGCCACACATATCCATAGATACACTATAGCTTAAGGGTTTAGCATGCCCCTCCCATTTAAATAAACTTTGTACTGAATGTTTAATCAAACCAGGATGTTGTTTTAGGAATGCTTCATCCTCCCATATTGCATTTTTAGAATGCATGTTTTTTTAGTTGATCAAATACTTCTTAATGGCTCTAGTCTATAGTTGTTTAGTGCATGTGTGAAGGATCTCTTCAAGCTCTAGAATGACTCAACCTTTTTCATCTAATTTATGTAACTCAGTCTAAGAGGATACTCTATGTTTAATTAATTTCTCTAGGGAAGATACATGGAATATTGGATGTATGTGAGTGGTTGGGGGTAATTCTAGTTTGTAATCCACAATACCAATTTTCTATAAGATTTGGTAAGGGCCATAATACTTAGGTGACAACTTCTTATCCTTTTTTTAATTTAGAAACATCTACTTATATGGATACAAATACACAAACACCTGATCACCTATGTCAAAATTTTGCTCATTATGATGTTGATATGCTTGTTGCTTCATTTGATTTTGTGCCATTGATAAATTTTCTCACAAACTAACTAGCACCAGCTATTGATGGTGAATGTGTTCCTAAATAGATTGAACCTTATTATTAATTATCAAATCTAAATATATGAATGGGGGTTGATACCCATACAATGCCGTAAATGGGGACATCTTTTAAGAAGTGTGAAAATAAGTGTTATACCACCATTTAGCAAGTGGTAGCCAATGAACCCATTTGTCCTATTTTTTATAAACAAATAAATGAAGATACCCTTCAAGAAATTTGTTGACTACCTATATTTGTCCATAATATTTAGGATGATAGGGTAAGATATGAGCTAACTAGGTGCCCAAATATGCAAATAATTCAGTCCAAAAATTAGTAGTAAATATGAGATCTCAGTCACTTACAATGATCTTTGGAGTACCATGTAATTTTTGAACTATATTGAGAAAAATAGAAGCTAATGTACTAGAAAAAATGGTTGTGATAAGGAAAAAAATAATCATACTTGGTGAGTCAATTCACAACTACCATGATAAATTTTTTACCCTCAAACTTTGGTAGATCCATAGAAACCTCTTCCTAACATTGGCTAGAGATGGATAAAGGCTGTAAAAGACCTAGGGTCTTAATGGTTTCACCTTTATTTATTGACATACCATGTATTCAACTACATATTTTTTTAAATCCCCATTGATTCCTTCTCAAAATAAATCTTTCTTGATTCTATGATATGTTTTCAAAAATATAGAGTGAGCTCCTAGTGGACAGGCATGAAGTTCCTGAAGAATTTTATGTTTGAGAAGATAATGCTTACAAAGGTATAATTTATCTTTATACCATAATGTATTCCATTTCCATGTAATTTTTTCATATTCATCAAAATACTTCAAAATATTTTGAATCAAATCCTTGGTAGCACTATCAGTCTCCCATTCTGATATTGCGTCCTTTAGCCAATTTGCTTGCCACATGGTTATGGTGCATAACAATGCCTCAAGTGATTCATCCCACTGAGAGAGGGAATATGCCACCACATTATCATTTCATTTATTATACACTATTTCAAAATAATAACCTAACATTATAGTCACTTGTTTCTATTTTTATTAAAATGATAATCACTATTCTAAATAATATTTGAGGCTATCATGATCAATCTTTACCTGAAAGTGATGATGCATCAAATAAGGTCTCCATTGCTTCATTTCATGCTGAATAGCCACCATTTCTCTCATATATTGGTTTGAGCCTATTTTTTCCTTTTAGTTAGTGACTTTTAAATTCCAGTGGTTTTCCTTCTTACATGAGTATAACCCTCATGCCATATCTCGATGCATCACATTCTACAATTTTTTTTTTGAAAACTTAGGAATACATAAAATTATATTATGCACATAGCCATTTTGAACTATTCAAACATATTGGTAGATGAATTAGTCCATTAGAAAGATTCTTTCTTCAACAAAGAGGTGAGTGGGGTTGCAATGCTACCATAATTTTTGATAAACCTATGATAATAACTAGTTAGCCCCAAAAATCCTTAAATATTCTTAAGGGTCTTGGGAACCTACCACTCCATTATCACCTAGATTTTTATAGGATCAAATTTCACTCCTTCATGTGAAATAATATAACCCAAGTAATCCACCTGTTGGATACTAAAAGCACATTTGGAAGGTTTGGAATAAAGATGATGTTTTTCCATAATTGAAAGCACTTGTTTCACATGATTCAAATGGTATTCCCAATTTTAATAAATATGAGGAGATCATCAAAAATCACTAATACAAACTTTATAAAAAATGGCCTAAAAAAACTATTCATGAAACTCTAAAATGTAGATGATGCATTTGTGAGGCCAAAAGGCATGCCCATAAATTCATAATGGACTTCATGAGTTTCGAAAGCTATTTTAGGTATGTCCTCATTATGGATTTAAATTTGATGATACCCAAAGTGAAGGTATAACTTGGTAAAATAAATAACACCATATAACTCATTTAGAAAATAATCAATTACTAGAATAGAAAACTTATCTTTGATGGTATATTTATTGAGTTTAATGTAGTTTGAACACATCCTCTAACTATCATCTTTCTTACACACCATGACCACTGAGGAGGAATATTAATTTTGATGGTGTCATATGATTCCTGCCTCCAACATCTCTTGTACCATATTTTCAATTTATCTCTTTTGGTATAGGGATATAGTAGGGTTTGATGTTGGGTGGTGTACTTATTGAATGAGTCTGATGGCATGATCATGTGCATGACTTGGAGGAAGTCTTTTTGGCATGTCACCAAAAGCAATATAATGGTCATTCAACACCCTTTGAGAATTAGGATGTGTAGACTCCTTAGTTGGTTGAACCTATATGAAAAATAATCATACCACAAAACCTTATGCAGCTTTTCTAAGAATCTTCATCATCTAGTGGGAACTAACCAATTGTAGAGATTTAGCCCATAATATATGTAGTTCAAAGGTCCTACTTTTTGAATGGAACCTCATGAATAGTTATTGGAAATTAATCTCAATAGTGCCCAAAGTGGTGAGCCACTTCACTCCCAAAATAATGTCAGCTCCTCCCATAGGAATAAAAGACACAGGGGAATATAATAAATAGTCTCTCATAGCAAGCTTAATGCTATGGTATTTTCTAGAATAACTGACCATACCACCATATGAAATCATCACTCAAAAGTCTAGAGCTAGGTAAATGAAACAATTCAAATGATTATCCAACTTATTATTGATGAAGTTATGTGTACTCCTCGAATCAATTAACATAGTCACCTTCTATTTCTTCAAAAAACCCACCACCTTAAGAGTTTGAGGAGTAATAATGCTTGAAAGTGCATGATAAGAAATAGTAGGTTGAGAATATTTAGATTTATCATCAGGTTATTCTAAACCTATCCCTGAAACCTCTTCATCTTCTTACTCCTTATTGGCTCCACCAATGTAAAATAACTTCTTTTTAGCACATCAGTGTCTTTTGCTCCATTTTCTATCATAGATAAAACACAAACCTTTTACACTTTTATTCCACTTGTTGAGGTGTTAGTCTAGTAGGTTACTAAAATGATGGTGCTGGGAAGGTGCATTCATAGACATTAGTGAAAAACCTTTGTATTTTTGTTCCCAAAGTCATCTATGCTCATTTTTAGAACAACCCCTATGAAACTTGTCTGTTTCACTCTAAGTTCATCATTCGAGACAAGCTTCTCTTGATCTTGGGCGTAGTCGACTAACTCCTTAAAAATTTCATGACCTTCCCTCATTACTATTTCTCAAGAAATATGAAATTTGTTGTGGTCTTGATGTAATTAGAACGTCAAGTTTTTGATAAATTTTAAGGAGTAGTATTTTTGGTTTACATGTAGGAGTGACATTTTTTTCCGCCTTTGCATTTTGTTTTTCATTTACATGCAAGAGTAGCATTTTTTGCTGCCCTTGCATGTTATTTTGTGCTTAGATGCAAAGGCGGTGATTTTCACCACCCTTACACCTTTTCCATGCAAGAGTGGTGAAAATCGCTGCCCTTGCACTTCAAGTGCCTCCCTGCAGGAGCGATGATTTTCACTGTTCTTGCATATTTCTTTATCTTCATCATGCAGAGATGGAAATTTTTACCACCCCTACATGATCTCAGTTTTCATGCATGGCATTTATGACTACACGTGCTGAGTGGTTGGTATCAGTTTTACCTCTTTTAAATATTGATTTGAGCCTCATTTGATCCATTCTAAGAAGTTTGCTCCTCCTCCCTGCAACCAGTCAACCGTGTGTGCTAGTGGGATTGTGAGTTTTCTGGTTTCAAGTGTGGGATTTTGATTTAATAGGTACGTCTTGCATTCTTTCTTCTTTTTATTTCTAGGTTTTCTTTTTATTTCTTCCTATTTTCTTTAAAACATTTAGTTTTTCCCTGTTCTCCCTTTTATGTTTTATGTTTTATTTGTTTCTTCTTATTTTTTCTCCTCCCCCTCCTCCTCGTTAGGGGCAAAAACCTAAAAAAATTTAAAAACCAAAATACCATTGCTATTAGTGTAATGGTGGCAAAAATTGCCGCTCTTACACAAAATTGAGATAACAAGTGTAAGGGCGACAAAAATTGCCACCATTACACTATCCCTTGTTATTTGTACAAGGGTGGCAAAAATTGCCACCCTTACACATTTTTGGGCCATGTGCACGGGCAACAAAAATTGCCACCCATACATGAAGTACATGCAAGGGTGACAATTTTTGCTGCCCCTGCACAAACAAACTTTCCTCTACATGCAAGGGAAATTTTTTTTGCCACCCTTGCATACATTCCCTCAAAAATCTTAATTCTGAGAGATTTCAAAATTTCATTTTTAGAATCCCACTTCCTTTTGACTTTCTTCCCTACTCATGCCTTAGCCCTTTTAAGCGCATTCCCATGGTCATGATCACCAACATGCAGTTTTCTCAGATTGCCAATTTTTCCCCTGATTGAACAATCATGATTATTGTTGCAGTTTCTCTCAAGAATCATTCTTCATCGACATCCTTTTGACAAAAGCTCTTCTAGATGATTGAAGTTTCTCTGAAAAAGTTGAAGACAATGAAGTACAAGTATCAAGGTATCTTTCTAATCACCTCGGTTACTTCTAATGTCGACAAAATTAGGGATATAGAAATTGGTCACGTAGATATGACTGAGTTCATGGAAAGAACTAGATCAAGCAATCCTAGCCATGAAATGAAGAAGATAATCGAGAGAAATATTCATCTGGTGTCTTCTTTTCCTATAGTGGCTCACAACATAGAGTTCATTCTCTAGTGCACTTAATTCTACAATAAGGATACTAGGGTTGTGTTAGACACTAGTGGTAATGTGGTGATTAGACTAGATTCTAAATTCATCGATAAAGTGTTCATGTGCCCTCCCACTACTGAAGTATTCAAGCTTGATTTTATTAAAGTACAAAGGGAGTATGAAAAAGATCCTGAAAGAGTGAAGAAAGTAATAAAAAATAGATGGCTTAAGACTCCAAGGAAAAACTTGTCAAGATGGCCACAGAGCTATCCAAGGACTGATTTTATACAAGAAGTTAGTGACCTGATCACCCTTCTCAGTAGGGTAAGAGGTTTACCATCTTTCTCACTATTTCACGAATGGATGTACCCTTTCATTAAGATAATTCTCCAAAGCAAACAAGTCATTTTTTGGAGAGAACAAATTAGCAATGCTATACATGAGCAATTGATGAAGGTATCCACTACCTCCAAATTCTACATGACTTCATACCTGGTATATATTTCGGGGTCAATGAGAACCTTCCTAGGTTTGACATCAGAAGGATACATGAGGGTAACCCTAGTATATCAATATTACTCTCAATTGACATTGAAGGGTTCTATCCATCATTTTAAGAGGGTGAATGATGTTTTTTTCATAATATTTTTGTGTCTCTTTGATCCCCAATTAGAACAAAAAAGAGTGTCAGACGAAGCCTGGACAATTGTGAATGACTTCGGATGTATGCTCTTGTAGTTCCATTCTTTTTCTT
Organism: Torreya grandis; assembly: GCA_037957365.1. NCBI lineage: Eukaryota > Viridiplantae > Streptophyta > Pinopsida > Cupressales > Taxaceae > Torreya > Torreya grandis. Next base: position 2,053,405 of record JARHVA010001528.1, read on the forward strand.
ACTTGTGAGTTGGCTTTTTCCAAGGTCATCCTTATATGCTTCCAATATTTCCTTAAGACAAATTGGTCTTGATGGAGCTGTGTAGGCAAATTATTGTCATACATAATAAGTAGATAGAACTCAAGAAACCTAGTTTTAGGTTCCTGATTGAAATTGGCAGGTTCTCAGTATTGACCATTGGAAAAGCTAGAGTTATGAAGATTGAAATGCAACTTGTAACCTTAAATTATTTCAAAAGGAGACCAAAATTTGACTATAGAGGTGTAAAGGACATAATCAAGATAAAGACCCAGTTTCACAAGCCTATGATAGAAGATGTTTGGGTTAATTTGAAGACTGCAGAAGATGTCAAACAAATGGACTATAGTAGATTGTCTCTTGAGCATATAGAATATCTGGGACTCACTGTTATTCCTGAGAATCTAATGGATGATGGGCATTTGATCAACAATAGAAACCATGCTGAACAGATTTCCAATACCCCTCTTCCCCCAACCCAATGGTCTCAGAAGGAGTTGATTTCTTTGAGGAAAAGGTTCGAACCAATATTGGCAAATACTAATGATTGGTTAGCGAATAAGGGAATCACCTTGAAAGAGTTCATCACATGATCAAAATCTAAATTTCAAGAGGAAACAAGGAGAAGGATGGAAAATAAGATGATGAATAAAAGTGATGTCCCTACTTCTGATAGGTCACATAAGCCTAGGATCATCTTCGTGACAAAGAAGTCACAAGTTGTAGAAAAAGAGCTAGGAACAATAGATATAGAGGTTGAAAAGCAAAGCACCGAAGAACTAGCAGTGAAGAAATGATAGGCCCATAGATCAAAAAAAAAAAGAAACTATGTCTCTACAAGAAGGTGTACATCCAAAAATGGGAATTTCTTCTTCCTCGCCTATCACACTTGTTATAAATCCTTCACATATTTCTCCAATTAGTGTTCCCTCTTCTAGAGCTGCCTCTCCTTCCAAAATTATTTTTGATGACCCTCAAGGCATTTCTAGAGATATTCTTCATTCCTCAGGGTCAATCCCCAGTTTGTCATCTCCATGTTTTGATATTAGAGATAGTTCTACTTTTGATCATTCAACAAAATGTGCAGTTCTTATTGATACTCTACCTATTATTTCCACCACCAGTGCATGTACAACTCTAGTAACACTAACTATAGAGATTGATACTAATGTAAGTACTTCTGCCCTCCCACCTTGGTTGTCAACTTATATGCCCAAAAGGAAAAAATAGGCCATCTCCCCAAATGACTTTGATTTCAATAAAATGGTGCCAGTAAAAGTCAAGACTCCCTAAAAGCTAAAAATTCTTTCAAAGATGATTGAGGATAAAGGGTACAAATTTCTAAAAATAGCAAAACCTCCAAAGGATGCAACTCTTGAAAATTTTGATGTAAATGACTATTCTATCTCTTGAATTGAGTTAGGAAAGATAACTCATGAAAGCGCTAAGAGTAATATGTAGTCAGCTATGGACATCTTGGTTCAAAATTTTGAAAGAGAAAGAGAAATGAAGGACCATTATAAAGCAATGGTGGAACAACTAACTGCAGTAATAAGGAGAATAACTTTCACTCTAGAAATAGTAACTCCAGAGGCTATCTCCATATATGATCCTGTTATTCAGAAAGCAGAAAGGACCTATCTCAAGGGAAAAGTACTTGAGGATTACTTGGACAAGATGCATACACAAGGAATTTCCTTGCTCATGGAGTTGTCTGAGAAAATGGGTAAGATGAAGAAAGTGAGAGCAAAAATGGATGATCTTATCAATATTATTTCTTAGGATATTGAAAGCAAAAAAAAGTATCTTGACAAGTGGATGGATATGAAGAAGTTTAAAATAAGCACCCTAATATCAATTAGCATAATTGTTGATAGAGAATCTTATACTGAGACTAAAGAAGCATTGATATATAGGAGTCAGGTGCTTAAGGAATTGATTAACGACCTCAAATCATCAAAGGACCTTAGTGAATAAAGTGACATCAGTCTTTTTCATAAATTGGAGGAGTTACCTTGCAAGCTTACATCACAAGACAACCAATTCCTTTTAGTAGAGGAAATAGTTCAAGAATTTAAAGGTATGTTCTGAAAGGAATTTGAATATAAACCATTCTCGGTAGCCTCCATGGATAATATACTGGATAATCAGTTAACTCTGGATAATCTAAAAACTAGGTTAACTAGTCATACAAAATCAGTCATAGTAGTGAGAGATGCCATAGTCAGGGTGAAGATGATTTTCAAAAATACTGTTACTCCAGACAGTATCGGGATACAAGCAACTATCACCATGTACAATGCTCACGTAAATAAAAATGGGGCTACAAATTGAATCAACTTTCCTTTGATTTAATTTTCATTTTTTCAAAATGCATTTTTGTAACCACTTTAGACATTTGCACATGTACTTTTGTCATGTGTAATTACATGTAAAAATATGGAAAGTCTAAAGTCAACAAAGACTCCTACCTTTGACTAGGTCAAAATATTTAAATATTTTTTAAATCCTCAAGGCTTCTCCCTATAAATAAAGAGAGCCTCTTTTGTAATACATATATCTTTTGGTGATTAGAAGCAAAAACTCTACCCAAATTGAGATGCCTTTTGAGACTTTGAGCTCAGATTGTAAATCATATTTTCTTGAATGAATGAGAAAGTGGGTGACTTTTAAAACTTTGCATTGGAATAACTTGTGTTATTTAGAAAATTGTGCTTATGTCCTTTTTCTTAATAATATCTCATCTATTTGATTAAATAAGTAGAGTGTGTGAAAATTATCTGGAAGATGTTCCGAAGTTAATTACGAAGACTTTGTGCTGCTATAATTACCTTTAGTTTATGTTTCTTATGTTTTACTAAAAAAGGTATTAGAAAGACTTTATACTACTTTTATCCACACTTCATTCTATTGTTATATACTTTATAAATTAGTAAGGGAAGCAATGAAAGAATTTATGCTTTTGTGGGTTTCTCGTGGATCTAATTGCTACATGAGATTTTTTTCTACTATTTACTGAACATCATTTATGAAAGAAGAGGATTGCTTTCAGTTATTACACAAGAAGTTTACTTTACCTTGTGAACATCATCTCTGAAAAAAGAGATATGGATGGTATGATCTCACCTCTGAGTCTATTTTTAGTTTATATTAGTATATTATAGTTTATAGGGAGCCTCCCCTTACTGAGAGGAGAGATTTATCTCATTATGCTGTGGTTAATATACCCATTTTGCCTTCAGTTAGTTGACAACAAAATTTTCACCCAAAATATTTTGGAGACTTTGTTGGGGACACGGATGCACACTTTGAAGCCTCAAGCTTCAAATTGAAGCATTTCTAGTCCTTTTTCATTTTAAACTCTGGTGGATCCACTGTACATGCAAAGCTAGAGAGCTCAAGGTATTGTTGATCCTGTATTCGAGTTGGTGTGATGAAATAATTTTAAGATTTTTCTTTCACCATCTCACCTTCAGCATACCAGGAGTTTTCCTCCTACCAATGTGAGATCTTTAATACTAGATGAAGCTTCTAGTTTTAGTGATAATAGAGTTTTGTTTGTACTTACCCCACCAAGATTTTTTATCCCTCCCTTTAATCATCATATCATGGCAGCTCAAGGTCCTTGGGGCAACACTTTTGGTCCTCTCAATCTAACCCCACCTTTACATGAATTTCCTTGTAGTTTGAGAAAGAATTTCTCCAAATTTTATGGTGATGGAAAAGTCCATCCTGATGAGCATATTTCTACTTTCTACATAGAATGTAGTGTGATGGGCATGGAATATGAAGATATAGTGGTGAGAATTTTTGTAGAAAGTTTGCAAGGTGCTGCCATAGATTGGTTTTATCACCTTCAAGCTCAAACTATAACTTACTGGAACACTCTCAAAGCCAAGTTTGAGGCTAGGTTCAAATCTGATGAAGATGCACATGCCTTGTTGGCTTAGCTTATGAAAATGAAGAAGGAACCCCATTAACGTATGTGAGACTTCATTGCTAAATTCAATAAGCTGAGGAATAGAATTCTTACAATTGCTCAGCTAACACTGGAGAATATTAAGTGCTTTTTAATCAACTCTCAACTTCCTAAAGTAATTTTTTTTGTTGAGGTGGGATGGTCCTATATATCTTTTTATAGCCCAAAATTTGGCTACTGAGGTTGAATAAGATCTTATCTTGGCAGGTAAGATCAGAAAAGATTCTAATAAAAATAAATTTTCCTCATTTGCTAAAAGTTCTTCCACGAGCACCATAGATCATATGGTGCAAAAGTTGGCAAATGAATTGCTAGCTCTGAAAAGAAAAATGTCACAAGGTATGTCTGCTCCTCCTTATCAAGATATGCCAAGAAGGATATTTCTCAATCATTTATATCAAGGTAGTGCTGCTAAAAATTAAGGATAATCCAACCATTTTCCTTCCACATAGGGGAAACTCGCCATTGAAGCAGCACCGGTCAACTCAGTAATTGGTTATCATGAAGCCAGACATGACCTCTCTTTCCAACCTGAGTTAGACCAAGAAGATGACGCTAATATCTTTGTGAAAGGAGAAGAATAATTAGTTGGTGACTCCAATATTAGTTTTTTGCAATACCAAGATGAAGCTAAGAAAAAAGGAGAAGTGTTTGATGGATCATATGTTGTCTTTACTAGGTACTAAAATTAGTTGACTCAACAAGATGATAAGGGAAATGTGGGAGAAGAACCTCAGCCAATAGTCTCAATTGCTAAATGGGGGAATTCATTGCCTTTCCAATCAAAAGACTCGGTGACCAATAAGAGAGTAAGTACCCCAAACCATCCTATACCTTCTACTTCTATTTCTCAGACCAGTGCCACACCTAATAAAGATCAATATGAGGTCCTTCCTTCCTTTATTTCTAGTTCATTCCAATTATTTGATATAATTGATCATGATAGAAAGACCAAGATTCAAATGACTAAAGTTGAGTACTTGCGAGCCAATCCTGAATAGTTTGATAGGTTGGTTGAATACATAAAAAAAATTGTCCCTACAGGACAAGATTTTTCAAAGATGACTCATGACTCTTCAAAGAATAAATCCACTCAGAATAATCTTATCACTACTCCTCCTATTGCCCTTGGGAAAATAGAACCTTTTTATGTTTCTCTTTTGATAAATGGTCATACATTGAGCAACTGTATAATAAACTTTGGAGCCTCTGACAATGTTATCCCTGCCAAGGTGGTAGATTCTCTTGGTCTCACCTTAACTAAGACTTTTGGTAGATGCTTCTCCATAGAAAACAAGCAAGTACCACTCTTGGGTCAAATCAAAGATGCCCAATTCGCATTCATGGCTTTTCCAGATAAAAAGATTAAAATGATAGTCTTGGTGGCCGATGTTCCAGCTTCCTATGGCATTTTGCTCAGATGAAATTTTTACAAGCATGTAGGTGGAGAGTTGAATATGGATCTATCTAAAGTAAGGATACCTATTAAAAGAGTCATGAAAAAATTACTTCCTGAGAAAGAGTCAAAATATATTGTCACCCAAACATCAGACCCTGAAGCTCAAATTTTATTTGAATCATCAGGAATAGGTAACTATTTTCTAACCACTGAAGATATTTTTAGCTCATAAAATGAAAGTTCTTGAAGTGACAATTCAAAAAATTCAAATAGAAAATTAGAAGAATTATTAGAGCAAAGTTTAGATAACAAAGGATCTTTCCTTACTAACGAAGATAAATCTTTGAAAAGATCACATTTTAATGATGTTTGGATTTTAGAATTTGATGGCAATTGCTCTTCTACTAGTTCTAAAGCTGAAATTGTTTTGATATCCCCTCAAGGGGATTTTTTTTTAATTCATATAAGTTACAGTTCAACAATACCAACAACACCGCCAAGTATGATTCTTTACTGCTTGGGTTGAAAGCTGCTCATGCTAAAGGTATTAAGATTCTTCATGCTCAGGGAGATGTTGAACTGGTGGTTATTTAGGTATGGAATCTATACCAAAATAAAAATGAAAGATTGCGACATTATCTCAATCTATTATGGGATTGTATTGAAGGTTTTGATGCTTTCAATATTTCTGCTATGCTAAGAGAATTCAATAATCATGTAGATTCATTGGCTGTCTCTGCAACTCTCATGGTTCTCCATAAAGATTTCAAAGGGGATAAGTACACTATTAACCTGGTCTTTTGACAAAGTGTACCTAATAATGCCAATCATTGATAAGTGTTTAATGATGACAATCAAATCATTACATTTTTGAAAAATATGGACAGCTTTAAGGAGCTTTATTTTGAAGGTAGCAAATCTCAACCACGAGAATCAGTTCTTGAAATAAATTTAAAAATTGGTGAAGAGTTTCTTCAACTCAAGAGGAATAAAATTCCAAAAAGTTTAGTTTCTCTTGAAAATTTATTTAATAAGCATGACAGGTATGTCAAGCAGCAACAAATAGATTCAAGTTCCTCCAAAGAGTTTGATCAAGTAGATTTGAGTATAACAAAAAATCCCAAAATGGTCAATATTGGGAATTGTTACACTTTGGATGAAAATCTAAAATTCATTGCTCTTCTTTGCCATTACATTGATGTTTTGGTGTATTTTTATATAATTTGAAATCCCTCAGCCCTAGAGAAATTTGGCACGAAATTCCTCTTAAAGTTGGGTCATTGCCTCACAAGTAGAAGCAAAGGCAATATAACCCCAAAATATAAGGTACTATCCTTTCTAAGATCTAAAAAATGCTGAATGCAAGAATTATTTTTCCAATCCATCATTCCACATGGATTGCTAATATAGTCTGGTGAGAAAAATGAGTAGAAAAATTTCTGTGTTGATTTCAAAAACTTAAATCAATCTTATTTAAAAGATAACTATCCCTTACCCATCATAGATCAAGTGTTGCAAATAGTGACTGGTTCAAAAATATTATCAATATTAGATAGTTTTTTTGGGTATAATCAAGTGGAATTCAATGAAGCAAACCAACATAAAACCACTTTCACTACACTGTGAGGCACTTTTGCATATCACAGAATGCCTTTTGTTCTGATCAATGCTGGCACCACCTTCCATAGAACAATGGATCTTGCCTTCAAAGACGTAATAGGGAAGTTTATTGTAATATATCTTAATGACTTGACCATTTTTTCTAAACATCATCCTGATCATGTGCATCATTTACAATAAGTGCTGGAATGCTGTTGGTGAAATGGTATTTCTCTTAATCTCAAAAAGTCAGTTTTTGGGGTTACAGAAGGTAAACTTTTCAGTCACATTGTATTCTGAGAAGGCATAAAAATTGACTCAAAAAGAGTCAAATCTATCCAAAATCTTACTCTTCTTGCTAGTAAGACTGCGGTTCATTTTTTCTTTATAAAGGTGAATTTTCTACGAAGATTCATTCCAAAATTTGTAGAGAAGACTTGTCATATTGTCGACATGATGAAGGGTAAAACCACTTTCCATTGGACTACAGAAGGCAAGTCAGAATTTGAAGATATCAAGAGAGTGATCACCCATGCCCTAATCCTAGTTTGCTCAGATTATACCAAAGACTTCATAGTATATAGTTACGCTTTTGAACATACACTTTCAGCCATTTTGGTCCAAAAAAATAAAGGTCTAGAATCTCCCATATCATTTATGAGCTATCCTCTCAAAGCTCATGAATTGAAACATTTGAACATGGAAAAACATGCTTATGCCATGATTAAGGCAATAAAGCATTTTAAATTCTATATCCTGAATTCACTATTGGGGATCAACCAACAATTTGATTACACTTATGAAAGCAATAAATCGTGTAATTAAATCAGATAGATAAGTAACTAGAATGATAAATAACAAAGAATAAGAGATACAAGAAACCACCCTAAAAACTTGTATTAAACTCTTTACAGAAGGAATACAATTAAAGAAACTTATTTTCTTCCACACCTCTCTCAGATGTACAGATCTCTCTCTAGATCTCTTTCCCTCAAGAGCTCTCTCTCTCTCAAGTACAATCAACTCCAACAACCTGAAATGATTCAATTCTGTACTATTCTTCAACATTCAATTCACTATAATGAGCTAAGAAGATCTATCCTAATATAGAATTAGAAAACTTGAGCATGCATTTACAACTAACAATTAAGCCTCTTGAACAAGGGCTCTAAAAATAGTCTTACTAATAATAGAGACGCGAACTTAAGACTATGACTTAATCTCATCATGCAAACACTCGATTCTGTCCTCAGAAATAGGTTTTTGGATGCACAGGTAACCGACCCCGGTTCCTACCTGCTTGCCTGTGACTGACGTCAGCCAATCTCTATCGACGTCAGCGTCTCCTGAACTGCTCTCGACCGACGTCAGTCGCTCCAGACCAATGCCGATGACTGTGTAAACCTACAACTATTAAAATGTGCTCCTTGGTGAAGCTTTTAGGCTCCACACCTTAACAATCTCCCACTTGGGGATAAACAGCTGCACTAGTACCTGTATAACAACATCTTCTAGCTCCTCCATCTTCAACTCAATTATGAAGACCAATAGAAGTTGAATGAAGATTCAACTTCTCCTTTGTAATCGGCTTGGTTAGCATATCCGCAGGATTCTTATCTGTATGGATCTTCTCCAGCTTCAACTCACCATCTTCCAATACTTGTCTTATGAAGTGGTACCTTAGCTGTATGTGCTTTGTTCTTGAATGAAAGGCTAAATTCTTAGCCAAATAAATTGCACTCTGACTATCACTGTATAATCTACAACTCTCTTGCTCCTTTCCAAGCTCTTCTATGAACCGTGTCATCCATATCATCTCTTTGCTATCCTCTGTGACTGCAATATACTCTGCTTCTGTAGTTGACAAGGAAACAACCTTTTGCAACTTTGATATCCAACGAACTGCCATTCCACCAATAGTGAAAAAATAACCTGTGGTGCTCCTCCTACCATCCAAATCACCTACCATATCTGAATCTACATAACCATGTAGAGAAGTATCTGAACCTCCATAACACAAGTGCCTACTGCTGGTTCCTCTCAGATATCTAAGGATCTACTGAACTGCTTTCCAGTGCTCCTTTCCTGGATTGGCCATATACTTACTTACAACTCCCACTGCTTGGGCAATATCTGGTCTAGTACAAACCATTGCATACATCAAACTCCCTACTGCGGAAGAATATGGAACTTTACTCATGTACTGTACCTCATCATGTGAATTAGGACATTGTTCTTTACTCAACTTAAAATGTCCAACCAAAGGTGTGCTTACTAGTTTTGCATCCTGCATATTGAATCGTTTCAACACCTTGTTCACATAATCCTCTTGAGACAATATTAACCTGTGATTTTTCCTGTCTCTCTTAATGCTCATGCCAAGGATTTTCTTTGCTTCTCCCAAATCTTTCATGGCAAACGTTTGAGCTGATTTCACCTTAAGCTCAGAGATATCCTGCATGTGTGATCCTGTAACCAGCATATCATCTACATACAACAATAGAATAATATATATACCATTATCTAATCTCTTAAAATACACACAATGGTCAGATTGACACCTACTGTAGCCATGCTTAGTCATAAACCTGTCAAATCTCAAGTACAACTGTCTAGGAGCTTGCTTGAGGCCATACAAGCTTTTCTTCAATCTGCACACTAACTTCTCCTTACCTTTGACCTCAAATCCTTCTGACTATTCCATATATATTTCCTCATCCAAATCTCCATGAAGAAATACTGTCTTAACATCTAGCTGCTCAAGATGTAAATCCTCAATAGCAACTAAAAACAATACAGTCCATATAGAAGTCATTTTAACAACAGGAGAAAAAATCTCACCAAAATCAATACCTGGCTTTTATGCAAATCCTTTCACTACCAATCTGGCCTTATATCTCATCTGTCCATTCTCACCTTCCTTCAATCTATAGGTCCATCTATTCTTCAGTGTCCTCTTACCAGCTAGCAATTCAACCAAATTCTATGTTTGGTTCTCTTTCAAGGACTTCATTTTCTCAACCATGCCATGCTCCCACTGACTCTTGGACTCCACCTGTATTGCTTCTTCAAAACTCTCTGGTTCTCCACCATCAGTTAGCAATAAATAGAATAATGAAGGGGAATATCTAATTGGAGTCTTACTTACCCTTTCTGACCTCCTGATGGGCATTTGAGACTCATCCACAACACGCTATCTGCCCAAATTCTTTGACAGTGACCGACCTCGATCACTTCCAATCCTATAACTGGTCGACGTCAATTTTGCCTGACTGACATCGGTTCTTGTCTTGCCGACGTCAGTCTCTGTATGACCGACATTAGTTTTTATCCTGCCGATGTCAGTTCTTACCTTGCTGATGCCAGTCTTTGTGTTTTCCTGCAAGTGATTATTTCTTCTTCCCGTGAGCTCATTTTAGATTCTCACCTCGTCTAATTCTCCATTGCTCTACCCAGATTGATTCAGCTTCTTCAACTGATCACTATACATCACTTTTTCATTGAAAACAACATCATGGCTCCTAATTACCTTATTAGTTCCTAGATTCCAAAATCTGAAACTGAAATCATTAGAGCCATAGCCAATAAATGTGTACCTCATAGATGTAGCATCCAACTTCTTTCTATTTTCCTTATCAACGTGCACAAAGGCTTCACAACTAAAAACTTTGAGAAATGAGAGATCTACCTTTTTACCTATCCATGCCTCTTCTAGAATTCCACCATCCAGAGCTGTAGAGGGTCCTCTGTTAATTAGGTACACTACAGTATCAACAGCTTCTGCCCAAAACTCTAAGGGCAAACTAGCATGCAATCTCATACATCTTGCACGCTCCACAATTGTTGTGTTCATCCTTTCAACAATTCAATTCTACTAAGGTGTCCTTGAAACCATCCTTTGCCTGCAGATTCCATGCATATAACAATACCAGTTAAACTTATAGCTGTAGAACTCACTGCCATTGTCAGATCTCAGGCACTTTAATCTCCTACCTGTTTCATTCTCAACCATAACTTTCCAAATCTTAAAAGTCTCAAATACATCAGATTTCTTCTTAATACAATAGATGTAGATAATACAAAAGGAGAATTATTAGTAACACAATTACATAAATAGAGAGTACCTACTCTCTTCCCTCTGGCCATAACAAGTGCACCCTTGGTCACCTTCCAAGATTCAGCTCTGAGAGTTACTGTACAACCCTCATCCCCTAACTTTTCTGCAGAAATCAAATTCTTCTTCAAGCTAGGAACATGCATAACATCTCTCAACAACCATGTGTTGCCATTCTGTATTTTTAACTGCACTTTACCTTTGCCAATAATTTTACAAGGCTCATCATCCCCTAAATACACTATTCCAAAATCTCCATGGATATAGTCACTAAAATATTCTCTATTAAGGGTAGCATGAAAAGATGCACCAGAATCTAACACCCAAAATTCTATATTATTGTGCAAAGAGAATATTAAAGCATCTTATGCAATACCTGCAACCTTTGCTTCTTCTTTTCCTTCATGCTGATTGTCCTCCTTAGGCTTTAACCAACAATCTCTACTTATGTGCCCCATCTTTCCACAATTCCAACATTGTGGCTTCCTGCCATTTCTGGATTTGGATCTACCTCTCACCTTAGACTTAGATCTTGATCTCCCTTTTTTGCTCTTCTCTTTTTGCCTTCTCCTGCTCTCAAAACTTAAAGCATTCCCTGATGTTTCTTCTATGCTTTTCCTGCGAATTTCCTCATTCAAGATAACAATAACAACATCCTCTACTTTTAAAATATTTGAAGCAGATGCAGTATTACTAACTGTCATTATTAAGCTATGCCAACTTTCAGGCAAAGAACATAATATTAAAAGATCTTTAATTTCATCATCAAACACAATATTGATTGAACTTAATTGATTTACAATTCCATGGAAATCATTCAGATGATTAGATATAGATCCACCTTCCTGCATACGCAAATTAAATAACTGCTTCATAAGATATACCTTATTAGAAGCTGAGGGTTTTTCATACAAATTTGCTAAAGTAGTCATTAACTCTACCGTAGACTTTGCCTGTGATAAATTAGATATCACAGTAGATGCTAGACTCAGTTTTATAAACCCCAGAGCCTTTCTATCAAGAACTTCCCATTCTTCATCATCCATGTCTGTGGGCTTCTTTGCAATCCCACCTAACGGTAAGTATAGATCTTTCTGATACAGATAATCCTCTATTTGCATTCTCCAATGTTGATAATTTTTGCCATTGAACTTCTCCATTCTCAGTTTATTTTCTTCTGCCATTGCTTCTCCCACTCAAACAAAAATCTCTACAGAAACCCTTGTGAGTAACCTGTAATCAATACACACTACACAGATCTGAACCACCTGTTAGTGAACCTGAGCTCTGATACCACTTATTGGATATCAAGCTCTAAACCTACAACCTAGCTCTGATACCACTTGTTGGTATCAAGCTATGAGCCAACAACCTTGCTCTGATACCACTTGTTGGGGATCAACAAACAATTTGATTACACTTATGAAAGCAATAAATTGTGGAATTAAATCAGAGAGATAAGTAACTAGAATGATAAATAGGAAAGAACAAGAGATACAAGAAACCACCCTAAAAACTTGTATTAAACTCTTTACAGAAGGAATACAATTGAAGAAACTTCTTTTCTTCCACACCTCTCTCAGATGTACAGATCTCTCTCTAGATCTCTTTCCCTCAAGAGCTCTCTCTCTCAAGTACAATCAACTCTAACAACCTGGAATGATTCAATTCTGTACTGTTCTTCAACATTCAATTCACTACAATGAGCTAAGAAGATCTATCCTAATATAGAATTAGGAAACTTGAGCATGCATTTACAACCAAAAGTTAAGCCTCTTGAACAAGGGCTCTAAAAATAGTCTTACCAATAATAGAGATGCAGACTTAAGATTATGACTTAATCTCATCATGCAAACACTTGATTTTGTCCTCGGAAATAGGTTTTTGGATGCACAGGTAATCGATGCCAGTTTTTGCCTGCTTGCCTATGACCGACGTCAGCCGATCTCTGCCGACATCGGTGTCTCCTAAACTACTCTTGACCAACGTCGATCGCTCCTGACCAACGCCGGTGACTATGTAAACCTGTAACTGTTAAAATGCACTCCTTGGTGAAGCTTTTAGGCTCCACACCTTAACATTCACATACTATTTTTTGGTGCTTGATACAATAGTGAAGTCCATTCTAACTCAACAAGAGTTTGGCACTAAAAGGGGCAATTAGATTGCTAAGATTTAGGAGTTTTATCTTGATATGAAACCTACCAAGCTTGTGCAGGGAAAAGGTCTCTGCCAATTGATTATTGATAACATACCAAAGGAAATAGGACATGAAGGAACTGAGATCAAAGATGTGCCTACAGTGCTCTTCGTCACTACTACTAATAAGTGGTATTCTAATATCACTCATTTTATTACATATGGTGAGTGCCCCACCCATCTATCCTACAAAGAAAAATGAAATGTTAAGTTAAAGGCTCCTAATTATGTCTTGTGGGACAATGGTTTGTACAAAAGAAGCCTTGGTGGGGTGTCTCTTCATTGCGTCGATAAGGTGAAACAAAGTAAACTTTTGGAGTCCTATAATTTTGCTTGTGAAGGATTTTTTTTGCACTAGTGATGGCTCACAAGATTTTATGAGCTAGATACTATTGGCCTACACTATTTCAAGATACACACTCTTGAGTACGTAGGTGTGAGTTGTGTCAATAGTTCATTGTGAAACCTAAATTGGCCACATTATCCCTCAAGCCAGTAGTGATTGAAGAACCATTTCAACAATGAGGTATTGATTTCATTGGCACTGTGAACCCATCCTTGAGTGTTGGGCATGACTATTTTCTCACCGTGATAGATTATTTTACCAAATGGGTGGAAGCCATTCCAACTAAGCATGCTACTTTAGAAGTGGTATGTAATTTCCTCAAAGAAAATATCATCTCCCAATTTGGGGTCCTAACTAAGACTGTAATAGATAATTCTACTTGTTTCTATTTTCATGAGGTTACTAAGTTTTGCTACAATTATGGGATTATTCTTTCCCACTCTTCCAACTATTATCTACAAGGAAATGGTCAAGCAAAATCAAGCAACAAAAATCTAGTTACTATTATCAAGAAACTGGTAGATGATAATCAGAGAACTTGGCATAAAGAATTATTCGATGCTTTGTGGATAGAGAAAATTACACCCAAGAGGGCAATAGGTATGTCACCATTTCAAATTCTGTATGGTTTGAATGAGAAAATACCAATCACCCTAGAACTACCAGCACTAAAGTTGGCAAAGGCAATTGAAGTTCAAGTTTTTAAAAATTCTATTGACAAAAGGATCATATGCCTAACCAAACTAGATGAGCATTGAACTATGGTAGTGGACCAAATTACTGCACATCAAAATTAGGTAAAGAAACTCTTTGAAAAAAGAGCAAGGATTCACAATTTTCAGATTGGAGATCAAGTCTTGTTGTGAGACAAGAGGAGAGAACCAAAAGTAATGCACGAAAAATTTGATTATTTATGGATAGGTCCATTTACCATTCATTAGGTCTATTGTGAAAATAACTTCTTTCTAGTATATCAAGATGGAACACCATTCTCACTGCCTTACAGTGGGCAACATCTGAAACACTTCAATCCTTGAAGTATTATATGAGTTCATTTGTATATTTGTATAGTCTTACGTTTATTTTTTTTATTTAGTTTTTTGTGTCTTTTTTTTGTCTTAGCTTGACTCTATGGCCCAATGGCCTGGATGAAGGCACTTAGAGACTAGTTTCTACTCCCATCGATCATTTCAAGGTTTGATTGATGAAAGTTCCCTAATAGGAGCCAACTATTGTTCCCAAAATTAGCTATGCTCATTTTTAGAACAACCCCTATAAAAATTGTCTATTTCACTCTAAGTTCATCTTTTGAGATAAACTTCTCTTGATCTAGAGCGTAATCAACTAACTCCTTGAAAAGT
This sequence comes from Torreya grandis, assembly GCA_037957365.1. NCBI lineage: Eukaryota > Viridiplantae > Streptophyta > Pinopsida > Cupressales > Taxaceae > Torreya > Torreya grandis. The sequence continues at coordinate 2,068,420 of JARHVA010001528.1, forward strand.
TTATGACCTTTCCTCGTTATGATTTCTCAAAAAATATGAAATTCATTGCGGTCTCGATGCAATCAGAACGTCAAGTTTTTGATAAATTTTAAGTAGTATTTCTAGTTTACATGCAAGAGCAGCATTTTTTGCCGCCCTTGCATGTTATTTTTTGTTCACATGCAAGAGTGGTATTTTTTGTCACCCTTGCATGTTGTTTTATACTCAGATGCAAAGGTGGTGATTTTCACTGCCCTTACACCTTTTCTATGCAAGTGTGGTGAAAATCACCACCCTTGCACTTCTAGTGCCTCCCTGCAAGGGCAACAATTTTTGATGTTCTTGCATATTTCTTCTTCTTCATCATGTAGAGGCAACCATTTTTTTTCCCTTGTATGATCTTAGTTTATGCACACTGTAATTATGATTGCACACATCAAGTGGTTGACGTTAGCTTTGCCCCTTTTAAATGCTGATTTGAGACTCATTTGATTCATTCCAAGTTGTTTGATCCTCCTCCCTACAACTGTTCAACTGAGCGTGCTAGTGGGATTACAATTTTTCTAGCTTCAAGTGTGGGATTTTGATTTAACAGGTAGGTCTTGTGTTCTTTTCTCTTTTTTTTCTTCCTCTTTTCTTTACAAAATTTGGTTTTTACCCATTCTCCCTTTTATGTTTTATGTTTTATTTGTTTCTTCTTATTTTTTCTCCTCCCCCTCCTCCTCATTAGGGGTGAAAGCCTAAAAAACCCTAAAAACCAAAATACCATTTCTATTAGTGTAATGGTAGCAAAAATTGCTGCTCTTACACAAAACTGAGATAACAAGTGTAAGGGTGGCAAAAATTGCCACCATTACACTATCCCTTGCTATTTGTGCAAGGGCAAAAAAAATTGCCTCCCTTACACATTTTCAGCCCATGTGCACGAGTGGCAAAATTTTTTACCCATTCACAAAGTACATGCAAGGGTGATAATTTTTGCCACCCCCACACAAATAAACTTTCCTCTACATGCAAGGGTAGTAATGTTTGCCGCCCCTGCATACATTCCCTCAAAAATCTTAACTCTAAGAAATTTTGAAATTTCATTTTTCTGAGCCCGCTTCCCTTTGACTTTCCTACCTGCTCATACCTTAGCCATTTCAAGTACATTCCCATGGTCATGATCACCAACATACAGTTTTCTCAAATTGCCATTTTTTTTTTTGATTACACGATCATGATTTTTGTTGCAATTTCTTTCAAGTATCCTTCTTCATCGACATCCTTTTGACAAAAGTTCTTCCAGATGACTGAAGTTTCTCCAAAAATATTGAAGACAATGAAGTACAAGTATCAAGGTGTCTCTCCAATCACCTTAGTTACTTCTAATGTCGATGACATTAGGGATACAAAAATCAGTCATGTAGATATGGCTAAGTTCATGGAAAGAAATAGATCAAGAAATCCCAACCATGAAATGAAGAAGATTATTGAGAGCAATATTCATCTAGTGTTTACTTTTCTTGTAGCAGCTCACAACATAGAGTTCATTCTCTAGTGCACTCAATTTTATAATAAGGATACCAGGTCTGTGTTAGATGCTAGTGGTAATATTATGATTAGATTGGAATCTGAATTCATCGACAAAGTGTTCATGTGCCCTCCCGCTACTGAAGTATTAAAGCTCAATTTTTTTAAAGCACAAAGGGAGTATGACAAAGATCTCAAAAGAGTGAAGAAAGTAATCAATAATAGATGGCTTAAGACTCCAAGGGTGAACTTGTCAAGATGGCCATGGAGATTTCCAAAGAGTGATTTTATAGAAGAAGTCAGTGCCCTGATCACCCTTCTTAGTAGGGTAAGAGGTTTACCTTCTTCCTCACTATTTCATAAATGGATGCACCCTTTCATTAAGATAATTCTCCAAGGCAAACAAGTCATTTTTTGGGGAGAACAAATCAACAATACTCTACATGAGCAATTGATGAAGGTATCCACTACCTCCAAATTCTATATGACTTCATACCTGGTATTTATTGTGACGTCAATGAGAACCTTCCTAGGTTTGACATCAGAAGGAGACAGGAGGGTAACCCCAGCATATTAATATTACTCTCAATTGAAATTGAAGGGTTCTATCCATCATTTTAGGAGGGTAAATGATTCTTTCTTCACAATATTTTTATGTCTCTTTGATCCCCAATTAGAACAAAAAAGAATGTTAGATGAAGCCTAGACAGTTGTGAATGACTTCAGATGTAAGTTCTTGTAGTTCCCTTATTTTTCTTATCTATGGGTTGGATTTTTACAAGGTCATCCTTATATGCTTCCAAGATTCCCTTCAAAAAAATTGGTCTTGATGGAGCTATCTAGGCAAATTATTATGGTACACAAAATCAGATGGAACTCAAGAAACCCAATTTTAGGTTCCCGATTGAAATTGATAGGTTCTCAGTATTGACTGCTGGAAAAGTTAGAGTTATGGAGACTAAAATGCAACTCGTAACCATGAACCATTTCAAAAACAGACCAAACTTTGACTATTGAGGCATAAAGGACATAATCAAGAGGAAGACCCAGTTTCACGAGCCTATGATCGAAGATGTTTGGGTTGATTTGAGGACTGCAGAAGATGTCAAAAAAATGGACTATAGTAGATTGTCTCTTAAGCAGATATAATATTTGGGACTCACTGATATCTCTGAGAATCTAGTGGATGATGGGGATTTTATCAATAGTAGATACCATACTAAATAGATCACCAATGTCCCTCTTCTCCCAACCCAATGGTCCTAGAAGGAGTTGACTTCTTTGAGGAAAATGTTCAAACCAATATTGGCAAACACCAATGATTGGTTAGTGAATAAGGGAATCACCTTGAAAGAGTTCATCATAGGATAAAAAGTTGAATTTTAAGATGAAACAAGGAGAAGGGTGGAAAATAAGATGAATAAAAGTGATGTCCCTACTTCTGATAGGCCACATAAGCCTAGGATTATCTTCATGACAAAGAAGTCACAAGTTGTAGAAAAAGATCTAGGAACAACAGATATGGAGGGTGAAAAGCAAAAAACTAAAGAACTAATATTAGAGCAAATGAAGACTGATGATAAGCCCACAAATCAACAAGAAAAGGAAACTCTATCTCTGTAAGAAGGTGTACAACCAAAAATGAGAATTTCTTCTTCCCTGCCTAGCACACCTGTTGTAACTCCTTCACCTATTTCTCCAATTAGTGTTCCCTCTTCTGGAGCTGCCTCTCCTTCCAAAATTATTTTTGATGACCCTCAAGGTGTTTCTAGATATATTCTTCATCCTCAGGGTCAATCTCCAATTTGTCATCTCCATCTTTTGATATCAGAGATAGTTCTGCTTTCGATCATTTAATAAAATGTGCAGTTCTTATTGATACTCCACCCATTGTTTCCACCACTGGTGTAGGTACAAATATAGTAACCCTAACTACGGAGATTGATACTAATGTAAGTACTTCTACCCTCCCACCTTGGTTGTTGACTTATACACCCAAAAGGAACAAATAGGCCTTCTCCCTAGATGACTTCGATTTCAATAAAATGGTGTCAGTAAAAGTCAAGACTCCCAAAAAGCTAAAAATTCTTTCAAAAATGATTGAGGATAAAGGGTAAATTTTTTTGAAAATAGAAAAACATCCATAGGATGCAACTCTTGAAAATTTTGATGTAAATGACTACTCTATCTCTCGAATTGAGTTAGGAAAGGTAACTCATGAAAGCACTAAGAGTGATATGCAGTTAGCTATGGACATCTTGGTTTAGAAGTTTGATAGAGAAAGAGAAATGAAGGACCATTATAAAGCAATGGTGGAACAAGTGACTATGGTAATAAGGAGAATAACTTTCACTCTAGAAATAGTAACTCCAGAGGCTATCTCCATAGATGACCCCATGATTCAAAAAGCAGAAAGGACCTATCTCAAGGGAAAAGTACTTGAGGAGTACTTGGACAAGATGCATACACAAGAAATTTCCTTGCTCATGGAGTTGTCTAAGAAAATGGGTAAGATGAAGAAAGTGAGCAAAAATGGATGATCTTATCAATATCATTTCTCAAGATATTGAAAGCATAAAAAAGTATCTTGACAAGTGGATGTATATGAATAAGTTTAAAATAAGCACCCTACTATCAATTGGCATCATTGTTGATAGAGACTCTTATACTAAGACTAAAGAAACATTGATATATAGGAGTTGGGTGCTTAAGGAATTGATCAACGACCTCAAATCATCAAAGGACCTCAGTGAACAAAGTGACATCAGTATTTTACATAAATTAGAGGAACTGCCTTGCAAGCTTACGTCATAAGACAACTATTTCCTTTCAGCAGAAGAAATGGTTTAGGAATTTAAAGATATGTTTTAAAAGGAATTTGAAGATAAATAATTATCGGTAGCTTCTGTGGAAAATATACTGGATAATCAGTTAACTTTGGATAATATAAAAACTAGGTTAACTAGTCATGCAAAATCGGTCATAGTAGTGAGAGATGCCATAGGGCGAAGATGATTTTCAAGAATACTATTACTCTAGACAGTATCAAGATACAAGCAACTATCACCATGTATGATGCTCATGTAAAGAAAGATGGGGCTATAAATTGAATCAACTTTCCTTTGATTTAATTTCCATTTTTTCAAAACGCACTTTTGTAACTGCTTTCAACATTTGCACATGTACTTTTGTCATGTGTAATTACATGTAAAAATATGGAATGTCCAAGGTCAACAAAGACTCCTACCTTTGACTAGGTCAAAATATTTAAATCTTTTTTAAATTCTCAAGGCTTCTCCCTATAAATAAAGAGAGCCTCTTTTGTAATACATATACCTTTTGGTGATTAGAAGTGAAAACTTTGCCCAAATTGAGATGCCTTTTGAGACTTTGAGCTCAAATTGTAAATCATATTTTCTTGAATGAATGAGAAAGTGGGTGACTTTTCAAACTTCGTGTTGGAATAACTTGTGTTATTTAAGAAATTATTCTTATGTCTTTTTTCCTAATAATATCTCATCTATTTGATTAAATAAATAGAGTGTGTGGAAATTATCTGGAAGGTGTTCTGAAGTTAATTATGAAGACTTTGTGCTACTATAATTACCTTTAGTTTGTGTTTCTTATGTTTTAGTGAAAAGGGTATTAGAAAGGCTTTGCACTACTTTTATCCTTTGTGATCTTATACTTTTTTATAGTTTTTAGTGGAGACTTTGAGTTGTACTTCATTCTACTATTATATACATTATAAATTAGTAAGGGAAGCAACGAAAGACTTTGTGCTTTTGTGGGTTTCTCATGGATCCAGTTACTACCCAGAAATTTTTTCTACTATTTATTGGACATTATTTCTGAAAGAAGATTGATTTCAGTTATTACACAAGAATTTTCCTTTACCTTGTGAACATCATCTATGAAAAAAGAGAGATGGATGGCATGATCTCACCCCTAAGTCTATTTTTAGTTTATATTAGCATATTATAGTTTATAGGGAGCCTCTCCTTGCTGAGAAGAGAGATTTATCTCATTATGCTATGGTTGATATACCCATTTTGCCTTCAGTTAGTTGATGACAAAATTTTCACCCAACATGTATGATCAACTCTTTTTCCTTAGCCATGAGTTCCCTTAGTATGGCCTCAGATACAATATTAAGATGAAACATGCAAATCTCTAATTAGATGTTATATTTGAGGCCACCCAAAAATAGGTCAATCAAATTTTACTCAATGATGTCAACCACATATAAGGAGATATTATAAAATAGATGAATATAGTCATTAATAGTCTCGATCTAACATAACTTGGCTAGCTAATTGAATTAGTTTTTAAAGAAATTATTAAGATAGTGGAGCTACAACTCTTCAAAACAAAACTGACCATGAAATTGGGACATCCTTCTTTTTATTTTGAGCACATAACCAATGATACCAAATGAATGGCTCAAGTTATTGATATAGAGAGACCACTATCACTTTTTGATAACATAGAGTCTAATGTAGATCAAATAAATTTTCAATTTGAGTGAGCTAGGGGAGTGGATCATTACCATTAAACTTGGGAAGCTCCATTTTTGGCATCAACAACTTAGGGCCATTATTGGTGTTGGTATTTTATTGGTGTTGGTATATTTGTTACCATTAATCCTTCACACTACCTAGGTCCCCTGTGAACCCTATAATGTCCCCTTAAACTGTATCAAAATAATCTTTTTTCACTATGCCCTATAACTTTGACTTAAGTTGGTGAACTACCTCTAAAATACATAGATCATAGGTTCTAGACTCCATGTCATCCTTATGAGGTTTTTTTTGAGTTTATTTCCCTTTCTTGCATCTATGAGTGTTTGGACCAGCCATGCACAAACTCTAGGAGGATTTTAACCCCCCAAAAAATGTACTAGTGGAATACACCATTGTGATCATCTCACTGAGATGAATCCAACTACTACTATTGTGAATAAGGGTGAAAATTTTGGCTCAAAAAAATGTATCAATAGAATATACCATTGTGATCATCTTACAAAGATGAATCTAATGACTGCTGATTTTCACAAGATAAAAAAACTTCCAAAGTTTTTTACTAGAAAAAATATTAAAAAAAAAAAAAAAAACCTCGTGAACAAAACTGTGGGGGTGAAAAAATTCATTTCCTCTTGGATCACAAGTTATGTTTTTTTAGGATGTTAGATTAAAAAAAAAAACTACACTATAGAAACTTACCCAAATCAAAGCTCAGATACCACTTGTAAGGAAATTACTTAGATGATTCACAACAATAGAATTATATATCATATAATTAAAATCATAATAAGTATATCCATATAAAAAATTATGATTAAGCCACTTCAAGGGGGAAACGTCCATAACAATGCAATAAAAATATAATTCACAATATGATGACAAAAGACTAACCAATACCTTCTATATACACTCTACGTAACCATGGTTATTCTATAAGTTGACCATACTAAAAACATTGAGAAATACACAAGCTGATATGAAGGTGTGTAAGCCACAAGTTGGCCACACATATCCATAAACACACTATAGGTTAAGGGTGTAGCATTAAAATTGATACATCACCATGGATATAGTTCAACAATGTGTGATTCTATTAGTCTCAATCGACACTTGTGGGAAGTGGAATGTCAATATAATGGCTAGGATTTTTGGTGTTTATGGCAAGTAGAATGGTAAGATGAAAAGTAATCCTCATAGAAGATACTCGGAGAACTTATGTGATGCTAAAGTAATCATCCTAAAAAATTATGAAAGAATCACAAATATATTCAAACTAATTATTAAAGAGTGTGTAACTAATGTTGTAACATTCTAAAATGTATTATGATTTTGAAGTTGATTTTGACTCAAATGACTTTGAATCTAATGTTGAGACTAGCGTTTAATTCTACTTCTAATGTTAAATATGATATCAGTTCAAAAATAAACCTTGAATTTAATGATTCTTCTTTTTCTAGTGTTACAACAAAGATGTTATCTTGAATGTTTGGTATTGGATGAGTAATAACTTGTGGTTGAACAATGGTATCTTTAAAAATAGGATCATCCAAGAAGGACTCAATAAATATTAGCTTGTCAAAGTGAGGTTTCCAAATAAAAGTGAAGTGGCCAATAGGCAACTCCATAGAGACTGTCTTGTCAAAGTGAGGCTCCTTAAATATAAGGAAATGGTCTAAGGGAAACTCCACATAGACTGACTTGTCAAATTAAAGCTCCTTAAGAAAAAGGAAAGGGTCAAATGGTGATTCAATACAAGTTAAGAAATCAAAAATAGGTATTTTAACAAAAATATCATAGATTGGTTAGTTGTCTTAGCATTGGATTAAATTTTTTGTAAAATATCTATTTTGAACAGATTTTGGTATTTAAATGATGGCTCTTGGAGAGATAATGATTAGATCTAATGTGGTTTGAATACTGGCTTGGATTTTATAAAATGGGGGAAGTTTGGCAATGGATGAATAATGACCTACAATTTGATAATGGGATCTTTGGAAATAGTTTCATCTAATATGAGATTAACAAAAAATGGCTGTGGATCCAGGATGGTAATTGTAATATGTCTAGTGGCCATTGCACAACCTTTTAAAGATAATGAGCAACCAAAATTGGAAAAAAGGGGGGAAAGACCTAGAATGGAATCCTTGGGCATTACAGGGTTTGGTTGTTAACAAAAACCAAAAGAGGAGGGCCTAGAATGGTAATCTTTGGGCACTCTAAAGTTTTGTTACTAACACATGAAAGAGTTATCAAAACTCTTCAACCAAGATCTTTTTAAGAGCTCATTATCACAGCCATTGATGTTTCAACATACACTCAAAGAAGAAAACCAATTGAAAATAAAATCATTTATTATACATAAAAAGAGATATGCATATTATTACAAAGCATGTATATTACAATGTAGAGTCCTTGTTTAAAGAGGCAAGGCAAACCAAGATTCAAGCTAAACTAATTAATGTGGGATAAATCCTCACATAGGACAAAACTAGGTAAAGACTAATAACCTAGCTAGAACCTATAAAACATGAATAATAAGATAATCTAACTCCCCACTCAAGTAAATTTAGGGGATAACATTAGATGATTCAGTGTGAAGCCACATGTCCCTATAGATGTCAATCCATCTTGTAAGAGTACATGGATGTCAAGTCATTATAACTGCCATGTCAAAGTAAAAATGGTGTTGAATATGAGGATCATTGAACACAAACACTGTGCTCCAAAGTAATAGGTAAAATGATGAACCCAAAGAATCATCTCTTGAACACCCTCCAATAAGATGGTGATAAGTGACCACAAAGACAGTGGAGCTACCACATTAGTGTCACTAGTGGGAATACCACATTGGTGTCACTATAAGAATCATAAACAAGACCATGGAGTCAAGTACAAATCCTCATATAGGTTCTAGAAAATAAAGTGCTTGAAGAAGATACCCATGTACAAAGGAGAAATCCAAGAAACACTCAAAAGAGTGAAAAATATAAATAACTCTCAAAGTGGAGAAAAAGAGAAAAAACCCATAGGAAAATTCCCCCCTCCCCAAAGAGAGAAAAGAAGAGAGAGCTAGAAATCTTCCCAAAGATGATGTTGAAGAAGTTTTCACTATCAATACTTACAAGTCAAAAATAAAATCAATTTACATGAGTGATCTGGATCCACTACTCGATCACAAAAATAACTGACACTGGGCTTCACTAGAATATATTCAATCAAGAAGACTTTTAGTGGTGATGAAAGTACAAAAGAGTAATGCATGTGTAAGGAATGATTAACACTAAAGAAGAAGAATATACACACCCCCTATATTGTTGACTGGGTGGAGTGGAGAAAAAAAGTCTACATGAGTGGTTTGAATCTACTACTTGAATACCGAACAAGCTAACATTGTATACATTAGAATAACTCCATGTCATGCAGAAAGAGACAAGCAACTGAAGAAGTGAAAAGGTGCCAATAATAGAGAATACAAATACATGAAGGAAGACATTTGGATTTACCATAATAGCTCTAAATGAGGAGACTATTGACCTATCAAATAAACCATCAAGAGAGATGCTCCAAAAATAAAGGAGTGAAAAAATATGTCTCCATAGAAAAAGGTGAGGTGCTAAGGAAGTGGCCTCGAGGAGACATGACACAAAATACCAGTGTGTCAAAGTAATAATACATGTCATGGGATTATGGAAGAGTGTGTAAAATGGTGAAAAGATCCATAATTTATTTAAACACATAGAAAAATATCAACAACCAAAAATAACTTGTAAAGTATATACAAAAGGATGTCAAGCTTAACCAAAAATGTATCTGAGATAGTGTATGTGTAAAGTAAAATGTAGGGCCCATAACAAAAGAAACCCCTTTGTAGTGATAATGAGAACTCAAGAATATGACATTGGACTCAGCTAAAAATGCATCCATGAGTGTAACAATGATAGAAATTTAGTCTAGAAGAACCAAGAAGGAAGTTTGTGTTGCTTATGAGGGGGTCTAACCTCCTGCTAGACTAGACCTCACCCTCTGATATTTGATAAATAAAAGAGATAAGGTAAATGTAATATAATAAATATTACCGAAATAAATGCTCATAAAAATTCAAATTTGTCACCATTAAAATGTCATCATAAATCGTAACAAAAGCAACACAACTAATGCGAAGAGACCCTCCAGAATGTGTCACTTTATATTTTAGTGAATTTTAAAATATAAATTGAACCAATTCATGGTAAATGAAAAAATATGAACTTTTGAAAAAGATGGTGCTCAATTTTGAGCTACCAATCAAAAGTTATTAAATAATTAATTTCTCATAAAATTTTAAAAAAAGTACTGTGACTAAGGTGGACCTAACATTCTAACCACTCATTGGAACTGTAATGGAACCAAGAATTTACTCAAACCAATTGAAATCAAAAAATAATTTTTCAGTGACCCCTATGTGTGTGCAAGTGAAATTGACTCCATTTTAAGGAAAAAATATAGCTTGTAAAAGAAATAATGTATGAACAACTGTTAAGCAAAAAAATAGCAGTTTGTGCATGTAAAAAACCTAAACGTTTAATGATAATGAAACATGATGTGAGGCAAATGTGGAACCTTGGATATGAAAATAGACCATGAACTGATGACATACCACATGGATATTTGATCAAGGCTAGATCCACAATGGTGTAATTGATAGTAAGGAATGGATATATTTTATAAGTTGAGATGCAAATCTTCCAATGAGCATTACCTCAATTAAAAAATAGTCATGAAGACAAACATTGGTGAATGCAAAATTACGAAACAACTTTTCCAGTGCTTCAACATAAATCCAGCTAGATGTACAGATCCACCAAAAAATCCAACCCTTTACATCTTGCAAGCCTCCAAACATGAATTATCCCATAAGGGGAGTTTTACATGATCCGTTATGTACAATATAGCCATGGAATCTAATCTAATGAGCAAATAGTGAATGTTGTTTAAGTCTAAAATAATGTGATAGGAGATAAACCACCATGCACAGTCTTTTGACACTGCAAGAATGATAAAACAAACCAAATGAGAAGTAAAAGAATGGTCTTTTGAAGCAAAATATATGTCAATGTCATACTACAATTAGAGAAGGATTAAACCATAGATCTATGTGAATAATGGCCATGATACCAGAATGCATCAATAACCAATAAACTACACAATCTTCAATAAAAAAGGTTCAAAGTCTATGTGAACCCCTAGATGTATAGCCTCCAAAAAGTAGATCTAAAGTTGAATAAGAGAAAAAACATGACCAAATCAGATGTACAGGTAGTGAGGTGAACCAAGATATGACCAAAAAACTAAGAAAGATCATGATTTTTGACAAAAAATCAACAAACAAATATATATTTGATATTTTATTAAGGAGTATACAAACTGTACTACAAAGCCCAAAATGATAAATAGGAGATTAAATAGGTATACGACCCAAACAAATTATAAACAAGACAAGCTGAGTAGTGACTCAAGGAGACCACTCTGATAGCATGAAAGATTTTTCAAAACTCATCAGCCATGATCTCTCCAAGAGTTCATTAGTGCAGCCATGATGTTTTAACACACATTCAAATAATTAAACCAATTGAATACAAAATCAATTGTTACATAGAAAAAGAGATATGAAAAAGATTACAAAGCATGTATACTAAAATTTAGAGTCATTGCTGAAATAAGCAAGACAAAACAAGATGCAAGCTTAACTAGGTAATTTGGGATAAATCCACACATGGGACAAAACTAGGTAAATACTAATAACCTTTCTAAAACCTAACAAGCATGAGTAATAAGATACTGTAATAACGTGAGCCAAAGGAGGGTCTGGAATGGTAATCATTAGGTGCTATGAAGCTTGGTCTATAATGTTGGTCAAATGAGAAAGGCCTAAAATAGTAATCCTTGGGTGTTATAGAGTTTGGTTGCTAATGTAGGCCAAAGGAGGAGGGCCTAGGATGGTAATTCTTGGGCACTATGGAGCTTTGTTGCTAACATAGGCCAAAGGAGGAGGACCTAAAATGGTAATATTTGGGCACTATAGAGGTTGGTTTCTAAGTTAGGCCAAAGGAGGATGGATTGGAATGGTAATCCTTGGATTTTGTGGAGCTTGGTTGCTAATGCAGGCCAAAGGAGGAAGGCCTAGAATAGTAACCCTTGGGCACTATGAAGCTTGGTTTCTAATGCAAGATAAATGAGGAGGGCCTAGAATGGTAATCCTTGGGTACTATGGAGCTTGGTTAATAATGTAGGCTAAAGGAGGAGGGCATGAAATAGTAATCCTTGGGTGCTATAGAACTTGATTATTAAAGCATGCCAAAGGAAGAGGGCCTGGAATGGTAATCCTTAGATGTTGTGAAGCTTTGTTGCTAATGCAAGACAAAGGAGGATTACTATTATAAGTAGGGGATCAGGTACTATTATTAAAGAAATTATCCCCAAAAGGGTGAACTTGGTATTTTTATTGGCCCAAAGAATGCTGATCTTGACATATGAAAATCGACATGGTGGGTTTGGAAATTATCCCAAAGAGACCGGTCTTGGTCTATAAAAATAAGTGTTGAACTTTGTCTTGGTTAGGGATTGGACTTAGTCTAGGTATAGGTCAGATTTGGTTTGATTGGAATGGTCTAAAAGGGGTAAAAAATGACCTTGATTGGATTGGATGTGGGTTATGAAACAAACCCTAATTTGGCATGATTTCTAAAGTTGGTTGAAATACTTGATGTTTTATAAAAGGTTTAGCTTTGAACGTGGTCAATTTAGACATGAAAATAAACTTGGTCTCAGAAAAGTGAAATCATTTTTGAAAATAAACATGGGCTAAGTATTTGAAAATAAACTCGATTGAGGCATGTGAAATAGGTCTTGACACAAACAAACTTGGGCTAGGCATTTGAAAACAAACTTGATCAAGGCATGTGAAATAGGTCTTGACACATAATAAACTTGGGTTGGGAATTTTAAAACAAACTCTCAAGTCTAAAAATAATGATTCCAAATAATTGACAAACTTGGTCTCTAGGCAAAGGTATTTAAAAATCAAACTAAAAATCCATCCAAGTTGTACAGTCTAAAGACATAAACGTAAACCATTCAAGCCCAAGTTGTATACAAGACTCAAGTGTAAACCAATTGTTTTACATCTGAAATTCAAAAGATAGATTCTAAATGAGATGTTTGAAAGACTTATATTTTTGAATAAACAAAGGCCTAGGCTCAAGTGGGCAATATAACAACACCATTAGAATAATGGAATATAACCGGTTTTGACTTGGTTTCAAATAAGGCAAATGTTTTACAATAAAATGGGCAATGTAACAATGCTCCTTCAAAAAAGAGGTATAAACAAAGGTTTTTAGAAAAATCCAAGCCAAATGTTTAGAACAAAATTGGTAGCATAACACCTCTTATTTCAAAGTGGTGTGTAACATGAGAAGGTTTTGACTTATTTTAACTTGACACACAAACAATTTGACCTGAACACACATGCTAATAAAAGAAAATATAAAAATCACTAAGTGCATGTCATATCCCTAAAATTGATAAGGTGTATATAGCTTCTACCAAATTTTATATCTATATACCAATTATCAAAAGGAATTAAGAGTTAATATAAAAAATAAAGAGCATATATATGCGTATTTTTTAAGCCTTCCTCTATCTCTCAAGCATTGGTATGTGGCATGAAATTAGAGTGAAAAGCACTCTATATTTGGAAATATATTTTATGAAAAGGTGGGGTAAAATAAAATTTACAAGTTTTATTATGATCTAAATGGTCCTAAGTGTGGCTAACATAATGGCACATCATGTCAATTAGATTCAAACTCATTAACATGCTATGTAAAGGTCTAGTCCTTTTCCCAATCCTTTTCCCAATGACTTTAGCCATGTGCTGCTTAGTAAAGTTTGATGTTTAGGGTAAATTGATTTGGGTTTTCATTAGAATTCATAGGCTAGCTACTCAACCACTATTCAATCTTAGTATCATGTGCCGAATTTATTTACCTCACTATAGATTAGAGTTGGTACGATGCTAGGAGATGAAACTCTAAGTCAACATACCCCTAAAGAACTTGTGAGGAGGTGATGAAATCTTACCCACAAGCCAATGAGGAAAAATAAATAAATAAAAATTTGGAAGAACTTTAAGGTCATTTCTAGTTCACCCAATTTACTTAGAGCTTGGGAAGAGAATACGTGACTTTTCTTCCAATCTAGACTAAACTAAACAATGCAAGAAATAACGCACTTTTGATTACCCAAATTACTTAAAGGGGATAGGGGGAGAGCATACACACAAATTTTGTCTTGCCAAAAGAAATTAATCTAAGGAAATTTGAGACTAATTAACAAATAATGAAGAAACAAAAAGGTAAAAACTCTTAAGATCTCTAATCTAAGATGAATGCTCATTTTAAAAGCACCAAATAAGATGTGAATGAAAATTTGTCCCCTTTATGAAAACTTGAAAATGATGAAAGAAATGAAAGTTATTTGTTCAAATTTTAAACACCAAAATAAAATGTGAAAATGGCTTTTTGGGATGTAGAATGGTTTATCTTAGATTGAGAAAACCTGTAAAAACTTGTTAGAAGTTTCAAATGTAGTATTTGGAAAGAGAAATATACAACAAATAAGTTAGATTGGAAAATAAATTAGAATTATTTAATATTATATTTTATGAAAAACACATGAAATATGAAGACAAAATAAATACATAATCTTAATATTCATGATGAAACACGTGGTTTAAAAAAATAAATCATTAAAAATGGAATCCAAAAAACCTTGAACAAGGCTCCTGAAATTGGGTAGTTTTCATAAGTACAAAGTCACCATTTAACAATCAGGTAAAGTCATCATTTTATACAAACTCATCATTTTGTATAAAAAAAAGTCATCAATTAGCATAAAATGCAAATTCATCATTTATGTCAAAGTAAACTCATCATTTTATACAAAGTTGTGGTTTTTAGGCAAAATCATCGATACATAGTGGTGAAGTCACCGATTTATCTGAGAAACATAGAAAACTAAAACATAGAATTGGTGAAGTCACCAATTAGTAGGAACAAATTTGTTGATTTGTAACTAAATAAAATGACATGAAATTTAGGCATAAATTTGAAAACTTGAAGTTGTGAGTGAATTTCTTAAGAATTTTGAAGTTTCTATGTCACTCCTTTGGTCCATGTTAGGTGCATAGTCCCACTGAATGTGTCATTATGTAACATTAAGAATCTGAAGAGCAATAAATTTTTTAGTTCCTTGTTAGTGTATTAAAATATAATTAAATTATAAAAATGCAATGGAAACTAAACCACTCTTGCCTAAGTACTAGGGTGAGTTTTACATAATGAACAAAACTACAAATAGGAGATAAAAAAAATACAATATTGTTACCTCCCTTGTCAAAACTAGTGTTCAATTATTGGCATAGAGGATGTTATTGCTTGGCTTGTGGGTTAAAAAGAATATAATAAATGCATTATCTATATTTTAAACACTTATCCAAGACCACATGTAGCTTTGATTGGATTTACTTGGCTTGGTGTGAATCTTCTTGGATTAATTTTTCATTATAAGATTGCAGGAGGGTGTTGAGTATTGTAATTGATGTCAAAGGTACATCTTTTGGAGGCTGAAGTCAAAGGTGATTAAGGACAATTGGAAGTGTGTGATGTGACAAGGTGCATGGAAGTATGTTTTCATAAGAGAGTGTTTTCATGAGAGAAAGGGAAAAAGAGAATTTGAAGGTAACTGATGTCTTATGTCTGCATAAAAGGTACAAGTTATTGATGTCAATTGCATATGAATCCTAGTAATGACATAAAGAGGTATGTGCATGGTGAAATGAATGAAAAAAAGAATATTAAGGCTGTATATAATTGTTTTATCATGTGAATAATGTATAAAATCATTCATGAGAGTTTCAAAGTGAGGTTATAAGGGTAGGACATTCATTCTAAGTCTGCACCTAGACCACTTATAAACCTTGCTTGGCCTAATAGGGTATGAAGATCATATTTCAAGTCAAGTATGTACATGGGATCATGTAAAAAATTAAGATAAGTATTTTTATAAAATATCACAAAGTTTTATGTCAATATTTGAAGGAAAAGTGCATGAATCACTATTTTAGGCCTTCTTGACCTCAAAGCATGAGGTCTCAAACTTGAGAAGCACTTTCAGACTTTCATTATCATGTGAAACCTATACATGGGAGTATAATATATAAATTATAGATGGGGAATTATCCTAGATAATATCTCTAGGTATTAGTTTTGGATTCAAGTGGCAGTCCTTTATGAATAATCATTAACACCAAAACATATGTTAAACCTCCCTAAAACCCTATTAAGGACCCGATATGAAATATATTTTTCAAAATAGATCAATATGGATTAAAATTTATATATAAAATATTATATAATATATTCAAATCTCTTAGGTACCTCCAAGTGGTGGTGGTTAGTCAAAAGATAGAGAAAATACACAGATACAAACTTATTTGTTAAGAAATTGCCATATCTCTCAAAATTTGAATTAGAAAATAAAACATAATGGATGGTAGAATAATATATAGAATAATTTTACATTTCCATTATGATTTATGGATATTTTATATCCTTAAATTTTTCTAACTTGGTCATCCAAATAAACCAGTTGCAGATAGACCTAAAGGTGTGAATAGTGTAAAATATAGGCATAGATGAAGAGATAGATTTGAGGGTCTATGCATGATATATTTATGAAATAAAGTGAATGAATAAGTAATTTATGACTTAAAAGTCATGATAAATATTTTAAAATCTTTGGAGGATAGTATATGTGGTGAAAACTTTTCTCACAAAATGGCCTGTCTGATTTAGATAGACTGTGAAATGTATCAAGAAATTGGTATACAAGAATAATATTTTCCATTATTAAATATTAATTTTATATCTAAGTATGTTTTTTAGATATTATAGGACTATTTTTATTCATAATGAGTCATTAAAAGTGTCTACACAAGCATTGGAGGTCTAATTCATCATTACTGGTTTTTGAGGTGAAATGGCAGTTCTAAGTAAGCAAGTTACAGAGATGTTCCTAAGCCTTTATCTCATAATTTAAGGTGGTAAAAACATTTGGAGATGAATCTAAGGTCATGTATAATATTTTTACATTTTTAATTTGTCATAGTTGAGTGTGTTTAAGCTTATTTGTTGTAAGATAGACTTTTGAGGTACACAAGCATAATAGGGTAGTTTGTCCTAAAAGAGATTTCATGGTATGAATGAAGGATGCAAGCATAATAAATCATGAATGAGGTAAAAATATTTAATTTTATAAGTGTTTTAATGGTTTTTTATTTTTTTATAGATCCATTTGAGCCTAAGAAGATCAAGTTTTAGTGCTGAGAGGAAAAACCTAATGTAATTAGGTCTCCATGAGACCTAAAGGAGAAGTAAGGCCTAATTAAGTTGTGGTAGACAAAAATGGATTTAAATTGTGATTTAAATCTATTAATAATATTTTATAAGACCTATTTAGTGTTTTAAAAAAGAGTTTGAAAGTGTGTGGTTGACCAAGTGGTGTGTGACCATGGACAACTATATATAAGGTAGTTTAGGCATATTAGAGGGTATGCAAAATAAATGAATAAATTTTTTCATGGTTGAGAATAATTAGGTATTGAAATGAGAGCATAAAAAATATCATAGGTGTGAATGTGATCAAAATTCATGAGGTGTTTGAGTTGGTGCTGAGTCACTTAGAGAGTTGGTGGTTCTTTACAAGTAGGTGCTTGTTAAAGCCTAGTCAAGTGGGAGCTTAAATTTATTGGGGTTGGTGATCCAAGTTGAGTTTGTGCTTAAATTAATTTGGTATTTTGTTTCATAATATAGTAGTCCATTTTTAGATATCACAATGGTTTTTTTTACCTTAAGGATTTCCCACTCATATGTGTTTTCTTGTTTGAAGCTCATGTGAATGGTTATTTATGCATTGCTATATCACTATGTTGATTTTATAGTTCAATAATGTTAAAGTATAATTGAAATAAAGTTTTTAAACAATGATTCACCCCCCTCTTAGTTATTGTGCTTCCAATAATTGGTATTAGATCCTGGTCCTTTGAAGTAGGCTATATAGCTTAAAGGAAACACTAGAAGCACAAGCATGTATAGTCATCAAGTACAAAGAGATTTCTCAACCAATAAGGCTCCTCTCTTTAATGGGACCAATTATGAATTTTAGATAATTATAATGAATACGTATTTAATATCCTTAGGCTATGACATATATTGATGGATTTACTCCACTTACTACACCACCAACTAGTACAACATGAAAGAAGACAAATGAAAACAACTCTAAAGCAATGAATGCCATCCTATGTGGTCTTTTAGAGGAAAAATTTGTAAAGGTCATACATTATGATACAATAAAAGGGATTTGGGAAAAGTTACAAAACATTTATGAAGGAGAAACCAAATTCAAGTTGGAAAAATTGTAGACCCACTAAAGGCAGTTTGAAAGTCTAAGAATAAAGGAGGATGAAAACATTGCATCTTATCTATTAAGAGTAGATGAAGTGGTAAATGTCATCAGAGGTCTAGGAGAGAATCTTAAATAATCAATAATATTAAAAAAAGTATTAATATCCCTAACATATAAGTTTGATTCAAAAGTCTCTACTATGGAGGAGATCAAAGATCTGAACATACTATAGATGGATGAGCTTCATGGCATCTTGACTACCTATGAAATGAGAAAAAGTGATGGAAGACCTTACAATAAAGAAGATACATTAAAATTTGAGAAAAATTCACATGGTAAAAAGGTAAAGGATGAAGTTGATATAGATATTGATGATGATAAAATAGAAGCCATATTTATCAGAAAAACTAAGGAAAGGATCAAGTACGAATAAGGGCAATTTGCCATTTAAGTGCTTTAACTATGGTAAGATTGGTCACTTTACATACAAGTGACCTAACAAGGATAATAATGATCATTATGGAGAACATGATGAACATTATGGTGATGATAATAAGTTTTATGATCCTGACAAGAGAAAAATAGGTTGTAGGAAGTATGAAGGCAAGAAAGGGTCATTCAAGAATAAGAGAAGTTTCTATACCAAAGAAGATAATAGCTCCTCTGATATAAGTGAATTAAATATATCTGATAGTGATGATGATAGTAATGATCATGATAAATATAAAACTCTATTCATGGCCATAGAAATAAACAATGAAGGTTGTTCAAAAGGGAAAAGTCTTATGGAAGATGAAGAATCAGATGAAGAAGAGGTTGAAGGGAATCTTGAGGAAAAATTGGTGAGTTCTCTAGAGGAGTTGAAATACCAAAGAAGGAATAACTATAAATTGAGATCATTGGTTAATATTTATGAGGAAAAAATCAATCTCTTTGAAGAGAGACTAAGTAACAACACCAATGAACATGAGGAGAGCATCAAACAATGTGGAAAATCAGATTGAGATTGTCACTATAAGTATTAAGACCAAGGATGAAGAATGCAGCAAGTTTAGAATATAATTGGAGTCCTTAAAGGTAAAATTAGATCAAGCAATGATCAAATGAAGACACATCAAAAATTTGAAAATAAAGACAAGATTAAGACAAAAGGTGGCAAAAGGGATATTAAGACAAGATGACCAAAAGGTGGAAAAAGGGATATTAAGACAAGATGATACATATAATAATGTTAGAGCATATTGTATGACTTAATTAATGACCATGTGACTAATTAAAACCTAGGAAACCTTATGACAAGTTTGAATATGCAAGGTGGTTTGAATAAATTTTACCTAGGTTTAAATTTAGTCAACATTTTGGTGATTTCCTAGGGGTAGCATTCCTATTATGATAAGGACTAGTTGCCTTCTCCTATCTTTGGGAAATGGAGTCACCTATACACTATTATTGACACTAAAATTCATCTAAAAGGACACCAAACACATAATAGGAAACAAACACACAAGACAAAACAAAAAAACACACACTTATTCTCTCTAAGAAAAACACACAAAAACTCAAAGGAAAACACACACCTATCCTAATATGTAAAATACCTCAAAACACTTGAGGTGAATAAAATATCCTCATTGATTCAATCAAGGTCAAAGATAATGCTTATTGCATCACTTTTTCTCTATGAAAACAAACTTTCATATGATTCATATTTGTTAATGAACACTTGCTTATGGAGATAGTCAAATGACTTACCATGGTTGGATCTTTTATTGACTACAAGTGTATCACTTGTAACTCTCATGAACACTCCAAATAAATGTCTAAGAGACTTATTTGAGTTGGTATCTTTATTGAACTCTATCATGTTCAATTAACACCTCTCAAACTAAATCTTGGGAGTCATCACAACTTTATCAAATTCAAATGTGGTTGACTCAAGATATTTTTACTGTTGAGAGTCTTAAAGGCAATCTTCTTGTTCAAAAAATATTTCCTAGTCTATCAAAGTTGTTCCTTGCTTGGTAGAGACCTAAAATTCTTATTTATGATCATCAAACACATGGTTTATATTAACATTAGGTCTACATTATTTTTGAGGAGTGGTAGACCTAGTTACCTCCTCAAATTTCTACATAATGGAATTGAATTATTGCCACATGTCATCTATTTCTTCTTGAGGTTCATGTTCATGAGAATTATCTTCTTTGGTAGGTATAATTGAGTCTTTACTAAGACTATCATGCTTTATTATAGCTAGGATCTCAACATCATCACCCATGTGTACAAGATAGTTACCCCTTACAACTTGCTTTAGATTGTCATCAAGATCTGCCTCAAGAAATCCATCACATTATTTATGAATTATGTAAGTACCAAGAGCTATTTCATAAAGTCCATATTGATCAAATCCACATTTATCAAGGTATAATTTATATATTCCATCAATGAGTATTAGAGGTTCTTAATCACTAGGATGATTTTCTTCCTCAATGACATTGTAATTCATATTAGGCACATATAGTTCTACATGAAAACTAGAGAGAGGTTTATATTTGATTGAAACCTTTACACCATGTCTTGTCTTAAATGTCATATAGGATCAATATTAACTTAAATAACTACCAATTTTATTAGTGAACTCTATTGACAAATAAATTGCAAAATGAGGTGGCACATCCACCACCGCAACATCTTGAGGGATAGTGAAAATAGGACAATCATGAAGAACAAGTTGTAAACCTTTTATAATGATAATGGTCTTGGTAGCTAACCCATCCAATTGTAGCACTCTTTTAGCATGAGGTTCATACTTCAAGTTTAGTTTGTTAGCTACTTTCTTGAGCATGACACAAGTACTTACTCCACTATCAATAATATAATTATGTACCAAAACATCTCTAATGATGATGGAGAGATATAATGGAGGAGGTTTATCTACCTTTTCAACTTTGTTTGACTATCACTCACTAGGTTTCAAAGTGTTTGTCAAGGATTGTTCTCTTCCACTAGGCTACTTGGTTGTTAAATTGAGTTTGGATAGCTCCTCTTGAATTAGGTATACTTGTATATGAATTTCCAATGTATCCCAAATTGATACATTCACATGATACCTCTTCATTTTCTCTACAATGTTAGTGAAATAGTCTCTAATATTAACCTATCCAATAGTAGGAATAGTACTGCCTACACCTTGAGAATTTTGAGGTATGAAAGCATACTTCTAGTATTCTGGTCTCTTTGATCTACTTGTGTATTTATAAATTCATTATATATACCTTCCCTTTAGGATGTTTGAACATTAATTGATTGACCATTAATATCCCCTTGAACTTCTTTAACTAACTTTCTCTTTGCCCTTGTGTTTGCAGCTATATGGCTTGAATCCTTGCTTGGCTACCCTTGATAATTTAAAACACATGAGTCATCTTGATGCCAATTAACTAAGGTAAACTCAACTTGAGCACTCTTCCCATTATTATCTCCTCCATTACGTACCTCATCTTGATTCATAGCTAAAAAAGTTCCCAAATTTTCCATGAAGGCTTGATTAAAAGACTCATTAACATTAGAAGATGGATCATGAGGTTGATCCCATGAAGGCTGACCATCATGATCTTGGGAAAGGTTATTTTTAGTTGGCACTAATTCTCTTGAGGTGGAAGGAGAATTGGGGTTATATCCACCATATGAATTTTTTTAAAACCAACTGTCCTTGACCTTGAGGATAACCTTAGAAAGGTGGTCTATTCTCTTGATAGTTAGGTTAGGATAGATTAGGTTGATAGTGGCTTTGGAAAGGTCTTACTTGCTACTATTAGATAATACTCTTTATACCTAATATATCTTTCTCTATAGTTCTCATTTTTTCTACCTCATTAGGCTTACTTGATTGACTAGGGGTAACATGCTTATGTTTAGGTATATGAATGGGAGTAAAAGAATGTGTAGGGGTTTGAAAATCAAGGAATATTGGAATGGGAGGTCTAGGGTCAATCTTCCTAGCATAAATCAAACAATTTTCTACCCTAATAGACATTTCATAGAAATTAAGAAATGTGATTCCTCTATAGATTGTATCATCATAACAATATCACTATCAAAATCTTTAAGATAGTAAAGAAAATCATGGTTAGTTATGGGTCTTACAAATATTGGGATCCTATCCCATGTCTTATAAAATCTTGTTTTGAAGTCTTGAATTAATTATTAAGGTGCTCTCCTTATGCTAGTCAGTTGCTCAGTTAATGACAAGTTGTCACTCTTGTCCTCAAATCTTCTTCTCAAAGCATATCCTAACTCATCCCATGTGGTGATTGATTTAGGGGCTAATGTGTCATACCATTCAAGAGCTTTCCCTTTAAAAGAGACAACCAACAATCTAATTTATATGTTCTCTTCAATGATGTGATGTATCCTATATAAGTTATTAATGTTTCTAAAATGCTCAATAGGGGTAATGATAGACTCACTAGTGTATAAGGGAACCATTTTGAGGGTAGATATGGGAATGCCATCATAGTGGGAAAGTAGTAGAGGACTATATCCATTGAAAGAAATAAAAGGTAGGTTAATTTACATGGTAGCTTTAGGAATTTTCAAGAATGGGCCAATAAAAAACTTTCTTATAGGCTTGTGAGCAAGCTATGACTTCTTTGGGTAAGGATGAGTATTAGAAAATCTACTTACTTTGTATGAAAAATTAGGAAGTTATTAGAACTCAAAAGGAATGCATTTAATAAGAGATCTTGTGTCTACCTTAGGCATGAAAGAGTGAAGTAGTCTACAACCAAGATTCAAATGTTGGAGTTGCCATATACTATAGGAAATAGATTATTATAACCTCCTTGTTGTTAAGGCCAACATATACCTTAAATAACCTTCTTGGACTTCATGTCCCATTGAGCATTCCATAACTGTTATAGCCCAAATTTTCACCCTAGATAAGTCAAAGAGACCTTATAAAATTCGGGATAACATGGAACTATCTCTACCTATAAATAAGCTACTACAAGAGATAGATCTCTAGATTTGAAAGGGCTAGCTCCCTTGATCTAGTTTTTAGGCTCACATACTACACTAGGATAATCACTATTTTCTATGTACCTAAGGATATGATATATTATTGTATATGGGTTGATGAGATGCTGACATGTGGCACACATTCCCTTAGTTAGTTATATGGGTACAATATATTAGGATAATAGAGTAACTTGTGGAAGTAGTACATTGGGTAATGGTTAGCCTACATTGGATTAGGAGGTTACCCATCAATGGTTTTATATATATATATATATATATATATATATATATATATATATATATATATATATATATATAGGAGATGATTATCATGATAAGGATATCAAGTAAGCATTGAGTCTTCTATTGTAAGAGGATATCGGAGGTTGTCCCCTCGAAGAGACATTGTGGAGTTATTCCTTCCTAAAGGAGTATTATATGGTGTTTCCCTACCTTAAGGGTATTTTTGCATATATTGAATATCAAGATCTTAACAGTGGTATCAGAGCTTCGATTTGGGCAATTTTAGTGGAGTGAAACCCTAGATTTTTGAATCGGCAATAACTTTATATTGGTTGCAATTTTTTCCAATTTTTTTTACTAGATATGGATAATATTTCAAATAAGTCACAGTAAAAAATTGAGGTTTTTTGATTATTTTTGAGGGTGTTATTGCTATTTTAGGGTTTATACTAATTTATCTATATCTTTTGAAATATAAGGAATTTGTATTCAAAATTTTTACTAGAGCTATACAAAGACATAAGAGAAGCATGGTCAAAATTTCAAAATTTTTGGATCAATTTTTTATGAGTTATTGATATTTTAGGATTTCATGAACCCTAATTTTTTTGTGGATCATGGAGTTGTAAAAATTTTTAGGGGAAGATGATGTTGATGCTAGAGAATGGTGGCTCCTTTTGGCAAATCATTTTAAAAAAACTTTTGGGCAAAGATGATTACTTCTTTTTTTGTCTGGGCCTGCACTACATTGGTTTGATCAATTGAGCTGTACAAAAAAGTTTTCTTCATGGAAAGAAATGGAACAAATATTTTTATATCGTTGGGCTATAAAAGAAGAAGCAGTAGAAGAAGAAGAAGTAGAAAAAGAAGAAAAATAAATAAAAGAATCAGCAGAAGAAAAATAAGAAGAGGAAGTAGAAGAAGCAATAGAAGAAGAAGGAGACGAAGAGGACAAATAAGAAAAAGAAATAGAAGAATCAACAGAAGAACAAGAAGAGGAAGTATAAGAAGTAATAGAAGAAGAAGCAGATGAAGAGGAAGAAGAAGAAAAAGAAGAATAAGAAGAATTAGATGAGAAGGGTTCAAATAATTTGGTTCTAAAGAAATCCGAGTCAATTTTTCAATTTCATAGATGCATTTAAAAGAAGAAGGTGGTTGTGTCCATAAACCCTAAAAGAAAAAATATCTTCATTAACATGAATATGGACAAGCATCGACATGTTCAATCAAATAATATCAAGGAGGTTCAAGTAGATGGTAATAATATTTCACTATTTAACAATTTAAAGCTCATTATAGAAAAATATGTTTTGCATTCAAATTTTTATGCTTTGATATGGATGATGTGGATATATTTCTTGGATATCCATGGTTAGAGACTTTGGGAACAATGAATATTAATGTTCAAAAAAAGTTCATGAAGTTTTGGTATAGAAAAAAAATATCACTTTACAAGATATCATAGTGAAAAAAGCACCAATAACAATCTAGGTAGATCATGAGGATGAGATTGAAACAGGTGATGAAGAGCATGATGAAGATTCAAATGATATAGATAAAGACACACTACAACTAGAAATGAACAATTCATCTACTAAAGAGACAAATAAGGAAAATGTGGAAGAGGTAGAAGCAAAGGTGGATAAGGTCAAAATATTGGAAAAATTTGAGGTATATAGACACCCACATCATCATGAGAGGAAACAATCATGGAACTAGGCGAGGAAGTGTCATAACAACAATCATTTTATCTATATAAGAAATAGAATTTCCAATCATTATGGATATGCATGGAAGAATACCTACTATGGTCATGGTTGGAATCAAAGTAGTGTAGTGGAATATGGTACATGGAATAAAAAGAGGAGTAATTATGCTTAGACACCAAAGCAATATAATTATGATCATAAACGCAAATAGAGGAACACAAAGGAATTTGAAAATAATCTTAGAGAGATATCACTTGCCAAGATCACATATGAATGGTTAGATGATCGAGATTGGAGACAAGTGTGCAATGATTTGAAGCACACTCATTATTTGGTTTCTTCCTATGTTTCAGGGATGAAACATGTCAAGGAGGGAAGTAATGCTATGTACCTAAATATATGATATATTATTATATATGGGTTGATGGAGATTCTGACATGTGACACACATTCCATTAGTTATATGGGTACAATATATTAGGATAATAGAGTAACTTGTGGAAGTAGTACATTGGGTAATGGTCGGCCTACATTGGATTAGGAGGTTACCCATCCTATGGTATTTCCCTACCTTAAGGGTATTTATGCATATATTGAATATCAAGATCTTAACACTATTGGGGGTGAAAAGGGAAGATTAAAATGTAAATAAGACTAAACTAATGAATGTGATACACTAAATGTAAGTTCGTAAAACACACTTGCATCTGTACTAAGAAAGAAGACTATTCAAAATGACCTCAACTCAATGTTCTTGTAGCATTATTATTTATACATGGAGGTAGATTGCTATGCATATCAAAAGGTGGGTGAAAAGGAGGTATAACATTATACACTAATATTCACTATCACACTTCAAAACATACTAAAAAAACACATACACTTCATGAGACATGTTAGAAGACATGCTACTACTCACATAATGGATACAAGAGTAGAATGGAAGCAAGGAGAATATATTCATCACTTGTCATCCAAATACACTACTTGTCATAATTAGGTAAGATTTATAGAGAAAAAATAAACTTTAGATATTTATTCAAAGAAAAATCAAGATGTCAAACTAGTATGGCTTCACCATACCAATTGTGGATTTCTTACTATGCCAAAATGGCTTGCATATATAGAGCATAGGAGAGGATAGATAAGAAGTGAAATGGAAGAGTCACAAATCCAAGTGTCAATACTTGGAAACTAGTTACAATGCAATATAATGAAGTGGAAAATAGGTCATGAAGTACTTTTAGACAACTATCCATCTAAAACATGACACCTTCTTGAGGTTATCATAGAGATCTCCATGTCCTTAAAATTACCCTCATGATGATGAGTCCACCTATCTATATTAAACTACCTTAGAATTCCTTGACACCTATCCTCTTTCTTTATAAGGTGGAGGTATGATTTATGATAGTCATTTACCACCTTCAACTGATAGCCTCTCCTACACCACTTGTCATTCACTATTTGTAGTCACTCACTAACCATCTAGGCTTAGATATTCACACTTATCATGTAAGTGACCTGAATATGGTCAAGAAATATTATTTTAGGGATGTAAGACACCTTTTAAAGACCTCTTTGTCCTCTAATCTATCAAATACACCTCAAGAGATTCAGTATCACACTTCTCACTATCACACTTTGACAGTCACATTTCTTCTCACTGTGCCATTCAAGACTGCCCATAATGACCAAATAAACAAAGAGGTTTCTAGGTGTGAACAATGTGATAATTGAATTTTATTAGTTATATTACATCCATACACAACTCTCACAATAAATTTTACCTATCCATTATCTTTTATACCTATAATTCAAGTCAAATCTCGTAATAAACATTGAATTAGGCCTATCTGTGCAAGTGACAGTACATAAAATTAGGTGGTAAGGAGATAGAGAGAGTTAAAAAATATTACAAAACACTTTTTAGGTTAATTTACCCCTCTTAAATGCATAATTATTCATACCTTTCACATTAGGTTCATATGAGGGTTTTAGGTCTTTCAGATTCTTAACATTGGTTCGTAAAGTTTAGACACTCAAACCTAGATCTAATTTCACTATGATAAATTTTAGGAAACCAATAAACTATCCCTATCTGATTGAGGTAGCATGCACACCATTTTTATATATATGATGAAAATAAATTGGTTTCTCAAGCTCTTACATTCTAGATAGGCTTGAGACAAATTTAGGCCAAAAAGAATAATTCTGAGTTATTATTTGGAAAAAAATGGGTCTAATCCATCATAAAATCTCCCATTAAGATTCTCAAACTATTTTTAAGAATCACATGTTCATATGAATCAAGTTAGGCACCTCTAGGGTTTATGTCTAGTTCTAGGCCTAATAGGCCTAGATTGTATATGAGAGTGTATGACCTATAAGTGTTTCTAGTGACTTTAAGGCCTCTTAACACTTTTTATTTATCTCCAATATAACTATAGACATAATCCAACAATGCTTCTTTACTCTTCATTCCACTCATTTACTATTCATGTATTAAACTTGCAGGTTGGATTGATTGTGGAGTGTCCTCTATCTGAGATAAAATATAGAACATCTAACCTATTGGTATGGCCAAACAGAGACCATAGAGGTCTTTCTAAACTAATGATGTTAATTTGTGTCAATTTTCAAAACTTGATGAAGTTCCAAGATCCCTCTACACACTTCAAATCCCAAAACTGACTTATAGTTCTATGACTATGTAGACTTTTAGATGGCTGAGTGTGAGGTTTTAAAAATTTAGTTTAGTTTAATATTTAGCTCTATCTCCTTTGCCTATGAATATCACATGAAATGTGATGTTACCATTGTGAGAGTGGTTTTAACATAGTCATCTACCTATATCTCTACTTAACTTCTTAAACCTACACTCTCCAATGCTTAGGCTATTCTGTGTATGAATTAGACTGGAGGTATGCAATTTAAGAATACAAGGGATTCATTTAGGTGATTATTTATGTGTAAATATTATGATTCTCTCCTTTGGTTCTCTGTTCAAGTCATTGGGACCATTTCACACTTGAATATATCCACTCTTATATTAAGTCCATGCTATCATCTCTCACTATCAACATATTGTGTCACTATTGCATTACAAGTTCATTTTGGTTCAATTGGCATTGTAAGTCATTGAGTGTTTCAATTATAAACTTGAATGAGTTGTAATATATTAAATGATTAGTTTCTCTTGACCAAACAACCTCCTTATATGACAATTTGTGACCTCTAGGCCAAGGTTATAAGAAGGAAAACATTTAGACTCACACATACCTCATATTATTCATCAATAAAATGATATTGTATGTAGTAGAAACCTTCTTTAGAGAGATTAAGGTAAATAGTCCCATTTTCAACTTTATTAACTTTAACTAACCATATGTTTCAATGAAGTGTTCTTGACTATACTAATGAACCCTAAATGACTTGATAACTCCATTCAAGTCTTGAAATTATTCACACCCTATCTCTTAGGCTTTGGATAACTCTTCCATTCTCTATACACACCTATAGGGGGTTGTATGTGATTGTACACATTAGGGTTTTGATTAGTCTTTACTTAGTGCCTTAGAACCTATCTCAATCAACTTATAGGTCTTTAAATGGATAATATAAATAATCCATGCTTTGAGGAAGGTGAAAACCAACATGTTAGGCTTAACATAAATCCATTTACATAGATATGAACTCTGCAACTATGGAAACCCTATTTTTTAGACCATTGATATTCAATGTTAGCATAATGAGATGATTATGCCTATCAATTCATGTTTCACATATGAAAAATATATTAAAACCAACATGAAGAGGATGAATGTGCTCCATAAGAATACATACATCATTTGGAAACATCAAACCAATATAAACATATGAGAAAACCAAGGTATTAGGGATGTGCAAGCAGTTTAAAGTCACTACAATTATTAGTGATTTTTCATGAAGTACAAACCACCAATCCTATAACTATGGCCATGAAACTAAATTACAAAAGTAATACTAATAGCCACCAAGTTCACTCACTTCAACTCTCCTCTTCCTGTCTGTACTGAAGGAAAACTATTGACCTATTTTGACTTGTCCAAGAGAGCAATGAGAGAGAGGGACTATTTTTTAGTAGTTTTGAACTTTTTGAATATTTTTTCACCTAAAAATGACTTGTAGGAATCTAGAAAAACTTCCTTAAATCTTCTACACTACCATATGTGTCACATCAGTTTGTACAATCATTTTAAATCAACTTTTGTATATGTTCTCCTTCTTTCCACGTTAAACCTACATCCTTTTCAATTTTAAACAATCCTCTGACACCTTTATGACATGTGGTACATTATATACCCTCTTTAAATTTTTTTCCTTATTGGAAAACTATACATTTCACTCTAACATGACCAAAAGGTGGCAAAAGGGATATTAAGACAAGATGACAAATATGACAATGCTAAAACATGTTGTATGACTTCACTAATGACCATGTGACTAATTCAAACCTAGGATACCTTATGAAAATTTTAAATATGTAATGTGGTTTGATGAAATTTGACCTAGGGTTAAATTTAATCAATAGTACTCTTAATGGAATTTGATTTAAGAATCATTATGCAAAAATTAGTCAAAGGCCAAGTGATTGTTGATTAACTTGGTATCACACCTATAACAACTACTAATAACCTTTAAGACACTCTTACCTATGAATAAATATTTTACATCTAAGGTATTAATTAAACTATTTATCTTGAATATTATTTTCACAATTTCACCATTGATCTTGAGGCATAGACTCTCAAAGTGCCTAGAATTTCCACATCCAAACCCAAACCTAAAGTCATCATAGAGGAACTACCTAACATTAAAATTTATTTACACAAAGACACTTAGAACCTTCACTTTGATAGAGCCAAATGCCTTCAAATATTTAGGGAAAGTTGTGTCTTAGGTGACTCTCATGGTAAAATTATTCATTTATCCTTTCAATTAAACTTTAAATTTACTCATAACATGGATAAATATAAAGCCCTCATCTTAGGCATGCAATCAACCATCGACTTAGACACTCCATAATTACATGACTTAGAAGATTCAAAACTCATATGCCATCAAGTTAGTGGTGACTATCAATGCAAACGTGAAAATCTCATCACATATAATCAAATTTCTTCCAATCTTGCTAAATTATTTACATCTTTCACTATTGAAGTAATCCAATGAGAAAAAATGCCATAGTTGATTTTTTTGCTTCATAGACCTATATTTTTCACCCTCATCAAACACTTAAAGATTCATAATTTATCATCCACATGATAAAATCACCTTCTATCTTACAATCCAAAGATGATTTTATTATTTTCCACATTAAGGCTATTTCTACTTGACAAAGCCCATGGTACAAATATATCATCCAATTTATTTAACATCATACATATCTTTGAGAAGTTGATTTTAAAAAAATAAATTTACAAGAAATATTGAAAATACATCCTTATATATGAAATCCTTCATTATCACAATGTCTAAAGTACCTTACTCCATTGTGTTATTCAATATGGAGTTCCTTCTCTACTTGAGAAAGCACATGGGGGCATTTATGGTGGTCATTGTAGTGGAAATGCTACAAATCTTAAATGCCTATGCATGAGATACAATTGGCATACTCTTGAAAAAGATGCCATAATGTTTTCTAAAAAGTGTAATCCTTATCAGCTTCATGATGATATTATTCACTCTCCTTTAGCTAAGCTTTAAACCCTAGAATCTCCTTGGCCATTTTTAATGTGTGGATTAGATCTTATTGGAAAGTTACCTAGATCATAAGATGGTCATGTCTTCATCATTACTACCAAAAAATAATTTACTAAGTGGCTTAAATCTATGCACCTTCTAAATGTTATTAACATTAATATATATAAATTCATTTTTAATCAATTCATACTGGTTTCTAAATTACTCATACCATCATCACTAACAATGGCAGAAATTTAAACAATAAAGACATGAAACATCTATGCACATAATTCAAAATCATAAATAAATTTTACACACCTTATCATCTTTGATGAAATGGTCAAGCTGAAGCCACTAAAAAAATCCTTAACAAGATCTTGCAAAAGACTATTAAATATCCTCGTTCCAATGAAGATCTCAAGATTTATCTTTTATCTTGGGCTTATCATACTAACATTCATCCTACCATTGGGGAAATTCATATTTATTTAGTTTATGGTTCTAAAATTATCCTACCATTAGAAGTGGACCTACCTTCCTTACACATTTATCTTCATGGAATAATTCTAGGTGATGTGATTCATAAAGCTTGTCTTCATGCCTTATATCTTATTGATGAGTGACATATGGGTGATTCACAACATAACCACCAATAGAAAGCTTCTATATTTAAAAATCATAAAAAATTCAAAGTATGTACTTTCAATGTTGGAGATTTAGTGCTTAAGTTAGATTATACCCATGACGAATAAGGTAAATACGCCCAAAAATGGTGGGTACTTACCTAGTAAAATATATTCTTGGACCTGGTACTTATAGATTACAAACCAATGTAAGGAATATCTTCAAAGAAATAATCAATGCTCAATTTTTTAAGAAGTATTTTACTTAGTTTTTATATTTATCTTTTAATTTCTAGTATGTTTTACTGGCATGATTATAATTATGTTTCTATATAATATGAAGCTAATGTTTATGTTTCTATATACTATGAAGCTAATGTATCTTATAGATTTTAATTAAACTTTTTGTTATGCAACATAATAGTAGCTATAGTGTTTTACACCTTGGGGTCATTTACAAGTTAGCTTTAGTTCCTATACTAGATCCTTTGATCTTTTGTATTTTTACATCACTTGATTTTTAGTTTGTGATTTTGTATTGTAAGATCACGGATAGGACTTGACCTTTCCTCATAAAAACCCATCTTCTCATTCAAATAAAGCCTTTTTTAATTTTTTGGTTCCTTTTTATCACTTTATGTATCTTTTGGGGTTATTTATCATGTGTCTTGGATTTTAAATTTGTGATTGGTATTGTAATACCTCAGATAAGACTAAACCTTCCTAAAAAATGCTCATCATTTTATTTCATAAATTTATTTCTCTCTCAACCTTAGCTATATGTCTTACCTAAAAGATAAGGCAATGATCAGGAATAGTGTTTTCCTTCTCTTAGAATTAGTCATATTATTTTAAAATAAAATTTTAACAACCTATCCTCATGTATTCAATCATAGATACCATTTATTATGATGATGATTCATACCTAACTATTATTGTACCATATCTATACATTTTTTATGTTTTGGGGTAACCCAATTTTTCTATGCTCATCATTCTCTATATTCAGCTATCCCCTTTGACACACCAAGGTTAGTTTTGAGATTATGCTCTTTTTCAATGTGCATGTCTAGAATTCTTAGACACCATGATCTTTATGTCCTCTTCGTTATCACTGGAGTTTAATATCTCTCATGATAGTCTTTTTTTATCACCCCATGCTTAATTTTCTGACTCCATATGGAGGAGGAAAATGAAAATCCAAAAAAGAGAGATAAAAGATATATCATATATGAAAAATGCAATGGTCACAAGGTAAATATAATATAAAATGTTAGTTGACACCAAAAAGATGTGATTTTTATTTGGCACTTATCCTATTCTAGTTTAAGCTCAAACTCTATAGTTGGCCTCATGATAGAGCTGACATCCATTGGGCTAAGGTAGGATAGTAGACTAGGGTATGAAGTCTCATTATATCATATACTATCTAGTGTCACCTATTTTCTCACACAAGTACGTAATCTTCATATTATAGTGATAAATTTGTAAGGGGTCCTAAGGAATGAGGAACACATTGTGGGAAGGTATGTCTATTTTAATTCTCATACATACTAGCCTTCATGAGATGATACTTATACTTCAATAGTTATCCCAAACTTGTGTTGCTAGATAAAGATCTCTAAGGGTCATTAATGTCAAAAGTCTTTTAATCTTACCAACTTAATTAGAGTGTCTTTTTTCTAGTAAAGATTTTATTATCACCTTGGTGTCAACTTATTTCCCCCACCACCTATTTTATTTTCCCCCTTGCCATGAAGGTTTTTTTATAAATATTTTACTAATTTATATAATTCTTATTCTTCATATATTTTCAACATGTTCAGGATATGATAGTTATAATTCATCTATCACTAGAATATAAGCTACATCTTTGATTTGTTGCGAGATACTCTCTTCATTATCACCTTATCTTTGTTGTATCTCCCTTAGTTAAGGGACCTTTATTTTTATATTTACCTTTTTTTGGGGAATTTTTGTCTCATTTATCCCAAATTTCATTATGTCTTTCCATCTTTGATTGAGTATGTATAGTTAGTTCTCTTTCATTGATGTTGTTTACATTTCACATTTCTTGTTTTTCCATCTTTTATTGAGTATGGATTGGTAATTCTCTTTCATCGATGCTGATTACATTAAATTTTTCCATAAATCCTTAATTTTGAGTTTGATTTTTACTTTTCTCACTTTAGATACATTTTTGGGGTATTTTGGTCATTAGTAGAATTGGGTTTTTGGTTGTCCAAATTTATTTCCATTTTGTTATTCAAATTACTTGGTATTTTTGTTTTAACCTAACCTTTGTCATCCCAAATTACTAAATTCCCAAGTGATTAAATAAGTTTTTCAAGTTTTTAACTTACTTTGGCCCTCCTATGATTGCTTACCTTTATCTCTAGCCTTGTATCCCTTGGGTTTATCCAATGAAGTTATTGCACTCTCCATGATCAAAAATATGAATACAACTTTAGATAATTAAATGATAAAGGTAAGTCAAGGTATGTATATGGTACATAAAATTATTTCATTAATCAACATTTATTTCACTTTTTCATTTTTTATTTAACTTAGTTATTGTGTTGTTCTATTCTATCCTAAAGCACCATATCATGTTACACTCTAGTGACATGTGATGAGATTTGGGTGGGGAATATGTATACACATAATATTTTATAAATTTGTCATTTAATAACACTTTATATCCTATATAAACCTATCTATTTTAAATCCCTTGAGTGCATGCCTTAAAGGGTGCACCAAAAAAGAGGTGTGAAGGCCATTGGTGCCTTATGAGAGATATTGTTGATTATTTATCATTCTTATATACATTTTAGCTTCTTGAGATTTGATCCTCTAAGCTAAATCCTTCCACATTACATCTTATAGCTATACTAACACCTATAATTTACTACTATTCTAGCTCATTCGATGCATTTTTAATTGTTATCTATCACTTATTAACTATATCAATCATATTGATGTAATTCTAAATGTTCTAACACAAGCTTCATAAATAGGTTAGCCTGGTTGACTTAGTTCAAGGTTTGTCAACCCATTTAGGACTAAATCAAGCTAGCTAATATCATTGAATTAATATTTGGGTGGGATTAGGGTCATTCACCACTATACATACAAGACACCTTTTCAATACAATAGAGAGGAACATTCATTTTCAATTTATATTGCTCACATTTCTACCCTAAGTCTACATTTAGGAGATTTTTTTCTTAGATCTTGTCTTGGAGGGAAAGCTTGTCTTGTGTAGTCTTGAATTTAATAGGAGTCCTTTTATCTTAGATCTTTATTCAACCTTGGAGATCCTTATAACCACAAAAATATATAGAAAAACATCTTTGGTCAAGGGGGAGATTGAGGCTCGACATGTCTTATCTAAGGTACGTATATTCTAACCCTATCTCTTTCATTATATAGATAGAACTTGCATAATTTTTTGGTTAATTAATATATATATTCTTATTTAAACTTTATCTTCACTTATAGGATTGTTTGAACTTTGCATCTATCCACCTTAGGTAGACTAGGCCCCCATTTTCCTACCATGGGTCCTTGATTATTTTGATATATTTATAACCCTTTACTATTACTTACATTACTTGATTATGATATTTACTTATAAAACAAGAGACCTAGTTAGAGTTATTTTGTTGTGTTGATCTCCTAGAGCATTTAGAGAGCTCTTTATTGATATTATGATGTATGTGTTCGTATTTATAAGTTTGTGGATCTATTTTATCATATTCTAATTCATTAAGTATCAATGGGTTCTCTTTGATTTACCTTCTCTAATTTAATATATTTAGACGCAATAGTTGCAAGTAAATCCTAGCTTATTGTATACACCTTATTCACACAAATAAACTTGATGAGATAGGTAGGTGGAATGTATTTTCGTTCCTCAATGATGTTTTAAATTGAAGTATCAAGGTTGGTTAAATCCTAATTTGAATTTGTCTAATCTTCTAATACATCCATGATCATGCCGAATAATGTGAAAAAGTGATATAGACTTTGCATGAGGCCTTGAAAATCATCATTTCCTATGGCTACAATGATTGGTTAGTGTGTCATAATTTTTTGTGTTATGTCATACATGATTTATTTAATTTAATCCACATAACATTGTGTTTTTACTCTCATAAATGTGATACGTAGTATTTATATCTCCCATGTTCACATTTTCTCATGATATTGTCTCTCAATGTTAGTGATTATTATAGAGTGTTGTCCATATCGACTACTAATTCTTAGCTTTCCATGATTAACTTTAAATTATTTAGTTGGGGTGAATCAGGCATGATGTCTTTCTAGTATCCTAGTTTTTTTTCCAATCAGGCATATACTGTGAAAGTTACCTAGGTTTAAGCACAACTATGTCTAAGACTTGATTTTATTATTTCAAAAAATTGAATATCACCTTACTTTTAATGTGAAGTTTGTGCACTTAATATTTTTATTTTTATAGTCATTATCATGCTGCCAAATCATGTCTTATATTTTTGATAATAGTATAAAACTAATTTTATTCTAACATTAATAGAACACCAAGAAGATATTGAATAAATTATAGGTAAGTATCCTTAATTACCTTAAGATATTTTGAAAAAAATAATACAACTTAGTGTTTTCCTTGTGTAACTAGGCATTCTCTTATTTGATCTCAGTTGCCTTTTATGCAATGAAAGTTTGGAATATAGTATAACCTTCTATTTTATTTGATAAAGATAGTTTTGAAGTATCCCAAGTGACTTCCTAAGCTGATACATGTAATTCAAGTGAGTCAAGGAAACCATAGATGTTGTTGGTGGTTCTTTGATGTGTGTGACCATGTTAGTAGTAAGATATGAAACATAAATTGCATGAATATGTTTATAATTTAAAAAGGTGAAAAGTGTGTGATGAAATATATTTTTTATAATATGACCTCGAAAAGAATGTCAAAGGTTTATAAAAGGTGAAAATTATTTTCAAATCTAGAAATGGAATGTCTTGAAGGTGAAGAGTCAGAGCCTACTCCCAACTCTATAAATGCTCCATTTTGTAAAGAAAAAGATTGATAATTAGTTATCAAGTATTGATAAGCTAATAGAGATCACTAATGTTTTTTCTATGGACATATTCTATGTTAATTGTGATGTATGCACATAAATTTCATTGTAGCTTATTCAGAATTTCTTTGCAAATCTATGCTTTATTTACCAATTAAGAACTGCTCTGAATAAATAAACCCCATATAGTTTCATAATAAATTATGGTTATTGAATTTGTATTAAGTTTAATAATATATGTTATGATATTTTTAAAATATATGTGTTTTGTATCAACATATTGAAAAAATAAAATATAGCAAGTCCTCATGGGATTTTGTATGGATCACTGCTAACAAAATGGAAGGGTGAAAATTGTGTGTCACACTACTAGAGATTGGACATCCATTTACAAGGATATTATGGAATCGACCCAACCTTATAAGTATTCATCTTGTGATTCACTTTGTGCTAAACCCAAACTTGAATAATTTTCTAATGGTTGTGTTTGCATTTTAATTATTCCAACATTTTTTACTCTAAATCCTTGGTGCTACTAACCCTGCCTTAGATTTCCTTGGATTAACATTATCTATGATTGGATTCTGATTACCTACCTAACTTTCATAACCTATTCCTTCTCCTTTTTTACTTTTTCTTTATTTTACTTTTTAGATTTATTAGTTGCATCTTTTGGTGCTTTCTTCTCTTCATCCTTCTTATTTTCTTCCTCCTACTTTCATAGGTGCATGTGGTAATTATCCTTGGCTTATTTAGTTGATCTATCTACATTTGATTTATTTTATTTTCTATTTATTGTATATATTTTTTCTCATTTTTATTTTCCTTCTCAAGCAAGTCATTCTTATATTTTTGGCTCTTCTCCTTAGCTTATTTTTTTCCCTCCATCTTTGCCTTTATTATACCTTGCATTGGCCAATATTTTATTTTATCCCACAAGTGTAGTTGATCAATGTTTTCTTTCCATGGAGGATGGTATTCATGTGCTTATTATTATTACACACTTATATCCCAAGATTCAAATTTTATGAGTCAAAAAGAGTTCCTTGTTCATAGGTATGGGAATAAGATGAAGATGGAACCATGATTGGTAGAAAGGATGATAGAGTGGTCATGACTGAAGCTGAAACTTGGTTCTTGGGAATAAAATATTTCATTATGCATATGGAGGCACCAATATTTTCTATTGGTGATTTATGGAATGTATCTCTCTTATCATCACTATTTACTATGCTTCCTTAGTTTCAACCTCTAGAATTGTGAATGTCATCATTTAATCTAAAATTCTAGGGTGTGGTCATGAATCTCCTAGTGTTTGAGGTTTTTTTTAATAGTGCCCCGAAGGACTTCTTCTTCACTGATTTATACAATAAGAGGCTCTCTTGAGAATTTATTTTTTACCTTGAGATCCTTATGTCATTTATCCCATTGTGCTCAGATCTTATGTAGATACAATCATTTGTTCTTATGATGTAAATATTAATACCTTTTATCAAAAAAAAAATTTTCACTCTACACTTTTCCTTCTTTGCTTTGACTACTGTAGCCACTACAATAGACTATGGGAAAGGATGAATTTCAATGAATAGAATAGAATGGACTTTATTTTAAACTTGGTATATTCAAACAAATTTACAGAATAAAAATTCCTTCTCCTCTTCCTCATCATACAAATCATTATTTTTATCCTCTAGTAGTGCCTTATACACTTGTTTATGTGTGACTCCAAATTGATGAAGATTATACTCAGCTATGCTGATGGGAATTTGAGGGTCATTAAACCATGGTGATAATCTATGAGTCATTTTTATGGGATGAGATGGTTGTGAACCTAGTGCCTTGCACTTTTATAGATATACTTATGATGATGAGGCCATTAGTTGTGGTTGATCCTAAAATTTAACCTAAGATTGTGTTTGTGGTTGGCTATAGTTGAACTTGTGATTCTACTTATGATTTATCTAGAGGCTACCAAAATCCTAGTGGTATGTGCATACAATTAAAATTAGGCACTTCATGTGGATTTTAACTATCCATTTATCCATAGTAACATCATCCCTAAATTGGTTAATTAATATTCTATTTACACTAACATCCCTAGTCAATCATTATTTATCTCCCTTGATCAATTAATACTTTCTTCCATGATTGCATCTAATCTTAAAAAATCAAATGACATCATATTAGGTAATTAATGTTTCTTAATTCAGTAATATCATCAATAATAAAAAATTATGAAATGCACAATTACTATTTTCTATAAATCAATAAATCATATCTTCCATCTTAAACTTGTGATGTCATCAAAAAGACCTTTCTTGGTAATTTAAGAATCATATTTCAAAAGTTAAAGTGTCCTTCACAAGGTAATTTTAATAAAATATGAAAATCATGGAAGCAATATTTATGACATACAATTACACACTCCAAAACCTCATGAATAGATCTTATTAAAAGTTATTACACACTCCATGTCATAACATTTAATGCTTAGCTATCTTTGTAGGATTGATCCTCCACCATTGAACCCAATCTTAGATGAATGGTCATAATTAATCTTGAAAATATATAAATGGAATGCCCACCCTTCAATCTTAACAAGATTTCAATTAATAACAAATTACCTGTTCAAATAGCCTTACAAAGCTTCAATCATCCTCATCCGTCATCATCCAAATCATCAAGTTTGGAATGGGCTATGATATCAAATTTCCCACATAATGTGTAATATATTTTTTTCAACCACATCTGAGTGTAGAAATATTTACAACAAGGAGATCATAAGGTGAGGTATAAATATTTGTGATTTCTTTCTTGTCTACTTGCTTTCTTCTTAATATTTCTCAATTCAAGGATAGATGCCTAGTTTAGTTGTACGTTTTCAATTGATTTTAATTTCATACTAACCCTTGAAACTAACCTCTAAAATTATGTATTACATATGACACACTTGGTGGGAGTAGAAACCCACAATCAACTTTGAAAACATCTTATTATCATTCTAGGCTGAAATTTAGTCCACACTTTGAGATATTTCTCCCTATTTTCCTTTAAAATTTCAAAAATTTCTATTTCCAACATAATAATGGAATTGCCTTGATAATTAGTAGAAATACTCATGAAAATGATGACATCATATTTGCAAATAGTGAAAATGTTTTATTTTTTTTGTTTATTTGTAGAAATGGTAGAAACATGATTTGAAATGGTGGAAACATAATGTCTATTAGTGGAAATGCCTATCTGACTATGTTTACAAGGATCAATGAAATAAATACAAAAGTGATAGAATCATGGTGTACAGTGATATAATCCTATCTATACTTACTAGATGTTTATTTTATAGTATCAACAAAAACATAACTCAAATCAGTGGAATAGCTCTTCATAATAGTTATATCATTACTAGTCATAACAAAAACACTATTTTATGCTATAAGTTTGTTTATTTTTTACATTTGATAAATTATTATTTTTAAAAGTAGAATTAAATTTTGTAGTGGTATAAACACTCTGTGTAGTAATGCATTTACTAATCTTAATAGAAAGCATATAGGTTTTTTGTTTTTTGTCTTCTGTTTCTTGTAGAATAACTGAATCAACTTGTAGAATGGTGGAATAGACATGTAGAATGACATAATTGCTCTATAGAGTAGAGAAATCAAAGAATGATGAAATCAACCTACAAAATGGTGAGAATATGGACATATACTAAAAAATTAACTTTTAAAACCTATTCACTTGTCAAAACTCACATTTAAAATTACTAACTTATTTTTTTAAAGATTTTCGCTTGTCAAAGATGTGAATATTTAACTAAATTTCTCACAAACATTTATTTTGGTGCTTTAAAAAGAACAAACACTTGAATTTGGTGCTTAAAATGAACTTATTTAAATTTAATTTTGTGTTTGTGTCATTATTTGTGATAGCATGCTGTGTGTATGCTCTCTCCTTACTTTATTTTGGTATTTTGGGTGATTAAAAAAACCTAAGTTATATTTTCCCCTTCTTGAAGAGATGCTATGCTCTCCTTTTTCCCCTCATGGGACCTTGAGGATAAAAAATAACTTATCTTCCTTTTTTTATTTTTGACTCCACAATTTGGACCTTACTACCTAACCACAAGACCTTAGGGCATGATGAATGGGATTTCATCCCCTAGCATATGTACCAACCCCATGTTTTAATAGGGTATACAAATTGAGAGGAGATGTCAACATTGGATAAGTGATTATGTGTGAATTAAAGACAACTGTGAAGGTAATAATTTATCTCTAAAACTAGGTGTAGACACTAGAAAAAATCACACTATGGTTCTAAGTGTCAAAACACCCCTAAAACACCTCAGGACCCCCTTGGGCCTAACCTTGACATTTCAACAAATAACTAGACCTAAATCTAGTTAGATTGACCTAGTGGCTAAACCCAACTTTTTAACCTAATTTGACATTGACCCTTGACAGTCGGTGATCACCCTAAACATCAAAAATCACCCTAATCACCAATGGTTAGGTTCTACCATCTGAACCACTAACACCAACTTCAACTTTGACTTGATTATTTATAATTATATTATATAATTCATGTGTTGTCCCATGCATGTCAAAGTTAAAATTAAATAATAAGTTGGACCTCTTGTTAATGTATTGTTGTACTTCTCCTTCTTTCCTATAAGAAGAGAGGGATAGGAGGTGAAAAAGGATCGACAACTATCGAGAGATTTTGTATCCAAAGTTTCTTTTGTAGGTGTTCTTCCAACAATCTAGTGATCCAACCATCATGATAGAGAGTTGAAGTACTACTACCCATTGGCCAAACAACCAAATAGTGTTACTCTACCAAAATTGCTCTAGGCTCCACTGCTTCAACCATTGACAAGTTAAGTATCTATTTTTGATTATTCAATCACTTTGTTATTACTTCAAAATCAAACCAACCAAAACTAATCTCTCAAAATATTATTCTAAAACCTCACCAATTACCCTTTTATTACCCAAACCTAACCCATAGTGACTGTCAATGGTCACTCTGACTATAAATGGTTTGTCTCAACCACTGATGATTACCCTAAGCACTGATGGCCACCTCAACTGCCAATGATCACCTCAACTATTAATGGTCACTATGGCATAAAATAAAAACAAGCTATTTTCACTTGCTTACCTTCAACCAAATCCAACTTTCTTTGTCTTTGCCTGATCATAGAGCTCCAACCTAGTTTATAAACCACACCCAACCTATTTAGCATTAGTATTGACTCACTTATCAATATAATTAGTCAATTTCATCAATTTATTTATCAAGCATTTCTTATACTTAATTTTAATATCTTCTTCAATTTCTAAACTTAATTATTTAAAAACAATGTATTGATAGCCTCCTAAGGAGTTCTTGATTCTTAGATCTAGCTAGCACTAGGTAATACACCTAATTATCTATCTAACCAAAAATTTACTTCAGCGATTTTATTATCTATAGGTCATTCTTCCCAATCCAAATACAAACTCTCTACAATCATTTGATCAACATGTGCACAACCAAACATGTTTTTATACCATACCTGTATCTAGTTTATTTCTTCTTCCTTTCTTGGAATATAAGATAAAATTCTTTGAAACATTCTGGAACACCTAGTGAGACCATTGAGTCTCTACTTGGGTTTCTTTTATTTTCATCTACATGCTCTTCTCCCTATTCTATGCTCATAAACAAAATTAAAATTTCATTATAGTTTAAAATCAACTACATATATTGGTTTCTTGCACGTTTAGCTCACTTAGTCAAATTAAAGAAAAGTAATTCGATCATATCATCATTTATATCACACACACAAACCAAAACACCTACATAAATTAAACATCAAAATAACTTAACATAAGGCCTGACTAGAATTTTATCAACTAGTAGTTACCTTAC
This sequence comes from Torreya grandis, assembly GCA_037957365.1. NCBI lineage: Eukaryota > Viridiplantae > Streptophyta > Pinopsida > Cupressales > Taxaceae > Torreya > Torreya grandis. The sequence continues at coordinate 2,111,247 of JARHVA010001528.1, forward strand.
CCTTTCTCGGTAATCCTAATTAGAGGTCATTACCAAGGGGAGAACCAAATAAACTCTCTGGTTGAGTATAAACTCTAAAAATCAATATATACTGGCTAATAACTTGACATCCTTATCATTTTAGTGTGTGAAGTGAGGGGGTAGGCCCCAATACCAAGACACATATTGATTTCTAATACAGATCCTTTTTGAGATCCTAGACAACTTGAAACCATTCATAGATTTATTATCTAGTACCTGTTATACAAGCCAATTTGAATCACATAATTTCTTAAAAGCTTAAGGCATAAGCCAAAAGAGAGACTCAAAATAACTTTAGGACTTAACATACTTTTTAGTGTGTGTTTGATTTTATTGATCATTTCTTATCTTTTATTTGCTTGAGCTATGAGATTGTTTGTGTTTTACTTTCTCCCTTACTTTTTATGGTTCTAACTCGACATCAACAAAGGAACTAGGAAAAATAGAACCCATCACTAAACCAATCAAACTATTATACCTCCTCATCCATAGAATATGTCTCTAAACCAAAAAAAATTCCTCATACTTTGGGAAGTCCTTCTTTCCCTCAAGTAGTTCCCCAAGGAGATACAAACTTTTCCACCTTCTTAGATAACAATTATGTGGCCCTTCAACATTATCTCAACATCATGCCTCACCATACCCATAATTTGGTTTCACCTAGAGACCCACCTTATGTTATGCCTTCCCACCTTATGGGGAATACTTATATTGCCACAATCACCACCCAACCATTGATTAAATAAACATCTTTATCTACCAATAATCCCTTTGATACTATTGTGGAAAACTAACCTACCCAACCTACCAACACCATTATGCTTTCCACCCCCACCAACAACTTCTCTACCCTAGAAAAAACCCAATCATTAGTCACCTTTAATCCACTCACCATGGGAATACTTACTACTAGCATTTCTAAATTTTCTTTAGCTACCCCCAATCCATTAGTCACTACTTAACTTCAAAATCTTGTGGTGTCTTTCCCTTCTACCTTACCACCAATTAGTACAAAGGTCACCACCTTTCCTTTGGTTACAAGTCCAAGCATAGATCCTACCCAACCCACCTTAACCACTCAATAAGTGCCTATTGTACCCAACCTAGGTTACATCCATAACCCATAAGGGTATGCACCTCTACCCATTACCCAACCACCTACATCCACCTACCCCTACATGGCAACCACCCAACCACCTATGTCCACATATCAATATGTGGTAGCTCCTTAACCTCCTACCAATTATAAATATGTCACCCAACCAAAAAAACAATATGAAACTTATAACCCTTTAAGTAAACAAACCTAAATGGATCTAATGAAAATGATAATAGATAAAATGACCACTCTAGAGTCATCCATTTCTGGGGCTCACAACATTTTATCATATGACCAGATATACAATGAGCCCATTCACCCATCTATATCTATCAGAACATATCTTCCTTAGTGGGAAATTCCCAAGTTTTTTGAATTTGAAAGTAAGGAGGACACTAGATAGTACCTCAGGGAATTTAGGCATTCATGTTATTTGATTTTGTAGGGTCATGCTTTCCTTCTTCATACCTTTCCCATGTCCCTGTTCGATCCAACACTAGTGATGCGATCCATTTTTGGTCTTAATTTGGTCTAGTAGATGTATTAAAAGAGATATAGGTCTTAGTAAGTCCATTTTTGGAGTATATTTAGTCTATAGAGGCATAAAATTTGAATTATTATTTTCTCACCAAAATTGTATTTTTGAAAATTTGGATGTTGTAAGCCAATTCTAAGGAATTTAATGTATGTTTTGAAGATAGAAAGATGTGGTAAACATGTATATAGGTTTTCTAAATTTAATAGGTTCTTAAAATGACCATAATTATAATTTCATGAATATGGATAAGTCATATTGTGTGAAAAGCAAGTAAATTGTATTGTAACCCTCAAGACTCTACATGGGAAAGTTGGCAAGAGTTAGTTATGTTTCTTGGAGTAGTTTAGAGAGTTAGTTATGTTTTTGTTATTTTTTTATTCTGTTCAAGTGTTTAATAATGGTAGACTAAGAAAAATTTGGAAGGAGGAAGGATTGATGTTGTAACCCCTATTTTTGAATGAAATTGTAGACCTTATTTTGTGGTTAATGTCTATTGATGATCTTTGTAAGTGTTTTGATTGAGAAAATAATGAAATAGAATTTGTTTCTATATGTGCATGAATTAAAATGAATGTTTATTCTGAGAGGAATTACTTTAAGGTTTAAGAGAAGAAGAACCTTGTTTGTACATTTTTATCATAGTCCCGTGTTAAATGAGAAAGAAGGTATTCAATAACTGTATGTGATTTGATAATGAAGAATGATTATGAAATTAGTTCCTCACATGATGAGAAAATATGGGAGAGGTACTTAATTATTCAAGAATGTGTTTGAGAAAGAAATGCCAGAGAACTATTTGGTAGTCAGAAACTAATATAAAACCCTAAGTTTTTTGTAATAAGTGTAGAGGTTTGGACTGTCTGTTTCATGAAAAGAAATATAAATGAGGTTTAGGTTAAGGATAAAATGTTTGGATAGTGATTTTAATTCATTTGAAGGTGTATTTAATTTTATTAGGTGCTTTTATTGTATTGTTTTTTACAAGGTTCATTCTTTTTCATCACAGACCTGTAGACTGTGATTTACCTAACATAGTCAGGTGTGTTTTTGATTGAAACATGTATCTAAGGATTGGTAAACCAAATATGTTGATTTGAAAACATGGAGGAAACTAATATAGACCTTTCAAACCAAGTGGGAAGTTTTGAAACCTTTCTAAATTAAATAAAATGAATTTTGAGTGTTTTCAAGTGGCAACAGGAAGCTAGAAACCCTAAACTAGGGTTTAGCATATATCTATAGTTAAAACCATCTAAAAAGGACAAATATTCATAATCTAACCAAAAATCACATGTCCTAATTGATGGTGGTTGTAGATGGTGTATAGACTAGCAAGTATGGATTTGGAAGAGTGAGTGTGTATTAGGCCTAAAAGAGACATAGTTCTTTAGATCTAAAGAAGGAAAATATTCTTAAGAGAAGAGTTGGAGTTTAAAATTTTACAAATAGATATATTTTGTCATGAGAAAAAATAATTGAATTTTTATTTGCAATAAAACATTGTACTTTTTTTTACTAGTCATTAATGATTGTGAATGGAATAGTAGGACTGTGTATTAATAGGTAGAATTGTGAATGAGGATGGAATTGAAAATTAATAAGTGTTTGAGAGTATTTAAAGGTGTTGATAGGGTTATGAAAAGGAATTGAGAGGGAAATGAGACCCTATATGAACTAATAAAATATTTGAGACCTCCTAATAGAGAATTAAAGCCTAGAATTTTGCATAAAGAATTGATCTAGTAAGCATTGGTTAAGACAGTGGATTAAGAAATAAAGGTCAAGATGTTTTCTTGGTACATGCTCTATATCAACTAGATTGTCGAGTGCCATAACAAAGCACTCTCTCTTCTCCTTCACCCAGCTAGCTCAAAATTTCTTTAATCACTTTTCAATAAACATCTGCAAGAAAGTTTTCATCACTGACCTTTAATATATCTAAGAATTTGATGATGAATCTATTGCTAAATTTGTAGCCCATTAGAGAAGATTAATCAATCAAATTTCTTTCTCCTTACCCCAACCCAAACTAATATAAATTTTTTCTTGGGCATGTGCCAAGTACATCTCTTCTACATTATGTGTTCAAATATTTAGAACCTTTGATGAAGCTTTTACCATGGTACGTAAGCTAGAAAATAGAGCCATCGATGAAGTTAAAATTGAAAAACAAAAACTCTACCTTCAAATCCAATGAGTCCTCCTATCCTAAACCAAGAAACCAAATCAACACCAATGCCAAAAGCAAGGGAAATGTGAATGATATTTCCCTTAAGACCACTCCTCCACCATCTATCAATCAACTAAATTCTTCTAACTCCTCAAATCAAAACATGAGGAACCTAAACCAAAATAATAAGAAGTAATTTACTTCATTTTTGGAGTCTTAAACTTCAGTCTTAGAGACATTACGAAAATCTAATATCATAAAACTTCCTCCCATCAAAACCCCTCAATAATTTGATTCTTCTCATCTTGCCCCCAAATAATACAATGATAATGACCTATGTGCTTTCCATCGAGTAGTTGGGCATGACATTAGTAGGTGTAATACCTTCAAAAATATTGTCTAAACCCTCATTGACAAGGGGAACTTGTGTTGGACAACCCCAATGCACCTCTGAACCAAGCCCTTGACATTTTTAGACAACCTTTTCCCTATCATGCACTTACCAAAAATGAGAGCAAGAATGTTAAGTCTTTTAATGATGCCCATACCATCAATATGGTTCTTGACAAACTCATCACTGAAGAACCTAGCACCCAATCTACCTATTAGTTTCCCTCTCCACTTATTGAGATAATGAAACTACCTTCTCTTCCTTTGGGGACCCAAACCATGGAAGTAACTTTTTCACTTCCTCTACTTATTGAGGTAGTAGAGTCATAAACCCCTCCTTTAATTGACATACCAGAGCAAACAAGCATCACCACTTTACCTCCTCTCTTAACTATCAAGAAATTCACTTCCCCTTCAAAAATCATTCCCAAGGAAGCAACCACCATATTTGTAACTCTCACAGAGGAACCACCCATACAAACTATTTTTTCCAAAATCCATCACTTGCTTTTGTGGACAACATGTCGGCCATTTTGGTCCTGCAGGACAAAATGGTCTCTTTCTTTCTTTCAAAATGTTTTGAGCAGTTAAGTTTCTACATATTCAATCCTTTTCAGCTAAGGAAGTAATAGGTTCAATAGGTGGGATTTATTCAAAGGAATTTCAAAACACTTAAGGCATTTACTTAGTGTTTTGAGGAAGGTTCAATGCAAAGGTTCAATCAAAAAACTTAATGGTGGGCTTCAAAGAAAAATAATGAACCACTTTGAATCAATTAACCATTAAACCCCATCTCCACAAGGTTCAAAAAGTTCAATGAGTTCAAAGGTTCAATGACTTTAGTGGACTTAGAGAATAAAAGGATTCAAAGAGATAAGGTTGAACTATTGACCTGTTGAACCTTGAACCAACATGGTTCAAAGGTTCAAGGTTCAACAAGTTTAATAAGTTTGAAGGACTTAGAAAGAGAATGAATCACTGAACCATTGAACATTGAACCCAAAAGGTTAAAAAGGTTTAAAGGTTCAATGGGTTTAAAGAGTTCATAAGTTTTAATGGAAGCTTCAAGTGAATAAAGGAAGTAGAAGATTCCATAAAGAAGTTCAAATAAATGGTTCGACCGAAGAAGAAAAGAAAGTGAATGCGGCCCTTCACAAAATCATTGAACCTTTGAACCATTAAACCTTTAAACCAAAAGATTTCAAGGTTCAAGGTTCAAATAGGTTCAAAGGGACTAGTGACATCCCCACAGATGTCAATTTTAGGGTGATAGAATAACTATTGATTTTCTAAATCCTTGAGAACAAACTCAGCAACCAACCCAGAAAAGAGTTGAAAGAGCTAGCAAAAAGCAAGAAGATAGCCTTGAGAGCTCAGAGAAATAAGAAGAGACAAAAAACGACAAGGAAAGAGGGAGAAACTATAAGAAATCCATAAATATCTGTAGGAGAGTTATTTACAGTAGGTGGAATAGTCCACCAGGTGGACATCAGAGAATATAAAACTTTCAATGGTGTGACCTATTTTTATTCATTAAGTAAAGGTGAATGGATAGTTGTGTAAGTGTCATAAAGAAGACCATACAACCTATGCTTAGGGGGAGACAATTAAGATGATTCAAGATGCCAAAGTCAAGGCTAATGACCTATTCCAACATGGCCTTTTCAAAGATATTCAATGCATTCAATTCAACATGGGCCATTTTCTATGAAAACAAGTGCCCAGGTCTTTCTTGAGATGCTATATATTGTAATCTCTCATTTTGTAGAAAGGAGATCTCTCTCTCTATTATCAAAAGTGAAGCTCTACCCAAATTGAAATGCATTCTTGAGACATTGAGCTTAGATTGTTAATCATATTTTGGTAAATGAATAAGAAAATAAGCGACCTTTTAGACTTTGTGTTGGAATAAGCTTGTGTCTTCTAGGAAATTGTTCTTATGTATATTTTCTAAATACAGTCTTTTCCATTAAAAAAAGTAGAAAAAGTGGAAGTAAGTTGGAAGATATCTTGAAGCTAACTTTGGGAGACTTTGTGCTACCATAATTGCCTTCAGTCTGTGTTTTTTGTAAAGGATACTGGAGAGACTTTGAGCTCCCCTTATCCTTCATAACCTTTTACCCTATTATAGTTGAAGTGGAGACTTTGGGATACTCTTCAAACTAATGTGTTCCTTTGTCCTAATCAATAGGAGGAACAATGAAAGACTTTGTACTTTCATTGGTTTCTTGTGATTTCTACTACTACCTAGGAAGTCTTCCTCTGGTTTTATGAATATCACTTTTGAAAGAAGAGAAGTGCCTTTAGCCATTACCCAAGAATTCTCCTCTATTATGTGAACATCATCTCTAAAAAATAGAGATGGATGGTATGATTTCACCCCTGTGTCTATTTTTAGCTTATATATATAATATAGTTTATAGGGAACTTGCCCTTGCTGAGAGGAGCTATTTGTCTCAATTTGGATGTGGTCACCACATCCATTTTACTAAATAAATCTCCTTGTGATGTGGTTGATTCACCTATTTTTCCATCAGTCAGCTGGTGACAAAATATTCACCCAACAGTTTTTGGTGATTCTGCTGGGGATCAAAATTTTTAGTTCTTTTCCATTAGCATTTTCTATCTGCTGGGGATCAAAATATTCAATTCTTTCCCATTAGTATTTCTTATCCACTGGGGATAGATGAGAATTTTTAGTCCCTTTCCATTTTATTCATATTGGAGCATTTCATATCTTGTAGGAAATAAAAAGGTAGCTCCATGCCAACAATTTTTGGCAACTCCGCTAGGGAAGAACACGTAGTTTGAAGCCTCAAGATTCAAATTGAAGCAGTTTCAAATTTTTTCCATATCTATTTTACATTCTTGAAAATCCACCATAAACATGAAGCCAAAGAGCTCAAGGTATTGTTGACCCTTTATTTGAGCTTGTGAAACAAAATAATTTTGATCTTTCCCCTCCATAAACTCACCTTCATTGCACCAGGAGTTTTCCTCCCATAAACATCAAGTCCCTAATACTAGGCAAAGATGTTCTTTCCTCTACTAGTAGAGCTTTGTACATACATATCCCATAAATATTTATTATCCCTCCTTTCAATATCCATATCATGGCAGCTCAAGGCCCCTAGGGTAATACTTTTGGTCCCCTGAATCTGAACCCACCTCTACATGAGCTACCCCATAGCTCAAGGAAAATTTTTCCCAAGTTCTATGGTGATGGGAAGGTTCATCTTGATGAACATATTGTAGCATTTTTCATAGCCTGTGATGTGATAGGCATCGAATATGAAGACAATGCAATCACACTATTTATAGAAACATTGCAAGGTGCTACTATAGACTGGTTTTATCATCTAGAAGGACAAACATTGACTAACTGGAACACTCTCAAGGCTAAATTTGAGGCTAGATTCAAACCTATAGAAGATGCACATGCCCTGTTAGCTTAGCTTACACAAATGAATAAGGAGCCTCATGAACCCATAAGAGACTTCATTGCCAAATTCAACAAGCTGAGGAACAAGATTCCCACCATTGCTTAGCCGATGCCTGAGAATCTCAAATGCTTCTTCATCAATTTTTAGCTTCATGAAGTAAGTTTCTTATTGAGGTGGGCTAGCCACATCATCCTTGCTGTAGCTCAAAGTTTGGTGACTAAGGTTGAAGATAACTTTATCTTCGCAGGGAAGATAAGAAGAGATCCTAATAGAGGTAAATCTTCTTCTAAATTTTCTTCGATAGGCACCACTGATCCTATCGTGCAAAATATATCAAATGAATTGCTAGCTCTCAATAAATAAATGGCCCAAGGGATGTTTGCTCCTCCTTTCTTGGATATACCAAGGAGGACATTTCCCAACTAGTCATATTAGGGCAATGCTGCCAGAAATCAAGGGCAACTAAATTGTCTTCCTCCCCCACTAGGGAAGCTTGCCATTGAAGCAACACTAGCTAACTTAGCTGTTGGTTATCTTGAAACTAAATCTGATTTTTCTTTCCAACCTGAGTTGAACCAAGAAGATGATGCTGATCTCTTTGTAGAAGGTCAAAAAGAATTAGCAGGTGACTCCAACATTGATTTCCTAAATTACCAAGATGAACCTAGAAGTAAGGGAGAAGTGTTTGATGGATCATATGCTATATATTCTAGGTCCTAGAACCAATTATTTCAACAAGCAGATAAAGGAAAAATAGGGGAAGAAACTTGAATAGAAATTTCAATTGCTAAATGAGGAACTTCACTACCTTTCCAATCAAAGGACCCGATGAGCAATAAAAAAGGAAGTACCTCAAATATTCCTTCACCTTCTACTTCAAATTCACAGACTATCCCATGCCTAGTAAAACCCAAATTGATGGACTGTCTTCTTCTATTTCAAATTCATTTTAGTCATTTGATATAATTGACCATGCTAAGAAGACCAAAATTCAAATGTTTGAGTTTGAATTCTTGCAATCCAACCCTGAGTAGTTGGATAGGTTAGTTCAATGCATCAAAAATAAAATTGTCCCTGTAGGACAAGAAATTTCAAAAGTAACTCCTAGTCCCCCAAAGGACACATCCACCCAAAATAATCTTGTTATCACTCCTCTAGCTACCCCTAGAAAGATATAACTATTTTATGTTTCCCTGTTGATAAACAATCATCCACTAAACAATTGCATTATCGGCTCAAGAGCTTCTGACAATGTCATGCCTACTAAGGTGGTAGAATCTCTTGGTCTCACACTAACTAAGACCTTTGGGAGATGTTTCTCCATGGAAAAAAATAAGTGCCTCTACTGGGACAAATTAAAGATGCTCAATTTGCATTTGCGGCCTTCCAAAATAAGAGAATCAAAATGACAGTCCTGGTGGCCGATGTCCCAGCCTCCTACGACATTCTTCTTGGGTAAATTTTTTGCAAGGATGTTGGTGGAGAATTGAGCATGGACCTATCTAAGGCAAGCATCCCTATCAAAGGCATCATGCAAAGGCTGCTCCTTGAGGAGGAAAAGTACATTATCACTCAAACATCAACCCTTGAAGCTCAAATTCTATTTGAGGCTTTAGGCATGGGTAATTACTTTTTTTCTACTAAAGACATTCCTATTTCAGTAGATGAAAGCTTACTACGTGACAATCCAAAAAACTCAGGTAAGACATCATAAGAATTGGTAGGGCACAGTACACATGAAAAGGGATCTTCCCTTCCTGACGTAGAAAAATCTAAAATAAGATCAAATTTTGATGATGTCTAGATTTTGGAATTCGATGGTAGCAATTCCTCTACCAGTTCTAGAGCTAGAGTTGCTTTGATATCTCCTTAAGGAGATATTTTTCCCTATGCATATAAGTTGTAGTTCAGCAATACTAACAACACTGTTGAGTATAAATCACTGCTACTTGAATTAAAAGCTACTCAAGATAAATGAGTTAAACTTCTTAATGCCAAAGTAGACACTAAACTGGTGGTTTGATAGGTGAGGAACCTGTATCAAACCAAGGATGACAGATTGCGACATTATCACAATCTAGTGTGGGATTGTATTGAAGGTTTTGATGCTTTCAATATTTTTGTAGTGCCTAGAGAGCTTCATAATTGTGCAGATTCATTGGCCATCTCTACAACTCTCTTGGTCCCTCACCAAGATTTCAAAGAAGATAGGTACACTATCAAGCTAGTCTTTCAACCAAGTGTACCTGATAATGCCAACCATTGGCAGGTGTTTGATGCTGACAATCAAATTATGTGCTTCACTAGACTTGAAGAGCAACAAACTATGGTATTAGACCATACTACTACGTGTCAATGTTAGGCAAAGAAACTCTTTGGAAAGAGATCAAAGATTCATGGTAGAGATTGAGTCTTGTTAAGGGGAAATAAGAGGAAACCAAAAGGAAGGCATAGAAAATTGGATTCTTGGTGGAGAACTCCATTTGCCAATCACTGATTTTGGGGTGAAAATAGTCTCTTGCTGATTTATCAAGATGAGATACCATTTTCTCTACCCCATAGTGGGTAGCATCTAAAACAATTCAATCCTTGAAGTCTCAGATAAGTCTAGTTATACATTTGTATATATGTATAGTCTTTCTTTGTTTTATATTGTTCATTTGTTTTTGGCACCATTTGGTTTTTGGTGTCTTTCTTTTTGGGTAAGCATGATTTCATAGCCCAATGGCATAGATGAAGGCATTGAGATTCTTGATTCTATTCCCTTCAATTCCTTCAAAATTTTAATCGATGGAAGTTTCCCAACTGGAGCCATCTGTTGTTCCCAAAATCTGTCACTTGCTTTTGTAGACAACATGTCAACCATTTTGGTCCTACAGACCAAAATGGTCTCTTTCTTTCTTTCAAAATGTTCTGAGCAGTTAAGTTTTTCAAATATTCAATCCTTTTCAACTAAGAAAGTCATAGGTTCAATAGGCAGGCTTTCTTCAAAGGAAGTTCAAAATGCTCAAGGCTTTTCTTTAGTGTTTTGAGGAATTTTTAATGCAAAGGTTCGATCAAAATACTTAACAATGGGTTTCAAAGAAAAAGAATGAACCACTTTGAACCATTGAACCCCACCTCTACAAGGTTCAAAAAGCTCAATGACTTCAACAGACTTAGAGAATAAAAAGATTCAACGAGATAAGGTTAAACTGTTGGACCATTGAACCTTGAACCAACATGTTTCAAAGGTTCAAGGTTCAACAAGTTCAATAAGTTTGAAGGACTTAGAAAGAGAATGAATCGTTGAACCATTGAACATTGAACCTAAAAGGTTCAAAGGTTTAATAGGTTTGAAGAGTTCATAAGTTTGAATAGAAGCTTTGAGTGAATGAAGGAAGTAGAAGATTCTAGAAAGAAGTTCAAATAAATGGTTCAACCGAAGAAGAAAAGAAAGTGAATACGGCCCTTCACAAAATCATTGAACCTTTGAACCAAAAGAGTTTAAGGTTAAAGGTTCAAAGAGGTTCAAAGGGACCAGTGACGTCCCCACAGACATCAATTTCAAGGTGATGGAATAACTGTTGATTTTCAAAAGCCCTGAGAACAAATTTAGTGACCATCCCAGAAAGGAGATGAAAGACCCAATAGAAAGCAAGAAGATAGCTCTGAGAGCTCAGATAACTAAGAAGAGACAAAAAATAACAAGGAAAGAGGGAGAAACTATAGGAAATCTAGAAATATTTGTAAGAGAGTTATTTTCAGTAGGTGGAATAGTCCACCAAGTGGACATCAAAGAATATAAAACATTCAATGGTGTGGCCTATTTTTTTTCATTAAGTAAAGGTGAATGGACAATCGTGTAAGCATCATAAAGAAGACCATACAACCTATACTTAGGAGGAGACATTTGAGATGATTTAGGATGCCAAAGTCAAGGCTAATGACCTATTCTAGTATGTCCTTTTCATAGATATTCAATGCATTCAATTCAACATGGGCCATTTTTAATGAAAACAAGCACCCAAGTCTTTCTTGTGATGCTATATATTGTAATCTCTCATTTTGTAGGAAGGAGATCTTTCTCTGTTATCATAAGTGAAGCTCTACCCAAATTGAAAGGAATTATTGAGACTTTGAGCTTAGATTGTTAATCATATTTTGTTAAATGAATAAGAAAGCAAGCAACCTTTTAGACTTTGTGTTGGAATAAGCTTGTGTCTTGTAAGAAATTGTTCTTATGTATTTTTACTAAATACAGTCTTGTTCATTTAATAAAACAAGCATAACAAGTCGAAGTAAGCTGGAAGATGTCCTGAATCTGACTTTGGGAGACTTTTGGTTGCCATAATTACCTTCAATCTATGTTTTGTGTAAAGGATACTGGAGAGACTTTGAGCTCCCCTTATCCTTCGTAACCTTTTACCTTGTTGTAGTTAAAGTGGAGACTTTGGGCTACACTTTAAAATAATGTTTTCTTTTGTCTTAGTCAGTGGGAGGAACAATGAAAGACTTTGTACTTTCGTTGGTTTCTTGTGGTTTTTGCTACTACCCAAGAAGTCTTCCTCTAGTTTTCTGAATATCACTTCTGAAAGAAGAGAAGTGCTTTCAACCGTTACCCAGGAATTTTCCTCTATTCTATGAACATCATCTCAAAAAAAAGAGAGTTAGATGGTATGATTTCAACCCTGTGTCTATTTTTATCTTATATATATACTATAGTTTATAGGGAACCTCCCCTTGCTGAGAGGAGAGATTTCTCTCAATTTGGCTGTGGTCACCACATCTATTTTGCTGAATAAATCTTCTTGTGCTATGGTTGATGCACCTATTTTTCCATCAGTCAGTTGGTGACAAAATATTCACCCAAAACAAAACTTACATACTTTGAATTAGGAAGAGGATGAGGTCACTGTTCCCCTTTCTCAAACTATGGGTTTATCTTTTGAGTCCACTGCCTAAGAAATAAGACCAGTCTATAAACCATTCTCTAGACTAGTTTAGAGATTGAAATTTGTCTCCAAACTTGACATAGATCAAGCCACCTTTTGGAAGAAATTAGGGATCCATTATATCACCAAATAGGAACCTCCAACCACATATTTGATGATCCAACCCACCACTTCTATTATCCAACCCACTATCATATCAATTGAACCAATAAAATCCCATACCAACCCAACCATTTATCAACCATCAAAAGAAACCAAATCCCAAATAACAAAATCATCCTCTATTACTTTAACCAAACCAAAAAAAAAACCTTATATCCTTCCCTAAGCTAAGTCTTAATCATCCATCATTGAAACTAGAGCTAACCTCACTAGACCCACCAACCAAGCACCAAACCAAATCAACTGAGGAGGTAAACCCACCAAAAGGATAGATTGCCAGAGTTATGCCTCCCTCAACCTTGAACTCTATTTTGGGGCCTCATCCCTCTACTTTGATTAAGAATCCAACTGTCTCAATCAAAACCCAACCACCACTTTTGGCTATGCCATCACTCTTGCTTTCTGACACACCCATCTTCACCGAGCCATCGATAACTAAATGAGCTACCTTAACATATTATACCTCCAACTTATCGAATTCCTTACCTAAAATAAAATAATCAATTAATAACACCACCTTACCCAAGACCTCTACCACCAAGCCTATTTCTAAAATGACTTCCATCTCACCAACCAAGGTCAAAACCTCTAGACCCTCACCACCTTTAACTAAGTCTTACTCAACTATTTTACAAAGGTTACTACAAGCTTCTTGCTTGACCTTCTTCTTATTAAAACATTTGACCTTCTTGGTTTAAAACTAGTCTAGTGTAATGACCACCAAGTATACTCCTATCATAGGAAAATTGGGCATGACATAAAGAACTGCAAGGCTCTCAAAATCATAATCCATTGGCTCTATGATGATGATGATGATATATTATCAGATGAACCTCCCATGAGCTCACTACCAATCCAATAAACAATAACCAGTACCCAATGCTTATCTACTCCCTCACTCTCACCTCAGAGTGACAGGGAACCAAACTAATTTCCTACCCTAAATCTTCTCTCTATCCATACTATCCATGTGGTGACATGATCACATGGTCAAGAAAATGATAAGGGGAAGGAAAAAGTGTCCATCCCATGGAAATACCCATCTTCCACCTCCTAACCAAGTCAAATACAAGCATATTCACCTTCAACCAAACCTAAGCTATCTATCTTAGGTACCTCTCAATCCAAACCCTTTGAATCAATTAGAAGAGTGGTTCTCAAATAACTTCACTAAACCTTGGAAAAGATGAGCCTATAAAAATTGATTTCTACCTCACCCCATTATCACCAAGCAATGATGTAGGCATTACAATCAATAGAGGTCAAACCTAAAGACCCTCAACCTCTGGTAGACTTTGTTAATACTCTCTAAATTTCTATCCTTGTCACCTTCAAGGATTTAGAAATACCTTCTATCCACCTTAATGACCCAAATCCCCCTCTTTTCATCATTTATTACCAACCAAACTCACATCAAATGATTTATGATTGATGGGGGAGCTAGTATTAATATCATCTCCTACCATGCCTATGATCAACTTAAACTACCAAACAATGTCATGTCTAAAACCTCAACCATCTTTTGATCCTTTAATGACACCATAGACACTACTCTAGGAACTATTATTCTTCACATTTTCTTAGGACATCACACACTCCCAAAGCTCTTATATTTAGTGGATTATGAATTACAATATAATGTTTTTCTAGGATGACCTTGTATCCACTCCATGGGTTGTATACCCTCTACCATTCATCATTTTATCAAATTTGAGCATGAAGGTTAGGTTGACACTATACAAGCTGACCCAAAACCCTTTTCATCATGCAACATGACTTATTGATCAAATGACATCCTCTTACCTCCATCTCATAGATACTCATTAGCTAAAGATAAGACCTCAACCATAAAAGATAAATCCATATCTTCTTCTACTAATGAGGCATCTACTAGCTCATCAATCCCCTCGAATCAAATTCCCACCACAGACCACTTGGAATCAACATTCCAACATCTTTCACCTAGGGAATATCATCTCTTGATGCTTAATGCCTTCCCTACTCCTGAGGAGTACAAGAAACTTAATAAACAACCTAGGTATGACCCCAATATTAGAGCCATTGTTCCCCTTGGACCTTCAAACTGTCAAACCCATTTCATCTATGGGGGACTTAATAAACCCCTTAGTACTTCTAACACATCTTTTTCACCTCAACCATTCACCTCCAGCTTCTCTAATCTAGACAAACTTGAATTTTCCAAGACATATGTCTACTAGTGTGCCTAAAAGGGATTTTGCCTAGGTCAGTATGAACACAGGCCACACAAGTTACTTCCAATCAAAACTATTGTCTCTAAATCTTATACCCTAGAAGAGGGTTGTTCAAGCGTCCTCCAAATTATGATAATTTTGGGACATTTCTAGGCTTGTGGGTGTGCCTATAAGTGGAAATTAACCTCTAGGTTGAAAGGGTTAGCTCCCTATATTAGCTTTTGTGTAATAAGATTGCTAAACCAATTTGTATGAGTGAAAAGAGTCAAAAGTTTACATAAATGAAAAGCCTAGTCTAAGATGGTGATATACCAAGAATTAGTATCCACATGTATGCCCTATAATTATACACAATACATCAAAATATAGTCTATAAATCAAGCTCTAGAAAATTCCAACATAAGAATTTCAATGTAGAGACAAAATGGGTGAGATCACATAAGGTAAATAGCTAGAAAAGATAACCTATATAGTCCATAAAAGAGGTTACACGTGTAAAATATCATACTAGAATACACTCTATATGACCTATTGGATCAATTCATTGCTCAAAAAACATGAAGGATAGAGAAAAGAAGGATAAAGCATCACTTGTTATCACTCGGTGTCTCTTGTATGCCCAAGTAAATGTATAGAACTTATAAAGAAAATAAACTTAGGCTTCTTTGCTTGAAGGAAAGAAAATGGCAAAACATTCTAGTAAGGATTCACCATACTATCTATGGATGATAAAACAAGAGCCCAAGGGTCTTATTTATAGAAAAAGAGGGAGATAAGAGATAACTCTTAGGCACCAAAATAGAAGCTTCCAAAATGGTTTGTAATCATCATCCTAGTGAAACTGATTCCAACTATTCTCTCATTCAGTTGGAGTTTTTCCTTCTCTTTGATTCACCCTCTTGAAATGACCAAGATCACTATAAAATCAATGGTGAGATGACCCTCCACAAGAAATGGCTTAGATTGCTACAAAATCAATGGATTCTTCCTGAGAGCTCCTATGTTTTACACTATAGACCCATTCAGGTTTTCCAAGTAACTTTACTTCTACTTGATTCTTTGGGTTCTTTGATTGATTTTACTTATAAAATTCATAAGCAAAGCTCTTTGGGAAACTTTATTTGCACTATTCTTGTTTAAGATCCTATCAGGTTCTCTGAATGGCTTTACTTCCTATTTGAAGACTTTAGGCATAAATTTGATGTCCTAAAACATGTCATATTTGAATCTCAATGGCTATTTGGCCACCTTAAATTTGATGTCCTGTGGCATGTCATGCCTTTGAACTCAAATGACTAGTTGGCCACCTTAAATTTGACATCCTATAATACATCATCTTGTACCCTAATGGCTAATTGGCTGTATTAAACTTGATGTCCTACAATACGTCATGGGGATCCATTGGGTTTATGTTTTGGGCAATTTTACCAAATTAATTCCTTTAGATATTTTGTATGAATTAATTATTTTGGGTAAATTACTTGAAACAATGGCTAGTTCCTTCAAGAACTTTTCTTGAAAGACACTTGGGAAAGTGTCATTTAGAAAAGTTTCAAAGGACAATTGGGGAAGGCACAGGGTCCCTTCAAAAAATTCCAAAGGAAATGGCCCTTGAAAACTTTTTTGAAGGGCATTTCCAAAGACAAAGTGCCCTTTAGAAAAGCTAAAGGGACACCTAGGGTAAAAAGTTCCGTTCAAAACTTTTCTAAAGGGTCACTTGGGAAGAAAATTGCCCTTTGAAAAAGTCTGAAGGGACACTTGGGATAAAAAGTTCCCTTTGGAACTTTTCTGAAGGGTCACTTGGGAAGAAAATTTCCCTTCATAAAAGTTCAATGGGACACTTGGGCTAAAAAGTGTCATTCAAAACTTTTTTTAAGGGTCACTTGGAAAGAAAAGTGCCCTTCAGAAAAGTTTGAATGGATACTTGGGCTAAAAAGTGCCCTTCAAAACTTTTCTGAAGGGTCACTTGGGAAAAAAATTACCCTTCAAACAATTCTAAAGGGACACTTGGGAAAAAAAAGTGCCCTTTAAATTTTTTTGAAGGGACACTTGGGAGGGGAAACATTATCAAGACCATTTCAAGTTTTTCAACTGCTTTTGCTTGTCAAATTCATAAGACTTGTTCCTTAGAAAACCTAAAGTCATGCATCATTATAAACACACAAAGAATTATAAGGAGTAATTTAGGTTCATAAACCTATATTACTTTTACTCATGAAAATTCAACAAGTCGAGTCGGTCAGAGAACCTGACTTGGTCTTGATAATGTAATTCGAGTTTATGAGGGGATAAGACTTGACCTATAAATAACCCAACCTACACTATAATATATCCAAAATACTTTAGACTCTTTGACTTATAATTTTAGACCTCTAAAATGGCCTATTCTTGCAACTACTGTTTAGCTCTCCATGAAAATGGTTGAACAAACTGGACTAAGGTGAGATTTGGTTAACATTCTTGGAAATTCTAAGGGGAAGCCTACCTGCTATGTCAAAGGCCAACTACCTAAATCCTTCCATTGGGCATGGAGTCATGAATATAGGCACTTCAAAGAGAATTAAATAATATTTGGCTCAAAACACACTAGTTGGGTTAATACACACACAAGGTAGAGACACACACCAAACAAAGGGAAGGAAAACACATCTACACTCCAAAGCACTTAGGAAAAACAAACACAATAAAGGAAACACACCAAAACTTAGTATATACAAGACATGTCTAACAAGGGTCAAAATCAAGGCTTCAACTAGATTCCATGCATTGGAATAAGCAACTCTTCTCCATCCATTTTAGGTAGTTGAAAGGAGTTT
Organism: Torreya grandis; assembly: GCA_037957365.1. Lineage (NCBI taxonomy): Eukaryota > Viridiplantae > Streptophyta > Pinopsida > Cupressales > Taxaceae > Torreya > Torreya grandis. Next base: position 2,129,033 of record JARHVA010001528.1, read on the forward strand.
ATTTGCTTACACTTGCTAATTATGTAAGGACCACTCCACAAGGTATCAAAATTTGTATGTTTCCGTAGTTTTTCTCTATCTTCATCCCATTTCAAGACCAACTCACATTATTTGAACACTCTTTCCCTTACCCTTTTATCAAAGGATTTATTCATGAGGACTTGATGGTATTCCAAAGCTTTGTGTGCATCATCTCTTGCCTCTTAAAACTACATTAATTCTATCAATCTGACCTCCTTAGGAGAGTTTCCATGTAATTATAGTTGTTGTTCAAGTTCCAAAGTAGGGAGCTCTTATGATATGGTTAGCCTAGCTTCTCTCCCATAGATAAGTAAAAAGGGAGAATTACCAATTGACTTCTTGGGAGTGATTATGTCTACCCATAAGGCTATCTTCAGCTTGCTATGCCATGCTCTTTGATTGATTTCCAACATCCTCTTGATGATATTGATGAGGTTCTTATTGGTAGACTTAGCCAATCCATTACCTTGAGGGCAGTAGTTAGATGAGGTACTCATATGAATTCCACTCTTTTTTTCTTAATCAAAAGTTTTAGCACTTATGAAAGTAAATTCCTTAGCTGAGATGATGACATGAGGAGCCCTAAACCTTGTTGTAATGATATCATAGAAACCTAAGATGGTAATTTTATTTGCTTCCTTAAAAGCAATAACCTCTACCCATCTTTTGAAGTAGTCTATAGCAGTCAATATCCATTTATGTCTATCACTTGATGGAGGGTTGATCATGCCAATGAAGTCAAGGCCCTATTGCATGAAAGGTTGGTCCACTTGGATAGGATTCAATGGAAGGGTAGAAAAATTTTGTTTGCCAATAAAGAAAGAACATGGAGGACAAACCTTAACCCAATGATAATAGTCTTTAGAAAGACTAGGCCAATAGTAACCATCTCTCGTTATTTTTACAACTGTTGTTCTAAGAGAGAAGTGACCACCATCTGCACCATTATGGAACTTTTCTAGTAGCATATCAAATTTTTCATTGTTAGTGTATCTTAGCAACACATTGATCACATCCTTATTAAAGAGAATTCTATCCAAAAGACAATAAGGAATATCCTGTAGCCTAAAATACCTTCTTTGAAAATTTTTCAAGCCATTGGGACACTCACCATTTTGAAGAAAACCTATGACATTTTGTGTCCAACCTTGATTCTAATTTTGGTCATTTGGCTAGTCTTGAACTTGATTCACCAAGGCTTGTTTTTTTAGCTCTTTATATTTAGATACTAAATGCTCACATAAACCTCTTCCTCTTACTAGGTTGGTTACCTTGATGTCAATGCAATATTCCATCACCTTCATGATCCATCTAGCTCTCTTCTCATTGAGATCCTTGCTTAGGAGAAACTCCTTGGTGTTAGGATGGGAGACCATGACATGGATCCTGTTGTTGAAAACCATATGCCTAAACTTTGTCAAGCCTCTAATGATGGTTAAATCTTGATTCTCAATAAAAGAGTATTTCACTTTTTAGTCTTCTAAGCCTTAGCTGAAGAAAGCAATTGGCTATTCAATATCCTCATCATTCTTTTGCATAAGCATGGTTGATATTGTGTCCAAGTTAGAAAAAGTATAAAGAATGAAGTCCTTATAAAAATTTATATTTAAGAGAGTGGGAGAGGCTACAATTGCTTTCTTTATTGCCTCAAATCTGCCTTTACCTTCCTTTGTCCAAGTAAAAACTTGGTTCTTTTTTAGTATGGCTGTGATAGGCTTTACCATAGTTTAAAAGTTTGGGATAAACCTCCTTAAAAAGTATATTTTTCCCAAGAAACTTTTCCACCCTTTCTTGTGTTGAGGGAAAGACAAGCCTAGAATAACTTCAATCCTTTCAGGGTTAATAGATAAACCTTCTTTTGAAACAATATGACCCAAAAGCTTACCTTCATGGACAACAAAGATGCATTTCTTTAAATTGAGGGATATGCCATACTATTTACACTTCTCAAACACTTGCCTTAGATGTCCCATCTGATTAGTAGCATATTTTGAAAAAATGGTTATTTCATCAAGGTAAACAAGCGAAAACTTATTGTTTAAACCTTTGAAATCCATGTCCATTTCCCTTTGAAATGTAGATCCAGCATTGGATAAACCAAATGGAATCTTCTTGTAGGTAAAGTTACCCCACTTGGTGGTGAAGGCTATCTTGAATTGATCCTCTTCATTTACCAATATTTGATTATAACCTGAATAACCATCAACAAATGAGAAATGTTGAGAACCTAAAATAACTAGTAGAATTTGTTCCATGGAAGGGAGTGGCAAATGATCCTTGAGAGACACTTTGTTTAGATCATGAAAATACACACAAAGTCTAATTTATCTATTCTTATTTCAAACCAGCACAAGGTTAGATATCTAAGTTGAGTGCTTGATAGGAAAGATAATACTAGACTCAATCAATTTGGTCAACTCTTTCTTTATGAGTTCTTCTACCTTGGGGTTGATAGGCCTTTGCTTTTATCTTACTAGTTTAGCTCCATGCTTCAACTCAATGGTGTGATGAAATAGACTTAATTTGAAAACTTTTAGGTCCTTATATTCCCAAGAAAAGATGTCATGAAACTCTTTGCATAATGCAATAAAATCTTGCCTTTCTATCTGAGAACAAGCCTTGCCAATCTTCAAAAGTTTGTCCTTGAAAATTAGAACTCTCTCATAGCTCTCTTCTTTGATTGACATGATCATTCTTTGGTTTTTCTTTTGATCATCCTCATTTAAGACATTCTCCAAGGTAATCAACCCCTTGGGTATTTTTTTTTGTCTTCAGCTGTATAATCTACTCTTCATAATGATCATGCAACTTTGTTTGATTTCTGGAAGAGAAGCCTACCTCATTTTGTAAGAAGTGTGCAATGTGTTCATCAATTTCAAACACTTTCTATAACACTTCATTATCAAAAATGGAAGGCCTCACAATGATCGTGATATGATATTGATCCTTCTCTTGTTCAATGTCAGTAGTTAAGTCAAAACATACTCCAATTGTAGCTAATCTATCAGCTTGCTTGTTCAAGTCTCTTGGTATGGGCTGGATGTTGAAGGCATCAAAATCCTCTAGTAGATCCCATACCCTATGATTTTAGGACTTGAGAAAGGGGTTCTTGGCTATATATTTATTTCTCACTTGATGAATGACCAACTAGCTATCTCCATAGACTTTCAAAAGTTTGATTCCTCTCTTCTTTGCCTATTAGAGACCATGAACTAAGCCTTCATATTCTACCACGTGGCAAGTGTAACTAAAGTGAAATCTATAAGAAGATTATTAAAAATTATTTTATGGGGAAACCAACATGACACCAAATCCTACACCTACTTTTCTCCTTGAACCATCAAAGAACATTTCCCACACACCATCAAGCTCATGATCTTCTTTGGTGAGTGAAGGAATTGGGACATTTTTCTCATGCATGCAGTAAAATCCCAAATCAATTTCCTCAATGAAAGTGTAAGGATCAAGTACATGTGTTTCAATTATATAATTTTCAAGATAGAGGTCAAAAATACCTTCAAGAGGAGAAGATGTTTCACTATTTAGGACTATTTCTTCTATTTTGTTGATTAGACAGTTCTAGATTGTCATTGTATCCAAGTATGGCTCAATGTGGAACCTTGCGAAGGGTTGAGTCCTTATGGTTATCTTGGTTCCATAACTTATATTAAAATCTAGAAAGGACCAATTAATAGAAAGGTATCCTCCTATCTTGGCCATAAATTCCCTAGACAAGCATATAATAAAGTGTGATAGAAGGTCGACCACCATAATATCTTACATGATAAGGAAGCTTGGGTAGCCATGTAAAACCACTTTCAGAACTTTTACCAATCCTACCATCTTGGTTGGAGTTCCATCCAATTACAACATGCCTTTACTATGTGGTTCATAGTTTAAACCAAACTAATCAGCCACTACTTTAGGCATAATAGTGGTGCTTGCTCTACTATCTACAATACAATTATGGACCAACTTATCTCCTGTAATGAGTGTGAGGTAGAAGGGTGGAGGATTTTAAACTTTAGTGAAAGGCTCCAAAAGATGATTTGGATAATTTATGAGAGCCACACTATGATGCCTTGAAGATTGAGGATCCACCTGCATGCTTGCTAACTGCTCTGGCAAAATCTCCTTTTGACCAGGTATATATAGAACCTCCCAAAGGGATATGTTTGTATTAGTAATCTTTAATGAGTCCACAATATTTAGAGATGGAGTATTCATTTTCTCCTATATTTTTTTATAGTAATAAAGGAGCTATTACCTATTGTGTTGCAATATTGGAAGCTATATTTACCTCTTAATTTTGTTGAGGAACATGGATTATAGAAGGTGCAACACTTTAATTAGCATTTTGTGGCCTTGGAGAGGCATCACTTAGAACTATTCATGGCTCTTGGCCTTTTCCTAAGGCTCTCTTCTTGGATATTGTATTAGATACAATTGACATGTCTTGAGTCAACACAAAATCATCCTTTCCTTGAAATTTCATCATCGCCACACTTGGGCGACTGCGTTCTCCATGATTATCCCTTTGGCTGGGACATATTTGTTATACTATAATGTAAGGAGTAACTTCTTATTATGTAGTCAAAGCGTAGTTGGTTCCTCTATCATCATGTGTAAATTGACCTTGAGGCTTCCCCCATTGGTCCACATGATGTAGTTGGTTGTAGGGGCTTGCCCATAAAATCTTAAGGACCTTGTGAGGACCACGTAGGATAATGTATAAAACTTGGTCTAGAACAAAGGATTCACACCCTTTTGGAGTCGCCAAATGCTGTGTTAGGGGCATTTATACTACTTAGGCCTGTCAAGACTAGCACTCACCTTGAATTAGCAATAATTTGGTTCCCATTGGGCATGCTAGAACTATTATCTCCAAATCTTGTACCCTAGAAGAGGGTTGTTTAGGCCTCCTCTAGATTTGGGTAATGTTGGGACATTTCCAGGCCTGTGGGTGTGCCTATAAGAAGAAATGAACCTCCAGGTTGAAAGGGCTAGCTGCCTATATTAGATTTTATGTAATAAGACTATTTAACCCATTTGTATGAGTGAAAAGAGTTAGAAGTTTGCATAAATGAAAATCCTAGTCTAAGATGGTGATACACCAAGAATTAGTATCCACATGTATGCCCTATACTTATGCACTCTACAAAAAATTTTAGTCTATAACTCAAGCTCTATAAAATTCCAACATAAGTATTTCAATGTAGAGACAAAATAAATGAGATCACACAAGGTAAATAACTGAAAAAGACAACTTGTATAGTCCAAAAAATAGGTTACACATGTGTAAAATCTCATACATCTAGAATGCACTCTACATGACCTGTTGGATCAAATCTTTCCTTAAAAAACATGAAGGATAAGGAACAAAAGGATAAAACATTATTTGTTGTCACTCTATGTGTCTTACATGCCTAGGAAAATGTGTAGAACTTTGAAAGAAAACAAACTTATGCTTCTTTACTTAAAGGCAAGAAAATGGCAAAACATTCTAGCAAGGCTTCACCATACTATCTATGGATGATAAAAAAAGAGCCCAAGGGTCTTGTTTATATCAAAAGAGGGAGAGAAGAGAAAAATCTTGGGTGCCAAAATAGAATCTTCCAAAATAATTTGTAGTCACCATCTTGGTGAAACTGATTCTTGTTGTTCTCTCATTTAGTTGGAGGTTGTCCTTCTATTTGATTGGCCCTCTTGAAATAACTAAGATCACTGTAAAATCAATGGTGAGATGAACCTCCATAAGAAATGTCTTGGATCACTACAAAATCAATAGATTCTTCTCAAGAGCTTCCATATTTTATACTATAGACCCATTCAGGTTTTTCAAGTGACTTTACTTCTAGTTGTTTCTTTGGGTTCTTTGATTATTTTTACTTGAAAAAGTCATAAGTAAAACTCTTTGGGAAACCTGATTTTTAATATCCTTACTTAAGACCCTGTCAGGTTCTTTGAATGTCTTTACTTCCTACTTGAATATTTTAGGCATGAATTTGACATCCTACAACATGTCATCTTTGAATCTTAATGGCTAGTTTGCCACCCTAAATTTGATGTCCTACGACAAGTCATGTCTTTGAATCCCAACGGCTAGTTGGCCACCCTAAATTTGACATCCTATGACATGTCATCTTGCACCCCAATGGTTAGTTGGCTATATTAAACTTGATGTCCTATGGCATGTCATGGGGATCCATCGAGTTTATGTTTTAGGCAATTTTCCTGAAGTAATTCCTTTGAACAATTTGTTTAAAGGAATTCTTTTCGGGAAATTGCCTAAAACAATGACTAGTTCCTTTAGGAACTTTTCCTAAAGGACACTTGGGAAAGTGTCATTCAAAAAAGTTTTGAAGGACACTTGGGGAAGGCATAGGGTCCCTTCAGAAAATTACAAATCACATTTTCAAAGGAAATGGTCCTTCGAAACTTTTTTGAAGGGTATTTCCAAAGACAAAGTGCCCTTCAAAAAAGTTCGAAGGGACACTTGGGCTAAAAAGTTCCCTTCAAAACTATTTTGAGGGGTCACTTTGGAAGAAAATTACCCTTCAAAAATTTCTAAAGGGATACTTGGGCTAAAAATTTCCCTTCAAAACTTTTTTGGAGGGTCACTTGGGAAGAAAAGTACCCTTCAAAAAAGTTTGAAGGGACACTTGGGCTAAAAAGTTCCCTTTGGAACTTTTTCAAAGGGTCACTTGGGAAGAAACGTGACCTTTAGAAAAGTTCAAAGGGACACTTGGGATAAAAAGTACCCTTCAAATTTTTTCTAAAGGGTCACTTGGGAAGAAAAGTGCCCTTCAAAAAAGTTCAAAGGGATACTTGGGAAAATAAAGTATCCTTCGAAAAAGTTTGAAGGGACACTTAGGGGGGGGGAAATTATTAAGACCATTTTAGGTTTTTGATTGCTTTTGCTTGTAAAAGTCATAAGACTTGCTCCTTAGAAAACTGAAAGTCATGCATTGTTAAAAACTCATAGATCATTGGAAGGAGTAATTTGGGTTCGTAAACCTAGATTACTTCTACTCATGAAAATTTAACAAGTCGAGTCATTTAAAGAATTTGAATTGGTCTTAATAATGTAATTTGGGTTTATGAGGGGCCAAAACATGACTTTTGGAGAACATGTCATACACTATAATGGAGCCAAAATACTTTAGCCTCCTTGACTTGAAATTTTGGTCATCTAAAATGGCTTATTCTTGCAACTACTATTTAGCTCTCCATGAAAATGGTTGAAAAAATTATACCGAGGTGAAATTTGGTCAACAAAAACCTAGAAACCTCACAAAAATCATGGATTTATTTTAACACTACCTTAAAAATAAACTAACCCACCTCCTATTCTCGTCATCGACAAGGACATCCCATCCTCACCATCTACTCCACCATTGACAACTAAAGATTCTAATATCATCCCCGCTAATTTTTTTCATCAACATGATCAGTCTCAAGCCCTTGACTTATAAAAATAATAGGGTGACCATAACCATCCCTATAACCCATCCTAAGATGATAGGAGATGAATCTCTTACCATTAATATCATTCAATGTTAGGATGATGATTCTATTCTCGTTTACCTAGGTACACCAGATTATTTCATCCATAAATCTCTTCCTCTTGAGACTTTGACCATGTTGAATGAATCTACCATGGATATCAACTTGGGTACTCTAGACAATTCCTACATTGTCAAAATTGGCCAATCACTAAACTTTGGGGAACTTCAAGACTCCCCCTCCTTCCTACAAGACTGCAACATAGCATTTGCTTGGTCTTTATAGTGACATGTCAAGAATCAACCCCTTCATCACTACCCACAACATAGTCACCAACTTTGATTTTAAGCCCTTTAGGCAAAAAATTCAATGAATGCACCTTCACATAGACCTTATCATCAAAGAAGAGATTTAATGTCTCATATCTATCAATTTCATTAAACCCACTAACTTTCCCCAATGGGTCTCAAATGTTATGCCTATAACTAAATCCATAGTCCCGCATTTGTGTGGAATTTCATGAGCTCAACCTTGATTACCCAAAGATCACTTTCCTCTACCAAGCATTGACCAATTAGTTGATCTTAAAGTTGACCATGAGATGTTATCTCTCATGGATGGATTCCTTAGTTATAATCAAATCTTAATCACCCCCAAAGATCAACACAAAACCATATTTATCACCCCATGGGGAACCTTCTACTATAAGGTTATGATTTTAGACTAAAGAACATTGGTGCAACTTACCAATGTGATATGACTTACATCTTCCATGACTTTATCCATAAAATTATTGAGGACTATGTGGATGACTTTCTTGGGAAATCCAAATATCATAAGGATCATTTGGCCATTCTCAAGATTATCTTTGAGTGACTCATCCATTACCATGTTTATCTTAACCCCAAGAAGTGTATTTTTGGGGTATTATCAATAAAGCTCCTTGGAATTATCATTTCCCTTAGGGGAATTGAAGTTGATCCTAAAAAAATCAAATTAATCCTCGACATGCTTCCTCCAATCAAACTCAAGAAACTTTACAGTTTGTAGGGGAAGCTCCAATCCATTCATCACTTTATCTCCCAGCTCTTAAACTGATTCCAAACCTTCCATAACCTTTTAAATAAGGATGTGTGCTTTAAATGGAATGACAACTATAAAAAATCCTTTGATTCACTTAAAGAGTACCTTTTATCTCCACATGTCCTCACCCCTCCCAAGGATGATCAACCTTTCTACCTTTATATCTCTACCACCAACCACTCCTTAGGGGCCATGCTTGCTCATTAGGATGAACAACACAAAGAGTAATCCATCTACTACATCAATCACATGCTTGTAGATTATAAGACTTGGTATGCCCATATTAACAAATTTTTCTTAGTTTTAGTTTTCATGGCCACCAAAATTTGCCACTACCTTCTCAACCATAAAACCTATGTCATAAAAAATACTGACCCACTCAAGTATATGCTCTCCAAACCATACCAAAACCAATGTATGGCCAAGTGGCTCATTCTTTTAGCTAAGTTTGTCCTTGATTTTATTTATCATAAGTGTTGGGTGAATATTTTGTCAGCCAGTGAACTGGTGACCAAAATAGTTCCTATCACCACAACATAGGGAGATCAGTCAGCCAAGTGTGTAGCTTTACTACATCAGCCAAAGAAAAATCTCTCCTCTCATCAAGGGGAGGTTCCCTATATATATGCAAAAAATAAGACACAAGGGTAGGACAAACAATCCATCTCTCTTCTTTCAGAGATGATGCTAATAAATAGAGGAGAAATATTGGGTGATGGGAAAGGTGCTTCTCTTCTTTCAGAAGCAACTTTCAACCAAGAGCCAGATTCCTTCCTAAATAGTATAAATCCTGGTGAGGCAACAGAAGGCACTTCTCTTCTTTTAGAAGTGCATGTTCTTGAAAATAGTAGGACTCTTTCTGGTTGCAAGTAACTGGTAATAGGGGTGCTGAGTGACCAGCAACCCGAGAGAGAAAGACATGAAGAACAATGGGGGCACAAAGTTGTCCCAAGGCTCTTTACACAGGAAAGGAAAATACAAACACACTGAAGGTACTTATGGGTGCACAAAGTCTCTCCATAGTGGGCCTTCAGGACACCTTCCTGCTCACCTCCACTAGTTCTGCTTAGCAAATTAAATGAATAAGGACACCTCCAGATGACACAAGTCAAAACAACACAAAGTCTGGAAAAACCTGCTTTCTCATTCAAATAACAAGGAAAATGAAATTACAACCTAAGCTCAAAGTCTCAGTAATGCCTTTCAAAATGGGCAGAGTTTCACTTCTTGGTAAGGGGAAGATCTCCCCTATAACAAATGAGAGATTACAATATATAACGCTCCAAGAAAGACTTGGGTGCTTATTTTCCATAGAACGGCTGACTCTTCTTGATCCTCCTTGAAGAGGTCAATGTCATTTTCTTGATTAAACTTAGGTTGGAAAGAGAACTCATGCTCTATTTCCAAATATCCAACTGTTGAGTTGGCTGGAGGTGTTTCAATGGCAAGGTTCCTCTGTGGGGGAGGAAGATGATTTGGCTGCCCTTGACCCCTGGCAACATTGCCTTAGTATGCCTAGTTTTAAAATGTACTCCTTGGGGCATCCTGATTGGGAGCAAAAAACATACCTTGGGCCATTTGTCTTCTAAGGGCCAACACTTCATTTGATAACTTCTGCACCATTGGGTCAGTGGTGGCTGTAGGTGAGTCATCAGAAGATGAGGAAGATGCACCTTTGTTTGAATCCCTTCTTATATTTATAGCCAAGATAAGGTCATCTTCTACCTCAGTAACCAAGTCCTGAGCTTCAGCAAGGTCAATCTGGCTATCACACCTTAGTAGAAAACTCACTTCAGGCAGTTGTGAGTTGATGAAGAAGCACTTTAGGTTTTCAGGTGTTGCCTGAGAAATGATAGGAATTCAATTCCTCAGCTTGTCAAACCTTGAAATGAAATCCCTCATAGGCTCATGAGGATCCTTATTCATCTACGTGATCTAGGCAAGAAGGGCATGTGCATCTTCTACTGGTTTGAACCTTGCTTTGAACTTGGCTTTGATAGTGTCCCAGCCAGTCACTGATCCAGTCTGTAGATGGTAAAACTAGTCTGCAACAGCACCTTGTAATGTCTCCACAAACAACCTAACTACTATGTCTTAAAATTTCACCCCTATCACACCATAGGCTATGGTGAAGGCTACAATGTGTTCATCAGGGTGGACTCTTCCATCACCAAAGAATTTTGGGAAATTCTTCCTTGAACTGAGTGGTAGCTCATGCAGGGGTGGAGTTAGATTAAGTGGGCCAAAAGAGTTACCCCAAGGGCCTCGAACTGGCATGATTTAATTATGAAAAATAGGGATAACACATCTGAGTGGAGTTGCCAGATTATAGGACAAAAATGGAAAATAAACTAGCCCTACTTCAGTGTAAAGCTTGAGGCTTCAAACTGTGCTTTCTTTCCCAACAGCTCTGGTTTTACAGACTAGATAATATAATGGAGATGGATGAAAATGGTAAGGCTATAAATGGATAATGGGTAAGACCCAAATGGGAGTCGCCAGACTCTATAATGGATAAGGGTAGGGATTGCTTGTTCAAATCCCCAGCGGAGTCACCAAAAAGCTGTTGGGTGAATATTTTGTTAGCCAACTAACTGGTGACCAAAATAGTTCCTATCACCACAGCATAGGGAGATAGTCGGCCAGGTGTGCAGCTTTACTACATCAGCTGGAGACAAATCTCTCCTCTCATCAAGGGGAGGTTCCCTATAGATATGCAAGAGATGCAGGAGGCTATATATATATATATATATACAAAAAATAAGACACAGGGGGTAGGACAAACCATCCATCTCTCTTCTTTCAGAGATGATGCTGACAAACAGAGGAGAAATACTAGGTGATGGGAAAGGTGCTTCTCTTCTTTTAGAAGAAACTTTTAGCCAAGAGCCAGATTCCTTCCTAAATAGTAGAAATCTTGGTGAGGCAACAGAAGGCACTTCTCTTCTTTTAAAATGCAAACAATAGGGCTCTTTCTGGTAGCAAGTAACTGGTAACAGGGGTGCTGAGTAACCAACAACCCGAGAGAAAAAGACACAAAGAACAATGGGGGCAAAAAATCATCCCAAGGCTCTTTACACAGGAAAGGAAAATGCAAACACACTAAAGGTACTAATGGGGGCACAAAGTCTCTCCACAGTGGGCCTTTATGACACCTTCCTGCTCACCTCCACTAGTTCTGCTTACCAAATTAAATGAATAAGGACACCTCCAGATGACACAAGTCAAAATAGCATAAAGTCTGGAAAAACTTGCTTTCTCATTCAAATAACAAGGAAAATGAAATTACAACCTGAGCTCAAAGTCTCAGTAATGCCTTTCAAAATGGGCAGAGTTTTGCTTCTTGGTAAGGGGAAGATCTCCCCTGTAACAAATGAGAGATTACAATATATAGCGCTGCAAGAAAGACTTGGGTGCTTGTTTTCCATAGAATGGCCCATGTTGTGAATTTAATGCCTTGAATGCATTTTCAAGTTTGTCAAAGGATTGCATTGAATATAGGGTAGCTATCTTAACTATGGTGTGCCATTTCATCCCATATGTCTTCTCCTGAGTCTGGATCATCTGGTCTGTCCCCTTTGATGTCTACGCAGCTATCCATTCATATTTACTTCATGGAAGAAAATAGGCTGTGTCCTTGGTTTGGTGAACTTAGAAGTCTATTCCATCCACTATTTCACCTACTGGAAATAACTCTCACATAGACATTTTGGGCTTTTCCCTCTTTCTGCTTTTGTCTTTTCCAGCTTTGTCTCTTCCCAGAATTTGAGCTCTCAGGGCTACGTTCCCAGCTTTACTGGCTCTTTACACTCCTCTCAGTGGTTCTCCCCTTTAGAATTTTGGCCTTCAAATGCATTTGTGTCCACGCTCAAGCCTTCAAAGATCAACTGTTATTTCATTGCCACAAATTTGATGTCTATGGGCCCATCACTTTCTTTGGGAATTCCTTCAGCTTTGTCATTTTATCTTTCCCCACCTGCCCTTTGGGGCCTTGAAAAATATTCTACTTCCTTAGGTGAGAGCCTCCTACAAGGGTACCTACCCTTCTGGATCCTTCAGGCAGCCTTCGGGATTTATTTCCTTCAGTGGACTTTTGTTGGTTTCTTTCCTTCGTGTTGTTTCTTCCATCAGGCTTTTTCTTTCCATCAGGATTTTGACTTTACTTCAGGCTTTTGAAAAAATCTAACAGAATTCTATCTTTTCTTTGACCTTCAAACCAATGTTGCCTAGCCTCCATAAGGGCACTTGCCTCTTTGGCTTTGGGGCAGCCCTTTGAACCTACCAATTGAAGCAACCGATTGAACCAACTTTGGTTCAATGGTTCAATGGTCCAATCGATTCATTCTTCGTTATTTGGCTAAGTGTTGAACCCATTTCTTTCCTGCAGAGTCCATAGAAACCAACCTTGAGATTTCATAGATTTGAGCCTACCTGTAGAGTTCATAGATTCAAGCTTGCAGAGTCCGTAGATTTTTGGAAAGCTTGAAAAGTGAACCTGAATGCTCGAAATAAGTTTTTTGAAAGGGGAAGAGAGGATTTTGGTCTGTAGGACCAAAATAGTTCAAATGTTGTCCCAAAAATGAGTGATATTTTTGGGGGACAATAATAAGTCAATTAAAGGGAAAGTAATTGCTAACCAATTGGTTGACACACCATTAGCAGATAATCGACCTCCTCTTGAGTTTCTCAATGAGTTGATCATGATCCTCTCTTAGGTAGACTTCATCTATCAAGTGACCATATTTTCTGATTGATAAAAGTGTTAACATGGTGTAAGAGATCAAATTATCCTTATTCCCCTTCATGGTTAACCTCTTATTTTATACTTTAAGCTAGATTTTATATTTACTAATAATATAGATGAATACAAAGCCTTAGTAATAGGCCTTCAAACTATGTTAGCCTTGGAAGTCAAAATGATCAACATCTTTGGTGACTCTCAACTAAGGTCAATCAAATCAATGGACTTTAAAAGTGTAAAAAGGATGTTTTGCAACAATACAAACAACTAGTTGACAAACTCTTAACATCATTTTAATATTACCATATCTAAACCACCCCATGATTTACAAACAAGTTTATCGACATCATGGCTTCCCTCACCTCTCAGACCCTATCTACACCCTTTTACTCTAAACTACCTATCATTATCCAAAGACTTACCTAGCCTTATTATGTCAAACTATATTTTCCCACCATATTTAATGTGGAGGAGACCCAACCTAATCTTTGGTATCAACAAACCTTTGATTATCTTAACCTTACCATCATTTTTTTGGTCTTTATAAGAATGATTGAAGAGTGTTTATACATAGTACCTCATATTATACCATTATGGGGGAAATTATTTATAAGCATGGCTTTGATTGTCTCCTCTTCCACTACCTACATAGTCATGAAGCCTCTCACTATATTAGGGAAACACATGATGGGATCTATGGGGGACACTTTAGTGGCCTCATCATGGCTAAACACATCCTTCACCTTGGATATTATTGGCCTAACCTTAACCAAGACTACTGTGACTATGTGAAAATGTGTGTTAAGTGTCAAAACATGCTAATTTACATCACACACCTAGCCATAGTCTTTGTGTCTCCACAAGTTTCTAGCCCTTTTCACAATGGGGTTTGTACCACATTGGTGAAATTAACCCCCATTATTCATAGAAACATCATTATATACTCACTATGACCAAATATTTTACCAAATGGGTAGAAGATATTCCTCTTTTCTCAACCAAAGATGAAAATATTGTTGACTTCATCAATCATCACATCATCCACTATTTCAGTGTTCCTCACAAAATCATCACTGATAATGGAAAATATTTTAAAGCAAACAAGTCCAAGGTCTTTGTGACAAATTTGGCATCAATATTAGTTTCTCATCACCATATCTTCCTTAATATATTAGATAGGATGAGGCCTCTAAAAAAAATCTTAACAACATGATAAATAAAATGGTCAATGCATCTGGTAGGGATTGACATTTGGACATCCCTTTCACCTTAAAAGCTTATCAAACTAGAATTTTAACCCCTATGGGTGATACACCATTTTCTCTTGTGTTTGGAGTGGAGGCTGTCTTACCTCTTGAGGTCCAAATTCCTTCTCTTTGTATATCATTTCAAGATCTCATCTCTAAATATGATTATCATCAATAATAGTTAGCCCAACTTGAGCTTCTCGGTGAGCTTCATTTAGCCACCCTTACCCATATTCATGTCTATCAAGAATGCATCAAATGAGCTACAAAAAACACCTTAAGGTGTGAGAATTCAATATTAGAGACCTCATCCTAAAATAAAACCAACATGTCACCAATATAGAGAAAAGCAAGTAGGGAAAATTTGCTTTCAATCAGATTGGAACTTATATCATAACACACAAGTATGGATCAAGAGATTATTGATTATCCTCTCTTGAGGGAAACTAGAGTCTGAGCCCTTCAATTCTTCACATCTGCATCCTTTCTTTTGTTAACATGGATCAAAATCACGTTTTATCTAAATTAAGCTCATCTCTTTCTTTCAAACCACATTCATCTCCCTATTTTAGTTGTAACTGATTAAAATTAAATCATGTGATTATCTGTCACAATCATAGCCTAATATTAAAAAATGGTTACCATGACTCTACCCATGGCATGATTATCATGGCACTTTTTGCAATTTTATAGGACGAATTCCCATAATCATTTCCACCTAAACCTCTTTACACCTATTCGATTTTCTTATGCTTTTAGTTTTGCATTTATGAAGGAAAACCTTTAAGCCTATATAAACAAGTCTATGCTAAAAAATAATAAAAAATCAAAATCAAACTCATAACTAAAAATAATCATGGGTCATTCCTAGAATTCACAGACTACTACCTTGAAGGATAACTATTGAAAACATTTCAAAAATTGCTCAAAATAAGGTAGACTACTCCCTTGAAGGATAATTATCAAAGTTATTAAATAAAGCACACAAACTTAGACCACTCCCTTGAAAGATGGCTAAGTAAAGCATTTGTCAAAGCATAATAATTTATTGTAATCTTCCCACATTGATCAGCTTCCCCAACCTTCCTAAGCAACAACATAATTAGAAAAAGACCCATTATCAAGCATCAAAAAAAGAAAAAGAATTTTTGAAATCTATAATCGACTCTCATTTGTAATAATTTTAAAAGCCACAATCAGCTCTCATCAGTAGGCTTTTTGTATTGATCAATCTACACCTTATATGACATAGACATATTCATATTGACTCTTTGGTAACCTTCAGAAGAGGCATGTTAATTTGATGAGAAGGTTCCATTTTTCATCCATCTCCCTTTTATGCACTATAATCAAGGGATTTTGAGCTCACTTGACATCATGTGAACAAGACACCTTTTTAACCAACTAATGAAGGCTAATGTGAAACATTAGATGGGATTATGTTCCTTAAGACAATCCAACTTTAGTTTTGTTTTATTCCTTGCCAAAGAAGAAGCACTATGCCCTCTTCTTATCCTCTCATAACGGGTTGATATATTCACTCAGACATTTTGTCTCTTGATTATCTTCTCTTTCTCACATCTGGTTTTGTTATTCAACTTAATTTATGTGTTTTACCTTAAGAAAAATTACCATAACCATAACCACATCACACCATGTCATAATCATATCATGAACAAAAGCAAACATCATTATCATCAACCATATCAATGAACATAATCATCATAATTAACATCATAACATCCATGAACAATAAAGAAATAATTCACTTTCAACACATGCCTAAATATAAATAGAGAAGCATATACTCATTAAAACTTGGCATCAACGTCATCATAATACCAATGGGTATCTCAAAACATGAAATTAAAATCATCACATCTATCAAAGGCATCGTCATAAATAATAACAAACAAACTATAAATAATAAATCCATGTTATCATCTATTATCACATTATCCATCCATCACACAAACCCTTATCATATCAAAACATACCAATTATGACCATCATATCAACATCATCTAGATCCATAACCAAACATCATCATCAACATAAACAAAAATCCATCACATGCCTAGCAGGTGAGTCCATATCATAACCATAATCCATAACATCATCAATGATCTGCATGAACATCAACACCATGAACAATAAATAATATGCAAAAGAGCGTGAGTCTATAATCATAAATATCCACATAATAATCATGTATACAATGAATACACATGTATCTCTCTCTCAAGATATACATCTCATTGCATCAACTCATAGGCTGGTATCAAAATCATATATATTATCATATATAGTATATCACAACCATATCATGACTATTCCCCTAGGGCACCACTACCTCTTGGTGCCTATCCTCCCAAGGTACCTACCCATCCTCATATAGAAGTAGCCTAATGACCTAGTATCACCATAGTATCACCACCTACCAAACTAGATCTATACTTGCCCCATCAAGGCTCATCAAGACAACATCTCAATATTATGGCCTCATAATAATGAAGCTCCTCTACTATGGCTATGTACCATGCCATAGGGATAGTGCCTAATGGTCCTATAGGTGATGTGGCTCCTCCTCTAACCTATCTCAAGTAGTCTCCTATACAACCAAGGCTTGTGTAGCTCTATCCTAGTCCCTCTCACCTATAAATGATGCCACTTGACCCTGTGCTACTATCAACTAACCCTGTAGTGCTTCCATGGAAGCTTATATTGTGGCTAGTGCCACTCATGCCTGATATCTCTCTATAATCATTGCCTGTACATCTGTGGTATCCCCATGTACCTATTCCCACTAACCTTTACCAAACATCCATCAACTACCTACCACCACCATCACCCCTATAATAAGATACAATATAGAGTGCTTGGTACCATGTTGGGTACCCATCTACAAAACCTGCATCATCTATCTCAGCCCTAGATGGAAATTTCTCATGATCAAGCAAAATATAAATGGCTATGTTTCTAGGAGTATAATCTTTTCATCCTCCTACCTATACCTTAGGAATGAACCCAAAATACCCTACACTAGGCCAAACTATCATTGAAAAGTATCAAAAGGAATGAGATCTATCTCACCTTCCCTCCTACCAAAGATCCACTTGTAGATTTTTAGGGATAATGTATGCCTCTTGTAATGAACTCACTCTGAAAACTTGATGTATGGCCTCTAAATCACATGACCAAAAACCAAGGCATCTAATGTACCTTTAAACTAATTAATGTTATGAACCCCTCCACCTAGTCTTGAAAGGGAAAAATCATCTCTCCACAACATGAATCCAACCTTGAACTCCATCTATGCATACCCCTCCCATGATAGCCCCATTAGCCTCAACACTCAAATGTGATCATAAGCCTAGTAGTGTAGAATAAATCCTATTTTGATATCATACCTCCTATGAGATCTGAATCATTATAGCTCCCTGTATATCTAAACTAGTAACATAGGTACTCAACTGAACACTATGAAACCTAGTAACATCTCAACTAATACCTCCAAAAACAAATATGGGAACCTCCCACTACTCAAATTTAGAATGACAAAACATGAGACCACCATCATCATCATCATGGTCATCAACCTCCTATCATCCCTAACCCTCTAGTATAATATAGTGTAACTAAAACCCCTAGCGTACCATCTAGAAAAATCATGGTTATCTCTGTACAATAGCTCCATGAACTCATCTCTCACCTCCCTCTCAATGTGATAAATCAGCTCACCCCAAATGGGTAGCCATGTAATCCTATGAACATCTTCTAGTAAGATCATAATCTCACAAGTGGGTATTACGAAGGTGTTAGTGGCTAGATCCCATCTCTCGATGAGGGCCACTATCATCACTATGTCCCATGGCATGTGCTAGTAATGTAAAATCACACCAAGCTCCACCTCCTCCATGTGTACCTAGTTAGAAACAATCATACCTTGATGAATCTTAGTAAATATTCAAGGCACCTGATCTCACACCTGAATCTATTCCCATGCTTTCAAAGTTAGATAGCAACTAAGCTTAGTTATCTATACTCTTTTTTCCTATGAATTTAAACCTATACCTATGGATTATCTCCATGGCCAAACCTATAAACTATCTTATTTTTATCCTAATCAATCCCACTTATACCTAAAACACTTAACCCTTACCCTTAAAATATTCACCTCAATCCTCAACAAACTAATCAACACTTTCAAAACTATCAAACACTTTAAAACATTCAAAAAATATTTCCACCCATTTTTTGAACACCGACGGTCATGGTGACCACCAATAGTCAGGCCATCGATGACTGATGGTCAGGTATGATTGTTGATGGTAATTATGTGTAACCATTAGTAAAATACCCTAACCCTAACCTACCCAAACATCCACCCAAACAACAAAATAACTCTCAAACATCTTCACCCATACCTACCCCCACCCTACTCAACCTACCCTACCCTCCCAATTTTGAAATTTACCAAAAAATTTCACCTAAACACTCATAAATCCTAAAACCTAGGTCAATAGATACGAAAGCCCAATCGAAAAATCACCAAAATAACTATTTTCAAATTTAACTATAATGTTAATCTATCAATTTAATACAACCCCTACCTCATTCCTCAACCATCATCGAGGAAGAATCTTGGGACCCACTACTTAGTCACATCTTTATCCACCCTACATCCTAGCTTGATAAAACCTCTACCACTTCAACCCACTCAAATAAAAATCCAACTCATCCACACAACCACTCAACAAATGCCATCAAAATTTTCACACAAAACACCAAGAACCCAGATTCCAAAGTCCACATGCAATAATAAATGACAATGACTCATGGTGGCACATTTTGTCTCCACCTTTTTAGGGTTTACACTCAACCACCAATGGTCACGGTGACTACTGATGGTTGAATCTAAGACCCCTAACCATTAAGAGTCAGTATATTGGCATTTTACCTTACCCAAAAAACCAATAACTTTTCAAAAATTTGGCACATACCAAACTTAGTACCCACCCTGGAGATTACCTTCACCACCCACCTTAACCACTAACCATGTCACCTCACCACTGGTCAATTTTAGCCCAACTATCACATATTTTTGTGATGAAATTGCCTTGGTCCTTTTAACCACACTGAAAACATTTTCCATGTTGAAGTTTTTTGAACTTATGCTACCTTGTGTATAACCTAACCAATTGTGTCTTCTTGAGAACACTTCCTATCTCGGATACCCATGACTACACTAGACCAAATTATGTTTTCTTATGAGAAATTCCTACCTTGGATACCCCTAAAAACATAGATCTTACTTAGGAGACTTGTGTTTATGAGTGTTCCCAACTACCATGCCTAAATGCAATCATGCATTCTAATTTTCACTTATCCTTCTAGCATCGACCTTAAATTTTAACAACTATGGAAACCTAGTCCGTACACCATCTTGGATATCACACTTTTATCACACTACATATTCATGTTAATGTTTTAGTTCCCAACCTATCACCCACCTTTTTTCATCAACTTCATTATCTCAACAAACTCACATTCAATTTTAGTTTACCTCATCACTTCTTAGTTTGAGGCAGAACACCTCCTCTCATGCTCAAGGTAACCAAACCTTTAACCCATACTTTATTTTTGTTTTGCCATTTACTGATACAAATTACATAATAAAAAGGGGAAAAATGTAGACACTAGAAAAATGCACACTACAATTTTGAGTGCTAAAACACCTTTAGACCACCTTAGGACTTGCTTGGGCCCGACCTTGACCTTTCGACTGATAACTAGAACTAAATCTCATCAGTTTGACCTAGTGGTTGACCCAACTTTTTAAACCCAACTTGACATTGACCCTTGACTACTGATGGTCACTCTAGTTGTTTATAGTCACCTTGATAACCAATGGTTAGCTTCCACCATTTGAACCACTAACACCAATTTTAACTTTGACCTTCTTCTTTATAATTAGATTGGCTAATTTGTGTGCAAGCCTATGCATGTCAAATTTAAAATTAGACAAAAATTTGGACCTCTTATTAATGTATTATTACACCTCTCCTTATTTCCTATAATAATATAGGGGCATGAGGTGAAAAAAGGATCGACAACTATCAAGAGCTTTTATATATAGAGTTTCTTTTGCAAGTTTTCTTCTAGCAACCTAGTGATCCAACCATCATGATAGAGAGCCAAAGTGATGTCTCCCATCGACCAAATATCCAAGTACCATTACTTTTCTAGAATTACTCTAGGCTCCACTAAATCAACCATTAGAAAGCAAGTACCTATTTTTTATTATTTAGTCACTTTATTTGTACTTTGCAATCAGCCTAACCCAAACTAATCTCTCAGAATCTTATTCTAGAACCTCATCAATTAGTGTTTTATTACCTAGACCTAATCCATAGTAACCATCGATGGTCACCCTGACCATCGATGGTCTATCCCAACTATCGATGATCACCTCAACAACTAATAGTAACCTCAACCATCAATGGTCACTATGGCACAAAATAACAACAAGCTATTTTCACCCACTTACCCTTAACCAAATCTAACTTTCTTTGTCTCTACCTAATCATAAAGCCCCAACCTATTTTCTAACCACACCCAACATATTTAGCATTAGTATTAACTTTATTATTATTATAATTAGTAAATTTCATCAATTTATTCATCAAGCATTTGTTGTACTTAATTTTAGTATCTTTTGTGATTTATGTAATTACTTTATCTTTAGATTTTTGAACTTAATTATTTAAAAATTATGGATTGATAGCCTCTTAGGGGGTTCTTGCTTACCAAATGTAGCTAGCAATTAGAAATCCACCCAACTATCTATCTAACCAACCATTTGATTTAGTGATTTCTTATCTACAAGTCATTCCTCCTAATCTAAAGAGGATCTCTCTATAATCATCTAATCAATATGTGCACAACCAAATAGGTTTTTATACCATACTTGTATCTAGTTTTTTTCTTCTTCTTTTTTTGGAATATAAGCTAAAATTCTCTAAAACACTAGGCTATTAGACAACACTATCAAGGAATTTATTTTGATGACATTCTACTAAAATCTTACAAATAAATTTGTTGTGAAGAGACTAAACCCTATCATGAAGCCCATCATTATACTCTTCCATAGATTTAGGACCCAAAATACTTCACAATATATAGGGGACACACCTAGATAATCTTGTTTATGCCTAGTGTTATAATCAAAATTTACACCCTTGAGGAGGTTTTTCAATCCTCCTTACTTAAGTGATAGCATGGAGACACGTCTAGGCTATGGGTGGCCTAATCAATGAGGTGAATCTCTAAATAGGGATAACTCCCTTGATGATATCACCTTGAAGTACTGATAAACATATTGATTGTAAAGGAAAAGGGTAAAAAAAAAGAAAGTAAAATAATATTGGGAGGTCATGCACCAAATTAACACCCTCCACTTGACTATCATTCACTAAGAACATGAATTAGACCTGAATCTAATCACACTACTCAACAAGGACCTTCAAGCATGAGTGTTTCAACATGAATGTAATAGATAATATATTGAATGAAAGGGATAATCAAGAGGTGTACAAAAGACATTAATGACTAAAATCCACTTCCAAACTATGAAAATATACCTTAAACTCATCATGTGACCTGTAAGAAAATAATCCATTTGCAAAGAGGTAGGAGAGGACAAATGAGAGAGAGTGAAAGCACTACTACTAGTATTTATCAAAAATCACACAAGTGAACTAATTAAAAGCATATGAGAAGGTAATAATCAGATTTATTCAACATTCAAAGGCATATTAAAATTTTTTAGTTGAGAAGGGTTTCACAATACTCAACCAAAGGATCAATTACAATCCATTTAAAGATACATATATAGGAGAGAGTGAGAAGGGGAGAGAGAGAGGCATAAGAAGATCAATGTCAAGTTTAATCTCTTGAGAAAATAGGTTAAAATAAATAAGACTAAGAATAGGTACTTATGAATATTTTCATCAACATGTGTATGCTTGATCTGATGACATTCCCCTCAAGTTGGTGTGGAGTTACTTCATGGCCTTAGTGACTCATCCATTTGCTTTGATACTGTTAATTTGAGATATTTATGGGTTGAAAATTCACATATATGGAGTATAAATGATTTTATTTAATTATAAATTTTTTCAAAACCCTAATACAATCATATTTCCAAACTTTTTATGCAATCTCTCTCATCATTTAGATGTTTTCTCTCTATGCAAGCCTATTCCTTGTAACTTTGTTTTAGAGTAAAGCTCCTTAGCTGGAGATATATAGAGTACTTACAGGAAGACCAACATAATATTTTGACACCCATTATCCCCTTTAAAATTTATGGAAATTTTCATTATCTACATCTCAAGGTAGACCTCCTTTCTTTCTCTCCATTTTTTCCAATTAGGCTTAGGCCTAATGCCAGCGCTTAGTACTATAGACCATAAAAGGTCATATAATACCACTCCAAAAACTTCAAAATAATTTATGGGACATAAAAATAGGCATGTTTTACAAGTTTAAAGTCATTCTAGTTGATGGAATTCAAATTAGACAAACTTTACACTTTCTATCCCTAATTTGCATGTGCACAAGCCTAAGGAGGTTGAGGGCTTAAAAAAAATATTTTGGTCTCAAGATTGATTAAAGGTAAAATAATACCTATGGTTATTCTTACACATAATTACTAAACCCCTCCAAGTGTTTTTTGTCCTTTGTGAACCCTTTACACTTCTCAAATAGGCCAAAAGGGAGTAAACTACGTGTAAAAAGGACTGTATATGAAGCTATAGGTGTTTTTCTCATTTAGATCATTATATTAATATTATAAAATTGAAATAATGTTATATAATGGAATATATACACCTCCTATATTATTATAAGATCACCAATTCAATTTAGACCTTGCATCTTTCCTTGGATTCTTGACAATAAGTGTGCAAAGAGAAGCTTCTTAACAAGTTTTTAAGGTGTTCTTAGGGTTTACTGATTATTGAGGTTTAAGAATAATTTTTATTAATTTATAATATTTTTTTAAATTAATAATATGTCTTTATGTTATCCATTCCTCATTCACTCCTCAAACCATTTATGTCTTGTGTAAGGTTCATATCTCATGCTTGAAAATGTAGGCCTATAGGTCTGTATACTTGTACGTATACATTTCCTTTTGTTTAATAAATTTAGAATGATTATATTGTTGAATTAATAATTTTAATCTATTAAATGAGCCTTTACAACAAATTTCAATCTCAAACTTATTTTTGGACCCTTTCAACTATCCTTAAACACCTGAATTTGCTTACAAATCAATAGACTATTGTGCTTAGGTAGGTGACTTGTCAACTCATTTAAAATATGGTTTAATAAGTTAGATACATTCAATAATACTAATTAATTTCCTCTTAACTCTTACCATGAAGTATATACATGCCTATTTCACTTTAATTGCTAATCCAGACCTCAAGATGTATGTGCATGCAACCTTCTTCCTTGTCTTGGGGTTATATATGCATTTGGACCATGTATGGATATTTTGATCAGTATTAAAAACTATTTAACACCCCAAAAATACTATTATTAAACTCTCATTTTATCTTTAAACTTAATATCCATGTAAGTACTTATTGTATTTTCTTGAAAATGGAGACCTACAAGTCTACATTTTTTTCATTTCAAGCTCTTTATGATGCATTCTTCAGTAATTATATCCTTAAAATAATATCTACATTATCTAAAAACAAACCTAATGTTCTCATGACCTTCATACTTCACTATTAATGTAAGTTTGTCTCCTTTTAGTTCACTTTTATGTAGGCAAATTTATACACATTCTGTTGGTAAAGATGGGAACATGATCTCATTATTATTTTTGACTCTAATAATTCTTTGATAAGGTACATTTGTGTTTTAAGAGGAAAAACATACAACCATATACTAATTATCACTCCTTTCATGCATTGGAGGCTATCATATACCAAGATTTTTTTGCCACCTTGATCAATGCCGAATGCTTGTAAAAACTATAGGTTACCATCATGTTGTGAAGTTTTTTGGTCCATGTAGGGATGAATATTTATTTAATGTACTTGAATAGAATCAACGAATAGTTTATTATTTGTAATAACT
Source organism: Torreya grandis (assembly GCA_037957365.1). NCBI lineage: Eukaryota > Viridiplantae > Streptophyta > Pinopsida > Cupressales > Taxaceae > Torreya > Torreya grandis. The sequence goes on from JARHVA010001528.1 coordinate 2,153,789, forward strand.
TCACTAATAGGCTCCCAAATTCTTGAAGACTTCAAAACATCAAGAACTCTATATCTTCAACCTGTAACCTGCTCCAAACTAAAGATTTCTTGTCTCTTTGGGCTAACATGTGCCAAGTAAGGTTTTTAAAATAATAAAGAGGGATTTTAAAGACATGATAAGCCCTTTAATTATTTAATTCATGCTTTCAACAATATTCAAAACAACATTGCAATGAGAAAAATGAGTTAGTAAGGGTTTTGTAGGGTTTTAGACCACCCTACCTTCTTAGCAATCATTCATAAAGCATATCCATTTCAAATCCTTAATAATGAATGTAATTTTAAGGTCATTAGGGTCCCCATCTATATACAATATATTTGGTTCTAAATCTCTCTCTCCTATCCATACCAAGCATTTGAAAATGGACATTGTGAGCTTGCTAAGAGCTTTATGGAATAAATGAAGTTTTTTTTGCATGATTTGGACATGTAAAAGATTATTGAAACTATATTTAACTTGGGAAATATTAAGAGACACATATTGAATATTTTACACCTAAATATGATCCCTCTAAATCTATACAAGTGAATGAATACCTTTTTTTTGGCATTAAAAAACCTCTTTTAACTGCTTCTTCTCATTTAAAATTGACATATCATGAAATGTGCTTACCAAATTCACATCATAAACCTTTTCACAAGTCATTTTAAATTACATTTCTATGTTATTTCCACATTTTGGGGTTTAAAATTTTCTTTGACAAGTTTACACATGTTAGTGGCATATATAGAAGGTTCAAAATGACTCATTAGCCTTGGATACAACATGAAACTTATAAGACATTAAAGGACACTCTAAAAAATGTTAATAAATCACAAAATACCCCCTTTCATATTGAAAATAATGACTTGTGTAAATAAAGACACTATAATTATTAAACACTCAACAAACATCTTTATCTTAACTTTTCCAGAAAAACCTTAAATTTTTCTAAACACAAAAGGGAGACCTTCCTAAATGGCTATTTGAAGACCCTAGATGGCTATTAACAAAGTTAAAATGAGATAACTAGAAATATTATTATGAGACTCACCTATGGTATCCAAAATTGGCTAATATCTTTGGTGACCTCCTGGGATTGCATGCTTGCTATGCTCATTTGACTAGTTGCCTAGTCCATCTATTGGGCATAGGGTCATATCTCATTCAATCTCTTACTTGAGTTGACCTTGACACTTGATTGAAAACATATTGAAATAATTTAGACAAATGAATACCTTGAACAAGAAAAAAATAAAAAGAAAACACACTAAATCAAGACACACACACACACACACTTGTGTCATAAAGCACTTAGGGAAAACAAAACAAAAGAAAACTACTAAAAATAACTAACCTTGAGACATTTTCTTCCTGGATCAAAAGGAAATTTTTTGAAAACACTTTGTTCAAGAGATAGGCAATGATTTAGAAAATTTTGCTCTTTAGACATGATTTTTTGTAGAGTAGTCTTCTTTCTTGCCCATTCATTTGGAATAATCTTATGTGAATTGTTAGCAATAAACACGTTTCTAATGAAAACATATTAATATTATATCCCAAGACTCTTCTCATGATGCTTCTTGATGTTTTAACTCACCTCAAACATGACTACATCTTCACTCATAGGGATAACATCATATTTAGCTTCAAGAGGTTCAATGAAATTATGTTTTTGATCTTGGATGAACTCTTGGGGATTTACACATTTCTCTTAAAAAGTAGAGGATCTTCACAAGAATCCTCAATCTGCCCAACATGAAGTATAGATCCTTAAAGAGTCTCAAACCCATTGCAAATTCATAAATATAACTACCACATATCATCTTGAACCTCTTCAAGTTGACTTGAGAAGGGATTTTGAATATGTCTTCCACCTTGAGGACCTATCTCTATCACATTTATAAATCCTATCATATGATCATAAGCTTCATGGTGGTTTCTTGGGATAACTAAAACCTCAGTTACAAATGTACTTTTACCTTCAAAGGTGATTGGTTCATGCTCATTAGAGGATATTTCAATCCTAATCAAGACCTCATATTACTCAATTAGGATATCCTCTATCTCAAGACTAGATACAACCTTTTCATAAAGACTCTCTATGTAAACATTCCCCTAAGATTCTTCCATTGTCGAACTAACCATCTCTTCTTTGCAATAAGAAGGAAGACCAACATTGTCAATTAAAGGAGAGAGTTCAATTTTTTTTACCATTTCTAGGATACTTGAGGCATCTTGTAAAGTATCCAAATGCATCTCAATTACATATAAATAATCCAATTCATTAATAGAATCTAATAACTATTTTTATTGATTTTCCATGGTCTCAATGAGATGACTACCTAGCTATGATACTAATGTAACCAACTCAATTGGGATTTGAACATATTTAAGAGTGTTTTATGCTTCAAATTTTGCTGCCACATGATGAAAATAACCTCTCCCTTCATTTATAAATATTGATTTTCTCTTTTATTCACTAAGGGGATTGATAATGATGATTTCTTCCTCATGTTCAGTTTAGAGTTTTTCTCATAGCCTTTATTTTGTTCACTTACATATGCAACTTGACCTTCATTAGTCTCCAAGAGAACATGTTATTCATAAATTATGGGTTGTTTAGCCTCACAAACAAACTTTGGGCTCTCATGATAAATGAGCTCATCCTTCTTCTCTCTCCATTCACCAACCAATCCCTCAAAACTTGATATGATTTTATCTTAAAATTTATCCACAAGGACTTCATTATTCATTTGAAATATCTCTTGAATTCACCTTAACGATGGGAAAGTTTTACATTCTTAAAGAGGGAGGGATAGGGCTTGAATAGGTTTATGAAATTGATGAATCTTGGGACCTCTCTCTTATTTTGGATTGCTTCTTGGATAGAATTCCATGATGTAAAGGTTTGGGGATCTTGAGGATAAGTGGATGGTGTTTAATAGGCACAAGTTACCTTTTGGCCTCAATCTCTTAATCTAAACATGGTTTATCTTTCTTTCCCCATGTTTTTACCACTTTCTTCCAACTTGGAACCTTAGACTTAGGAGCCTCCTATTTATGGTGTGTTTCAACTTGAGGGGTGAATGAAATATTTGAGAATATTATAAGCTACCTTAGAGCCTCATAAAATTTATGATTTTGAATGATTATAGGAGAAGGTTCATGAGGGAGAGTAGGTTGAGCTTGGGGAATGATGAATGAGGCCTTCATAGAATCAAGTCTTTTTTGATGGCTTTTTTCAATTTGGAGAAAATTAGGAACATAAGATGATTAACTTAGGATTAGAAAGGGTGATTAAGGTTGAAGAAAATTCAATTCTTAATCTTCCCATCTTACTAATATATCTTTCATGCATTGGTTCAAATATCTTATTTTTATCCTTTCATTGGTTAAGACATGATGGTTTTCCCTCTCCAAGGCTACCCATTCACTCCTTGCAAACTATAATGAGTCATTTATATTTTGAATGAGATGACTAGGGACAACTCAACCAAATTCTACACTTCTATCTTATTTTATCATAACCATTTCATTCTTATACATCTTCATGAGCAGATGAGAATGTTGCTCCTTCTTATCTTGGATTTACATATCTATACACTCCTCATTATAACTTAAATATTGCTAATGGAATGCTTGATATAGATGATATGAAGGTTGAAAATCTTAGTAATATGGATGAGGAAAGGAGGGAGGATAGATATCTTGATAGAAAGGCTTATCACATTGATAGATAGGGTCATATGGAGTGTAAGTAGGGTCATTATAAGGATGGTATGGATCAACATAGGATTGACATGGTTTATTAGTCTATTGATGAGCACTAATATGCTACTAATAGGGTTCACTAAATTATGTAAAATAGAAGTATACTTAAAATTTATCCATGAAACCTCATGAGAAAGGAAAAACACAAAAAATACTTGCTTGTAAGAATACCTAGGCTATTAAAACTAGATGATTGTGCTGAAAGTCTCCATTGGTGCTTATGTTTATGCCTCTAAAGGTTGATGCATTGAAGATCACACCAATCAATCTTCAATATATGAAGTCTCTTGTCCCACCAAGTGTGTCAAAAACTATTATCATCAAAATTTACACCCATAAGGAGGTTTTTCAAGCCTCCTCAATTAAGTGATAACATGCAGACACCTCTAGGCTATGCGTGGCCTAATCAATGAGGTGAATCTCTAGATAGATATAGTTTCCTTGATGCTATTACCCTGAGATACTACTATACCTATTGATTATAAAGGAAAATGGTAAGATAACTGAAAGTAAACTAATATAGGGAGGTGATGCACCAAATTAACACCCCCACTTGACTATCAAGCACTAAGAAAGTGAGAAGGAGAGATATTGAGGTGTAGGAAGATTAATGAGAAGTGTCATCTCTTGATAAAATAAGTTACAATTAATAATATTAAAATTAGGTAGTTATGAAGCTTCTCACCAACATGTGTATGCTTTTCTGATGACATTCCTCTCAAGGTGGCATGGAATTACTTCATTTCCATGGAAACTCATTTATTTACTTTGAAATTGCTCATTTGTGATCATTATGGGTTGAAAAGTCACATTCATGGAGTCTAACTAATTGAATTTAATTATACATATATTTAATACCCCAACCCAATCATATTTACAAACTTATTCTATAATCTCTCTCATCATTCACATGTTTTCTTTCTAAATAAGCCTATTCTTTATAACCCTATTTTAGTGCAAATATCCTTGGAGAGATACAGAGAAATTATAGGCAAACCAAAAGAATGTATAGAAACCCACTACCATTGGTGTGTCTAGGGATATGTGTGGCTGACTTGTGGCTTACATATCTCTTTTATTTACTTTTTACATTTCTCTATGTTCTTAGTTAGGTTAGCCTATGGAATAACCTTGGCTAAGTAGAATATATATAGGAGGTAGTGGTTAATCTTTATGCATTATGTTAAGTATTATGCTATTAGTGCATTATTGTAGAGGTTTCCCCATCAAAGTGGCTTTGCTATATTATCTAGTATTTTATTCTACTGTCAATTATCATTATATGATATCTCATTTTTTCTTATTCTATGTAATATAAAATCATTGTGTGAATATGTAGGTAATTTCATTACAAGTGGTATTAGAGCTTTGATTTGGGTAAGTTTCCTACAATATTTTTTTTAGATCTATTGAGGCATGGATTCTGGGAGTGATGAGAGCAAACAAACACAACTTTCAATCTAAGAAGAATTAACTTTTTCCATCAGCAAAGTATTGCTCTAAACACTTTTTTGAAAAAAATAATAAAAAATCGGTTTTTGAATTATTTTGTCTTTCATAATTTTCATCATTGGATTCATCTCAATGAGATGATCACAATAGTATATTCTATCGATACACTTTTTTGGTACCAAAATTTTTACCCTAGTGCACAAAGGTAGTCATTGGATTCATCTTAACAAGGTGATTTCAATGATACCATTTCCTAGTAAACTTTTTTTGGGGTCAAAACCCTCCTCAGGTTTTTATATGGTAGGTTCAGGTACTCGAGGAACAAAAAGGGGCCAAGAAACTCCTAAGACTCCTTCTATTTATGACATGGATTCTAGAACTTTAGATCTAGTGATTTCTCAACTTCAAATAGACATAAAGAACTTAGTGAGGCATGATAAATTTGTTATAGTCTAAGCTAATGTTTTAGGGATGCAAAGAGAGATTATTTGGGTTCACAATGAATTATAGAATATCAATATGCAATTGGATTCCCTTACATATTAGTTTTAACTCAATAACCCTCCACTTTAACATTCAAATCCTCCTCTCAACAACTCCCATGCTGGTATGAAATTGATGTTTCCAAAATTGGACATGCATAAGTTTGATGGTAAGGATCCTTTCACTTGGATTACCCAAATTGATAATTTATATGAGTTATATCAAACCCCTAGTTCTCAGAGGGTGATAGTGGCATCCCTATATTTGGAACTTGAGCAATTTATTTGATATCACTAGTTATGTGCTCAAAAGAAAAATAATGGTGCTCCTATTACCTAGACTATTTTAACTAAGGAGTTGTTAGCTCATTATGAGAATAATGTATTTGAGAACTCTTTTAGCCAATTAGCCAAGCTGTGGAAAACATGAATTGTGAAGGATTATATTTATCAATTTTAGAATCTCTCTTTACAGGTGGAAAATATCATTAAGAAAAATTTGACTTATCTATTTTTGGGTGGCCTCAAATATATCATCCAATTTGAGGTTTGAATGTTTAACCCAACATATATAGTAGAAGATATCCCTAAGGCATACATGATAGAAGAAAAAGAGATGGTAAAAAGGAAAACTTTCACTACTAGTCATGATCACAACTTTCCCACACCATCATTTCCACAACCCACTAGATTAACACAATGATAAATTGAAGAAAAGTGAGATAAAGGGTTGTGTTATGGTTGCAAAAAAAAATGGATCAAAGACCATCATTGTGTTGAAAAGAAGCTATTTTACATTGTAGGTGTCAATGCCATTGAATTTAATGCAGATGTACATGATGAGGATACATAAGTTTATGAGGAGGAATCTAATGACTCTCAACCTACTATTTCTTGGCATACCCTTTCAGTTATTAGTACTCCCCAAACTCTTAAGTTGATGGGTTTCCTTAAGAAATAAAAGGTCATTGTATTGATTGATTCTGGAAGCACACACAACTTCATCCATAGTAAGTTGGCTGCTTGTTTGAATTATTTTATTTATCCATCTCCAAAATTTTAGGTTATGATTTTAGATGTTAGTTATATCAGCTATTTAGGAAAATATCATAGTATTAAGTTGGCCATGAGAGACTACTCATTGGATTCTTCTATATTTTCTATTCCCATGGGTGGAGCTGACATTATTCTGGGAGTCTAGTGGCTCACCACTTTGGGCACTATTGAGATTAATTTTCAAGAATTATTCATGCATTTTCATTCTGAAGAAAGAAAATTTGAGCTAAGGGGATTAAAGGATAAATATTCATAGCTTGTTAGCTCCCATTAAATGAAAAATATTCTCCATAAGGGTGTTGAGGGATTTGTAGCTCACTTGTTTTATATGAAAGTACAACCAACTTAGCCATCTCTACCTCTTGATCTATAACAAATAATTGATTCTCATTCTAATGTTTTTGGAGACATGCCAAAAGGACTTTCACCTAGCCATATGCATGATCATGTTATCACACTTATTCCTGGTAGTACACCATCCAACATTAGGCCATACAAATATCCCAATTCCCAAAAAAGTGAAATTAAAAATAAGGTACAAGAGATGTTGGATACAAGAATCATTCACCATAGCCAAAGTGAATACTCTTCACAAGTTGTCATGGTGAGAAAGAAAGATGACACCTAGAGGATGTGCCCTGACTACAGAGAACTCAACAAGTACACTATCAAAGATAAGTTTTCAATTCCTATCATTGATGATTTTCTAGATGAATTGAATGGTGATATTTATTCTACCAAGTTAGATCTATGTTTTGGGTATCATCAAATCCATATCCATGATGAATACATACCCAAAACTACTTTGAAGACTCATGAGGTCCTTTATGAGTTTTTAGTTATGCCTTTTGGTCTAACAAATACACCATCTAATTTTCAAAATTTAATGAATACTATTTTTAAGACATTTTTGAGGAGATTTTTTTTGATATTCTTTGATTATATCCTCATTTATGGTAAAAATTGGGAAGACCATTTGCAACATGTAAAACAAGTACTCTCCATTTTTGAGTAAAATCAATTGTATGGCAAACCTTCCAAATGTACTTTGGAGCTAGTGAGGTTGAATATTTAGGTCATTTGGTGTCTTATGAAGGAGTGAAAGTGGATCCTAAAAAAATCCAAGAAATGGTGGATTGGCTAATTCCTAAGACACTCAAACAACTCTAAAATTTTTTAGGGCTTACTAGTTACTATCACATGTTTGTCAAAAATTATGGTAGTAGTATAGCCCCACTCACCTCTTTGTTAAATGAAGACTCCTTTTAGTGGACTGATGTAGATACTCAGACATTTGAAAAATTGAAATTGGCTATGTGCACTACTCTAGTATTGGTCACTCCTGATTTCTAAAACTTTTGTGGTTGAATGTGATGCATCTGGGTATGGTATGGGTGTTTTACTCATGCAAGAATTCATACCACTTACATTTGAAATTCATAAAATAAAGGGGGAAAATAAGCATGAGCCCATCTATGAGAAGGAAATGATGGCCATTTTGCATGCAGTTAAATAATGGATACCTTATTTGATGGGTCATCACTTTTAGGTAAAGACTGATCATGATAGTCTCAAATATTTATTAGAATAAAGGTTGTCATCTGAAGAACAACATAAATGGGTAACTAAGATATTATGGTATTATTATGAAATAGTGTAAAAAAAAGGTAAGGACAATGTGGTGACAGATGCACTATCCAAAAAAGATGAATCAGTTGAGGCATTGCTATGTGCGATAACCATTTTATAGGTAGATTGGCTAGAGAAAGCATGATTAGAATGGGAACATGATTGTAGTACCCATGATTTGATTCAAAATATTCAGTACGGTTTAGGTGGATTTTAAAAATTCACATGGAAAGGTAATGCATTATGGTATAAAGATAGATTGTACCTATGTAAGAATTCTCTTCTTAAACAAAAAATCCTTCAAGAACTTCATGCAACTCCAAGTTGGGGTCATTCAATATTTTTGAAAACCTATCATAGAATCAAGCAAGATTTTTTTGGGAAGGTCTCAAGGGGGATGTCTAGAAATAAGTGGCTAAATGTATGATCTATCAATAAAATAAAGGCAGAACCATCAAAACCCTAAGTCTTTTACAACCTTTATCCATCCCTAGCCAATGTTGGAAAGAAGTATCTATGGATTTCATTATAGGGTTACCAAGAGCTGACAGTTAAAATAATATCATGGTTTTTGTAGATCATCTCATTAAGTATGCTCATTTTTGTTCATTATCCTATCCATTTGTTTCTATTACAGTAGTTGTTTATTATCTCAATATAGTTTAGAGACTACATGGGACCCTTAAGATCATTGTTAGTGATAGAGATTCCATTTTTACTAGTAATTTTTGAACTAAGTTATTTACATGTTTGGGCACCCAATTTGCTCATAGTTCATCCTATCATCCTCAATCTAATGGATAAACTAAGGTATTCAACAAATGTTTGGAAGTATATCTCCATTGTTTTATTTTTGATAAACATGATAAATGGGTTCAGTGGCTGCCACTTGCTGAATGGTGGTATAATAATTTTATTCATAGTCATTCCAAAATGTATCATTTTGTGGCACTATATGGATACCACCCTCGATCCATCACTTTAACCTTGAAGGTCTGTTATAAGGTTCGTGTAGTTGAATAACATATTCACCATCAATAGGAGGTCCTTGCAAGTTTGTTTGAAAATTTAGCTATGGCCTAGAATCACATGAAGCAACAGACAAATCAACATAGAAGTGAGAGGAATTTTGACATTGGTGATTGGGTGTTTTTTTTCTTATAACCATAAAAATAGCTGCCATTGAAGAAAAACAAAGGATAACAAGTTGTCCCCTAAGTATTATGGGCCATATCAGATCTTGCAAAAAATTGGCAATGTGGTCTACAAGTTAGGATTTCCTTCATCCACTCGCATACTTCAAATATTTCATTTATCATGCATAAATAAAGTCATTATAAATATAATTTCCATTTAGATAGAACTACCAGAATTGGATGGGGAAGGTAGATTTGTTCTTGATCCTGAGGTGATCCTTCAAAGGCATACTAAGTAGCTGCGTTCCAGAGTAATTATAGAGTACTTGATCAAATAGAAAAAAATTACCATGTGAAGATACCACTTGGGAGGATGAATAATTTGTGTAGAAACATCTAGAGTTATCACAACATTGAGGACAAAATTTTTTTAAGGGGAGGGGCTGTTTACACACTTAACCATTGGTGTGTCTAGGGATATGTGTGGTTGACTTATGGTTTACATACCTCTTTTATTTACTTGTCAGATTTCTCTATGTTATTAGTTAGGTCAGCCTATGGAATAAACCTAGATAATTAGACTATATATATTAGGTATTGGTTAGTCTTTATGCATTATGTTAAGTATTCTTCTATTAGTACATTGTTGTGGAGGTTGCCCCCTCAAAGTGGTTTTGTTATATTATCTAGTATTCTGTTCTGTTGTCAGTTATCATTGTGTGATCTCTCATATTTTCTTATTATGTGAAATATATAATAATTATATGTGAATATATAATTAATTTCATTACACACTATCCCCTTATAGCTTCACCTAAAGTTTTATGATTTAAATATCAAGGTAGACCTTCTTTCTCTCTCTCCATTTTTTCCAATTAGACCTAATGCAAGCCCTCCATACTATAGACCATACAAGGCCATATATAAACACCAAAAAAATTTAAAAATAAATTAAGGGACATAAAAATAGTCATGTTGGCCAAGTTTCAAGTCATTTCACTAGATGGAATTCAAATTAGACAAGTTTTTCACTTTCTAGCCCTAGTTTACATATACATAGGCCTAAGGAGGCCAAGGGCTTACACAAATTCATATTTTGGTATAATGAGTGTTTCAAGGAAAAATAATTCATATTTGGGTCTACACAAAAATTAATCAACCCCCCCAAGTGTTTTTTGTCCATTGTCAATCATATGCACTTCTCAAACATGCCAAAAGGGAGCAAACTATGTGCAAAAAAGATTATGTAGGCAACTGTATGTGTTTTTATTATTTGTATAATTATATTTATCTTATAAAATTGCCATAATTATTTATTATGGCCTATATAAACCTCTTATATGAGTCTAAAATCATGAATTTAATTTATACCTTGTGTCTTTCCTCTGATTCTTGATAACATGCTTACAAAGAGAAGATTCTTAGCAAGTTTGTAAGGTGTTCTTAGGGTTTGATGCTTATTGAGGTTTAAGAAGTTTTATTCATTGATAATATTTTTTTCACTTCCTTATAAATTTATAATCTCTCCTCATGTTTTACATTCCTCATTCACTCCTCAAACCATCCATGTCTTGTGTAATGTTCATCTAATATGGTTGAAAATGTAGGCCTATAAGTTTGTAGACCTATAGATCTATATTTGATTTTGTTTAAGCACTTAAGAATGATTTTATTATTCAATTAATATTTTTTATATATTTACTAATCCTTATAATATATTTAAATATCAAACTTATTCTTTGGACCCTTTCAACTGTCCTCAAACATGTGAATTTGCTTGAAAATCATTAGAATGTCATGCTTAGGCATGTGACTTGTCAACTCACTTCAAGGATGGTTTAAGAAGTTTGGTACATTATATAATATCAATTTATGTCTTGTTAACTCTTCCCATTAAGTATATTCATGCCTATTTCACTTGAATTGCTAATCCAAACCTCAACATGTATGCTCATTCAACCTTCTTCCTTGTCTCAGGGTTGTAGATGCATTTGGAATATGTATGGATCTTTTGATCAGTATTAAAACATATTAAACACACCCAAAATATTATTATTACTTCTTCACACTCTCATTTTATCTTTAAACATCATATCCATATGAGAATTTATTGCATTTTCTTGAAAATGGAGACTTATAGGTCGAAAGACTTGTAGGTCTTCATTTTTGTCATTTCAAGATCTTTGTGATGCATTATTAAGTAAATATACCACTAAAATAATCTATTAATTATCTCAAAAAAATACTCAAGTTCTCATGACCTTCATACTTCACCATCAATTCAAGGTTTGTCTCCTTTTATTTCACTTTTATGAAGGTAGATTTATACACAGTCTATTGATAATCATGAAAACATGATCTATTGGATATTTTTGAATCTAATAATGATTTGTGAAGGTATATATGGGTTTAAAGAATTAAACATATAACCAAAACCTAATTATCACTCCTTTCATGCATTAGAGGATCTCATATACCAAGATTCTATCTGCCACCTTGATCAATGTTGAATGTTTGTGGAAAACTATAGGTTACCACCATGTTGTGAATTTTTTTGGTCCATGTAGGCATGAATAAATATTTAATGGACTTGGAGATAATCAAATAAGTATTTAGGGGTTATAATAACTTCACCAACATGCTCTCAACTGCTTGAAAACCTTAGAACACCAAGAACTCTATATCTTTAACCTGTAGCCTACTCCAAACAAAGATTTCTTACCTCTTTGGCCTCACACATGAAAATTAAGTTTTGGAAAATAATAAATGGGGATTTTATAGACCTCATAATTCATTTTACATTTCATTCATGCTTCTAAAAAGCTTAAAAATGCCATTTTAGTGAGAAACTTGAGCTAGTAGGGGTTTTGTAGGGTTTTAGACCACCCTACCTATTTATTAATTATTCATAAAGCCTAGACCTTTAAAATATTTAATAATTCATTGAATGTTAAGGTAATTAAGGTCATATATATATCCAAGAGCTTTGGTGCTGACTCTCTCTCTCCTATCGATACCAAACATTTGAAAATGGCCATTGTGATCTTACTAAGAGCTTGATGGAAGAAAGGAAGTGTTTTTTGCATGATTTAGACTTGTGAAAGATTATTAAACCTATATTTGACTTGGGGAATATGAAGAGGAACATTTTAATCATTTACAGCTAAAGATGATCCCTTGAAATTCGTACAAGTGAATGACTACCTTCTTTTTGGCTTTAAAAACCTTTTGTAACTACTTTTTCTCATTTGAAATTGACATACCATAAAATGTGCCTACAAAATTCACATTATAAACCTTTTCACAAGTCATTTTGAAGTACCTTCCTATGTGATTCCACATTTTGGGGTTCAAAATGGTCTTTAACAAGTTTACACATGTTAGTAGCATATAGAGAAGGTTCAAAATGACTTATTAGCCTTGGATATAGGTTGAAACTTATAAGACATCACAAGAACCTTTAAAACATTTTAATAAATCAAAAAATACCCCCCTTCATAAAATAATGACTTGTGAAAAGAAAGACACTGGAAGGCTTAAACAATCAACAAGTATATTTACCTTAACTTTTTCAAAAGAACCTTAGAATTTACTAAACACAAAAAGGAGACATTATTAAATGTCTATTTGAAGACCATAAATGGCTATCAAAACATTTAAAATGAGATAACTAGCAAGTTCTTTATGATAATAACCTATGGTAGCCAAAATTGGCTAACACCTCACTTAAGACCCTAGGCCATAGATGATACCTAGTGTAAGAAAAATAACATTCCTGAAGATCACCCATCACATACATATTGTTAGTGAGGGTTAGGAGACTAACCTACTCACCACTTTATGTTTATGGGTTGGAGGTTACATTTCACACCTTTTCATCACTAATCATAGGGCTTTTACTTGTGTTCCTGCTTATTTTTTATCAATACCTATATTGTGTGTTATCTTATAAACTTCAAATAAGTTTAAAATTTCTTAAGTCCAAGCTTTTCACATCCAACTATCACATTAAGGTATGGATCTAATTAAATTAAGACTTATTTTATCCAATAATGATGTTATTATGTATGCATTATACCATTATATAATTCTAACCATGTCTAAAACCCAATCAACTCTATCTTGACCAATATCTAATTCTAAAACAATTATTCAAATCCAGTCCACTTTTTACAAATCAATTCAAATTGAGTCAAATTAGGTTAATTTTTTTCAAATTCAACCTTCCAATGTCAAACCAAATTAAAAAATTTTCAAATCCAAGATTTCAAAAATTTAAACTTTGAAGTCAAATTATGGCAAACTTTTTTCAAGTCAAACTTTGAAATCAAATTAATTCAAACTTTTAAAAGTAAATTCTTGAAGATAAATAAAAATTCAAATGTCAGCTCAACTTTAACTAAGTAAACTAATCAAAGTAAAATCCAAGGTAAACTTTGACCAAGTTAAAGAAAGTCAAAAGTAAAAATTCAAAAGTCAAAAGTCAACAATTCCATGTCAAGTATCTAAAATCAAGTCAACTTTAACCAACATCAAATCAAGTTAACATCAAATGTCAAATTTGATTGAATCAAATTAAATAAAAACATCAAGTTCAATAATCAAAGTCAAATAAGGTCTATTTTTACCAATTCACATTAGTTTCAAATCAATTAAACATCTAAATTCAAATCATATCATTTTTTTTCCATTTAATCTCCCATACCTGTCAGGTGGGAATGATAAAATCACAACATCCATATTTTTTTCGTCCAAATCAAATTCAAAATTTAATATGAGATTAATCACATCAAATAGACTAATCAAACATCAAACAACAAACATGAAATCAAATCAAAAATCCTAATAAAATCACATCACCTTATGCAAACATGAACCAAATCCTACATCGAATCCCATTTAGACCCATGGCATCTCAAAATCCCAATATTTCTCTAGCATCACCATCCCAAAGCTAATAAATTATTAAACAAATCCTATATATTAACCAACATGTATCCCATTTAGCATCCCTTACGGGCCCTTCATCTACCAATTAACCATCCAATTCCCTGGAGTTATAAACATCAAACAATCTTCTATCTAGTGCCCATCTAGCCTTAGAGCCACACCAAATCCAAAAATATAGCCATGTCCTATCATTACCATTCCAAGGATAATATTTTATTGAAGAACTAGGTACATCCAAGTCCCAGAATAGTATACTAGGGATATGCCAAGATACCCTTCTCAATCATAATAAAACTCCTTCACTTCTAAGTAAAGGTTAATACAATCATTATATCCTATGATAATTCATCTTCAATGAATCCATTTTTGTTGAATCACCCATCTTTGACAAATCCCAAACCGTTTTTGACCCTCTTGGCTTTGATGAAGGACCCATATTTGATGATCCCATATTCGATGAACCATCATTTGGTGAATTAAGCATCATTGGTCAGGCTATTTTTGACTCACCACCTATATTAGATGAATCACCATTATTTGGCCTATCACCCCATCTCACATCACATATCTAACTATCCACTACCTAATACCAAATACCTCAGGTGATAGTAGTACTTGTAAATAACATATATCAAAGTGAATTCTATTTAGATAGGCATAACATCAATAAAAAATAAACATCAACATCTTATGAACTCGGTAAGACGTCATTTATCAAATCTAGCCTCCTTGCAGATGAGGAACTCAATTATTGAGGATTATGCACTAACATCCACATGACTTGTTATGAAAGAAAAAAAATATCCTATAGTAAGCAAAATCATCCAAAGCATGAATTACAAAGGCAAAGACCTTGGCCTTCATGATCAAGGAATCATCAAACTATTCCATATCCACATCTTTGTGCACACAAAGTTTATAACAACATTGACTATGAACCATCACTTCATATACATAAAGGTGTTGGTGATACTTTCTTAGTTTTTGAGGTAGTTTCATCCAACATTGATAGATATTTTATTCATAGTCCCTATGATGATATTGCTACTAGCAATCCTTTTAAAAACATATCCATCCCCATCATCCATATTGGAATTCAATATCCCACACCCATTTATTGGGATTGATAAAATCACTTACCATCAACATTTTTTCCATATCAATCAAACCATGGAAGAATTCATGTTTGGTATTTGGATAAAAGGTCATAAAGTTGTATCATCATACCATACTGAAAACTTATTTGAGGTAATATGGGATAATCAATGTAATAAATCAGCATTCCCTAGTGAAATATGGTTTGAAATAATAGGGTGCAACCCAAAAAATCAAGATCCAAAAATGACATCCCCAAGTGAAACCTTGTTTGAGTCACTATGGAACACACAAAGTAAAAATCCTATAAATATAGAAGAAAATTCCCCTAGTAAAACCTCATTTTAGGCATTATGGGGTAGTAAAAATCAAAATCCAAAAAGTCAAAAATCCATGTCCTTTAGTGAAAACCTATATGAGGCATTATCAGAACAAAATAAAAATCAAAACTAGGTAGATACTCTTAGTATTAAAGAACATGAAATTTTTGGTTCCAATATCCCTTCATGTCATGATCCCCACATCTCTCCAATTCCTTAAAGTAATTAACAAACATCCTCCATCTAATATAACTTCTGCTTTAGCCTCATTGGGAGAACCCTCTTTGGTAGGGGATATGATGGAAACCTGATCAATTTGGATAAAAAAAATATATAAATAAATGAAGTTCATATTGAAATATTATTTAAGTCATTTTTCATTCATTCTTTTATAAAATAGACTACTAAAAATGTAAATTAAAACACAAAGTTTTAAGGCTTACCTATGACTAGGAAGATTGCACACCATTGATCCAACGAACATGGGAGTTCCTTTTTGGATAGGAAGGACTACCTACACACAAGATAAAACTCAAAAAATATTGATTAATAGGATATGTTAGTGGATTGCCTAGTATTAGACTAGTCCCAAGAAGTGCTACACACCCTAATAATGATGTTAGCCCACTTTATAAGCACTTAAGAGGATAAAAATAGTAAATTAAACTATAATATGCATGTAATGATAAAAATATGAAATTTAATTAAATTAACTTAATCTACATCCATTCCATGGATATTAGCAAAATGAGAATAATAATATTCAATTGAGTCTTTTTATACTTGTATTACTTCTCACTAATAAAAAATGGCCTCTATGGTGGGGGAAAACACAATAGTGTAGAGTCATATTTCAAAATCAATGTCACACTAGTTAGAGAAGAAAAGTTGTTAGATTATAGGCAAATCATGAATGTGATTAGATCAAGCACAACTTTGGGCAATGCCATCTACAAGTAAAACTAATAGTGTAAGAAACATGTGATTAAGATTAATTCAGTGATGATTAATAGAAGTGGGTTTGGATTGTAGATAGAAAAGGATTCAAATAGAGATCAATGTCGATCTTGTAGGATCAATGACAATTTTGGGAATCGACATTGACTCTAACAGTGTAGAAAATGTCCTCAAAACAAAAGACTAAGGGTTGGTTTCATGGGATCTAGGATAAATTAAGACAATCTAGCAAAGATAACGGTGATAAAAAGACAAAATTGCTTAAAAAAAATAAATGTACTTTTACAAAGCTAAAAATTTATAGTAACATTGAGGTTGATGAGTGGATTTTTGACCTTCAGATGAATACTGAGGGGCTAATGTAGGAGTGTGGCTTTCCAAGAGGTTTGAAATTGTCTAGCAAACATTATAGAGAAATTTATTCAGTATTCCATTACAAAATTATGGGTGCAGAATTATGGTCCTTTGCTCAAGGGAGGCATGTGGTTAACTCAATGTCAATTCAACATAATCAATGTCGATCATAGTGATCGGTATAAATTCTATCATTTATTTTCCAAAGGTTATTTAAATTGTTTTTATCGTGAGTTTAAATGAGGATTTAAGTTATTGAATGGATTTTGTATGTCAAGGGTGTTTTCAGGGGGTTAAAACTATTTACTTTTATTATGCATTGGTAGATTTTAGATAGGTTTTAATTGTAGGTAATTAGTTAAAATAAATTACATAAGTGAAATAATAGTTAGTAAAACTAGTTACAAAGGTTAAGGATAAGATGGTAATTGGTAAAATTAATTACATGGGGTGAGATAAAGATGGAACAATAAAGGGGAATTAGGACCTACACTAGCACAAATATTATTGTATGAAATCCTAGTGCCTACACATATATAAAACATGTACGTGAAAGATCAAAGGGTTAACATTATGCTTATTATAATCCTCTAATAAGTTGAGATGCTGAAAATAAAAAAACAAAAATCAAAATTCAAAAGAGAAATAATTCATCTAATGGTGAAAACCATGCTTATGGCACCTTCGTCAAGTACCATGATGAAAACAATGTTTCTAGTGTCATGCATAAATAATCAATTGTCTACAATTACCTTGACACTTGTGGGTATCCCTATCTACATCATAGTTGATCAATTCAAGCCATATTGTTCATCCAAATCATATCCATCCTTATCCATCCCATCATGCCCTTTTTTTTCCCACCTTGACCTTGACAAGGATCTGGAAGATGTTTTGAGCCATATTTTTGGAATCATCTTGGTACATCCCAAACATGGTCCTTTGAAGTTTGGACATCTTGGTTCCCATGTGACATGGTCCTTGGAGATCCCTAATCCATTATAATTCCCTCATCCCTTATCATCCATTCATTACATTTCCCATCACAGTGCTAGAATAAGCTTTCCCCTTTGCTATTGAGACATTGTATATACTTATTCCAAAAAATACAAAAACATTAAACAATACAAACAGTCCTTAAAAATTAGAAAAAGGCCAAACATCTCCAAAAGACATTTAAATCCATAAAATATAAAAACATTTATCTTGTCCTAGATCTAGTCATCAATCCTTGATCATTGTTTATTCCTCAATCTAACTCTTTTCAGGAGATTTCATTCCCACATCCACCATGTTTGGGTCAATTCATCAATCTAAGATTGTAACTTTCACCCTATTTGGGGAAAACCAAAGCATTCAACTTAATTTGGGATATTTTTCCCAATTTATCCCATTATATATATACTTTCTTGGGGACACTATCTAGCTATCAATATCATTGAGCCTTCACTTTTGGATTTTCACTTGATTAAATGACAAAGTGATTTTTGTTGATTTTGTTTTCAAGTTTGCATGTGATTGCATGCTTGCTTGCTTTTTTTAATTTTTTTAATTGTGAATTAACTTATTCCTTGTGCACCAACATGGTTATCATGGTTTTTACATATCATGATGCCCTCTATTATGCACTTTTACTTGAGTCCATCCATTAACACATGTCATTAATGTCATCATGATTTTTCCATATCATGGTGTTTTTTTTATCATTTATCTATTGGACCAAGGGTTAGTCCTTATACACATTGTGATCAAGTCATCATGGTGTTTTATATCATGGTGCATACCATTGTGTACAAAATTAAAAAATAAAGTTGAAAAAATACTTCAAAGATGTGCTAAAGTGACAAATTATCCCCTTATAAAATTATCTTGTTTTAAATCTAATCATCTTGTCCATTTTTGACCAAATTGGATAATCATATATTTATACTCACATTTTTCTCATCAAATTTCCTCCCTTCTCAGGATAACTACAATGGCCTGTGGTTCTCTATTTTTTTTGCTTTTTACATTCAGAAGGAAGAAGAAACTAAAGGTTAAGGGTCAGGGGTTTATACATTACTCGGATTAAGTTGCACACCACATCCAGACATTGTAGGAGCTCCTCTTTGGCTGTGGAGGAAGACACCTGTAGATAAGAATAAAAAACTCAAACAAAGAGAGTGTTAGATAAAGATATGGTGGACTACTAAGCACCATGCTCGATCCCATAAGTGCAAAGACTTCTTTGAGGGATGACAATCCACTATTTATGAAAAGAATGTCGTACAATGAGAAATGGTGAAAGACTAAGAAAGAGAAATTAAGATAGCATGTACCTATTCTCTGCTATCAGTCTATCATAGTCATTGATGTCGATAGTCCTACCGGTGTCAGTTTGTCAATTATGCCAACGTCGGTCGTATGGCTGATGTCAGTCAGGGTTGTGGTTGATGTCGGTCGGGGCAATGGGCCTTGGATGAGTTTTGGATGGGTTTGTGAATGTGTCTGAGGTCGACAGAGGGGTCTCGAAGGAGTCTGGGTCTATGCAGGCTTACAAGATAGTAAATAGGGTTTGAGAGGGGGCAAAGGTCGGGGATAGGTATGAGAATAGGATAAGAATAGAAGGAAGGCTTTTCAGCCTTTCTACAGAAGAAGTCAAGTCGGGTTGATTGTATTTAGAAATAGTAAATAGAAACTAATTACTAATGGATTATAAATACTAAAATGAAATAGAAGAATACTTACCTCTGGTAGAAGAACCAAGGGTGTTAGAACGCTTGTTCCTATTGCGGCTGATGTCGAATATTCTCGTGTAATGTTCCAATCCAATCTAGAGTGACCTATGCAAAGTTACTGTAGCCAGGTGAGCGTTAGTCAAAGTCTCAGAGTCTAGGTGAAAGAATGAGGATTCAGGAGAGAGAGAGCCGATTAGATTGATTAGAGACCAACTCAATGTTAGAAGTCAGTTTATGTAACCGACGTCAGTGATCCCACTGGTGTCGACCAATAGTTGACAGATGTTGGTGACTAGAGAATGGGTAAAAGGGCTGTTTGGCTTGTTTCTCCATCCGCCATGTGCATCTACCATTGGAGAAAGGTCAAAAGGTGGGGTTATTAGGCACGAGTGTTAGATAGGTAGTTGGAATGGGTCTTAGGTAGTTATGATATGAAGGACTTAGTCATAGGGTGAGTCATGGGTAGGAAATGGTCTTAGTGGTGAGGTGTCCAAGGTGAAGTATCCTAGGTGATGTCATTAATTTAAAATAAGTAATTTATATTAAATTAATAAAGTGTGTAAGTGATTAGAAGGGGACCAAGGGGAGTCGACACAATTTTGGTGTCTATATTTTCCCCTTTTTGTCTTGTTGGTTGTTTTGACGAATTGCAAGACAAAAATAGGAGTAAGTTGCCCCAGGTATGAGATGAGGTATAGGTTGCCCCAAGGTATGAGCGGCAGTAGATGATATAGGTTGTCCCAGGTATGAGATGAGGTATTCCCCCTCAAAGTGGGAGTCTAGAGAAGGGAACCCAAAATTGGGTGCCAATTTGATAGATAGTGGATGGGTATGGTGAAGTTGGAGTGTGAACGTTGTAATAGTTGAGATTATGCATATACCACTTCACGTGATAGTCAGGTCAAATTGTCACAAGTAAGGTTGAAGAGCACTAAAATTGAAGTAACCAATCCCTAGCTTTTAGTCATAGCTGATTAGGTTAAATGATCAAAGCTATCACTCTAATGGTCATCGTGTTCTAAGTATCTCGGGCTAGGAAGTGCTCTTAGAAAACATGAAAATGTCACAAGTAGTGGGGATCAACTTGGGCATGATCCGATACTTATGAGGGTCTTAATGTGGGTTGCATAAAATTTGCTAACTATTCATGAGGTAGCATAAATGCAATCAAAACAACTAAGGCAAAGTTGTCTCGAAAGTGGTCATGGTCGAAGGAGATAGTCATGATCTCCATGGTTGTTGGTCGAGTCAAGCTGAGATATAAGTGATCTCAAGTGTTGTTGGTTGTAGGTTTGGGAGATATATGTGATCTCCAATGTGTCCCATGACGAGTCTAAGATGACTTCTACTGTTAGGGCTGGTTGTTTGGTCATGATTTTGGACTAGGTTAAGTCATGGTTAAAGGTTATATGGTTGGTCCACCAGGTAGGCAAACAAATGAATGGTTGAGCTAACCTTAGAAGACTTCATGTCATTTGAGTGCTACCTAGATAGCCCCTATTTTAAGGGCCTCAGGCCAATTTAGTTCTCCCCAAAAGGGAAGAAGAGGCAAAGAGGTCAAAAGTTGGTTTGGTCATGTTAGAAATGATGAGTGTATGATGATGTTACAGCCTTTTCCATATTGTGTGATGGTGTATTCTATAACATTGGGTATATGATTTTCATCCCTAGTAATTTCCATATTAGTGATGGTGTATGCTAAAAATGAAATGAGTATGATGATGTTACAGCCTTTTCCATATTATGTGATGGTGTATTCTGTAACATTGGTTATATGATTTTTCATCCCTAAAAATTTTCCATATTGGTGATGGATGTATGCTGAAAATGAAATGAGGTTATTTATGCTTCAACAAGTTTCCATATTGGTGATGGTATATGCTTGACATAAATCATGTATGGTTGGTAGCTTCCATGTGTATTGTTTTCCATAGAAACTAGTGTGAATGGTCAATGATAATTCATATAACACAAAGTGGTATTTGTATTAAATAAATTATGAGCTTATGTTAGTGGTTTGGTTTGGTTTGGGTTAGTTGTATGTGACAAAGATGTATAAGAAGTGAAAGGTGCATTGCTCTTTCATTGACAAGGACCATAATGATAGCATAGATAGGGTTGTTACAAACAAAATCCCCATTCATGCACTATGTTGTTGACCATTGGTTTGTGTTAGAGAAGTATTCGAATCACTTGACGTTAAGTGAGCTCAAAATCCCTTGAGTATGTTGGGGTAATAGGTATGATTATGTGATATGTTAGGATAGCATAACCCTTTTTTTGTAGGGATGGCTTTGCCCCTTTTATAGGTGACCTTGAGAATGACTATAGGCAAATCCATGACTTAATAGCTTGTCAGTCAGTTTTTTTTTAATTTAATTTAATTTTATTTTTATTTTTATTTTTTATGGTATACTGATCAATGCAGGAAGCCCACTTTGAGATGTTTTTTTGTTTTGTAGTCATGTAAAACTGATCGATGTGAGTAGCTTCTAAGAGGGTGCTATTATGTAGCAAAATTTGGGCATAGCCATCCTTCGAGGGAGTGGTCTAAATTCTGCTTGGTATGTGTTGATGGCTTTGAATAGCTATCCTTCAAGGGAGCAGTCTACTAATTATAGAAATGATGCAGTTGTCCTTTAAGGGAGCAGTCTACATTTATAGTTTATGACCTTTGGGTAGGCATCCTAGTTTTTTATATGTTTGTTGACTGAAGTTTTAGTCATGGACTAGACTATAGATGTTTAAGGGTTTCTCTTTTATTAGGACAAAGCATTCATGCTTGACAAAAGGGTTGACTAATGTTGTAGGTAAAAGGGTTGAAAGGAATAGGAATATGGATGATGGGGGTTGCTCAAGGGATGAGCTCAAGTTAAACATCAAGTGAATGACTACTTGATTAATAATAAAATGGTTGAAGATTTAAGGCATTAAGGGGCTCAGGTTCTAGCTGGCCTTTGAAAGAAGACAGATGATAAGTGCCTGATCTATGTGTTATTATGTAAGGTCTGAGCCAATTAGGAGCAAACTTGCCCCGTTTGCTTCTTTCTATATTGGTCACGTGTTAAAGGTGATTAAGAAGTTGGTTGATGCTTGGTTGAGGTCGTGATAGTCAATATAAAGTCAAATTCCCCCAGTTGCTTTTGTAACAGGGACAATGTTTGACACCCATTGCAGATAATCAATGAGTTGGATAAAATAAGATGGAGAGAAGATGATGAAGCTTCTCTTTAACAAGGAGTGCGACGTGAAGATGCATCCTATGAAGCTTTTGTCTGGTAGGCTTAGTTTGAGAGGGTGAGATCCTGATCTTCTAGGTTGGAGTTTGGAATCTCAGAATGACTGAGGATGTCGGAGGCAATGGTGGGTAATGTTTTGACAAAAGCAGCCAGTGGTTGGGGGTCTTCAGGTTGGACCTCCACTACCTATAGAGCTTTGACTAAATCTTGGTGATGTTGTGGAGAGATTTGAATGAGGTCATACAAATACATCTTCACAGGGGTGTGGTGAAGTTGTTTCAGCATGGAGTCATGAAGTGGCTTCAAAAATGTTGATTGGGGTGTGCCCAAGATTGAAATCTTGGGTTTTGGTGGTTGAGAGGCTTGATGAAAGGATATGTCCAAGGGATAGAAACCTTCCCTTTTCCTTTATCTTTTATTATTTGTGACCTGGTGGCCACATTGATAGTGTTGATTTCAAATAATGGGGTTTAAGGTGGTAGAGAGACCATAGTCTGATGATGGGATCTCGATTTAGGTGAGGATGTTTGAGAGGTATGGGATGGTGTCTATGGTTTGTTGAAAGTGTGGTCAAGAGGATCCTTAATGAAAAGGGTGTCTTTTTTTAGGTGTTGATGAATGACAACTTTAAGAGTGCAGCAACGCTCAGTTTCATGTCCAGGTGTGTGATGATATGCACAGATTTGAGTGTCATCGAACCAAGATGGTTTTGGTCTAAGAGGTTGGAATGGTTTAAGAGGTAGGAGAATGATGCTGGAAGACTGCAACAATTGGTGTAACACTAAAGCATAGAAACCTGCTAATGGGTTTGTGTGTTTTGTTGTAGTAGGGGTTGACAACTTCTATTTAGGAGTTATTGAAGGAGTCATCTTCTATCTAAAAGTTGTAGGAGGAGTTTTCTGTACCATCTTTTTATTTGGTGGTGTCACCACACGCGTAGATGGAACTTTCATGGTGAGAGGTGTTGGATGTTTTAGAGGAGATATGTCTTTGATGGGTAGTGAATGTAATGGAGGTGATTTGTTTTTGTTAAGTGTTGGAGTAGGAAGCACTCCTATTAAGGTGGAAGGGTGTGGGCCCAAAATTGAGGGTGATGATGATGGTGGGGGAGGAGTTCTCTAGCATGGTTTAGTAGCCTTCTTTGGTATGGTTTGAGGACCACTATTGTGAGGGGTGAGGTTGAAGTCTACCTTCACTTGTGGGTGAGTGAGGTTTAATATAGGGCTAATACTGAGAGATTTAACCTATTTCGGCATGGTGGATGCTTACGAGGGTTTGGGTTGAGATGTGAACGATTGAGCTTCTGAAGATTTGGAAGTATGATCCCCCATTGGTAATAAGAAGGATGAAGGTGAGGCTACCTATGTTGGTACCACCAAAATGTCCTCCAATATGGGAGAGTTTAAAATAGACTCTCTTGCATGTGAAAGGGGGGGATGGAGGACTATCTTCCATCTATGGAAGACAAATAAGAGAAGAAGGCTCTTCTTCCTGTGGTGGAGAAATAGGTTGACTAACCTCTTCAGACTGTGGGAGAGATTGGTTAGGAATAGACACCATGTCGACTGTGCGTATATTGCGCTCTTGGAGGTCATCGGCCATGATCTAAATGTTATTTTGACTAGGGGGATGGTTAGGGAATGGTTGCCTAAAGATGTCTATGTTTTGGTTAGCCTAGGCATTTGGGTTATCCAAAACAAGATCCCCCTTGTCTAACATGTCTTGGACAATGTTTTTGAATGTTTTACAGTTGTCTGTGTCATGACCGTTGACACGGTGATAGTTACAAAAGTCATTTTCCCTATACCATGTAGGGATGGCTTTTGAGGGGTCAAATTGGGGTGGTTAGATTTGAGGGAGATTGAGGACCCCCTGCTTGACCAGTTTATCCAATACAGAAGCGTATGATTCTCCTATTGGAGTGTATTGAGGCTATATATACCATAGTTGAAATTGTCTTGTGATGTATTGTGATGTAGAGGGGTCAGTTTGGTTAGTTGTGGTAGATGATGATCTAATGACCACAACATTTGCTGACCCCTTGGACTTGGAGTTGGAAGAAGAAGGTCTGAAAGAAGAAGGGTCATTGGATTTGGCATTGGTATTTTTACTATGATATTTGACTCTATCCTCTTCGACAACGTGAAGTTCAAGCTTTTGAGCCATGGTGAAAGCTTCATCAAATGTGCGAAATGTTTGAACCCACAAAGTGCATGAGATGTGCTTGGCACATGCTCTTGAAAAGAGCTCAATGAACTCAGTTTGAGGTAGTGAGAAGGAGAGTTGGTTGATCAAACCTCTCCAATGGGTGACGAAGTTAGCTATTGATTCATCATCGAATTGTCTAATAGAATATAGGTCTGTGATGGAGACCTTTTTAGTGATGTTGATTGAAAAGTGGTCAAGGAATAGTTGGGTGAGTTGAGTGAAATAAAAGAGAGAGTGATTGGTAATAGAACTATACCAATCAAGGGTGGCACCAAAAATTGACATGGGAAATGTGAGAAGTAGTAACGCATCATCATGTGCTATAAGGTAGCAAGTGTGTCTAAATGCTCGTAGATGTTGTTGTGGGTCCTCTTTACTCTAAAAGTGAGTAAATTTTGAGAGTTCCCATTGACTTGGGTATGGTCGAATAGGCACCGAAGGGTGGATGGGTTCGTTGTATATTTTTTCGTATGAAAGAACATTGCTTAAACCAAAAACGGATGTCTCAAGGTTGGACATCTTATCCATCAGCATCTTTATTAGATCGACTGATGGATTGGCAGGAGGGGCACCCCATAGGTTGTAAGGTACCTGGAAGATGTTGGGAGGGGTGTATGACGTACTTAGTTGCATTTGTATAGGTGCAACATATTGGTAGTTCATCATAGGGATTGATATTGAGGTCAATGGGGCTTGTGCCACGAAACTAGAAGGCACAACTTCACTAGGTGCCGCCAAGGGTGGTTGAATGGTGGCAAGACTAGTTGAAGGATAGGTGGTCACTCTTGTATTTATGGGTGAAAGATTGGGTGGGATAGAAACAATCAAGTTTTGAAAAGGTGTTGAACTTGCTTGAATTGTTTATGGTTGAGGGGGTACAAAAACCCCGATGGAGGTAGGTCAAGAAATAGAAGGAGAGACCAAATCTTGAACATTGGCCATGGTCGAGTTACTAGTTGAGATAATAGCCTGGGTGGTCATAAGTTGGGTAGCAGATGTTGATATCATTGCCGCTCTAGTAAGAGAAGTTGGCATCCCAAAAATAGGGTTACCTGAAGGGTCTCATGTTTGGCTTCTTGCGAGATAGTGTTGAAGATCCTTGACATTGAGGTCAAGGAATCTCTCAAAATTTTGATTGCCTTCAAGAACAATTGGAGGTAGATTGGGGGTTGGTTGGATAGGAGTATGTTCAGTGTCTGAAGTATACTCCATTAGAGGACTTGTTATGAAGGGCGAAGGTGGAAGTGGTTATTGCCTTACATGGTCAATAAGAGTTTTAGCTTGACTATGTGTCAAAACCATCCAAGGCAAAAAGGGTTGAGGCTCTTAAAATTGTGTGTTTCAGCTTCAGAAGACCAAAATGTGTGTTTAATAGCAAAAAAGTTAGGTTTAAAACTTGCTATTTTGGAAAGAAAATTTGATGACAGTGACCGACGTCAGTTTAAATAACTGATGTCAGTTATGTAATGTTGCTGACGTCAGTGGAAAAACTGATGTTGATGAAGATAAGTTGTCGACATCGATGTAAAACTGATGTTGGTGTCTATGTATTTCTAGAAACTCAGAAAACTAAAAGTTTTTGGAATAAAGGAGAAATTCAGAGTTGTTTTGGTCTCAGAATGCGGCCTTACCAGCTCAAAAAATCAGATAAGAACATAAAAATAGATGACAACAAGAAACCTCTAAACATTAAATTCATAATAATAAATTTTAGAGTCGTGGTGGCTTATGCCTTAGAAGAATATGTTGGAAGTTGGGGTTTTAGAACGGGTCGTAAAGAGGAAGTCTATAGCCAGTTTTGGGTTATGTTTTGGTGCTCAAAAGTCTGTGTTAGGTTATGTACGTGGCCTGGTGCTAGGAGCTTGCCCCCCTCACTTCACGAACCCAGATCCAAGCTAAGCCGCTTAGCCAATATATTCTTTGCCTATAGTTTATACTCTGCCAGAGAACAGAGTGGGTCCTCCCCTTGGTAGTGAAGTCCATGTAGGATCGCCAGGAAGGGTAAGGTATCCGCTAGGTGATGAAATCCTAGACAGGCCTTGTCTCAAGTATGTTTAATTGTTTGATTGTGAATGTGGTTTGGTTGTGTAACATATGTGCACTAGGATTTATTCATAATGTGTTTTAATTACTAAGTGAGAGGGCTAAGTATGCATTCAAGCAAGAATGAGATGTAATAGTGTTTTTAACCCAAATTGAAATGTTTTTTTTAGATGCAAATAATTGAGAAGAGGTGAAGAGCATGAATTTTCAATACTCTAAGATGCAGGAAAAAGTGACAAAAAGAAAAAGAAAGATATTCTTTTTAACTTGTGTTAATGGTTTCTTTTTGAAAGAAAGAAATAGAAGAAAAAGATGCAAGAAGAGAATTTTTCCCTAATGCATCTATATGAAAGTTTGATTTTAGAAGAAATGAACCCAAGGAAAACTCCAGGGTTCCCAACAGGGGTGCCAAAATGTTTCTCTATGTTTTTTGCTTTTTACATTCAGAAGGAAGAAGAAACTAAAGGTTAAGGGTCAGGGGTTTGTATGCTACCCAGATTAAGTTGTGCACCGTATCCAGACATTGTAAGAGCTCCTCTTTGGTTGTGGAAGAAGACACCTATAGATAAGAATAAGAAACTCAAACAAAGAGAGTGTTAGATAAAGATATGGTGGACTGCCAAGCACCAGACTTGATCCCATAAGTGTAAATACTTCCTTGAGGGATGACAATCCACTATTTATGAAAAGAATGCCATATAATGAGAAATGGTGAAAGACTAAGAAAGAGAAATTAAGATAGCGCATACCTATTATCTGCTGTCAGTCTGTCATAGTTGCTGACATCGGTAGTCCTACTGGTGTCAGTTTGTCAATTATGCTGACGTTGGTCGTATGGTCGATGTCGATCGGGGTTGTGGTCGATGAGGGTAATGGGCCTTGGGCGGGTTTTGGACAGGTTTGTGAATGTGTCTTAGGTCAATAGAGGGGTCTAGAAGGAGTCTAGGTTTGTGCAAGGTTGCAAGATAGTAAATAGGGTTTGAGAGAGGGCAAAGGTCAGGGATAGGTATGAGAATAGGATAAGAATATAAGGAAGGCTTTTCAGCCTTTCTACAGAAGACGTCAGGTCGGGTTGATTGTATTCAGAAATAGTAAATAAAAACTAATTACTAATGGATTTTAAATACTAAAATGAAATAAAATGATACTTAGCTCTAGTAGAAGAACCAAGGGTGTTAGAATGCTTGTTCCTGTTGTGACTGATGTCAAATATTCTCGTGCTATGTTCCAATACAATCTAGAGTGACCTATGCAGAGTTAATGTAGCCAGGTGAGCGTTAGTCGAAGTCTAAGAGTTTGGGTGGAAGAATTAGGATTCGAGAGAGAGAGAGATGATTAGAGTGATTAGAGACCAACTCAATGTTAGAAGTTAGTTTATGTAACCAACGTTGGTGATCCCGCTTGCATCGATCGACAGTTGACTGACGTCAGCGGCTAGAGAATGGGTAAAAGGGCTATTTGGCCCGTTTCTCCATCTACCATGTGCATCTGCTGTTAGATAATGGTCAAAAGGTGGGGTTATTAGGTACGAGTGTTGGTTAGGTGGTTGGAATGGGTCTTAGGTAGTTATGATATGAAGGACTTAGTCATAGGGTGAGTCATGAGTAGGAAATGGTCTTAGTGGTGAGGTGTCCTAGGTGATGTCATTAATTTAAAATAAGTAATTTATTTTAAATTAATAAAGTGTGTAAGTGGTTAGAAGGGGACCAAGGGGAGTCGACATAATTTTGGTGTCTACAGCCTGAGACCTATTTGGATATTGTAGGAAGTACTCAATCACATTGAGTTTCTAAAGTCAACTTGGCCATCATAACCATTACTATTATTATTTGTTAAATATAGTTTAGATAGAGAAAAATAATAAAATAAAAGTTACAAAATAATAAATGATGGGAATAATAAACATTAAACTAGATGAAGCCATAAATGTAAAAATCTTATTTAATGATGGCTTGTCTTCACCTTCTTCATACACTTATATAAGATATTAAACTTATCATTTTATTATTTAGTTCCTTAATTGGATCTTCATCTTCTGAATGCCTTTTCCTCTTTATTTTGTCTTTTACATGCCTTTTATCCTTTTATATAATTTCCAATAATACTTTCCAATACCTATGATAACATTCACCTCTATTAAATTAGGTATCTCACCTTGAAAATATTAGATAAAAGGTCCTATTTAATTATTTTTCACAATTTTGATTTATTGCAATGTATTTAAGACAAGATACCTCTTACTACTCTAATCCCTTGATCTCTCACTAGTCTCAGCCACAATTTTTGGGCCTATTCTAGTACTACCCTCAAGATCTCATGTCGAGTCTCCATGATCTTCTAAAAATGTTGAATTTCCTTGGCCTCTTATGTCAGGAATCCTAGCTCTTATACTTTAACTATCTATATAACATCAAATACATTAGTAATTTTACAAATTTATAAACACTTTTACTTATTTAAACCTCTTATAATTTGAACTACCCATTGTATAAAAGGATGTCTCATTTGTTTTAGCCACCAAATACTGAAATTAAATTATAATGATTAATATTCACATGAACTTCACTAGAAATTGGTGCCTCTTGGAGAAGGTGAATGTGATATAAACTTGGAAATTAAATATGATAGCGAACATCTGGTAGACTTATTCCAAGGAGAGTATGAAAAAAGATGAAGACTAAACAAAGTTTCTTTTTGAAAACTTCAAAATATATCTCTTGTAGGTTTAACTTCATCTTCCATTATAATTGTCCCACAATCCCACTTCTATTGTGATATACTTCAACAAAACATACTCCACCAGAAAGGCGTTAACAAAGATATCAATCTCCTATCTTAGAAATAATGCTCCCTTATATTGTTTATTTTAAAAACTATGGAAAAATATCTACCACATACAAATATTAATATTTATTATGCATTCCTAATAATATAGTTTAGACACCTAAAATTGGCCACCGATAACCTCTAACCAGGATTTTGACCAATTTCTACCAAAATCCACAATTTAGCCTAAAAACACTAAAACACATTAAATGAGTTGAAATTGACATATTCAATTTTCAATTTTGGCCAAAGTATCCCTAAATGGGGAAATGTAATTTATGAATCAACTAACTTTGATAATATCATTTCGAGTCAAAATGCTAATTTTGCATCTAGGTGCGCTAGATTGCTCTTTTTTATCAAATCTCTTACATGAGACATGTGTCTTTGTTATTTGGTGTTGACAACATCCTAAATAGGATAATGGATCCAATGCATTTGACATCTCACCCTAATTATAATCCAGTGAAATTTTAAGCTAATAATAGGACATTCTGACCAATTTGAGTAATTTGTGCACAAAGAGCCAAGCTTTGCATCAAAGTACTTAATCATGCTTAAGAGAAAAATAAACCAAATCATAAGCCTAATTAATAATTCCATGGAAATTTTTGAATAATTTATTTTTTGAAATGAATATAGAATATCTGCATCATCAAGTGACATCATTTCTTGGGAAGATATCCCTAGGCCATAAATGCATAAAATATCAAGATTCATACCTCCCATGCCTCATAAAAGCCTTTCCATGCCTAATTAATGCCCCTCTATCCCAAATATTAATGGGGATATTTGTGAATTAAACTTCATAATTAGATTTATTCATGACCACACATCTCAATCTTGAGATGGATGATCATGGTTGATCCTAAAACCATTCCAAAAATCTATAAATAGGAGGCCTTGCCTACTGAATTCTAAGTTATTTTATGCCAAACTTATAGTGCCAAAATGCATTCAAAATAATTACATGTTAGTGTTATGATTCCCAAATATCGAGCCAAGCCAAAGCCAAATATGGTGATAATGAGAGATGGAGGTGTAGACACCAGGATTATGTCACACATTTGCATGACTCCTTGTGTTGAAACCCTCCTTGATCCCCTTTTAATAATTAACCTTCCTAACCCATGTTTTTACCTTAAAATATTTAATTAATTTAATCAAAACCCACTTATGCCACCTCATACTAAGACTAATTTTTACCCTCTAAGTCCCCTTGAGACTTAGTCTCCTAGTCCTAACTACCTATGACTTATTCTCACCCCTAACATAAATTCCTAACTAACTATGTTCTTCATAACCTCACATTTTTAAAATTTTCTAATAGACACCACACTTGGTAAGAGAAGGAACAAAAAATGGGATAAAATAGCCCTTTTACCTATTCTCATACCACTGATGTTGATCAACCCTTAGCCATTGTTGATGAGATCATCGATGTCAGTTAATTAAGCAAAATTCCAAATTGGTATTCAGGTCATAAAAATCAAGAATTCATGCACAAGATTTTGGCAATCAAAGCATCCAACATCATTTTTGACACCTAAACTTAACATTACTCTACAAAAATTGTTCCAGATCATTAATTTATACATGACACAGTGCTTAAACTCTTGAGGACCAACAACACATGCTTGTCTTGTCTATTTACTCATCAGTTCACCAAGCCTCAATGGAGTCATCTATCTGGTAGTCATAGTTCAACCATTTCACTAGCTAAGTATATCTCAATGTTTTTTAAGTCTTTAAATAGTAATTTTATAATTTTTTCATATTATACTATTTATTGTTTCACGAACCCTGAATCCTTCCATGGAGGAGTTGTAAATCTCCCCACCCACTTCTTTTTTACCTAACATACCAACCATCTATACAAATTCCCCAGAGTCTTACCCACCTCCTTACAACTATTCCTAACCTCACAAACTAACCATACTCCCATTCTCCCCTTGGAAAAGCCTTCTCTAACTCATTCTAATTCTCTTACCACAACTGATAGGAGTGACCCCAAACTGACATTGGTGACCC
Source organism: Torreya grandis (assembly GCA_037957365.1). NCBI lineage: Eukaryota > Viridiplantae > Streptophyta > Pinopsida > Cupressales > Taxaceae > Torreya > Torreya grandis. The sequence goes on from JARHVA010001528.1 coordinate 2,186,079, forward strand.
CAACTGATATTAGCAACCCCAATCAACATCAGTCCTTTAACTAATGTTAGTTATTATATTTCTAAACCAACAACCTCAAAATTACCTAAAAACCTTCCAAAAACATAGACCTGACTTATCATCCTACACTATATTATATTCTACTACACTCAGACCTACAACATGGTAAACAAAACTCTAAATCTCTCTCTCTCTCTCTACTTGTATTATTTTTTAAACTTTGTTTTAAAATAAAAAACTGTCATCCCAAGGAAGTTTCATGCTTTTTGAAATAAGGACGTAGTTTGGAAGTCCACACATATCTCCACTAAAAACTATTTTGTGTAGTGTTTTCTTATTTATAGGTGTCTTCCTCCATAACCAAAGAGGGGAATCTACAAAGTTTGGAGAGGTGCACACTTATCCAGCTTTTAATCACCTATCCCTAACTCTCTTTCTTTGAATGTAAAATAAGTTTAAAATGTAGTGAAACATTCTGGCATGCCTGATGGGACCCTAGTGTTTTCCTAGGTTTGTTACTTTTCTAACTATTCATATAGGTGCACCATAGTAAAATTTTCATTCCTTGCACTTTCTCTATTTCTCTTTCTCAAAAATGAAATTTTGAATTTTCTATTTAAGGAAAGAACTAAAATTTTCCTTCCCTATCATTCTCCTCTTCTTTTTCCTCTAAAATAAATTCATTATTTTCCTACAAGATAAAAATAATACCTTCTTTTGTTTGCCTCTTTTGAGCATTAGGATAGTGAAATTCATCGTCTTTTCCTATCCACCATTATTTTCATCTAAATTTACACATTTTTTATTTGGGTTTAAAACTCACTACATGCCATTATTTTGATTAATGCATTTAGCTCACCTAGTTAAATAAAGCATCATGAATAAATCATAAAACACAAATGTTACACAACCAGATCACTCTCAAAAAATTAAACATCTAAACTCACTTGAGACAAGGCCCATTTGAATTTCATCACCTAGTGGATCACTTTAACCTAATCAATAATCCCACTTGGATTTAACCACCAAGGGGAGCACCCAATCCATTCTATGATGGAGTATAAACTCTAGATAGGAGGTATATTCTAGCTAAGTGGCCTGGCTCAGCTTTGGGACTGTGAAGTATGGGGAACAAGCCCCTATAAAAAGCCATGTACTTAGTCTAATACAAATTTTTGTTGAGTACTAAAACTAACCTAGAATCGTCCTTAGACTACTCATCTAGTACCCATTTCACAAACCAATTTTACTCTCACACTTTCTAAGGCATAAGCCATCAAGAGACTAAAATTAATTCCTAGGAGTTAATGTTTAGTGGCTGTATGTTCCTTTTCTACTTCCTTTTGTCTTCTACATTTTTGAGTTAGTGAGGATGTTTCCTTTATCAATTTATAAAATATAGACATTTCTACCTCTCAAATTTTATTAACCTCTAGTTTCAAGTTTTTTTGTGTGTCCTTTATCCTTGTATAGACCTATTGTATCCTTTGTTTTACCTAGATTTTACCCCTAGGTTGCAAAAACCTTGGATTTTTCACCTTTATAAATTCCACGGTAATTGAAATCGATAAGGCCACTGACATTAGTGGGCCTATTACCTATCAACATTGGTTAGATAACTTATATCAATGACTATGTGTTTTTATAATTTTTAGACCACTTAAAATAACAAGCTAAAATTCCTACCTACCTACACTCAAACCTAGTTTTTTGATGCTCCATCACTAATACAGAGTCTAAGTCCTACCTTTATCCATTTTTCATGGTCTTGATGTGTATCCAAGCCAAAAATTTTATTGATTATGCAAGTTGGTAACCACTCCCACCTTCCCCTCTCCTTTCTGATTCTACCATGGAGCATACTTCGGCTATAGAGAATACCCCTTTGACTACCAGTCCTAACCAAATCCCCCTTTTACCTAAAGGAGATCTTGACTTTGTGAAATTTCTTGATCATAACATTGTAGCCCTTTAACATTATCTCACCACAACCCAAACCCATAACACTGCGAGAGATCCCCTTTATGGCATGACAACTTCCTTAATGGAAATAGATGCAATCTCGATAGTTTCCACCATTCCATATATGGTCACACAAACTACTACTTCAATAAGTGACCTAACAATCAATAAACCTCAAAATTCAACCACCCCAACTACTCAGTCTCATCTTCTTAACCGAAATTTTATAGCATCTCCCTTAGCCTCATAGCCACTACTAGCCCAACCAAGTCAAACACCATTTCAAAACTTGGTAGTGCCCATCCCATAAACTCTTGCACCCATAATTACAAGAGTTAAAAATCATCCTTCAACTCATGTAAGTGTGCTAACAACCCAATCTCTAGTGATGGCACCCAACCAAGGCATTATCTCTAACCCAAAAGGATAAGTCTCTTTAATTTCCACCCCTCAGCCCATGACTCATTACTAGTATGTTACATCTACACTACCACAACAAGGAGTGGCATATCCTACCTTTAACTCCATTTAAACACCCTATAACTTAGGGGGTGTTTCTCACACCAATCCTCCTCTTGATCTAACCAAGATGTTGATGGATAAGATGTCTAACCTAGAAACATCTGTGTCAGGTTCAAAGAATGTTCTATCTTATGATCAAATATGTAATGAACCCATCCATTATTATATACCTATTTGACCTTACCTAAGTTAGTGGAAGCACCCTAAATTTACTCATTTCTAGAGTAAAGAGGATCCACAACATCACTTACGAGTATTTTGACATGCTTGTTACCTAATAGGGCATGATGATGCATTATTGGTTTGCACTTTCCCTATGTCTCTTTTAGGTGATACCTTGGATCGGTATAGTTCTATAACTTGACACTCCCTTTTCTCATTTACCCAACTTTCTCAACTATTCTGGACCACTTCTTTATTAATATTTCTAAAAATGTCTCTATTACAGACCTTTATTCCATTAGACAGTTTGATGATGAGTCTACTGCTGACTTTTTCACTTGTTGGAGAGGTTTAATCAATTAGATCGCATTTTAGTTACCTCAACCTAAGATTATTAATATTTTATCAAGATCATGTTCCAAACATATCTCTTTTACCCTCCACATCTAGACTTTTTGCACATTTGACAAGGCTTTTACAATGGCACAAAAGTTAGAGATTTAGGCTATAGATGAAGATAGTGTTAAGTTACATAATAAAAATACTAACTCTAAACCTAATGACTCTTAATCTAAACCCTCTTATTCCAATAAAAATTCTAAAGGCTCTACTAATGCCATGGTGACTAAATCAGCTTCTTTCCATAGTCAACCAGTCTAGGCCATCCATCTCATAAAGTCTAACCAAACAAATCCAACAATGGTATAAGAAAAGATAATACACTCCTATTAGAAAGTTATACACTTCTATTTTGGATAAACTATTTTAGTAAGGAGATATTACCCTACCCTAAATTAGACCTCCTATACAGTTTGATCCCTCTCATCCTATCCCAAATTGGTACAAGGAGGATGAGTTTTGTGGCTATCATCAAGTTAAAGTCCACAATTATAACAAATGTAAAACATTAAAAACATTATTCAAGATATGCTTGATAAAGGTGAGTTTATCTTGGATAACCCTAATGTGCCTTCTAACTAAAGTTTGGATGTGTTCAAACAACCTTTTCCTAACCATTCACTCAGTCCAAAAAATGTTTAGGCCATGACTGATAACTCACTTGATCATAATATTCATATGGTCAATATGGTCTTTTCTTTACCTCCAATCTAACCTCTCACAAAATGAGAAGAGCCTATTTTACCTATTCCTCTTCCTTGAGTAGAGGAGCCTATTTCACTTATCCTTCTCCCACATGTGGAGGGACCTCATCTACCTATCCTTTACCACATGAGGAACCCATAATTCTTATTCTTCTTGTACCTATTTTTCCTATTCTCCTACCTTTGAAAGAACATGCCATGCCCAATCCTCAACCACATGTTGAGGGAAGAATCATTCCTATGCTCTACCCTCTTTAAGATCCTTCTTCACCTACTTATCCTCTACCAATGGAGGATAGTGCCTCATTCACTCCTCTTTCACATATAGAGGAGACTAAATTATCTATCCCTACACTAATCAAAGGACCTATTGGGCCTACACCCATCAAACCAAGTTTACCCCTTCTCTTTCCAATAGAAAATCACACCTTGACTACTCCTCATCTACATGTTATGAAAGCAATCATACCCATGCTTTATCCACTAGAAGAACCAACTTCACCAGTTCCTCCCCCACCTAGGGAAGACCATGCCTCTTCTCCTACCTTGATTGAAGAAGAGCTAATTATAGTTCTTATTCATCTTTGGCCTGAAACAACAAAATCCAACACCTTCCCTCTTTCCCAATCACCTAAGTCTTCTATGGAAGCAAATGTAAGACTTATGACAACTTTGTCTAAACCCTTCTCATGATTGGTTGGAAATCTAGACTTTCTTGACTCCAAGAAGCTATACCACTCAAAATTTTAGGAATGACTTAAAGCTCCCTATCCTATTCAATAAATGTCATCTTCTACTACCAATCCTTTTGCTACCATTTATCCTAAGGGTTTTGATAAAGATATAACTTCTTTCCCTAGACCGTCAGAAGTGTATCCCTCTACATCAAAACCATCACCATCATGGGCATCTGATACACTAAAGCAAATCAAATATTTGGATGTTCACCTAGTGTCTAATCTCATTCATCCATAGGTAAAGTTAGATTTTAATCCTCAACCATGAGTTAGAGCTCCACAACCTAAACTAAAAAATAATTTTAAGCTTCCTAGGCCTCACCATTTGACTCCTTCTCTACCCTCAACTTTGCCTTCAATCTTGGGACCCCATCCTTCCACTTTAGTTGGAGGGTTCTCTTTCTAAGCAGGATAAATGGAAAAGTTACCTCCTCTTTTCCCTCTACCACTTAGTGGCCCTTACACATCCAACACCTCAACACCTATGACTAAAAATGTGTCAACAAAACTAGTGGCTATGCCTTCACCCAAAAGGGTGCCATGAAAAACCACATCCATGCCTCTTAAATCAAAGAAGGTGTCCACCCCTATTGTGACAACAAGTGCTAGCCCACTAGTAGGCTCTCAAGCCTCTCTCCTATGCTAGTTGTTGTAATCTTCCACCATAACCCTTCCTTTGATCAAGCCTTATCAACCTCTCAGACAAAAACCATCTTGGTTTGATGACACACAAGTTTGTTTATATCATCACTCACTTGGACATGATATGAAAAGCTGTAAAGCTCTCACATGTATTCTCTAATAACACTTTGATATGAATAATCTTTTCATTAAGGAGCCTCTTTATAACCTCATAGTTAATCTATCAATTACATCTTGATCTCTACCTATTACCTCACCTGAGTCCAAGACCAATGATGAGGTTGTGCCTCTTTTACCACATTCTCTACCTGTGCTCCAGATAAACATAGTTAATGTGGCCACACAATCTCAAAGTCAAAAGGATAAAGGTGAGGAAAAGGCCACCACCCCTTGGGCTCATCCATTCTCAAAATATGCTCCTCCACCAAATTCCAAGATCTCTATTCTTGGTGCTCCCCAACCCATATCTTCATAAGTCATTCAAGACTCAATGGTGAAACAACTTCACCAAACCCTTATAAAGATGCCTTTATATGAGTTAAACCAAAACTCATCCTAGCATCATCAAGGATTTACAAGCCATTAAGTTACAACTTGATGATCCTCAACCTCTTATAGCTTTGGTAGATTCTCTTAATACTATTACCCTGGTTTCCTTAAGTGATTCAAATTTTTTGGCTCTTCACCTTGGAGACCAAGACCCTACACTTTTTATCACCACATATATCAATCAAGCTCATGTTAAGAGAGTCATGGTTGATGGAGGTGCTAGTATTAATATTATCTCCACACATGCCTATAAGCATCTATCACTTATCAGTAATTATGTGTCACAGTTCGATGTGATACTCTATTACTTCAATGACACTACTATAACTATTGTGGGTTTTGTAATCTTGTATATCTATGTTGGTCCTTATATAATCCCCAAACTCTTTTATGTTATCAAAGGAGAGTTATAATATAACATATTTCTTAGAAGTCCTTAGATACATGCCATGACATGTGTACTCTCAACTTTACATCACCGTGTCAAATTTGAGGATGGTGGGCAAGTGCATGTTATCCTTGCCAACCCACTTCCTTTCAAAACATGAAACATGACTTATCATCCTAATGATGTCCTTGTTCCATTGAAAAAATATTTCTCTTTGCATTCTATCATTGAAGCCTCAACAAGCTCGACTACCCTAGCTTCTTAGATATCAATGACATAAATTCCTGATAAGGACCCCATGGAAGACACTTTCAAATGCCTTTCACTCAAAGAATATCACTTGTTGACACTTGACACGTTCCATACTCTAAAAGAGTATGGAAAACTTCATATGTACCATAATTATGATCCCCATATTGGGATGGTCATCCTGTATAGTTCCGCTAACCTTTGAACTAATCTCATATAAAGGGGAATCGATTAGGCTCCTAATGTAAAAATTCCCTCCTCTTCACCGCAACCTTTACTTGTGACTTATCCTTCCTAGGAAAACCTAGTTTTGATCACATCTATCTTTATAGGTATACCTAGAAAGGATTATAGTTGGGTCGTTATGAGAAGGGTGCTCATACACCCATTGAATACCCCACTAGTAAGACCATCAAAGATGCCAAAAAGTGATATGGTGTGGGTTTCGACAAACCAACAAAACCCACTAAGGTCTCTCATAATGAGGATCCACTCTTTATTTCTCTATCCTCTCCATTTCCCCCACCATCACCTCTAGAATTAGAGGTATCCATACCTCCTAATTATTTTTTAATAAAAATCATTCATTGAGGACCCTTAACCTATCATCTGGGTGAGGAAATAAGGTCCCTTCCTCTCATTTATCTTGAAATGATTGATGAAGATTCTCCCACTATTAACACTATCCAATGTTAGGATGATGATGTTATTCTCACCTACATGGTTATAAAAGATTCCTATATCCAATGATCACTCCCTTATAAAATGCAAACTATGTTAAATGAATCAACCATGGAAATTGATTTACCCTCTCTAGATAACCCCCAAATCCTCAAGATTATCCAATCTTTAGATTCCCTTGAACAAACCAATTATGCCACTTTCCTCTTTGATCATAATAAAGCATTTACTTGGTCTTATCATGACATTCTTGGCATTGAACCCTCTATCATCACCCACAATACTGTAACCAATCATGATGCTAAGCATGTTAAGTAAAAGGTTCGTAAGATTAACCCTTGTATTGCTATCCTTGTCAAAGAAGATATCTTATGCCTCCTATCTGTTAATTTTAATCAAGCCATTGAATATTTTTAATGGGTTTCCAATATCATCCCTATCAAAAATGTGAAAGGGGGAATATTCATCTACACCAGCTACCGTGATCAAAACCTAACTTGTTTAAAGGATGACTTCCCTTTGTCAAGCATCGACCAACTTATTGATCTGATGGCTGGCCATGAGATGTTATCTCTTATGGACAAGTTCTAAAACTACAATCAAATCTTGATTGCTCCTAAAGATTAGTACACGACCTCCTTCATCACCCCATGAGGTAATTTTTGTTATTGGGTCATGAATTTTGGCCTTAAAAATGTTGGTGCTACCTACCAATGCACCATGACTTACATTTTTCATGACCTCCTACACAAAATTATGGAAGACTATGTGGATGACTTGGAAAGTCTTAACATCGCCAAGATCACTTGGAAATTATCAAAATCATATTCACTCATCTCCTCCAATATAATGTTTGACTAAACCCAAAGAAATGTGTGTTTAAGGTCCTTTCAGGTAAGCTTATAGGCTTCATTATCTCCCTTTATGGTATCAAGGTCAACCCTGCTAAGGTTTGGGCAATACTAAAAATGCCTCTACCCACTAATCTCAAGCAGCTCCATAGATTACAAGGTAAACTTTAGTCAATTCACTATTTCATCTCTTAGTTATTGGATCAATGTCAACATTTTTTTCATCTGCTTAAAAAGGATGTCTCCTTAAATTGGAACATGGATTATTAAAAATCCTTTGATGCACTTAAAGGGTATCTCCTTTCCCCACCAGTTCTTATTCCCCCCAAAGAAGACCAACCTTTCTACCTCTATATTTATGCAATATACCATTCCTTAGGTGCTATGATTTCACATCTAGATGATAAACATAGAGAGAAATATTTTATATACATAAAATAAATGCTTATTGATTATGAAACTTGATATACTCATACCGAAAAGCTTTGCCTCATATTAGTCTTCATAGCTTCCAAACTTCACCACTACCTTTTAAATCACAAAACCTATGTTATCACCCATACTGACCCCCTTAAATACATGCATTTCAATCCATACCAAAACCAACATATGGCTCATTGGCTCATGCTCCTTACTGAGTTTGACTTGGAAGTCATCCAATAAAAGTCTATCAAGGGGAAAACAATTATCGACTAGGTAGTTGATGCCCCTTTACCTAACAACCAACCTTCTAGCCTTGAATTCCCTGATGAGTCTATTATAATGCTATCCATTGATGACATCTCCTATCAAATGATGATGTTCTTTGATAGGTCTAAATGTTAACTTGATGGGGGTGTGGGGGTCATCCTCATCCCTCTTGATGGTGAGCCTATGACTCTATCATTTAAACTAGATTTTTAATGTATTAACAATATAGCTAAATATGAAGCTTTGGTCTTAGGGCTCCAAACTACCATTTTCTTGGGTGTCAAATCAATCTACATCTTTGGGAATTCCTAGCTAGTGATTAATCAAGTTAATAGTTCCTACCTGTACAAAAATGAAATTTTGCAATGATATAAACATCGTGTAGATGCAATATTGGAATCATTCAACCACTACCTATTGTAGATTGTTCCTAAATCTACAAACAAATTTGTCAACATGATGGCTTCCCTTGCCTCACACATTCCATCCTCCCCCTCTTCTTTGAAAATCTATGTCATCATGCATTGCCTCACATTACCCTTCTATGTGTCAACTAACATCATATTTGTGGGTAATGTTGACTCTAATCTACATGACATATGGTACAAACAACTTGTTGAATATCTCACTTATGTTATCATTCCATTAGACCTTCCCAATAATGGGAGACATAGTTTTGTTAAAATTACTACTCACTACACTATGCTGGGGGACCTTCTCTACAAATGAGGATTTGATGGTCTCCTCCTTAGATGCCTCACTCATGCTAAAATCCCCTTTTCTATTAAGGAAGTCCATGATGGTATTTGTAGTATAAATTTCAATGGGAATTCAATTTCCAAACACATCCTTTAAATTATCTACTATTGGTCAACACTCAACCAAGACTATCAAAATTATGTTCAACATTGTTTCAAATATCAATAACATGCTAACCTCCTTCACACTCCAATCCATGCCTTACAAGTCACCAGAGTCTTTTGGCCATTTTCATAATGGGGTTTGGATCTAATCGGTGAGATTAACCCTCATTCATCTCTTCAAAATCATTGTATCATTACTACTAATGAATACTTCACTAAGTGGGTCAAGGTTATTCCTCTAATCTCCACTAAGGATGACAAATTTTTTGACTTTACTAGCCATCACATCATCTTCCATTTCGGTTTCCCCCATAAGATTATTATGAACAATGGGAAATCTTTCAAAAACAAGACTATCCAAAATCTCTGTGATGCTTTTGGAATTAAATTTTAAGCTTCTCATCATCGTACTATCCATAAGTAAATAGATAGGTAGAAGCTTTAATCAAAACCTTAACCAAAATCCTCATGAAGGTAGTCAAGGATGCTGGTAGGGATTGGCATATACACATTCCCTTTAACTTATTGCTTATTACACTAGCATTCAAACCCCTACATGTGCTATGCCTTTTTCACTAGTCTATGGGATGGAAGCACTTTTGTCTCTCGAGGTCAAATTCCTTCTCTTTGCATCTCTCTACAAGACATACTTACTAATGATGAATTTTACCTAGAATGTTTGGCCCAACCTGAGCTACTCAATGAACATCATCTAGCAGCCCTCAATCACCTCCAAATCTATCAATAATGTATCAAATGTGCTTACAATAAAAACCTAAAGGAGTGAGATTTCAATATTAGAGATCTCATCTTAAATGAAAATTAACATGTGACAAACATGGAGAAAAAAATGGGGTAGTTAGCTCCTAATTGGATTGGACCCTACATCATAACTCATAAGTATATCTCACAAACTTATCACTTGTCTTCTCTTGAAGGCAAGCTAATACCCAAGCCTTTAAATGATTTATACCTATGACCATTATTTTTTAATCAAGTGATGTTTTACTTCGTGTCTAACTTGAGCTTGTCCCTTGAGTAACCCTATTACATTCACCTCACTTCCTTTTAAACCTTGTTCCTACACACTTAGTTAATCTTCCAAGTGTTATGATTTTTCCCTTATAAAGTAAAACCTCTAAGCCTCTATAGTCCTATCCATGACTAAAGTCATATATATATATATATATATAGTATAAATTGGGATATATAGACAAATTATTATCTCTTAGGTCATGATTCTCAATGTAGACTACTCTCTTGAAGGACAAGTATGTAAATTCTCATTGATACTATAATTAGACTTCTCCCTTAAAGGACAACTAAAGAAAAAATAATCTTAGACCACTCCTTTGAAGGAGGCTAAGCCAAGATTTTTTATAAAGGAAATAATGACTTAGAAGCTTCCTACATTGGTCAACTTTGCATGACCTCAAGGCACCAGCAACATCCCAATGAAGGCTTCCCACATTGAACAACCGGCATAATAAAAAGAAAAAAAAAATAGTCATAGAATTACCTATGGTAGCTCTCAAGTCACCTATAGAAGGGGCATACCATCCACACTAAGAAGGTTAAGCTACCCACACATCCTAATTACTTTTACCTTTTTCTCCTCTTACTCCCTCATAATCAAGGGACTTTGAACTAACTTGACACAAGGTGATCATGACATTTCTTTAACAAATGAATGGTCAACACTTCAATGCATGAATAAGGCTCATACTCTTGTGCCTATTCATATGGTCATTATGGTCCTCGCTAATGCAAGAGAATCACTTCCCTTTCTTTTATCTCACATGCTAATTTCTCTTTTAAGGTGACATCTCGCAATAAAATTCACTTAAATTCTTGCTTACATAACAATATCTATTTAAGGTTATGTGTTTAAGAATACTATTACTTACATATCCATTTCAAGCAATGATGTTAAACAATATCAACAAACATCATGGTGTATTAACAATACATTATTCAATCATCACACTTTACTAATACTAATAAACCATTTGCCAACTAATTTATTTCATAAAACCTCATGTGAAATGAAACAAACATGGATTCTCTAAACAACAGTAAATTGAGAAACTATAAAATCAAATAGCTCATTTTTAGCATACACCATCACATATATGGAAAATGCTAAAATGACACCAATTACTCAACTATGTATGTAGCATCACGAAAATGAGAAATGATAGCATTACACACTAACTATCACTAACATAACCACAAATAAAATCACATAGAACTCATACATAATATAACATCAACATACCATCATAGCATCTCATAATACAAAAATCTCATATATAAATACTGAATATGACTATACATCAATGAATCATATTAGTATAATCTCTCTCTCACCATACATCTCTCAACTTTGGCTTGTAGGCTATAATATATATATATATATATAACAAAAATAATAATACATCTAACCCTCAAAATACTCATGACTATGGTCATGGTCATGAAGAGGCATTGTCATCACTACCCTCTACCTATCTACATCTATGTGCACTAGAGGTCATGGTGCATCTCTCTAATCTCTCTTACTCTTTAGCCTCAAAATATATTCAAATATGTGAGAAATAAAGGATGAATCTCTCATAGTATGAAATCTCATCTAAATAAGTATTGTAACTTACTTGTGGCACAATCTATGGTAGACCCATCAAACTCACTGTAGGACCCTATGGTGGTGCCTGTGGTGGATCTTGTACTGGTCCGTATGGTGGAGGGCAAGTATCTTACCATACTACTCTCAAACCATATCTATATAATGTTAGTGTAGTAACCTATCTCTATAGTGTCATCACTTACCCTTGTAGAACTAAAACTTACACCTGTGCTACAGTCAGCTATGCCTATAGTGTCATCACCTATCCCTATAGGACCAAAATATGTGCTTACACTATATCTCATCCCTACACAACTTCATCCCTCTCTCTCTTAACTCCTCATAAATATATTTTTGGTCTCCTTAGAATCATAGGGTGTAAACCTACCCACCACACTCAATAAACCACTATACACCCCAGATATATCACACTTGGGCCTACTGGCAACTCCTAAAAATCTGGCCCATCTATCTCCTAGGGCAATGGAAGGGGTGCCTCTATATCATCCCTCCTATATAAAGGAAAAACAAGAGGTACATATTGTAATAACCTAGATTATCTCCTAACCCTGACCACAGATGTCATCTCCAACTCTCTAGCTCACCTCCCCCTCACCCATATCATACTCTATAAGCCTATAAGATACTCTACCTATCCTCTAAATATATGATATATCAATTAAGGACTCCAAAAAATATATTGAAAGAATTAATCCATCCATAAATTGACTATAAGAATCAATATCCCTCATGATGCCATCTACTCATGTATGTGCCATGTTATCTCTTCATCATCTAAAACTAACCCTAAAACTAGTCAAAATCATGACTAGTAGCCCTAGTCACTATGTCACCATAATGTGCTCGTATGCCCAACAATGAAATAAATGATTGACATAAAGTCTATATGACCGATGCAAGCTCACACCCCATATCTCCCTATATAGCTATGCAAGAAAAGTTGGTCCCCATGTAAAGATTGTCTGCTACTCAAACATCTATGCTAAAACTCCAGTCATTATAATAGGGAATATCCCTCCATCCATGTCAGGTAGTGCATACACTGTAATGCCTATCATCATCAGGATAATCAAGTGATGCTACTCCTCATCAACAATATAAGGTGGCTCATGTGCAAAGCTCACTAAATGATAGGTCAACTCACTGACATGATTCCCAAATAATGTGGACATATGAATATCATGATCCTCCCTTAAACATGAGAAAATATCCTCACCCTAGAGTGGTAACCATAAAATCTTGTATACATCCTCCTACATCACTATCAATTCTCTGGTAGGTAGATATAAGGTATTGGTGATGTGATCCCACCTCTTTGTCAAAGGTAACATCAAAAATACATCTTGTACAACTATAAAACATCATCACACTCCTCTTAACCCTATAGCTACCATGTGCTCCCACTCATCCATGGTGACATCCCTCCTAATATTCATCAGTAGTATAGGTAGTCAATATTGTAATGCCAACTGTTAGCTAGCTTACATCCACAAACACAAAATCAATCCATCAAGCCACATACCTTAAGTTATAAACCTCATCTTTTAATCCCTTTCCCTTTAGGAGAACTACATTGGCCTAAGGCCTTAATCTAGGATATGTAGGCATCACTTAGTTGATATAAGGTCTTCTGAGGCTAGATTAGCCATCTACCCACCTAACTATGTATCCCATTTACCCATTTAAACTCTAGGCCCCATGGCCTATATTTTAAACCCTAGGATAATTGGCCCATTCTAAACCTCTAGGATTTATGGCCTATATCTTACACCCTAGGCCTAATGACTTATTTTTCACCCTAGGTACCATGGGTTATTTCAACTTGCTTTTTCCTAACCACTAGCCTTAAAAATTTAAACCCATATCTAACCCCTTTTTCCATTCCCTTTGGGAGAACTAAATTATCTTGAGGCCCTCATCTAGGCTATGTAAGAAGTACTCAGTCGACATGGTGTCTTTTGAGGCTAACTCAACCATTAGGATAGTTCACTAATGCACCTATATAAATTCAATTGGGGATGTACAATTAGCCCTAATTCTTACTAAACTTGCCACTTTGGGTTTTCTAGTGACTGACATTAGTTCTATTTCAATCGATGTTAGTATTATATGACAACATTAGTGCCATTTATTGGTTGATATTAGTATTAATCATCACCTGACATCGGTAGATCCAATTGATGTTAATGACTGGTTCAGCCCTAGGGCCAAATAGTCTATACCCAAAATTTATATTTTTTTCTAAAAATTACCCCCAACCCCCCAAAAAAATCCACCCAAACCCAACCTTGCCCCATCCACTAATCCCTTAATTACCCTCTATCCCCCCCCTACACTCATATTATACCCAACTAAAAAATTATGATCAAAATCTAAATTAAAATAACAACCAACACAAGCCACTCAAATAGATCCTACCTTATCTATCCTTCTCCTTCATGTTATAATGATTATAACCTATTATGGAGTACCTCTAGTTGGGTCCTCTCATCTCTCTACCATCTGTATCCACACCAATGCTATCTTAGTTAAACTATGGCCCACCAAGTGCTAAATTAGACCCTCACTTCACACACTCTTCTCAACCAATCACCTATCACCACCTCACAATAATAGGACAAGCTTCAGATGTTTTATGTTGCATGACACTTAGAGGTCTAGTTTCTTCCAATCCAATGTCATAAATGAATTTTGGTGGGTTTTCAAACCCCTTTTATTAATTTTTGTCACCCATTGACATTGGAAATCTTACCCTAGTTACTCATGTCAGCATATTTCCTATCACCATCGGTGACCTAACCGATTTCAGCCACCTTAAAATTAGGGTTTCCAACCCCAACTACCACCCTTTGTAAAATCAAGTTAATTACATGCCTTTAGTGGTTCACATAGAATATTTATGGGGAAACTTAGAGATCATGTATATCTCCCCACCCATGATAACCAAATTTTGAGATCACTTAAATTTCTATCCATGAAAACCGACCTTAGAAATCACTTAAATTTGCACCCATAATCACTCTAAATAGAGATCAAAAATATCTCCTCGACTAATGACCCTTTTTGAGCCAACCTTACCTTGATCATTCTAACCATTTATGATACCATGTTATAGTTGGCTATTATATGCACACATGTATATCAAGTGTTTTCAGATCATGTCCTTGCATGTTTCATCACCTACAACTTTTTTGTTTTCTAGGAGCACTTCTTATCTTAGATACCTGGAACACATGGACCATTAGAGCTATAACTTTAATCATTTTAACCCCATTAGCTATCACTAATAGGCTATAGTCTAGTTATTTCTATCCAAGCCCTCCTCACCTTTACTCATTATTGATTGTTGACTATAACTAGTAGTAGTATCTACACAAATAACAGTGCTCCCATGTTTATGCTCAACATCCACCCATCTATTAACTACCTATCAAATTAGTACCTAATTTTAGATTCTCCTTTGTTGGTTTCTGTTTTGAGGGGGGAATATCTCATCCCATACCTAGAGCATCGAACTCCTATTTTTATCTTTCAACTTGTCAATACAAGTTACAAGACAAAAAAGGGGCAAATATAGACACTCGAATTATGTCACACGCTTGCATAACTCCTTGTGTCAAAACCCTCCTTTATCCCCTTTTAATAATTAACCTTGCTAACCCATGTTTTCACCTTAAAATATTTAATTAAGTTAATTAAAACCCACTTATGCCACCTCACCTGACCACCTCATCGTAAGACTAATTCTTACCCTCTAAGTCACCTTGAGACTTAGTCTCCTAATCTTAACTACATATGACTTGTTCTCACCCCTAACATAAATTCCTAACTAACTACATTCTTCATAGCCTCACATTTTTACTTTTTTCTAATATACACCATAATTGGCAAGAGAAGGAACAGAAAATGGGATAAAAATAGCCCTTTTACCTATTATCATGCCATCATCATCAGCCAACCCTTGGCCAAAATCAGTGGGATCACTAAAATTAGTTACTTAAGAAAAATTCCAAGTTGGTTTTTGAGTCACAAAATTCAATAATTAATGCATAGAATTTTGGTAATCAGAGCATCCTACATCATTTTTGACACCTAAGCTTATCATTACTATGCAAAAATTGATCCAAATTAGGAATTGATACACTACATAGTACTTAAGCTCTTAAGGACTAGTAACACAAACTTGTCTTGTCTGTTTACCCATCCGTTCACCAAGCCTCATCAGAGTTAGCTATCCAATAGTCACAATTCACCCATTTCACTAGCTAAGTATATCTCAATGTTTTTTAAGTCTTTAAATAGTAATTTTATTATTATTTTACATTATACTGTGTATTGTTTCACAAACCTTGAATCCTTTTATGGAGGAGTTATAAATCTCCCCACCCACTTCTCTCTTCCCCAACATACCAACCCTCTATCCAGACCCACCTAAGTCTTACTCACCTCCTTAGGACTCTTCCTAACCTCACAACTTTACCATACTCCCATTTCCCCCCTTGGACAAGCCTTCTATAACTCATTCTAATTCTACTACCCCAAATGATATTGATGACCCCAAACTGACATCAATGACCCAAACCAATATCGATGACCCCAACTAACATCAATCCTTTAACTAATGTTGATTATTATGTTTCTAAATCAACCTCAAAATCACTTAACAACCTTCCCAAAACATAGACCTAACTTATCAGCCTACACTGTATTATCTTCTGTTACATTCATACCTACAACATTATAAAAAAATCTAACTCTCTCTCTCTCTCTCTCTTTACTCTCTTTACTTTCATTTGTTTTAAAATTTATTTTAAAGTCATGGACTATCATCCCAAAGAAGTTTCATGCTTCTTAGAATAAGCATGTAACTTAGTAGTCTACACATATCTACACTAACAACTATTTTGTGTAGTGCTTTCTTATCTATAGGTGTCTTCATCTACAGCCAAAGAGGGGAATCTAAAAAGTTTAGAATAGTGCACACTTATTTGGGTTTTAATCACTTATCCCTAACTCTATTTCTTTTTTGTTTCTCTCTCTTTGAATGTAAAATAAGATTAAAATGTAGTGAAACATGAGGTAGCCACACTTGATTGATGCACACTTCATGAGCACAAATCAAGCAAGTCACTTCAAAAAGCTATTTAGAGCATCCAAGGAAGGTGAAAGAAGGTTTATTTTGCATTTTAATTGTGTTTTCCACTTTTGTCTTGTTACCTAAGCTCCCCCTAGTAGCTAGGCCTAGAGATGTTATGCTAGTGTGTTTATTTCATTTTGAGACTAACATGATACTAACCATCCTCTCTTGAGTCAAATTACTATTTCATATAATGGCTCAGTCAGTGGGACTGTACCCCACAAATTTGGTCAAAAGGCTTTTTCAAACAACCTACTAATCTTTTCCATGTAGGATCTTCAAGTTGGAGGCCAAAAAGTGAAAATTTAAGTTAAAATTCCATTTTTTTCAGATAATTGCATTTTTGTTTCTATAAACCTTGGTTTTGATCTCTATTATGATATCACTACTCACATAGTAGTGATTTTGTAGTGAAATTGCTATTTGCTGAGCAGTGATTTTGTAGATTAGAGCAATGATTTTGTCGATCAGAACAATGATATTGTTTTTTAGAGTGGTGATTTTATAAAATAATGATATTATTCCCCTATGCAGTAATTTTGTATTAGAAAATAGTGATTTTTTTTCAATAGAATCATGAATTTATGTTTTTTGTGTTTTCTATTTGGTAATATTGATATTGTCAACCATAATAATGATATTATTTCCTAAGCAGTGATATTGTTGATTTGGCCAATGATTTCATTTAAAATAATGATTTTGTTTAGTAGTTATTTTGTAAGAAAATAATGATATTGTGTTTTTTTGATGATCTAACCCATAATAATGATATTGTTATCTAGTAATTATAATTTTATAGGGAAATAGTGGGATTTACTGTGTAATTATGATTTCAAAATAGAGAGATCATTTTGGGAAGTTGCTTCTCTCATTAACAAATGTGCTTTAAAGCTAAAGGACATACTGACTTTTTCATTACAAGGCCAACTTGGAATTTGTTAAATCATGTTTTTTAAGACCTTTTTTGAATGTTTAAGATGGACTAGGAACTTTGTTTTGGTGTTTAAGTGAAAATTTAGATGCTTAGGTAAATGTTTTGAAAAATTATGCTTTCAAAGTTACAACTTAAGACCAAGGGGTCAAAAGAACACCACCTAATATTTCATTTGGTGCTTAAAATTGAACTCACTTGTCAAATTTTGTCTTCAATAGTTATTTAAACTTATAATTTGATTGGCAAAAGGAGGGGCATTACATGAGTTCTCTTCTAGCCATCCCCTTTAGATAACTTTTAGAATAAAAATTGTCATCCTTGTTCCAAGGCATATAAAGAAAGTCATATAAAGCACTCCCCAAAACTCATAATAGTTTCGGTGATCTTGAAATGACCCTAAATTATTTCTATTAGTCATTTATTTTATTACATCTTAACTTGAAAGGGGGACTTCATTACCTCCTGCAAGTTATTTAAGGAAGCTTTAACCTAGGTTTTCATCTCCTAGCATTGACTTCAACCACTCCCACTAGGATCAGAGGTTTGAGTGGTTAAACCACCTTCTAGTGTTGGAGTTTCACATAGGACACATCTACACTTTAGACATTGGACTACACTGAGTAAGCAATGGATGTAGTGGTTACAAAAAAGATTAGACCTTTTTGCAATAAGACAAGTGCCATAGACACCCAATTTAAGTGTTTATATTTTGCAACATGACAAAAAATCCATTAGGCAATTTATCCATCTAGACATTCAAAAACTTGTAGATATTAGACAAATCCCCACTTACTGTGGAAGTGTTATTGGTGCAAGGTGTACCTCAAGGTCCATTTCATAGTACTGTCATTTGATAGAAGTGGGGTGTAAAAACCCTACTATATAATGTGCATTTAAATATATGGATGAACACTAAAAATCCTCACAAATGATGTATATTGATGGATTCCAATAATACCAAGCAACCTTGTCAATTTAGGACCTAAGAGCGATTAATTAGTTGGTTTTATCCTAGATTAAAGTCTTGTTTGGAGTCAAAACTTGGTGTGAACAAATGATACAAACCAAAACATATAATCCTCATTTTATTTTGAACAAAGAAGTGTTAGGCTACCCACATGAATCATCAATTTGCCTCGTTCAAAGTTCATCAAAACTTGAAGTCATATCATCCACTTTGGCACAGTTATGTTGTCTAATTGAGTCTATCCCTTTTAACAAAGTGTGTTTAAGTCCTTCATTTATAATTCACATTTGAATTTGAACCTTTCTAAGTTCTAAGGGTTGATGTGTCTAGTGGGTTCACCATTTTTACATTAAACTTGTTTTAACTTAGGTTCAAATTTTTATTTAAATTGAAGGCCATTTAACACTCATAATCATTATCACCACTTGGTATACTAAAGTCATTTTATGCTAAACACTTGAAATTTGAGTCTATGCATCAATTTTTTTTGTGTTACCATCATATTTCCATCAAGATCATTTGAATACACACTTTTTTCCCTTAGAGGTATTGTCAAAAATTTAAAGGTATGTATGCCATTTGAGTTAAGAAGGGTAGTGTTACACTGACAAATTTGTGAAACATATTTGAGTTAGAGTTTTTGAAATAAACATTTTGTCATGTATTTTGATTAGTTTAGCACTATTACACTGCCCAAAACATTTCAAACATTGTTTCATAGATATTTTTGCATAGAGTTCAAGTTTGTACACATTTTTCAAGCCAATCCAAGTATACCTTTGTGAATCTTTGTCTAGAACAGTTATGCCATTTACATTTGTCTAGCCTATTTGTTAAAAGAACCATGTTTTATACCATTATTTGTGAGAAAACAAACTATCTCTAAAGTGCCTTTTGTTTCATACCTTGTACCTATTTTATCGAGTTCATGTCCAAGAGTCAAATGCCTAGTTTTTTTTTCAAGTATTTCAAATCCATTACATTAAAATCTCATCTATTTAAAAGTATAGCTTTTGACTCCATTTGGACAAAAGTCCTAGCACATGCCTTGTTTGAGCCCAAATTTTGACACTATGTTTGGCCAAAAGACCTAGAAATGATTTATTTCTGAGATTAGATTAATTTGAAACACTTCAACCTTAGAGTTTGTCATTTTGATTTTTGATCCATTTAATTAATATTTTTTGTATAAGACATGTAATGTTATATACTTAACATTAGCTTGTTTTATCACAAATCATTGCATAAACCTTTCCATCATTTTGACAAATCTAGACCAAGTTTACACATCATCTTTTAAAAATTGTCTTTTTAGAGTTTGTAGAATTCTCTTCCCTTTCTATGTTAAAACATTCACTATGGATCCTAATATGTATTCCTACACTCATAATGGACTCATATATAGTATAGGGATTATTAATGTGGTTTCACAAGAAGAAATGATGCAAGAACCCTATGCATATATATTTTTTATCAGATGGATCCTTATATCCCTCATAACACTCAAATAGGGACACAAAAGCAAGATCCATTGGCTAGCTATTTGGTTAATACACCACCATACTCAGAGTGAGATCAAGTACAAACTACATAATACCTAGCTATGGTACCTGTTGTTAAGGGACATTTTCCCCAACAATTGTACTCTATTAATGCTCCTTCCACATATGATCCTTATTTATTTTAGAGTCATCTATTGAAAAATAAAGATGATATTTTGGTTAGGGACATATAAGTAGGGGCCAAGTTTCTGGTAGACTTCCCCCATGAGAATTTACCAAGTCTAGTAAGAATACCTCATAACAATTGTAGAGTCAATAGGATTATTCTAGCAATCCTTTATCTCTAGTCTAAATAATGCATCAGAACCTAGTATGCTTGTAGAAAATAAGGACCCCATGGAGGATCACTTTGTATAAATGTAGACAACATACCAAACACACTTGAACCTAGCACATAATTTTAACTAAACAACCATGTCAAGTAGGCCTCTCATAGATTTAGTCCCATCAACTAGAGTGTTAATAGAGTTGACTAGTCAAGACAATCAGGGTGAAGACCCATTCATGTAGAATACTTTGGTTGACAACTTATTTCATACACCAACCACTGAGAAAGAATCTTCTACTTCTATGCAGAATAGTGCCCAAAACATAATGGATAATGTGAAAGCAACATCCCATTCAAACCAAAGTGGTGTTAATACACAAATATCTAGCTAACAAAGTATGCCTTTCATTAACATCACAAGTGGTTCTCAAAATTAAGGAGTAGGAGTTTATACCTCCCAATCTCAACTAGCTACTTCTAATCCTTAACCAACAACTTATTCAAGTGCACAACCAATAAGATTAGGTAGCCAACCAATAAGATTAGGTAGCCAACCAATAACCAATGCTATGCATTAATAGAAAAATGTGATGAATCCTAATCCTCCTCTACAAGTAATGAATGATATTATACAACAACAAGCACAATCTAGTATACCAATGAAATATAGGCTATATATGTTACCACCTCAGTAGGGGAAACTAATGTTCTACCTTGTTATGTAGTAACAAACATACATCTTTAGTCGTAGGCTAGTGTACCAATTCAAAACCAAATGATGTCTAACCAAAAATGTATGATCATGGTCAGTGATGGGTGTTGAATCTACAACAAGCATCAACTTCTAAATAGGGATTCATGTAACAAGGTGGTTCTAATATTTCTCAAATACCTACTAGGAAACAATATCCTTTTATTCAAAATGTGCCACTCATTAGGAAATAGGGTCTTGGTTTAAAAGTTCCCACTCAAAATCAAGGTTAGATTGGTTGTAAAATGTCCCTTTTCAACCGTAGTAGGCATATTGTGGTTATATCCGTTCATCCCAACCATAAAATCCTCAACATAAAACCTTCATAACCAACCCTAACTAGAATAATGCACTACAACATGTGTAATCCCAATAATCAAACTGTGTATTATTGGTCCATTTCTCAACCAATCCATCATACCCCAACAAATATATCCATTATACCCCGATCTAAGTGTTCTACTTGTGACTACTCAACCATTTACCCAGGCCAATATTCTCACAAGTTTCCTAAAACAAAAATTATAATAGATGAAGGATGCAATCATTGCCATCCAAGCTAGGAAATAGGTTAAAAAGTTTAAGTTAGACAATGTGTGTTCTTATCATTTTAACATAGACTAATTATATATTCCTTTTCCTTCAGGATATGATCCCCCAAAGTTTGATAAATATAAGGAGAAAGGTGACCCCAAAGCCCATTTAACATAATTCTTTGTCGCATGCTAGCTAGTGGCATATAGAGACATATAGCTTTTGTTGTTATTCCTAAGGAGTATAGCAGGACAAACCTTGGAGTGGTTTTTAAATTTTCCCAAGACTTCATTAACAAATTTTGATGACCTTTCAAAAAAGTTTATGCATCACTTTTCCTGTAATCTCGAACATGATATTTCATTGGTTGAATTGACGTAAGCAAAAAAAAATGATGGTGAGAGTTTTGTGTGTTATATATAGTGATGGAAAGCCCTTACAAGCTGATTCAACCATAGTTTATGAGATAAATAATTAGCCACTATGTTTACTAAAAATTTTCATAGTGAGATAGCTTATCATTTGGAACTACAATGTGCACATACTTTCAAAAAGATAATTGATAAAGGTTTGTTGATTGAGTTATCCCTTATTAAGAAAGGAATCATCAAGTTCACTTCAACTAATAAGAATCAAGGCACCAATTAAGGAAATAGCCAAACTAAAAATCAAGTCCAACTGCAAGCATCACAACTGACACAGGCTAATAACCAAGATAGACCAAAGAAATTCAACCATAGTAAGAATGTTATGAGAAATGGAGTAACTAAGTCACACCATGTCCAAATAGTGAAAACACTATCCACTCAACCTACACCAGCTTTTCAACTTATTCCTACCTGGAAACCTCTTCAGCCAATACACCAAGCACAATAGCCTAGGCCTATACAATAAATGCAACCACCTCTGCCATTGCAAGTTCCTCCTCCAAGGAGAATAATACCTACTCATCATGTTTTTAGTGAATTTGGAGAGTCTATTAAATCTATATTTCATAAACTTGTTGCTAATAATTTGATTAGTTGGCCTATACCATGAAAATGATTTATGTGAATATCATCCGATCAATGGGCATAATTCACAAAGATGTGTGTAAA
The DNA here is from genome assembly GCA_037957365.1 of Torreya grandis. Lineage (NCBI taxonomy): Eukaryota > Viridiplantae > Streptophyta > Pinopsida > Cupressales > Taxaceae > Torreya > Torreya grandis. The sequence goes on from JARHVA010001528.1 coordinate 2,209,375, forward strand.
TCAAGCATTTGATTACAAATATGTTAGAGAATGGGGAGATCACATTGGATGGTGGTACTTCCACTTCCAATCAAACTCTTGGGATTTATCAAAACCCTTTTCCCTAACATAACAACTAGTAGTAACAACAATAACAACAATGGTAACAACACTAGGTAGTGCAATAAAAAAACCAATAGCATCAAAATAAAAGGCCAAACTAAGAAAACCATCAGAACCAAATAAAAATCAAAAACACTAGAATAATAAATAAAGCCAAGGTTAAAATAGTACCATATAGTTTCACATGACTAAAATAGAGTTGTAGGACATATTGTAGGAGGTAGCATTAATACCATCTCCATTAATCCTAGAACAAATTCTAATCAGATGAGACATTTATAACCATACCAAACTAGTCCAATCACTTCAATAATCCTTCTTTGACCTGGAACCACACATAGACAAACTAAAGAATAGGGATTGTCACATTTAGACCTTATACCGATAACTCGACCTTGTCTTGTGACCACACACAAGTGCATCGGCAACCAAGAATTATCCTAACTAGTCCCACACCATCACCATAATTTTTTAGTAATGATGGTCTTGTACTCAATCTCAACTATGAAATCATAATTCAGATGTCAAAGATTACCATCCTAGGCCCACAACTATCTGCCACTTCACCCATTATCCAATCAACCATTTAGCCTTGGAATAAGCCATTTAACACTGACCAAAAGAAGAAGTTTGATCTTTTGAAACATTTAAAAAATATTCCCATACAAACCTCCATTTTAGATTCGTTACATACTTAAACAATCCACAAAAACATTTTAAATGACTTGTTGAGCCAATCCACTATTTTCAAGTGATATATCCCTTGATAAATTCCAAGCTTTGGTTGGGCACCTAGCTCTAGTCCAAAAATTCACTTTCAACCAAAGTGATATGTCATCCCTTGGCCCATTGCATAATAATGCATTATATATATATATATGTTTTTATAAAAAGGCACAAAGTAAAATGTGTCATTATAAACAATGGTTCATGTCTAAACATAGTGTCTCTTAGCTCATTAAGCTTCTTAGGTACATAATGGTAGATCTTCAAGCTGAGAAAATAACCATCAAAGCCTATGATAATGAGGAAATAAAATCATAGGGTACCATCTATTTACCAGTTATATTAGGGCCTTTGACCCATGATACACTTTGTCTTGTGATCAATCTTGATTTGTCATATAACATGCTTTTGGGAAGACCTTAGTTACATGAAATTCATGCAGTCCCATCAACATTGCACCAATGTATCAATTTTTCCCATTTAGGGATGGAAGTTTGTATACCAAGATATTTTCATCCATACGAGCATTGTAAGCACCTAGAGACCGAGTTGAAGAGTTCTAACTATCACTTCAAAATGAATCCAATGGTCAAGTAGGATAAGGGAAAAGTAATACTTTTTGATCCATTGGAGGAAAACTGCATTGATCTTAATACCCTTGATTCCCTTTCCCACATGCCACCTCTTGAAGTATCTAATAATTTTAATATCTCACTTAATGTCCTAAGAGAGTATGTGACCCATGATACCTTTCATATTGTGAACCTTTCATAAAATCCAAAATCCTTTGGAAGACCTAATGCTAAGTTAGTTCATCCAAAATGGCAATAAAAGAGAATAGATAAAGGACATGTCATGTTTGCACCAACATCTAGCCTTAAACCAAACCCTCTCTAGGGAGATGAATCATGGTTATACAATGACAACTAAGTTGATTGTTATAAGAGTACAAAATATCCTATTCCCAATAAGATCATGAAAAATCAAGACTATGAAGGAAGAGGCCTCAGACCTAATCAACAAAGAACACTTGAGCTAATTTATATGACCAAATATAAAAGAGCATATGGACTTGTATTTAAACTAATTAGAGGCTACTCCATATACCTTACTCATGTTCCATCACCATCAACTAGTGATGAAGATGCCAGTAATGAAGGAAAGTTTGATCATAGACTTTTTGATGACCTAGCTAAAATGAACTTGTTTAGCCCTAATTCCATTTGTACCCTTACCCTAGTCATTCATCACAACCCACTACCATTTTATTAAATACAACTAGTAGAATAGGACTAACAAGAGTCCAACATACTGATTGATGTGTTTGAAAATGATGAGGCTTTCTATGATTTTTTAGGCCTTAGAGACAATGTTCCATTAGGGGACCATAATTCAGGGTTCTCAATCAAGCTGGATCCTACAATTTATTTTGGAGAGTGGGTGAACACTTGTATTCAAAAGTAAATAATTAAAACATTGAGGTCCCAAAGTGAAAACCTCTTTGAGGCACTTTATGACTAGGGTAAATGTAAATAAAAAGGCTAGTCTAGTGGTGAAAACCTATTTTAGGTGCCATTGGATAGGGGTGTTCAACCTTCTTCAACCATAGCTCGAGAGATCACCAATGATGAATTTGTCTATGAGTCTAAGATATATTTTGAAGAACAACAAGCTTGCAATCAAATAATTTAGGAGTTTCTAATAGTTTTTGTTATATGGCCAAACCTTCCATTGGGAGACTTTAATTCATCATGCCTAGGGGAATTTTAATAGCTAGTCCTAGAAGAGGATTCTAATATTACCATCCAGTTCAAATCTTTGCCCACTATCCTTGAAGATGGTTCAACCCTTCTAAAGGAAGATATGATAGAGGTTAACATCAAGTCCCTAGATGACCCAAAGTGGATCAGGATAGGTGCTTCCCTTACTGAGAAAGAGCATGAAGTCCTTATAACCCTTTTGAGGGAGTTTATAGATATTTTTGCATGGGCATATTTTGACATGCCAAGTTTGGACCCCACCTTGGTTTTGCACCACCTTTTGGTCAATCATGATTCCAAATCGGTAAAATAAAAGTTATGTAATATTTATCCTTGCATTGCTATATTGGTAAATAAAGAGTTGGAAAAACTCTTAGAATTAGAATGTGTTTGATCCATTGACTACTCAAAATAGATATTTAATGTTGTACCTATTAGTAAAAAGCTTGAAAGAATCAAAATCTATACTTATTTTTGAGACATAAACAAAGCTTTCCCTAAGGATGACTTTACATTACCTAATATTGATATGATCATAAAATCCACCATGTGTTATGAAATTATTTCATTAATGGATGGCTTTTAAGGATACAACCAAATTAGAATAGCACCAGAAGACCAACACAAGACAACATTCACCACTACATGGTTTACATTCTATTATCAAGGAATGCTATTTGGTCTTAAGAATTCAAAAGCTACATATAAAATATCCATGACTATCATATTCCATGATATGATGGATGATATTGTTAAAGGCTATGTCTATGACATACTAGGAAAATAAAAAACTAGGGCCAACCATCCAGTAGTGCTACATAGAATATTTGAAAGACTGCATGAGCACAAAGTCCAACTGAATCCAAATAAATATATATTTGGAGTAACATTAAGAAAATTACTTGGCCTTATCCTGTCTCATTGAGGCATTGAAGTTGATCTAGCCAAAATCCAAGCTATAACATAGATGTCACCACTAACTAGTTTGAAGCAGCTCCATAGTTTGCAGGGCAAGATCCAGTTAAATCGATGCTTCATATCTTAGTTAGTAGATAGGTGTCATCCATTTACATATATCTTAAATAAGGGAGTTGCATTCCATTGGGATAATCATTACCAAATATATTTTCATCATCTAAAAGACTACCTAGCAAATTTGCCTATTTTGTTACCCCCTCTGCTAGGAAAACCATTTTTATTGTACCTATTAGCTAAAAATAATGCCTTGAGGGAACTTATAGCTCAACATGATGATAATGGAAAAGATCATGGATTATACTACTTAAGCCATACATTTGACATGTGTGAACATAACTATATCCCATAGAAAAAGCCTATCTAGCCATGGTATTCACAACTTATAAAATATGACACTGCATGTTGAACAATAAAACCATGGTCATTTTAAAAGTAGATCCACTCAAATATATACTATCTAAAATAACTTTACGAGGAAGAATGGCCAAATATATCATGCTTCTTAGTGAGTTTGACATTGAATACATTAATCAAAAAGCTATTAAGGGGCAAGTTCTTATAGATCAACTTGCTAAAGCACCCCTTACTAACACAGAGCCACTCACATTTCAATTTATCAATGAATCCATAATGACCATCATTGACACACCTCCTAGGGAAAAGCACTAGAAGATGTATTTTGATGGATCATTCATGACACATGGATCAGGGGCATGCCTTTTATTTATTATACCAAAGGGGGATCTCATCCCTAAATCATTCAGGATTAGTTTTCTTTGTACCAATAGCATGGCCAAATATGAAGCACTTGTTACAGGGCTTCACCAAGTGGTAGAATGGAATTTATCTCATCTCAAGGTTTATGGTGACTCTTAGTTAATCATAAATAATGTGATAGACCATTTCCAAACTAAAGATGACAATCTGGTTCCTTACAAATCTATGGTTGACACCTTCAAGCAACAAATTGTAGATATCCAATTTGAGCATATACCAAGGGCTAATAATATAACTACAAATGCCATGGATATTATTGGCTCTCTGATTTGAAAAATATACAAAGCTAGAGAGTATCAATTTCTCATCGAGACTTTGGTATCACCAACTCATAAACCTTCAACCGTCATGATTATTTTTGATATTGTTAGTCTTAGTTCTATTTGTTACTCAAACCTTTACAACTACCTCCATGATCAAGTTTTACAACCTGACCTCTCTTGAAAACAAACCAAAGCCTTTATCCATCAAACCACTCATTATACCTTACTTGGATCCACCCTTTACCACCATAGTTTTGATGGAACTCTTCCTCATTGTTTAACTAAGACAAAATCTACACTAGCATTAAATGAAGTTCATGAAGAAGTATGTGGAGCCCACACTAGTGGGGCTGTCCTATCCCAAAATATCTTACGTACTAGTTATTATTGGCCCATAATGGATGTAGATGCAGTTGCATATGTAAAAAAGTGCAACAAATGTCAATGACATGCCAATTCAATTCATGCCTTATCCAAAACTATGAAACCAATGTTAACACCATATCCATTGACTACATGGGGCCTTGACCTTATTGTAAAGATCAATCCAACCTCATTTTATGGCCATAAACATATCCTTACTACTAATGAGTATTTCACTAAGTGGGTTGAAGCTATACCCCTCAGTTATGTGACTAGAAAGCACATTTCTAAGTTCATCTTCAACCATATCATTTGCCACTATGGTATCCCATCTAAAATTATAACTAATAATGGAAGATCATTCAAGAATAAGGATATCAATAAGCTATGTGTTGAATAGAACATCACACAACATTTTTATACAACATATTACCCTCAAGGTAATGGCCAAGCCAAAGCATCGAACAAAACCATTATCAATATTCTCAAAAAGATTGTCAATGATGTTAATCATAATTAGAACCTTCATATATTCTATGCCCTTTGGGCATATCATACCAATAATCATACACCCATAAGAGCCACTCTATATTCACTTGTTTATGGTATAAAAGCCATCCTTATTATTGAGGTCAAGTTACCATCTCTATGCATATCTTTTGAGCATGTCCTAGATGATCATGATTATCAAGTAGATCACCTGTAAGAGCTATACCTATTTGATGAAAAATTCACAACTATGTTCAACAATATTCAAGCATATCAAAACTAACTCAAAGGCCACTACATTTGGTACATCAAGCATTTAAGATTTAAATTTGGTGATCTTGTTCTTAAATAAAACCAAAAGAATACCATGACTGAGAATAAGCATAAAGGTAAGTTAAAACCCAATTGGGTTGGTCCTTTTATCATAACAAAAAAATTTGGAGCTAGAGCATATAGGCTTACCACACTAGATGGCCATGAACTTGATGAGCCAATGAACATTATCCACCTTAAGTGGAACTACGCTTGAGTGACTTGGTATATTGTCTATAAAGACCATTTCAAGTTGTATTATTTTGTTAATCTAATTTATATAAAACCCTTTTTATTGACATATCATCCTACCAACCTATCACTTTTCATATCATAAGTCTATTTTACCATATCTTCCTCATCAACCAAGTTCACTTTTCCCTTCCTACTCGGCCTTATGACCTTGGTTCCATCACCAATTTCAATAAGAGCATTCATATTTGGTTTTAGTAGTTATTTCATACATTATATATAGATTTAGTATTTTGGAGAAATATGATAGACATTTTATAGTTACATCCTTCATTTCTTCTTTTATTCTCTCTCATTATCTTGATCCTAATTATAATTGCCTATGGGAAAATTAGTCTTAGTGACCTATGCCATTGTATCCTAGTTATAACCACCTATGGGAAAACTAGGGGCAACACTTTTTTATTGTGCCTTGACCTTACCAACTAGCCATTCTCTATACCATACTATGACTTTTATACCAACTGTGCTTTTTTACATTGTCACTGAGCACAGTTGGTATAAAAGGCATAGTATGGTCATTATGGTTTTTATACCAACTTTACATTGTCACTATGGTTTTTATCATTGGTGCATTATTTTTCCTTTAAGTATTGGATCATGAGAGTTATTCCTTATGCATATTTTAGAAAAGTCCTCATGATGTTCTACCATGATGCCTACTGTCACATGCTACAAGAAAAATTAGCTTTAATAAGTCTATTTATCAATGGTAGCATCAACATCTCCTTGGCACCAACATCCCAATCATATCCCAAATAGAGTAATTAAACAAAAAGTGAATTTCAACCTTTGTTAGTTCATATGAGCATCTCCCTACTAACAGGGTGTTCTAATTCATCATTATTTTTTGTATCAAGTTATCATTATCATGTATAAAATCATCAATCAAATCATTCATGTTTTCCATAATCAAGGTATAATGATTATAACTGCCTATGGGTAAATCATTGTATACCATCCCACTTGGATTTATTAATGATTATAACTGCTTATGGGTAAATCATTGTGTTCTCACCAAATTTACTTTATTTTTACCCAAATAGGGGCATGCTATTATCTTGTTTGTCTATCTTAGTTGGGGCAACTCCATTTTCTCAATGATTATAATCACCTTTGGGAAAATCATTGTGTTATCATACCATGTTGCCACTATTGAGGTACAATTCTTATAATCAACTTTGGGCAAACCATTGTACACCATCCCACTTGCATTCTCAATGATTTTGGACTAATTTTTCAAACTCATTTTGTTTTCACCCCATCATCTTCCTTTCTTTGGTTTTTTGATTTTGCTTCTTTCTTTTCAAGGGACTGTTTGTTGACCTACTTCTGCCAAAAATTCCCTCAAGGGGGCATCATACAGTTCATCAATTATCATTAAATTTTTAAGCATATAGGACATTTTAATTTTTTTAGAAGGTGTTAATATTATTATAGATTTCAATGCCTTCCCAAATAGGGGAAAATTGTAGACACCTAAAATTAGCCACCAATAACCTCCAGCCAGGATTTTGACCAATTTATACCAAAATGCACAATTTGGCCTAAAAATAGTAAACTCATTAAATGAGTTGAAATTGACATATTCAAGTACCAATTTTAGCCAAAATATCCCTAAATTGGGAAATTCAATTTATGAATCAACTAACTTTGATCAAATCATTTCAATTCAAAATGCCAATTTTTCACTTGGGTGCCCTAGATTGCTCTTTTATGTCAAATATATTTCATGATACATGTGCCTTTATTATTTGGTTTTGACAACATAAATGGGAGAATGGATCCAACACATCTAACATCACACCCTAATTCCAATCTAGTCAAATTTCAAGACAATAATAAGACATTATGATCAATTTGAGTAATTTGTGCATAAAGAGCCAAGGTTTGCATCAAAGTACTTAATCATGCTTAAGAGATAATTGAACCAAATAATGAGCCTAATAAATAATTCCATGAAACTTTTTGAATAATCTCTTTTGGAAATGAATATTAAATATCTATATTATTAGGTGACATCATTTCTTGGAAAGACATCCCTAGGCCATAAATGCATAAAATATCAGGATTAATGCTTCCCATGCCTCATAAAATCCTTTCCATGCCTATTTAATCCCAATATATCCTAAATAATAATGGGGATATTTGTGGATTGAATTTCATAATTATATTTATTCATGACCACACATCTCAAACTTGATAAATACGGTCATGGCTGATCCTAAAACCAATGCAAAAATCTATAAATAGGAAGCCTTGCCTATTAGCTTCTAAGATATTTTATGCCAAAATTATAATTCATAAATGCATTCAAAATAATTACATGTTAGTGTTATAATTCCCAAATATTGAGTCAAGCCAAAGCCAAACATGGTGCTTAGGAGAGATGGAGGTAGCCACACTTCATTGATGCAGACTTCATGAGGACAAATTGAGCAAGCCACTTCAACAAGCTATTTGGAGCATCTGAGGAAGGTGAAAGAAAGTATATTTTTAATTTTAGTTATGTTTTCAATTCATGTCTTGTTAAATACACTCCCCCTAGTAACTAGGCCTAGAGATGTTATGCTAATGTGTTTATTTTATTTTCATTTCATTTTGGGACTAACACAATACTAACTATCCTTTCTTGAGTCAAATTCCTAGTTCACATATATAGCTTTTAATATCCATGCCCCTATGGTCATAAGCTAATAATTAATATTTCCACTTGATGGTGAATGCGTATCTTTGCCTCTATTTAGGAAAAATACCATGCAACCAAGAAAACCATTATGATCTCAATTTGGATCTTTTAAAAACACATGAATATTTACTCTAACTTATTTAATTATTGGAGAAAGTGATTATGATGTAAATTTATAAAGGAAATGTGTAGCATACTTATTCCTAGGAAATTATGAACTAGACGGAGACTTTGAAACCAAATAAGATCTACTGCAATGTTGAAGACCTTTTCTTGTTCACTTTTAACATTATCACTCCTTTGCATTCTCCTTTTTTTTATCTCACTTTATCATATTTCCTTCTAGCACACTTCCTCTACTATTTAAACCTTCACTATAGGCCTAACTTGGACTTTGAAGGGAGCTTATCATCAACAACACCTCATTTATCACAAATAATTCATCCTCCTTAGTTTGATTGACTTGGTCACTTCTAGTTCTACCAAGGTGATAGTATGGAAATAAAAAAACCTTATCATTCAAAATACAACTTGAAAATTAGTGGGAAAGTGTGTCTTAGAAACATTAAAACACAACTTTATGCTTGTTGAATTTTCAATTCACCTTGATCTTTTATCACTTTAGATGATATAAGTAGGACCCTTGGGCCAAGATCAATTGAGTATGAGTTAATAATGTCTTCAATAGGATAATTCTAGACGAAAACAAATCTTGATAATCAACTAATGGTATTTTTACACTTTTGCATGTTTCATAAGGCCCTTTAAGAATTTTTGAGGACCAAAAGTCATATTAGCTATTAACCAAGCGTATTTAATGAATAAACACATTTTAAAGTGCTTTCAAAGTGAAAATAGGTCAAAAATATCTTAAGAGCATTCATTTGGCCATAAAAGAGGTGAAACATTTAAATAGAGGACATAAAAATCATTTAAAAATATTGAATCTCTTTCAAGTCCTCTAATTCCATAATTTTTATTCAAAGGATACCTTTGATTTTATTTTATCTTATTCAAGTTTACAAAGGTCTCCTAACAAGTTTCCATTGGTTTATTAATGTTGTAATGATGAAAATAGATCTATAATCATGTATGTAGGTATTAAAGAAGCTTACATGGATTTTTCAAGAAAAAACAAAGGTGTAAAATGCTGGGAGGAGTCCAATAAACATCAAAACAAAACTTCAAAACATGCAAGTCTTATTCTAAGAGCTTTTAAGCAGTTTGTGGGCATGTCACAAGCCAAAAAACTAGGAAAATGAAGATTTATAAGTTTATTAAAACTTACAAGCTCATGTTGATGATGTTGATAATAAAATCAATGTTTACAAATTTAAATAAAACTATTCATGATTGGTTGAAGGGTATCAAGAATGAGTGTGAGGTCTGTAATTTATTTATAATCCAAGAAAACAAATTTTTAGGGGTTACAATTGACCAACTATCATGTACTTTATTTATTCTCCTTATAAATGGTATGAATAATGTTTTATAATAAGTTTTACAAGTCTTAATGTGCCTCATAACTATTTACATACTTTATGAGAAAGTCAAAACCATATGGATCTCACAAAACCCCTTCATAAAATCCTTAAAATTCACTAAAATGCTAAACCTATGAGGATACATTTTGGCTATTGTTTAGGCTTGAAGAGGAAAGAAACAAGTTGTAGACTCCTATAAGAAAAATATAATATATATCAATCATGTTTTGGAAGGTCTTCATGATGATTCAATCTCCTTAAAGAAGGTTTAAGTAGTAGGCATGATCCAAAACCTAGCATAGAGGTTTTCCAATTGAGAATATGCAGTGTTTGAAGCATCCTCTAGGTGTAACCAAGTTGATAAAGGAGAGTTTCAAGGTTTAAATAACTATGCAAGGATATAGATGGTTTTCAAGTTGCTTTAAGAAGACTATAAGTTCTAACTAACTCATCAAAATGTGCTCACAAGTCTAAATACCTTCATGCAATGTTCAATGAATCTTTGATAACATTTTAAAGTTTTCATGGCTTTCAAAACATTAAACAAGAGAATTATGAAAATACTTAAAGGTTTCATAAACATACAAGACCATTTTTAGGACTCCATTCAAAATCAATGCTTCCATGATAATAAAACATGGCATCCAATGTGTTTGAGCTCATGGAATGAATTTTCCATGTTCTGAATTTGATCTAATCTCTAAACCAACCTATAGGATTTTTCACAAGTTTTTAAGTTTTCTTAAAAAATGCAAGCTTTCTAAGTGAAAACTAGAAGGTTTTAATAACATGAATAAGAACATTCAAAATTTTGTCAATAAGTTTCATGATTGATAATACAAGAAGCAAGAGGGTTTTTTGACCTGAAGACCTTCATGTAAGTTTGTAAGGAATATGATCTAAGTAAGATTTCAATATGTTGATTATTTAAACTTGAAGATTATTGCAAGAATTTATACAAGTTTTAGAGCTGATTTTTGATATGTTTTCAATGATTATAGGTTAAAACCTTAAAATAAAACTCCTATGATTAATTCAAAACATATTCAAGTGAGACTACAATGTTATGCAAAATTTTATGATCAAATATCTTTCAAAATTATGCCACCATGAATTATGCAAGCAAATATCATGGGCTTTCACCATTATAGACATAATTCAAAATCTTCAAATCCAAGTCATAGGTAGATATACAAAAAATGCAAGGGTTCCTTGAGAAAATTGTGTATAGATTCAAGGTTTACATGTCCTAGATAGATTAAAAAATGGAAGTTGTAGATTTTGATGATGTTGATTATTGCTTCCAAGGTTTCATGATCCAAGCATGATATTAACTAGAAAATAACATGTTTCTAAGATTTTTTTAGCATGTACAAGTACATTTTTAGGTCTACATCCAAGTTGTAGGGTCTATTAAAGATCTTATAGGTGAGAAAGAAGGTCTCAAGTCCAAAACACTCACCTATAGGCTTTGTAAGGTCTTAAAATAGGTTGAAAGAATTTTATTAGATCCTACAGGCTTGTATCCTTCTTTTAAGGTTCCCTTGATTATGTAGGTGATGAATACAAATATTTTTAGAACCTCAAGGGCCTCCTATAAGAAAAAAAATAGTATGTTCAGGTTTGCACCATGATCTTAAGTAGGTCTTAAGGTTTTATAATATGTTTTATAGGTTATAATACTAATAATTAGATATAAATAAGTTTTAAGCAAATTTGAAGGTTAGAAGAAATATGATATTAAGTTTCAATCATGATCAAGAGATCATGTAAGTCTATGAAGCCTGAGCATGGTATCAATTATCCTCTAAAAAACACCTACAATTTTACATGTTAGAGTTAAAGGGTTCTTATGAGTTCAAGGCCTTCATATAGATATGGATAAAGTTTCCAACATGTCTTTAGTGATATGAGGTCATAACAAAATAAAAAAGGCGTATGAGCTATCGAGACATAACAAATATGTCTATAGCATATCTTACTAGGTTCTATACCAAAAAATAATAAGATAAGAGGTTTTAAGAAATAATAGGTATATAAATAGGTTTTCATGTTTTCATGATGATAAAAGACAAAGTTAAACAAGTTTCAAGTTCTTTCCAACATTTACAAGTCTAGTTTCAAGGTTAGATGATGATAATATGCTAAAATTATGGGTTTTCATCATCTCAATAAAGCATGTGGGCCTACAAGTAAAGGATTAATTAGTATCAAGAACCATTAAAAAGCATATATACTATAGTTTTAGTATTTTTATGATGATGTAAGGTGTTGACAGGTTTACAAACATAATGTAAAATTCCTAAGACCTTCTTATAGGTCTATACCATATTTTGTAATATTTCAATTGGTCAATAAGATGTTGATGATCAAAAGAGAATATAATTTTTTTGAGACCTGATGAATGATATCAAGCATGATTTTGAGACACTACACATCTATATCATAAGTTATAAGTTTTCCATAGTGACTGTAAGGCTAAATCAAAGTATTAAGACCTCAAGACCTTAGGCCTGTTTACAAGTTCCAAGGTTCCTTGTGAGATCAAAACATGGTTCTAGAGTTTCAAACACATATCATACATGTTTGAAAATGAAATGATAGTTTTTCATTGTTGTATTTAAGCTACCAATGTTTTAATAAGGTTTAAAACATCATCCAACATGAAGATAGGTCTATAATGACTAAGACAAGGTCTCTTTAGACCAATAAATGATTTAAGTTTCTTGAAAAGCATCCACAAAGCATGGAAATAGTTAGAAACTTGATCCTTATAAAATGTAACTTTATCAAGTGGTTGGATTTCATGGAAAACATGGGAAAGGATCTAAGTAGGGTAAATTATGTTAGTTTGAGACCTATTTTGGTCATAGTTAAGGTCTATTTACATGTAGAAGACTCAGAAAGGGATCCAACCATGGAGAACATGTTAATACTATCTAGCCTCTCTCTAAACAATAATTCCCAAGATGAAGTGGTGATTTCAAGGATCATTAAGGCAAGAAGACCAAGCATACTCCAAGAATGTAGTAACATGGGGAAGATTTTAACTAAAGCCATCATGGAAAGCCTTATCAAAGAGATAAATAGAGTAAAGATAGGGTGGCTTACCCTCTACTATTCCGAGCATCCAAGTAGGTCAACATGAAACAAGTCCAAAGTATTGAAATGGCTTAATGTTTTCAAGTTGTTGGTCTCTCTTCCTATGCATGCTTGAATTAATGAATTTAATTAAGGAAGTTATTTCTATCTTCTTCTCTCACTTATTGTATTCTTTATATATGAATAAAAAAAACTTTATAAGAAGCCCTCTTCTTTGTTGTAGAAAAATTATGCTCATTTGAAAATTGTAACACTGGATTTAACTTGAAATCAATAAATAACTAAGATTAAATTTATTCAATTTTATTGAATTTTGTGTGTAATCTTTGTATTGTTGATCTTTGCTTGTGGAAAATATGTTCTTTCCTTGTATTGCTATCCAATCCTTCTCACCTTCATGTAGAAATATATAAATTTACAAGTTGTATGTTGTGTATAATCAAGTTTATGTAGAAATCAGTTGTGGATTTTCATCATTTGAGCCTTTTTCAAGGTGATTTGTGATCCCTCCTAGTGTTGTATTAAAATTATTACCTTAATATAAAATAATTATGTGAGATAAATTTGAATTAAATATTATGTAGATAAGTTATTATTTTTGGAAGGTTATCTTGTGTTTTTTGAATTAAGCTGAGCAGTTATCTAAGATTTGGTGCATCACCACATTATGTTTATATTTCACTCATACTCCCTTTTCCATTACAATAAGTTTAGTAACAATAAATAAGTATTTCTAGTAGTGGTTTAGGCTTGTAAGCTGATATTACATTAGGTGCACATAGTTTAAGAAAGAATATAACCTTCTCTATAGATTCATCCCAAGGATCCAAGGTCCCACAACTTGGAGATGTTCCCATTATTGCATTGAATCATCTAACTAATCAAATAGGTAAAATATTCACATGAAAACAATGCGTAAGCATAAAAAATGGTAATAAGATCTCTACAAAAACAAAAATTGTACAAGAAAATAATCTCTATGGTAAGCATAAGTTACTATAGAAATAATGGTCTATGTTTATTTTTGACTTGGGCCCAAATTAGAAAACCATGCCATTGTAAACTATAGTTTAGATAAAGATAATAATAACAAAATAAAAGATAAAAAAAATAATAAATGATAAAATAAATGAAGCCATAAAAGCACAAATATTATTTAATGATGACTTATCTTTTCCTTATTCATACACTTACCTATATAGGATCTTAAAATTCTCATTTGATTCCTTGGTTCCTTACTTGGATCTTCATCTTATTAATGCATTTTCTTATTTATTTTATCTTTTACATGAATTTTATCCTTTTACATAATTTCTAATAATACTTCCCTATACCCATATTAAAATTATTCTTATTTCCATTTTCCATTTATTCTAGATAACTATCCATATCTAACAATAATTATCTCAACCCATGTGTGAAAACATCAATTTTACACATCCCCTATGTATACACATAATATTTTCAAAATTTTGTCACTTACTAATGCTCTCTATCATGCAAGAACTCATTGAGTCTCAATCTCTTTGAGTGCATGCCTTAAAGGGTGTACTAGGAAAGGGGTGGGAAGACCATTGGTGCTTCACATGATTATCCCTTTTTCTACTTGTTATATACACACTTGTATCATGAAAACCATATCCCTAAGCTTGTTCTTCTCTATTCCACACTCCTCAATAATTTCCCACCTTTTGTTCCCATTTTCCTAGCCTTAAGCCCCTTTCAAATATTTAAATTACTAGGTGTTGTGTTGACCTTGTACTATTTTGGGTGAAATTCAATTAGGGTCTAGGTCGGCTCTTGGCCAACCTAGCCCATGACCTAGTGAATTTTTGTCCATAACTGTACTAGGTTGACTGGGTCAACCCTATTGATCAAAATTTTTGGAAGGAATTAGGGTTAAATTTAACTATATATACAAGATCATTTTTCCATTATTTAGAGAATAGAATAAGAAGTAAGAGCTATTTCACATCTATTTATCCACCATTCTACTTGAGGAGCAAGCTTAGGGTTTCATTCTTTCATTGGAGATATAGATCTTGTCTTGTGGATACATTTTTTGGATGCAATGATAGGCCATGTATCCTAGAGATTATTTATCCTTGTCATCCTTACATATCATAATAACCTGATGCTTTGACAACCTATAGCAAAGCACCTTTGTCAAAGGAGAGATTTAGGATCAATAGGTTCATCTTCTAAGGTAAGTAATCCTAACATTGTTCCTCCTTTATATGTAGATAGACATGCATTTTTTTATTATTTTCCATGAATTATGATTATATATACATTGACGTGATTATGTCTATTATGCATGTTTATTTCTATTATTTATTGCCCCCACTTTGTGCCATAAGCTTTGGTGAGAACTATATTAGATTTTGATTTACTTATTATTAGTATAGTGAGTATGAAAACATAGGACATAATTAGGTTTATTGTGTTATTATGCCTTATTGAAGGCTTTGGAACCCTCCCTAACTTTGTTTATTATGGTAAGAGATCACCTAATTGTGTCTAGTAGATCCCCATATTGGTCATATTCTTGATTATCTAATGTATTCCCAATCGAAAGTGTAAGTATGATCTATCTTTTCCAAGTTAGGATTGATTTATAGACATGATGCATTAATGATTACATACATTATGGTGAACTCGACATGAATCTAACCCTTATAGGTTTTATATCATGTTTTTCATTAATTTATCATTTTATTTATTATTTTTCTATAATTTTTATACTAGGTTGATAATGCCAACATAGTTTCTAAATTTCGTGTGTAGGTTTAAAACATAGTCACATCAATATGAATCTATTTTATTTGTATAGGTCTTCATTCGATACAATTTATTGGGTTGAACAAGTTGACATAGTGCATGTTTTCACTTCTAGACAGGTTATTATGTCAACTCTATGAATATAGTACACTTCCATACTTATAGAAAACATACTAGGTCAACACTACTGATATAGTATTCTTCATAGGTTTTAGCAAACAGGGAATTATAGAACTAGGTTGACCTGGTTGACATAGTTGGCAAAATTTGCAAGTAAAAATCAAGGCACTTCAATAATAATCTCACTTTCCTCTGCATCTTCCAACCTACCAAGGTTCCTTTTTCTCTTTCTCTATCATTTATATCATTCATTACAATTCTATTTTTCATAATTTGTAGTCTTTAAAACTACCCCTATATAATAAACTAGGTTGACGCTATTAACATAGTTATGTATTCTATCTTTTGTCTGTAAGACTAGGTCAACACTATCGATGTAGTTCTTAAAAATCCATTACTTTAGTAGTATAGTAGTGGCACCATCAACTTTGTTCCACAATCTCTACATACACTATCATCTGAACCAACATTTTACTATGTATCAAAGTTGGAATTGACACTTATATGCAGGCAATTCTTTAATACTTCCACTTTCAATTTCTTTCATGCTTAGAATAGGTCACATAGTCTTATTAGGTGGTTTTTAAAATATACTATTTAATTTCACTATTTTTCTCTTTTTTGTACACACTACCAAATCACATAATCTTAAAATGCATTTAAACAATTATCTACCTAAGGCCTACCTACTTGGATTTCATCAGCAAGGGGGAAGCCAACTTGGTTTTCTAGTCAAGTATAAACATATGGATAATGGTATATATTGGCAAAGCACTTGACATCCTTATCACTATGGTGTGTGAAATGAGGGGATAGGCCCCAATACCAAGCCAATACTATTTCCAACATAGATCTCTTTCAACATAAACATCTTAAAACTATACATAGATTATTTTCTAGTTCCTTACTTACAACCAACTTCATATCACACTTCAAATCATACTCTAATAATCTAACAACATTGAGGATGAATACTTAGTTAGCATTAAATTTCCAAGTTGGTTGCTTGCTCTTTACTCAATTGTGTGTTGTATTGTAAAAACTTACATTGGATAGCATTGGTGCAAGGTTTTGTGTTGTGTGCTTTGATTATATCATCCTCATTTACCTAATTGATCATGTGTTTATTTTCACTTCTTGATTTCAAAATAACTTTCAAGTTTTTTCTTGTTTTAGTACACTATCATTCTTTTTGACATAGTCTCTTACATACTATCTTTCTTCCCTATCTGAAATACTGAGTCAACCTTATTGAAATAATATTATTTTTTGCCCCTTAAAATACAATAATAGATCACTCTTATACACTCTGTATCATTTTTTTCTTGTTTTTTGTCTAGGTTATAGAATTAGGTTGACCTTGTTGACTCTCTATCCTTGTTTTCTCAGCATTTAGACCATATTTTTAGTATTAGGTCAACCTAGTTGAATCTATACTCTTATCTATCCCTTCATATTACCTTCATGTTGCATCACCTTTTCCTGATCTAGTCCTTCTCCCTCACCATGAACTTCCTATTTAAAGACAACACTAAATTGAATTCAAGTGATATGATGAGTCTTTACAACCCTCATAGGCTCTCCCATAAATAGTTTATGGCTCATCTCCTAACTGAAATTAATATTCATATATCAACTCACATAATAAACTATGGGAACCCTCCTCATTCCTCTTTGCTTCATAGTCCTCTCTTCTCACTTGAAGATCAACCTAAATTAGAGTATACACCTAAAATGATATTCTTTATCTTTGAATTTCATCAACATCGAGGAAAATATCCTTCTATCATTTACCATTTCATGATTAGAGGTCAAGCTAAAGATCCTCATTCACCTTCTCCCATGTTCTCACATTGATTTGGGGATACTAGATTCTTTTATTCTAAGCCTCTTCCCTCCATTTTGATCCCTTATCATACTATGACTTCTTATTTGACTTCCTCTACCTCCATGCCTAGTATCTCTACTAACATGTCAGGTTCTACATCTAGTGGGACTCTTATAAGACCCACTCTCCTCAATTTTTCCACTAATGCATTGTTTTCTACCCATGGTAATCATGATTCTAGTGATTCCTCTTCTCATCCCTTCACTAGTCCATCTTTTACCACACAAGCAAATTTTTTCACTAGTGCCTCAGAATCTAACAATTCTTCTCAAGCTCCTACTAACACCTAAAGTGGTACCTAAGCCACTACTTATAATTATAATAATTCAAAAAATGCCAAAAATTCAACTCAAACCCATCAAATCCTATTATAAACTCTTAATCAAATTAATGCTTTTCAAGATAATAATGCAAATCAAATGATGAAAATGTAATACCACCTTATCATCTTCAAACCTACCCTCAATAGATACTATGGGGTATGCATAATCAAAATGTTCCCCAAAATCCTCTTTGAGATTCCCATGGTAATATTATCCCTCAACCTCCTCTTGTCAACAAGAAAACATAGCATATAAAAAAGGAGCCTCTTAAATCTCAAATTGATAATTTAGTTATAGGAGGTATCACCCCTACCTTTTCTTATAATGGATCAACTGATCCTACTCTTTATTTAAAAAACATTTGGAAATCTATATAAAGACTGGGTCAAATTAAATACATTCACTACTACCAAGATATTAGCCAAAACTATCATGAGTGATGATTTAGATTGGTACAACCAACTTAAAACTCATTATATTACTAGTTTGGAAGATTTAGTAAATGTTCTAGTCCAAGAGTACCAAACTAGTGATCTTTCTGAGAATACCTTGGCTCATTTTATCAATTGTAAGCACTACCCAAGTTTTCATTAAATTATGAAAGACATTGTCCAAAAAATGTGAATATAAAATGGTTGATGATAATATTTTCCATTTCTTTACCAATGCTCTTTTTCCTAAGTTGTAATATCGGGTCTGGGATCTCTCTCCACATACCTTGGAGGAGGATATTGACCAAGTTAAATGTTAAGATTTCCTTATGCCTAAATTTGAGCCACCCCATCCTTATACAAGTTCTTGCTTGTTACATAAGAACAATAATAGTCATGCTACCAATGATGGTGTCATGGACTCTTATAAAACCATTCACACTATTCAAGTTGTTGTTCTTAACCAATCTTTAGAACCAACTCCCCCTTATCAAAAATTTACCAATACTAATTTATGTTCACTTAATAACATCAATGTTCACAAACCTTTATCTTTAGTATAATTACTAAAATCTTTACCAAGACCTTTACCATGAGAACTCGATCCAGTTCATATTATGAAATCTTAGTATGATCCTAATAAAATTTGTTGGTTTCACGTTAGTTGGGGTCATTCTCATGAGTCTTATAGGCAGCTTCATAATTTAGATATGGAATTTATTTTTGGTCCCAATTTTGATAATGATTCTACCATTTAGAAATACCAACAAGCCTATGACATTGCTTTCAAAGACCATGAATCCAATACTAAATCTCAAGCTTTAAATCAAACTATTGCTCATTTGGCCATCTATAAAGAACCTCTTCCAAATCACCAAGATAACCAAGACAAGCCCACCCTTCCCACCCATAATTTAGAAAGTCTTATTAACCCAAATCCATAAGAGATTATGCTTAATATGACTAATATATGAAGGGTGGTTACTTTCATTGATACTTAACCCATATACACACCTCCATTATCTCGTATATTTCATTTTATCCAATATTATTCTCTAACTCACTTAAATGAGATGGGGTAAGATGACCTTATAATTTTTTTTGAACCAATTCTAACTCCTCCTTTTGATAATACTTCCTATAATATTTATACCATCCCTCCATCTTCTCTACCTAAAACTAATGATAATCAAGTTTCTATCAACACTTCTAGTAGTTATCAAAACCAACCTACATTAACTGGTTCATCTTCTCAACATAATCTACCAACTTTTCCTCTCGCTTAACCTTATAACTATTATAAACATAAATTCTAATGTAATTTGGTTCCTTCTTCTGAGGAACTCTTTCAACACTATGCACCTATTTCTAACAATCTTCGTATGGGTTATGATGAGTGGGATACTATCATATAACTCACTAATATCCCATCCCAAATCCCATTTCTTGAGATTATGAGGACCTCTCTACGTCATCATAATCATCTTATGCAAATTTTATTCAAAATGAACATCCTTCATCCTCCCTTAGCAGGACATGAAACAACCTTATCTAGATCTTAAGATAACATATTACAATAATGCAAAGAGATGTCCATCCATATTGATGAAATAATGGACACTTATATTTCCCTCAAGTTTCCCATCACTTCCATGATTCTTTATGATATTTTTCTTCATGCGGATGATCCTCCTCTATCATTAGTGTTCAAATGGGTGATATCCAATTTAAGTGTGCCTTGATTGATGCAGTTTTTGGCACTTATGTTGCCTCTCTCAATTTTATCAAAAACCTTGAATATTTTGAATGCAATATCAAATCACATGTATCACATGTCAAAGCTATTATAAAAAGAAAATTCCTCCTTTAGGTTGTGTGTGGATTCTAATTACCACCCCACCTATCACCCTTCACGTGAAGGTAATGATATTTAACTTTCCTCTATCTTATAACATTTTTATTGGTAGGCCATGGAATCATTGTATGAGAGAAGTTTCTTATTATACTTTCCAGTACATTAAATTCCATCATAATGGAGACATCTATAGGATTCAAGGTGATATTAACCCTTAGAATTTTAAACAATTCCAAGACAGGGGTGTATTCAAGATTCCCACCTTTGAACCTTGCCTAGTGTTCTATTTCATGAGTGTTAACAATTGAACTTTACCATCCATTCCACTCAAGGTTACAATGATATTCCAAAATCATTGAGAATATTCCTCCCAACCTCTTAGATTTTGATAACAATGAGACTAATAAGATTAATCTCAAGATTAAAACTTTTGATCTCTCACCTCATCTCATCTATCAGCTTCCTACTTCTTTGTAGCCTCATTCTCACCAACCACCTTATGATGATATCCTCATTGTCTCAACCAAGACTCGACATTCCATTAATCATACATCATCAAGTGATAATGTCATACCTACCTACATCATTGATCTTCATATGTCTGATTACAATGATGGTTATACCTTGGGTGATCCATTCTTAGGAGGTCTTGTTAAATCCCATTATGCTGAGATTATCCATTATTTTTACTCTTTGATTCAGTATTTTAGTATATCTTCTCATGTTCTATCATATATCATTCCTAATTTTAGCATTTTTTCCTCTTTATCATAGGGTAGAGATGGTGCAAACACCTTTAGTTTTTGAATAACCTTGTAGGAGTATGCTCATGGATCATGATATGAATGGGCCTTATCATTTTGTTAGGTACCATGACCCTTATAACATGTTTATCCCTAAGATACGTGAAACTCTTCTCAAAATTTTTATATATCCCACCCCTCCCTTAGTAGATCCCAGTTTAGATATTATTCCTAAACCCACTATAGTTGAGTCTATTCATGCTTTTGATCTTATTACTCTTGTAATTGATCCTTGCCTTATCTCTCCATCAACACCACCTACTCTTGATGATGGTTTACTACCTTTACCGTAGCTGGCTCCTTTTCCCACCAAATGGGCTGATCAACCTCACAAAGATCCTTCCACTTCTATTACACCTCTTGTGAGTAAATCTACCAAGACTACTCACATGTGCATCTATTTCTTCCATGACATATATAACCATTCATTGATGAATTATCACAAGCTATAATAATATATTGACACTTTGCATCCTACTACCCCCAATCCTTATATAAGGCTATACCTCCCTCAAAACTTCCTAAGTATATTCCTAAGTATGGATATGTATATTATTTGTGGCACCAATATGGTACCCATCACACTGATCATTGCCTAATCCTTTAAAAACATCTTAAAGGTCACCTTTTAATTATTATTGTACCTTCTATCATTCCTCCCATAGGTCATTCCTACAAGAAGGCTCCTCCTTATTTCCCCATGGTTCCACCTCCTATGGTTCCATCTCCTCCTATGGTCCCTTCTTCACCTTCTAATATTCCTCCACTCATGAATCCTCCACATGTGGACCTTACCTCACCTGTGGATCCTTATATACCTATGAGTTACTCACCTGTGGATCCTTCCCCACTAGTGATCCATTCATCACCTATAGAAATCACTCCCATGCATTAACCTAAAAATCCATTACATGATATCCCTCTTCGAGATGATCCATCAATCATTCCTACCTTTTTCCTATTGAGGAGATTAAACATGAACTATTTTCCTAGTTTTCATTGAATATAGATGAGACGTTAGTTGTAGTTTACATTCAACTTCATAGAAACTTATTAGATGTTATCAATAATATATGTGGGTAAATTTATTAGTACTTATAAACACATGCATGGTGTTCTTACATTTTCATTTTGATTGCATGTGTTCTCCAACTTTATCTTTATCTATTCTTATTTATCTTACATGGTGACTTTAATTTTGCATTTCATATTGCTTATTATGTCATTTATATATGCTTAAGGATGTTTTATTTATTATTACCTTCTTTTGATTCTTGAGTTTCTTTCTTAAAACTCCCTTGTTTTCTTTTCATAATTATTTTATATCTTATCTCTAAAAACATGGATAAATTGTTATTATGACTTGATTATACAAACCTTTTTCCCTTTAGTCATTCTTTCTCTACCAAGTGATCAGCTAGCAAACAATTCCTCTAACTATAATCTCTTTTTACCAGTCCACTTTAGATCTCCTTTCTTTCCCTTTATTCCTTTTTGCTAACTAATCATATACATGGTTAAGACTTGAGATAAGATGCTAGTTCATTGTTAAGCCTAAGTGTTCTAGTCAGTCTTGTCTTTGGTTACGTATTTTCCTTTAGCCAAAGCCTAAAGCTCATTCATGTGTATCAATATCTCTCTTATGAATAGTCACTCCAAGTCCATATAGAGGAGGAATCTTAAAATCCATAAAAATATTCAAAATCCAAATCATTTAATAAAAGGTACTGATCCACAAAGGCAACATTCAAACTTCTTAAAAGTCAATTAACACTAAAAGATGTGATTCAAAGAACATATCCTTCTTCTAATTAAAGTTTAAAATCCATAATTGGCCTCACAACAGAGCTGAGGTCCATTGGGGTGCGGTAGGCTAGTAGAGTAGGAAAGGAAAATAAAAAAATCTTTTAGTGCTACTGTTTCTCTCAATTTTAGTTTATTTTATAAGAATAGAATAAGAAACTAATAATGGGTGTGGTAGAAGAAAATATTTGCTTTTGTACATGTGATCTAGATGATTGTGAATAACTCCTCTTTGTCTTAGGAAAAATGACATGTAGATAAGAAAATATTAGAGAAAAGTGGTTATTAGATGGATAACAAGGTGGATTGCCTAGCATGAATTAGATCTAAGAAACATGAGCTTACTAGGAGGCTATCAATACACTCTCTTAAATTAGTTATGTTGAAATAAATAAAGATGAAGTACTTGCATAAAATGACAAAAAATATTGAAATGAAATACAAGAAGAAATAAATGATTGATAAAAGAAATAAACTAATTATAATAATAAGTGGGTTAATACTAATGCTAAATGGGTTAGGTCAGGTCCAAAAAATAGGTGGGGGATTTATGAAAAAATAAAGAGATAGAATGTGGAATTTGGGTGAGGGTGAGTAGATGAAAATATCTTGCTATTATTTCTTACCATAGTGACCATCAGTGGTTGGGATGACCATCGACAGTTAAGGTGACCATAAATGGTTGGGTGACCATCGATGGTTAAAGGTGACTATTAGTGGTCAAAGTGACCATTAACAATTTTTGTGGGTTTTAAGGGTGTTTAGAAAAGGGTTTAAAAAATGGATACAACAAGGTGTTGAAGGTCTATTCAGGGTTAGTGGGTCAGAAGGTATGGTGTAGAAGGGTCTAATTCAGGTAGAGATGTTAGGAACCAAATAAATAAACCTAAAACAAGAAATGTACTTAGATCATTGCTTGATGGCTGGTGGTGGATTGAGAAGAAATTTTGGTAGAGGTTTGGATTTCTATTATGGCTACTAAATTATTTAAGGGAAGACTTACAAAGAAGTTCTTGATGCTAGAGGCTCCTAATGATTATTAGTTGATAGCTTGATTCCCTGATTGCTAAATTCCTAGATGAATGGATCCTATTTAACCTCTTACTCCCCTACTTTTATAGTCAAAAAGAGATGGAGGTAAAAGGTTTCATAGGAGGTTTAGTTGGTTATTGTGATGATTTATCTTTCCATATTTATTAAATTTTAATGTGTTAGCTTTCACACATCTTGAGTTATCTTTATTCAGATGAGGAAGACCTAACTATCGATGGTCAAGGTGACTATCAATAGTTAAGGTGATCGATGGTGGTCAAGGTGATTGTTGGTAGTCAAGGGTTGAAGTTTAAGTGGGGTAAAAGGGCAGGGTAGTGAGTTGGGTTTAGATAGTTATCAAAATTGACTCAAGGTTGTGGTTGGTGGTTAGGTAATGGTCTGATCTAGAGGTGTTTCAACATCTAGAACCATTGTGTGTGGTTTTATAGTGTCTATATTTTGCCCCTTTTTATTATGAAAGTTGTGTTAATAAGTTTTAAAATGAAAATGGATTATGGGTCAAAGGGTTGGTTACCCTAATTATGGGATTAGGTGTTCCCCCTCTAACTAAGAGTTGATGAGGTGAAATAGAATTAGGTGCAGGTTTGATAAGTGATTATAGTGAGTCATGAGGTTGGTGACCTAAAAGGTTGGGTATTTGAAGCATAAAATGTGAATAAGTATGATAGTCAATAATTATACATAGACTAATTTTCCATGGTTGGTAAAAATAAAGGTTTGTCTTAGAAGGGTTGGTGATGAGGTAACTAGGCCACACCATTAGGCATAGTTGATCGGGTTATTCTTATCAAGTAACCTAGATAGGGTTGGTGTTTTCATAGGTATTTGAGGTAAGAAGTGATCCAAAGAAAAACATAAATGGTTAGGTTTACACCAGGTGATGAAAATTCAAATGTTCAACATGGAAATGTTGGTTAGTGAGATCAAAAGGACCAATGCAAAGTCATCATAAAATATGTGATAGTTTAGGATAAAATGGCCAATATCAAGGTGGACATGGTTGGTATGGTAAGAAGAGAAGGTAATACCCAAAATCTAGTACTAAGGTATTGGTGCCAAAAGTTTGAAAAGTGGACATCCTGACCGTTGGTAGGTAGGGTTCTCAAAATTGACCATCACTGATCTTGTCATCGATAGTTAGGGGGAAACCCTAAAATCATGGAGGATAAAAAGTGAAAAAGAGTTATCATTTTCACTTTACTATTTTAACTCTCTTGACTCCTATGTATTTGTGACTTTATCATTTTATGCAAGAGTGCTGATGAAGTGGTTGTTAAGTGGTTGAAAACAAGATTTTTTAAGTGATAGAATGTTGATGAGGTAGTTGTTGAGTGGTGGATTGGGTGAAGTTGATTGAGTGTTAGACCAAGGATATAGGGAGGATAGGGATGCATCCAAGTAGTAAGACCCAAAATTCCTCCTTGATGATGGTCTAGGAATGAGGTAGGGGCTATATCAAATTGATAGATTAGTTGTTTTGATCATTATTGGTTATGTTTTATTAGTTTTTTTGGTTTGGGGGGTTCTTGGGTTTTTCCCTGGGTTTTGGGTTGTAGGGTGTTTTGGTTGAATTTATGGGTAAAAATTGAAATTGAGGGGGGGGGAGGATGTAGCTAGGTTAGAGGTAGGGTAGAGGATATAATTAGGGTAATTAGGTGTTAGATATGGGTGGTTGGGTAGGTTAGGGTTAGAAAGTTTTAATGGTGGTCACATACAGTGATTGTCAATGGTCATATATGATCATGGATGGTCATAGTCGATTGTTGACAGTCAAAAACTAAGGGTAAAATGGTTAGTTAACCGTCTACTCTCATAATGACCATTGGTAGTTAACCTAATGAGATAGTGTTTTTTTATAAAAGTGTTAAGGTAATATGTGAGTTTCAAATGTTTTAACATTAGAATGTTAAGGTAGTTTGGGTTTAGGGTAGGTTAAAATAAAATATATAGATTTTGTTCATATAGGTGTAACTAGGTAGGTGAAATGTGGTGAAAGGATGTTATCCATGGGTAATGTAGTTTATAGAAAACTAATTGTGTTTTCTATATTGAATTGTGTGGGCACAAGATCAAATATAGATATAGGATTAGGTTTCTTAAATATTTTCAAAGATCCATCATGGGATGATGGATGATGATTGGTCACACATAGAGGAGGTTAGCCTTGATATAATGATGTACTACCAACATGTGTCATGAGATGTAGTGATGATCATTGTCCTCATCGAGAGATGGAATCTAGTTATGAATACCTTTTTCCTAATAATTGGTGAGATGATGATCTTGCTAAAGGATATACATAGGATTACATGGATATTAATTCAAGAGGGGATGATATATCATATTGAGAGAGAAGATAAGGATGAGTTGATGGAAAAGCTATATGGTGATGATCATACGTTCACTAGGTGGAATGTTGAAGACTTTAGCTCTTGGCCATTGTATTAAAGGACCAAAGATGATCAGACATTGATGATGATGATGATGGTAGTCTCATTTTTTATGGTGCTAGATTTGACCAGTGGGATATTTCCTTCACTATTTCTTAGAGTCCTAGTGGAGATGTTACCAGGTTGAATAGTTTTTAGGTTGGTTCCTATTTTGTTGGTTTAGATATTTAGGGAGCTATAGGGGTTTAGAGCTCACAAGAGATATGACATCAGTGTGGGGGTTATGTTAAATACTAGGCATATGAGCACATCTAAGTTTTGATGTTGATGGGGCTTCCATGTGAGGGATATGACCAGTTAGACTTTAGGGTGGATTTTATGTGGTGGAGTGATTATGCACTCATAGGTTCTAGAGAAGGTGTAAAACACATTAATTAGTTCAGACGGGCATTGGAGGCCTTGGTGGTTTGAGATGTGGTTTGGAGGTCATATGTTAGATTTTTGAGGTGGGCCCACTATACCTGACACATTTTATCAATGTAGAAATACAAATGGATTTTTGGGAGGAGAGAGGGTGAGAATGAGCTCATCCCTTTTGATAGGGTTTGCAAGCATCTTTGCTTGATATAAGGGATTTTAGGTTCGTTCCTAAGGTATAGCTAGAGGATGCTGATTTTTTACTTCTAGAACTAAAATCAATGGAGGTGATGCTTGATCATGAGGAGCTACCTACCAGAGTAGATATTAATGATGCAATTTTTGTTGATGGCTACGTAGTGTGTTATTAGGCCCTCTATGTAGTGATAGATTTTGGATGGGATGATGGGGGGTAGGTAGCCCATGAATGTGGACCCATCTGGTTTGGGTCCATAGGTATAGGTATAAGGAAGTGTCCTTGATGGATAGATATGAGTGGTACTAGCTACTGCATAGGCATATGCCACAACTTTATAGGGGTAGGTGGATACATTACAGGGATATATAGCTATATTAAAGGGTTAGGTTACCATTGTGATGGTGAAAAGGACTAGGATATGACTTCACTAGCCTTGGTGACCCAAGAGAGGGACTCCTTGAGACAAATTGGTGGAGGATCTATAACACTAGTAAGACCACCAAGTAACATCCCCATGGCATATTACTTGGATATAGTTGAAGATTTACATTATTATGAGGCCATATTTCTAACACATTATCTAGAGGAGTATCAATGGTATGAGTAAAAAGCTAACTTGGTAGGTAGTACATGTATAGTGACTCTAGGTTAGTGGGCCACTTTTATGGTTGGACAGGTAGGCACCTTAGGGGGTATATACTAGGTGGCAGTGGTGCCCTAGGGGCATAGGTTATGATATGATATGTATAGGTGTAGATGATTTTGTTACCAAGTGAGATGTATATATATTTTTAGAGAGAGATGCATATTATTAAATATATATTATTTTATTTTGATGAGACATGATGTGTATGATGTGGTGATGATGATGTATAGATGTGATTGTATGTTTCATGATTCATGGTTTAAATTTTCAAATGTATTGTGATTATCCTTAGGAGATACATAATCACTAGCTTAGGCATGTGATGATGTTTATGATAAATGGTTATACATGTTTATGATGATGTGATGTTTTGTCTTATATATGGTTATGATGTTTTGATTATGGTTATGATCATGGATATGTGATGTGGTTTATGATTATGATTATAGTTATTTTATTGATGATAACACATAAATTAAGTTAGATAACAAAACTAGATGTGGGAAAAAAGATGAAAAACATGAGACATATGTTTAAGTGAATACGTAAACCAATTATGAGAGGATAATAAAAAATCATGATGCTTCTTTATTGATAAGGACTAAAAAAAATTGAAGTTATATCATTTTAAGGAACATAATGCTTTCAAATGCTTCACATTAACATGTGTTGGTTGGTAAAAAGGTGTTTTGATCACATCATGTGAAGTAAGATCTAAATCCCTTGATTTATAAATGATACAAAGGGGAGATGTATGATAGGTGGTGTGAGGGATAGTGTAACCTCTTGAGGGTTGGATTTCCAATTCTATAGGTGGCCTAAGAACTATAATAGACAAGTCCAAGTTTTAATGCAAGGTATAGACTAATTGATGCAAAAAGTCTACTGAGGCTAAATATGAAAGTTGATTACATCTTTCTTAGGATAGCTTATCTAGTTTTGATATATGGTCTTTTTATTTATTTATTTTAATAGGTTTGTGAATCTAATCGATGCAGGAATATTCAAATGATTTATTTGACAAAATTGACTAAGCCATACTTCCAAGGAATGGTCCAAGTTTGGGTTTGTTAATTTTGGTAGCTTTCCTTCAAGGGAACAGTCTATCTTTTAAACAATTTTAAATTTTGGTTAGCTATCCTGCAGGGGAGTAATATGCATTAGATCTAAGCGATGTTTTGGTATCCCAAAATATTTTGATTCTAAGTTAGACTTGGACAAGTCTATATAGGCTTAGAGGTTTACCTTTATAAGGGGAAAAATTACAGCATAAGATGGTTAATGATAGGTAAAAGGACATCATTTGAGAAATAATGGCTATGGGATTTCATCCAATTAGGGACAAAAAGTATCGATGAGAACCATGCCATAGGTAGAGCCCTGGTACCCATATTTAGGATTATGCTATGACTATGATGGTTAATCACATGGTTATATGTTGTAATCATTTATCCTCAAAGGGATGGGATGAAGGTGTGAATAAGGTGAAAATATCATAATTTAAGCGATGAGCTTAAGTTAGACAAAAGGTGAGTTTGATCCTTGTTTAAAAAATGAAAGGACATAGGTGCAAAGCATTAAGAGGCTCAGGTTTTGGTTTGCCTTCAAGGGAGGACAAATGGTAAACTTATAATCTATACTTATGGGTTATGATGTAGGGTCTAAGATAATTAAAAGAAAACTTTCCTTGCTTTCTTTTCTCCATATTAGTCATATGTTTATTTTCCTTTAGGATGATGTCTTCAATGTTGAATTCTCATTCTTTAAAGTGCTTGTTATAAGCATACTTGACTTGTTATTGATAAAAATGAAGATGGTTAAACATGGATAGGTGGATCTTATCAAGTATCTCAAGTCATGCTAGATGTCATTGATGATATTCTCTCTCAAAAAAGATGTCTTACAAAGATATGAAAAGAGAGGGAATCTGGAGTTCAAGAGGCAAGACCACCTCTACTATTAAGACCAAAGAGAAAGGGGTATCAAGTGTAGAGGTTTGAATACTAGTGTGATAGGCCCACAAAGCAAAGGGGATGTAAAAGTGCCAATCTCACCTAGAAACATTGACCATTTTGGTTAACGTTTTGTTGAGGGTTTTGTTAGTCTTTTGTTTGTCTATTTGCCTATGGATGATAAGGCAAGGAAAAGCTTAAATTGATGCCAAATGCATCATAAAGACCTTGGACTTGCTTGTTTTTGAAATATTTACCATTATTAGTGATGATCTTATGGGGAACAATAAAATGATAGATGATATGATGATTAATGAAGTTGACTATCTTGTCAGCTTTAGTCGAGATGAGAGGAATAGTCTCCACCCACTTGGTGAAATACTCAGTGGCAGTGATGATGTAGTGGTGCCACTATGAAGAATGAGGATTGACCTCCCCAATGAGATCTAGTCCCCATTATGAGAAAGGCCAAAATTCCTTGGATACTTAAAGGCCATGGGCTGATGTATGATGTCAATTGGTAGGTTGTTGATATTTAACACACTTATTTACATAATTTCAATAGTCTTGGTTGAGGGTGGGCAAATAGTAGCCAAGGAAAAGGATAAATTTAGTGATGTCTTGACTGCTAAAGTTTCCCCCACATATACTATCATGTGTTTCCTTGATAGCATGGGAAGATTCATGGTTACATAGGAAATAGAGAAAGAGGTCATCAAAACCATGTTTGTAGAAGATTTCCTATAGTATGGTATAATGGGAGGTACTATGAATAAAGGCTCTTTGGGCATTCCTAGAAAATTTGGGAGAAATGATGTTGAGGTGTAGGTAGTCAAATGTTTGCTCATAATAAAAATCTGATGGATATTCCTTCACATTATAAATGATAGGGAGGTCAAATTGGATATAAGAGGGTGTGATAAAATGATGAATGGTGAGAGTGAGTTTAGAATTGATAGGCATAGATGGGATCTATGAAGTAAGGGAAACCATCATATCTATGAAATTATTGGTAGATCATATAATATATTAGATAAGGTAATGATCAAATGATGCTAATAATATATCTATTAGTCATTTTTAATATTTAAAGACATCATTCTTACATTAGTAGGATCCATTGACTTGGTTGACTACAAGTTGGGAATCACCAAAGACACTGATCATCTTAACTTCCAAGGCTAGATCAGTTTGAAGACCTATTTATAGGGATTCATACTCAACCATATTATTGGTACACTTAAAATCAAGTTTTAAAGAAAGAGGGAGAGGTTCACCATCAATGGAAATGTAAATAACTCTAGCACCCCCACTGTGCTGGCACTTCAAGCTGTTGAAGAACATGGTCATTTGGTAGATGATGTCCTCTTGAGAAAGAGTCCCTATGGACTCATTGGGAAACATAAGATGAAGTGGTTGGCTATTTAAAAAAGGAGATTTAGCCAATTTATCATTGATGACTTTCCATTTAATCAACTTCTATTGGAGGAACTCAAGGTTGAACTCAGCTAAGAACATGAGCCACTTGGCCATACATTAGTTTTGGTATGGTTTAGAGTGCATATAATTGAGTGGGTCAATTTTAGTGATGATAAATATTTTATGATTTAGGAGGTAATAAAAAAGTTTGGAAGCCACAAAGACTGGGGTGAGGAAAATATTCTTGGTATGGGTGTACTGAGTCTCATACTTTATAAGTGTCTAACTTATATAGTAGACAACTTACTCTTTGTTTTATTCATCATGATGAGAAAGCATTGCCCCTAAGGAATAGTCAGTGGTGGAGATATAATGGTAGAAAGGTTGGTCCTATTTAGGAGGGATAAGAATGGGTGGAAAAATAAGGTAATATTTGAGTGAATCAAAGGCTTGTTTGTAGTCCTTAGTCCATTTATAAGATGTATCTTTCTTGAGAAGATGGTGAAAGGGTTGACATCTATTTGACAAATAAGAGATGAAGTGACTGATGGATTTGAGCTTCTGCTATAGGTTGTGGAGTTGGTTAAGGTGGGTTAGAGGTGGCATGTCAAATATTTTTGTGACTTTGGTAGGGTCTAATTTGATTCTAATAAGAAAAATGATAAATCCAAGAAGCTTTCTAGATAGGAACCCAAAAACACATTTATTAGGGTTAAGTCAGACATGAAAATGGATTAGGAACTCAATTTTTTTTTATAAATTATAGATGATATTTGCAATATTTAGATTTCCCAAGGAGATAATCTATACAATCCTCTACAATTTTGTGGATGAGATCATGGAAGATGTAAGTCATCACAAGCTGGTAGGTTTCTCTAATGTTCTTCAAACCAAATGGCATGACCCTATAGTAGAAGGTTCCCCATGGGGTGATGAAGGAAGTCTTATGCTGATACTCAAGGAAAATCAAGATCTGATTATATCCTAAGAAACCATCTATGAGAGATAACATCTCATGATCGACTATAAGATCAATAATTTGGTCGATGTTAGACAAGGGGAAGTCATCCTTTGGAGAAGCAAGGTTAAGGTCATGATAGTCAACACAAAGGCAAAGTCCCCTTATGGGCTTGGTGATGGGAATGATATTGGAAACCCATTAGTGATAGTTAATGGGTTGGACGAAATTGATAGATAAGAGGTATTCAAGCTCTTGTTTGATTATAAGGGTGATGCAAGGTTGCCTCCTTGTAAGCATTTGCCTAATAGGCTTAGCATCAAGATGGATGATGTTGATGTTATGAAGATATATAAAATGGTCAATTCTAAGAATATCCTGATAGGACCAAGCAAATTTTATGCATAGGTCACAAAGAAAGGAAGGGTAATCTTATTGCTTTGAGGAATCCAAGGATTGACCAATCTTTACAATGCAAGAGTTATCCTAAGTACCCAAGTTGAGATCGATAGTGGATTCATTTAACATGGTTTGGTTCTAAGGAGGAAGGGATTTATGGATAGAAAAATCCCATGTACCAAGTTAGGTGAGAATGGAATTATCATCTTTGCATTGAATGATGTGGATGGTAGGAGAATAATTTTTTACCAATTTAGGATGAATCAAAGGAAAGGTTTTAGTTTGGCTTCCCTTTTGATAGGTTAGGGGGCCCAAACTAATGTTATTAACTAAAAAAAATGTTAGAAGGGATGGTTTTGAAATCCTTAGACGTTGAAAGAGATGGGGTTGGTGATGATGAAATGTCTTCCTCAATGGTGGTGATAGGTTTGGGTGAATTAGTGGGTTCTTTTGGTGGGATGAACCCAAGGCCAAATAGATCACAAGATTTTTTGGTTTTGATCAAAGGTAACTTGTGGTGTCCATATTCATAATGGCTAAGGTTGAATCTATTATAAAAACACTAGTGAAGGTATAATTTGGAAAATTATAATTTGTTTATATAGGAGAAATCAAAGGTAAATGGCCAGATAGAAGAGGTGGTGGAGGGAACGAGAAGAAGATGATCAAGTATCCCATAGATGAAGTTGGTTTGGTGGTTGGGAAACCTAAAATGAATGATGGTTCTAATATTAGGATCATAACTAGGATTATGGTTAATATTAACATACTCTTGAAGAGTAGGGAAGGCATCTAAGGCCAAAATATTATACTCTCCTAGTGAGAGATGTTAGAACATAGGTTCCAAGGGGCATCTATTGGGATCTGAAAGGAAAGGATAGATGAGTTAGTTGAAGCTCATTGGTGACAAGGGTGGATTTATTAATAGTTTGTGGTGAGGTTGATGAGTGAGGAATAAGAATAACATTAGGTTGATATGTATTGCTACAAGATGTAAAAGGACTAGGGTTGGCTTGTATAGTGATGATCAGACCCTCATGTTCAAACTTGACACATTAATGCAAGGTGTATGGGACACAACTCATGGAGTAGATACAAGGGCATCCAAGTAAGATG
Source organism: Torreya grandis (assembly GCA_037957365.1). Taxonomy (NCBI): domain Eukaryota; kingdom Viridiplantae; phylum Streptophyta; class Pinopsida; order Cupressales; family Taxaceae; genus Torreya; species Torreya grandis. The sequence goes on from JARHVA010001528.1 coordinate 2,243,225, forward strand.
CTGTATTATAAATTGCCTTATATGACATATAAGATCTTTATAAGTGTGTGAGTTCTCAAATAGATGTGGAGGATGACTATTCCTAAGGTTGTGGCCATAGTATCATTAAAAGAACAAAAGACCATTATGGTTTCTAACATGATATTCTTTGGTAGCTAGAGTTTGGCATAAGTATGGAAGGAGATAATATTAATACTAGCTCCCCCATCAATCATCACCCTTTTGATATGGGTTTGATTGATGTGTTCAGTGATGAAGAGGGGAGGATCAAGATTTTTAGGATGAACATATGGTATTTTTGATTTCTCAAATGTGATAAGGGTAGAAAGATGGAGAGCTTAGACAAAGGCTATATGAGGTTAAGGGTCTTTGGGTTGAACCTATAGGTATTATAAGGTCTCTATAAAATATTTGTAGTGATGGGACAAGGTGTTGATTAGTTCATATAGGCTCATCTTCACTGGTGTCTGATGAAGTTATTTCAAAAGGACTCATTGGATAGATTTAGAAGGGTTGAAAGGAAAAGAAACCAAAATGCATATTTTGGGTTTTAGTGAAGGTGATTGATTCTAGTTGGAAGGTTGGGAGGTGGAAGAATATGTCTATGGAATGGACACTTTATCCTTTACCTTATCTCTTTTTTGGGCCTAAGATCGATTGACCATATGGATAGTGTAGATGAAGGGAAGTGTTGGGCTAGAAGGCTTCCTCGATTCCTCCTCACTCTTGGATGAGAGTGTGGGAGTGGGTAAATTTTGGGTAGGTTAGTTTGGTGGTTGGGTTGATAATGGGATTTAGAGAGGTTCATATAATAATAGATCATCCTCATCCCATAAGTTATGGATAAGTTCTTGGAGAGCTTTGTAGTTCTCGATGTTGTGTCTAGGTGTCTTATGGTATGAGTAGATTAAACTATCATTAAACCAAGAGGGTTTAGGACTTGAAGAGTCAAAGGTTTTTATAAGGGTAGGTTTAAGGAGGAAGTTTATAACAACCTTTGTAAAATGGTCAAATAAGATTTGAGAAAAGGTATTAAAGGTGATGGGATTTTGGTTTTTGGTGTGGGAGCTTTCTTAAAATTAGGATTCACTATGGGGGTTGTGGGTGGTAGAATGATTTTGGTAGGTGGGTTTGATTGGGGTTTCTTGGTGTTGTATGGTTTTGAGGTGTAAGGTTTAAATTTGAAATATTTAAAGGTGGATGATTGAGATGATGAAGGTTTGGAGATAGGTTGGTAGGTAGAGGTAGATAGTTTGGTTAAAAATGATGGAGAGTTTTCTATTTTGGAGGGGATAGGTAAAGGTACAATAAAAGGAGGAATTTTATTTTGGGTAGTTTTGGTACAGTTCATCTTATTTATATAAGTATGAGCTCCTAGGATAGAAGTAGGATGGGGTCTTAAGATAGAAGGTAAGAGATAAGTGGGTGGTATGGTTCTAGTTCTAGGTGGGAGTTTGGGTTGTTCCACCTTTTGTTTTCTTAAGGTTTTCTTCTATTGGAATAGATAGGGTTAAGTCAAAATTCAAATATGGGTGGATAAGTTGAGGAGTAATAAGTATCCATAAATTCTTGATAGGTTTGATGAGAGAGGTTTAAGGCAATTTGATAATTTTGTATAGACATGGGTTCGATGGTTCTTCCATGGTTTTGGAAGGAGAGGTATTTAATGAAGGGATTGAGGTGATGATAGTTTTAATTATGGATTAAAGTGAGTTTAAATTTTCATGCTTGTTTTGATAGGGGAGCCCAAGATAGTGACAAAAGGTAGCTTGATCTAAATCAAGTTGAGAAGAGAATTCTAGGATTTGGACCAGTCTAGAGAAGGGTTTGTAAACTAGTTCTATTCTTTGGGAATCATATTAAAAGATTAGACCCATAGGTTGGGGTAAGGGAATGGTTTCTTCACCCTTATTCTTGATGAAATGTTGAAAGATTTAGGAGGATGTTTCTTATATGGAAGGAGTAGGTAAGGTGATCTCTCCTTGTGGAATGGTTTTCAAAGAGAGAGTGGGTGATTCCATGATGGGGGAGGAAGGTGTGATGGAAATGGTTTCTTCATTTATTATTTTTATCAAAGGAGAGATGGGTAGGTCCATTATCTCATAGATTAAAAGAAAGGAGGTGGTTGTTTCCTTTGTTTGGGAATCTAAAGGTATGGAAGGTGATTATACCACTTCAATAATTAGAGTGGAGAAAGAGGTAGTTGAGGCAAAGTTTCTTCAATGGTAGGTTCACTAAAAATTACATTTACTATATGGACCTCATGAGTGTGAGATGATTTTGGTTTGTTGTCATCATGGTTGGAATAAGGGGCATGATTAGGAAAAGGTTGTCAAAAGATGTTGAGTGATTGATTCAGGGGTGCATTGGAATTGTCCAATGCAAGTTTTCCTTTATCAATCAAGTTTTGGATAATGGTCTTAAAGGTGTTACACCTACTAATGTCATGTCCAATGACATAGTGGAAAGAAAATAGATCATTCTCATTGTACCAATTGGTCACAGGGTGAGAGGCATCAAATTATTGGGGGGGTTTTATGGGGGGAAAGATGTATGATGTTGGAATTGAGCAACTTATCCAAAACTGAAGCATATGACTCCCCTATTAGTGTGTATTATTTTGGGTAGCCTAGTTTTGATTTTGGGTTTTTTAATTGGAGGAGTTAGAGGATTTGGTTTTGTTGGGTTGGTTGATAATCAGAGGTGAAGAAATTTTAAGGACAACTATGTTTGAGGCTACCATTGGTTTGGTGTTAGGGTAGTTGGATTGGTTGGTGGTTTTGGATGGGGAAGTGTAGTAGGATTTAAATATAGAGTTTTTATTTCTTAGTTTCAACTTCCCATCATCGATGGTTATAATTTATAGTTGCATGCCATGGTGAAAGCCTCATCAAAATTTTTGAAGGTTTGAACCTGTAGAGTGGCAGAGATGTGTTTGGCACAAGCCCAAGAGAAAATTTCAATCAACTCAGTTTGGGGTAAAGATAAATAGAGTTGGTTGATAAGACCTCTCCATGGAGACACACAGTAAGAAAATGATTCATCACCAAATTACCTAATGGAGTAGAGGTTTGTAATGGAGACCTTCTTAGATATATTGATCAAAAAGTGGTATAAAAAAGTCTGGGAAAGTTAGGAAAAGGAAAATATGGAGTGCTTAGTGATAACACTATACCAATCTAATGATGGTATATAAAAAAAATAGGAAAGGTATGAAGGAGAAGAGCATCATGATAAGCAATCAAGTAAAAAGAATGATGAAACACTCTTAGGTGTAATTGGGGGTCCTTGATTTGGAATTTAGAAAATTTGGGTAGTTCCTATTAAGGACGATAAGGTTGGATAGGGATTAATGGGTGAATATGTTAATTACAAATTTAGTCATAAGACAAGAGGTTGTGAGCCCTAGAGATAGATGAATCTAGGTTTGCCATTTTGTCCATCAACATTTTGACTAAATCTATTTGGGGTTGGGAGTTCCATAATTATGTGGCAAGTTTTGCTGAGGTTGGGTGGATGTAATATATGGATAATTGGTATAAGGTTGAGAAGATGTTATATATTTTTATGTGGTTAGTAAGGGTTGGGATGATGCCACATAAGGATTAATAGGCATAAGAGGTAGGGTAGAAGATGAAGCTATGTGTCCTTGTGTATTACGAACATAACATGGGTAGGGTATCATAGTTATTTTTTGAGGGATTGATGTGGGTTGGTTTGGATGTATGATTAGATTGGTATATTGGGGAATTGATATCAATTGGGTTGGAGGTATAGATGGGTTAATTGGTTATGGGTGAGTGATAACTCTGATACTGATAGGTGGAAGGGTAGAAGGTATGGAAAGCACCACATTTTAAAGTGGGGTGGATATTAGTGGGTTGGTAGTGATAAGGGTATAGTGGAAATATGGGAAGATGGTATCCCCATGGTGGATGTATTATGGGTAACAAGAGATGAGGTTGATCCTATGTTAGAGGAATTATTGGTTGGTGTAATCGGTGTTTGGTTATTAGCTAGGTTATTTGATTGAGTTTAGGTGGAGGGAGTATATGGATTATTGGTGGAAGAAGATGTTTGAGTGATCATATGTTGGGTAGAGGTAGTGGAAAACATAAGATAGGGAGGCATCCCATAAGGTGGATCACCAAGAGGAACTGAAGCAGGGGTGCGATAAGACATGGTATTGAGGTAATGTTAGAGGGTTATAGGATTATTATAAAGGAAAGTGGTGAAATATGCATCACCTTGGATAACTATTCAAGGCATGGTAGGGGGTACAAGGATGGGGATAACCCTCAACATCCAAGGTATACTCCATGGAGGAAGAAGAAGAGTAAGGTGGCTCTTGGTTGGTTGGTTCCTCAACTATTATCTAGTAAAGACCATGTGAGAAATAAAAAGAAATATCACAACTCAAAAATAAATCAAATAATAGAATAAGATCTCAAGGAAATAAAAAACATGCACTAGAGTGCATTTTAAAATCTTAGGGTACCTTTTATCTCATTTTTGGCTTATGCCTTAGTTGGAAATTGTGAAAAAGAACTTGGTTTGTAAAATAGGGATAAGAAGTCTATGGTTGGTTTCATGAGTTTAATGCTCTCAAAAGGATCTATGTTGGAAATTTATATGTGGCTTACTATTGGAGCCTACCCCCTCACTTCACACACCACAAAGACAAGGGTCTCATGTGCTTAGCCAATTTATACCAATTTCTAAAGTTTAGGCTCAACCAAAGAGATGAGTTTTGGTTTCTCTTCTTGGTAATGACATCCAAGTAAGATATCCAAAGGGTGAAGGTGATACACTAGGATATGAAACCCTAGTTATGACTTATGTGAATTTTTGTGATGTTTTTTTAAATTTAAGTGGTTTGGTTTGGTGTGTGATAACCAAGGTGAAACTACAATTGATTTACTTAGCCTTTAATTTTAACTACATGAGCTAAACATGCAAGAAATAGATGTATGCAAGGTTTATTTTATACCCAAAATAAATTTTTATTTCTTTATATGAGCATATAATAAGGAAGCAAAGGGGAACCTAAATACTACTAGGTCCCACTAGATGTGCTAGAATGTTTCTCTCAATTTCAATTTATTTTCTAAGAATATAATAAGTAGGAAACTAATTATGGGTGTGGTAGAAGAACCTATTTATTTTGTGTGCATGATATATATGATTATGAATATATACTCTTTGTCTTGGGAAGATTAAACTATAGATAAGAAAATACTAGATAAAATGGGTTGTTAGATGGATAACAAGGTGGATTGCCTAATGTGAACTAGATCCAAAAAGCATGAGCCTACTAAGAGGCTATCAATATACTCTCTTAAAATAATTAAGTTGAAAGAAATAAAGATGAATTACTTGCATCATATGATAGAAAAGAGTAAAAGGAAATGTAAGAAAAAATAAATTCTTGATAAAAGGAAGTAAAGTAATTATAACAATAAGCAGGTCAATACTAATGTTAAATGGCTCAGGTTAGGTCTAGAAAATAGGTGGGGGCTCTGTGAACAAATAGAGAGATAGAAAGTGGAATTTGGGTGAGGTTAAATAGGTGGAAATATCTTTCTATTATTTCATACCATAGTGACCATCAATAATTGGGATGATTGTCAATGGTTAAGGTGACTGTTGGCAATCAGATGACCATCAGTGGTTGAAGCTAATCATCAGCGGTCAGGGTGACCATCAACAGTTGCAATGGGTTATAAGAGTTTTTAGAAAAGGGTTATATAATGGATATAAAAAGCTACTAAAGGTATATTTAGGGCAGGGGTTTAAAAGGTATGGTGTGGAAGGGTCTTATTCAAGAAGAGATGTTAGGAACCAATAAACAAACTTGAAACAAGAAATGTACTTAGCTCATTGCTTGATGGTTGATGACGGATTGAGAAGAAATTTTGGTAAAGTAATGGTACTTTTACTAAATAATAATTTTGGTAGAGGTTAAAGTATCTGTTGTGGCTATTGACTTGCTAAAGGGAAGACTTGGAAAGAAGTTCGTTATGCTAAAATCTCCTGATGACTACTTGTTGATAGCTTGATTGCCTAATTACTAAATTCTTGGATGAATGGATCCTCTTTCACCTCCTTCTCCCCTCATTTTATAGGCAAAGAGAGGTGGAGGTAGAAGGTTCCATAAGAGCTTGGTTGGTTTTTGTGATGCATTAGCTTTCCATCCATATTAAATTTTGATGTGTTAGCTTACACACAGCTCAACTTATCTTTGTTCATATGGGGAAGCCTGAATATCAACGATCAAGGTGACCATTGGCGGTTGAGGGTTAAAAGTTAAGTGGGGTAAAAGGGTAGGTTAATGAGTTGGGTTTAGCTAGTTAACTAAAATGACTTAGGGTCATGGTTGGTGGTTGGGTAATGGTCTGATCTAGGGGTGTTTTGACATCTAAAATTTTCATGTGCGATTTTTTAGTGTCTACAACCACCTACTTTCTCATGCAAATACCCAATATTTTTATTATATTAATGAATCTATAAGGAATCTTGAGGAATGATGAACATGTTATGGGAAGGTAGGTCCATTTTAATTTTCTTGTACCAATATACCTTCATGATTTGATCTTAGTAGCACACTTATGTACCTACATAGCTTTGTGTCTATAGAGAACATGTTTCCTTTATAAATTGATGGTCACTAGTCATTTAGTGTCTTCTCATGTCCTTAGTATGCCTCATGTCTCTGAAGGTATACTCTTAAGATGCCTAAGTTATGATTTTTACAATACATTTTTCACTCCTTACAATCCTAATATTTCATCTTAATAAATATGTCTTTGTTCACTGATCACTCCCCTAGGGATTTTATTTGTGACTTGCATTGTAAGACCATGGATAGGACCTAGCCTTCCTCAGAAATTACCAAAATTTCACATTCCTATTACCAACATCCCCTTTTTACCATATTTTTAAATTTATTCCACCTCATTGGTGTTCCATTTGTGATTTGAATTGTAAGACCATGGATGGGACCTGGCCTTCCTCACAAAATTTTGTAATAATCCAAGTCACAAACAAAATTACATGCGTCAAATATGAGAGCATATTTGATTGATCATGAAGTTACATGTCATTGACATGTTTACATATTGATTTAGTGTATTTTACTCTTAATTTATTACTCTTTCACTTTTATCTTCTTATTTTCCATTTGCATGTAAGAATCCAACCATTTCTTGAAATTTTTCATACTTCTCATCTTGAATTAGTGTGATAATGTTAAGACCAATTTTTCCAATTTTGTTTTTCTTTTATACTTCCCTATGCAATTTAGTATGATTTATTGAATTAATTGATTTTTTTAATACTATTTGATATTTTCATACTTTCCATTTTATTAAATTATTTTCATACTTCCCAATGTGATTTGGTGTGATTTTTGTCCTCTTGTTTACCACTATGTTTTCCCTCTTGTTTACCACTCTTAGTTTCTTATAATTAGTCATTTAGTGTTATAGCATATTTCCCAACTTGAAATAGTATGTAGTACATTTATTTTTGATTGATTATATTTTTCCAAGTTCTTTTCTTTGCATGTTTATTTTTAACCATGCATGTGTCCTACATAATGCTAGAAAAGAAACTAGAACTCATATGTTTCTTATAACATATACAAAAAAATCAAAATACATGTGATAGAAATAAATATATTCATGCATCCATAACCACAACCACAATACAAATACATAAGATCAACATCCAATTGATAAAATGGGATATCTATATATATCATGTGTTTTTGATATAAAAATAAAAAAATAAACATCATTCTGTCTCTAACCCTTGGCTCTATCCTATCTATCTTGTGGCCTAGACACGCTTCTCATAGATGCCTCAAACAATCCTCTCTAAATGGTATGATCTAAATAGGTTGTTCATGATCTAAAACCCATCACCTATCCTTTTAAGTTGGTCACTTGGGCCTGTACATATGCTAGTTGAGTCATGGTAGCCATATTTGTGGCTCTCTCCTAAGCCAAGGCTTACCATGCCTATTCCTCTCCCACTCCCACCCCTATTGGTGGATACTACTCATTTTTATGCACTTGTACTAACCTTTTATCCTTTCCTACTAGTCTAAACTAACTTGCCTAAGATGGAGTAGATAGTATCATAGGATCATCTAGTGTATCAGGGTCGTATGGCATCAACACCTCATCTAAGATCTTAGGGAGTAATCCCTTCACTAGGGATCCCCATCTGATATCCTCCATAGGATATATTAAATTCAAAACAAATATATATTATATCATAGATATAACTTAAAATCTATCTATCTATAATATATCTCAACAAACTTAAGAAAATTTCAACCATCTATTATTACCTATCTAAGTGTCACCTACCATCGTCATGTATCTAAAAAATTCAAAACAAATAGATATTACATCATAGATATATCTAAAAATATATCTATCTATAATATATCTCAAAAAACTTAAGCAAATTCCTACCATCTATTATTACCTATCTTAGTGTTGCCTATCATCATCTCCTCATTTATATGATCGTCAAGCACGATCTCTACATCAACTCATCCTCCAAGTACCTTATCTATAGGATTCTACCCAACTAATGAAAAATTAGAGGTCACCATCCACACCCATCTCAATCTATCCCTAAGTGGTACCTTTATTAACCAACTCTATTTTGGGCCACCTAATGGGTCATCTAGATGACCACCCTCTATGCTCTCTCTTATTGTTGATGTCTCCATTGATAGGGTGATCAAAGTGGTTGAAAATCTTCATAATATGATGTTGACTATGGTACCTCTAGTAATATTAAATCTAAATCCATCTCCTATCTATCTCAAGTCATCATGCTCGACCTATCCATAGTCTCTCATGTCATGGTCTAATATTTATCCTAATAACTAGTGGTCCTGCTCCTCTTCTCCCCCTCGGATCTCTCACATGCCTAGCCCAAAATTTGGGAACCACTATTAGAGTTTATAGGTGAGGGAGTCCCAACTATCCTGGTATATGTTCCATTAGATGAAACTATATTCACCAAGTGTAGTGGCCTATTATTTGTGCTTGTGCCAATGCTGGTGATACTATCCTCTAACTCAGCCATATTATCACAATGTGCCCATATGGCTTCCACATGATATCCAATCACATGACTATCTATAGCACTGACATGTGGGGTATGGCCTATGCTACCTAATCTTATCACCACCTCTACACTCAAGGCAACTTATCATCCACTATATGGGGTAACTTGGTTGATACATCGAAAACCTCTCATATATCCAAGAACTCAATAAAATAATTAGCCCCATGGTCATTTGCTCTATAGATAACATTGCATACATATCATACATGAGATAGAACCAAATGACTAAACCTAGATAATATAGTTCCCTTTGTTCTAAAATGGACTAGCATAAGGTTATTGCATATAGTGGTACCTTACCATCTGAATTGTGACATAGCACCTGTGCTATCACAAGTCCTATCACTGCCTTTTAGATTTATAGAATCTGATCTATATACATGTCAAAAAGGTTAACTCTCAGCCTAGTATATATCCTCTCTAATCCCATCACCCATAAGTCTAAGGCTCACCTCTCTTCCTATCCATTTGGTATCCCCATGATCACCGGTGTATCTTCTATTAAAAGTCTAAGATTAACATGGATGTCCTCTACGGTGATACCCACCTCGATGGTATCCCCATCCACCACCCATATGAATGTGTTATTAAATCATTCATAGACTCCCAAGAATATGATTACTAGATCAACACTTAATGATACTTGACATATATCCATAATACCTCTTAGACCTAGTGTAACCAACCTAGATTGGGCCTCCACTGTCAATTGATCCAACAGGTCTGGGAGCCATGCTGTATCCACCAATCACCAAAATATCAGATGCTCGTACAACCATAAAACAAAAAAAGATGTATTAGACCTCCATATCACTTATAATTAAATACATTCTTTTCAAATTTTAACAAAAATAGACTTGATTTGCCTTAATCTATCCATTTTTGACCAATTTGATCTATTTTTAGTCTACTTGGACATTTCAGTACTCAGCCATTTTGGGCCTTTATAGTACTATTTTGGCCTATTTCACACATTTTCATACTATTTTGATCACTTAGTCAAACATTAAGTTGACCAAATTGTCCTCATTTTGACCATGTTAACTGAACAATCTAAGTAAAACCTTTCCTTTTTCGCCTCTTAGTAAGAAGTTAGCAGAGTAGATTAACCTACTAAGTCAGTGGAAAGGTACTGAGTTGGTAGTGTACCTAAACAAAATAAGTCATTTTACACCTACTATGTCAGTATTATGGAATCCAAAATTTCATCCACTAGGTTGACCTAGTTGGTTTAGACTGTCGATTCCTTTCCCTACTGGTAATAAATGCCTTTGGCAGTTATTAATCTAATTCCTTTCAACCCATTTCCCCTATTGGCCTCTAATACCATTAGAAACTATGTAGGGTTTATTTTAGTTTCTATAATTGGTATAATTTTAAAATTTATATAAAAAACTTAGTTTTTAATAAAATATTCAAAAGCAAGTTTGAAATTTAGTTGCTTACCTATGTTGCACCCATTGTGGCCGCTGGCTATCCCTCTCATCTCAATTATCATCTCCTTACCAGATTTGATCTATTGCCTTTAGTTTAGTCTCTCCAAGCTCTCTTTTTCTCTCAAAACAAGTCAAACAATAAGAAAATAACTTCTTTTTCACCTTATTTAAACTTACTTTTCACACTTCCTTACCTTTCAAATATTTACCGTCAGATTCCTTATTTTGTTCATATCTTTATTTTTACTCACTCATTTTTCAAACTATATATTTTCTTGGAATCATGACAATGAAGAGAATATTTTACAAGACTATATTCCTATATTCCTATATTTTTTATTTTTAACTATTTTTTGCACTAATCTCGATAGGTTCACCTATTGTTCTTCACATTTGGACACCTTCACTTCTCTCATAGTCTCCTTCTTTATCTACATCACTAAGGTAAGTAAAGTTATGTTTTTTTAATTCTATCCTTTCATTTATCTTATTTTATCCTTACTGCATTTTACATACCATCATCATTATGTGTTATCATGTTCTATTCCTGAAGTACTATCCCGTGTTACACTTATGTGACATGTGATGAGCTTCAAGTGGGGCATACATATACACATAATATTTTCAAAAAATTATCACTTAGTTATTATCTCTATCATATAAGAACCCACTGAGTTTCAATCTCTCTAAGTAAATTCCTTAAAGGGTGCATCGAGAAAAGGGTGGATAGATCATTGGTGCTTTATAGGATTGTTGTCCCTTTTTCCACTTGTTATCTACACACTTGTCTTTTAAAAACCATATCGCTAAGAATTTTGTTTTATATTATACACTCCTCAGTCATTTCCCACCCTTTGTCTCCCTTTTCCTAGCCTTAAGTCCCTTTTGACTATTTACAATACTAGTTCAACTAGGTCAAACCTGTACTATTTTGGGTAAAATTCATTTAAGGTCTAGGTTGACTCTTGACTGACCTAGCCCATGACCTAGTGAATTTTTGTCCATAACTATACTAGGTTGATTGGGTTGACCCTATCAATTGAAAATTTTAGAAGGGTGCAGGGTTAAATATGCCTATCTATACAAGATCATTTTGCCATTATTCAGAGAAGAGAAGAACTAAGAGCTATTTCACATCTTCTTATCCACCATTCCACTTGAGGAAAAAGCTTAGGGTTTCATACTTTCTTTAGAGCTATGAATCTTATATTGTGAAGTCTTTTAGATGCATTGATAAGTTGTATATCCTAGAGCTTATTTATCCTTATCATCTTTACATACCAAAACAACCTATTACAAAGAATCTTGGCCAAGGGAGAGATTGAAGCTCGATGGGTTCATCTTCAAAGGTAAGCATTCCTAACTTTGTTCCTCCTTTGTAAGAGTAGATAGATATGTATTTATACTTCTCTTAAATACATTAGGATTGTGTATACATTGACATGAGTATATGTATCTTATTCATATTTACTTTTGTTATTTATCACCCCCACTTTGGGCCAAACAATTTGGTGAGCACTAGATTAGATTTTGCTTTACTTGTTATTAGTATAGTGAGTATGAAAATATAGGACCTAGTTAGAGTTATTGCATGATTATGCTTGATTGGAGGCTTTGGAATCCTCCCTAACATTATTTATTATGGTAAGAGATCCCCTAATTGGGTCTAGTAGATCCTTATATTATTCATTTTCCTGATTATCTAACGTATACCCAATCATAAGTGTAAGTATGATCTATCTTCTCTAAGTTAGGATTGATTTATAGACATGATGCATTTATGATGGCATACAACCTATTATTATAAAATTTGTCCAATTATCTCCAAATATAATCACATCATTCTTTAGTCATTATCACATCATTTTTAATCATCATTTTCATCACTTTGGGGCATCCTTGTATGTTTTGTTTTTTGTGACTTCATTCTTTAAATTTTTTTATACTATCTGTATATACATTTGTGTTAACATATCAACTTCCTATCACCCATAAATGTGATCATATCATCCTTAATTTATGTAGTTTCAAAATCATGTATCTATGCTTAAAAATTAATAAATAAATTAGTCAACAAGTCATCCATCCATCTAGTCCAAGCTTTTAGTTTTTACCTAGATTGGGAAAAATCAAGCTTGCAACTCATCATTAGGATAGGTCATTCCCCTATTTTCCATTCTTTGGGAAAGTCAATCCTTTTGCTTTGTTGGAATATTTTTTGTACATATACCTTTCTTGGGACAAATAAAAGTGTGCAACATATAGTGGGATGTATCCTTCCAAAAAAATGACCTAATTAGAGAAAATCCATCCATCATCATTAAAAATAAAAGCATGGAAGCATTAGCTTGAGTGGATGAATCTCATCAACAAGTTAATATAATCCATTATCATTATATCCTATCACCTTCCCCTCTTTCTACCTCACCCACCCATTGATTCTTATATTCTATCTTCTTCCTTTCTTTTTTGAGATCCCATCCACATCTCTTCATTAAAACATGTCCTCTCAAGGAGGTATCATCCATCACTTTCTTTATTTTATCATCATATAAATTTCATTCATATTTTTTCTATATTTTTCATTATTTAAAAATTTGTTACTCTACTTATCATGTATCACAAGAGCCTTAAAAATAGGGAAAAAATGTAGACAATAAAAATGAGATGATTTGTGTAAATTTTAGCTATCCCTTAATCCACACTAATTTAATCCATCAATTGGATAATCATTATTATATTCACACTAAAATCCATAATTAATCAATATTCATCCCCCCTAATTAATTAATCTTTTATTCTATTAGTGCATCCAATTTTATAAAAATAACCTCACATCATGTTAGTTAATTAGTTTTTGTTAATTAGATAACCTCATCAATAATGGAAAATTATGAAATGCATAATTATTATTTTATATAAATAAATGAAATTCTATTTTCCATCTCAAATTTGTGATGACATCAAAATGACGGTACTTGGCAATTCAAAAACTTTCAAAAGTCAAAGTGTCCTTCAAAAGGTAAGTTTTTATGTAAGATGAGAAGGGTGCAAACAATATCCATGACATGTAATTACACATTCAAAAACATCATAAATAGATATTCTTATAAGTTCTTACACACTCCATGTCATATTATCTTATGCTTATATTTCATTACAGGATTGATCTTCCACCTTTGATCTCCATCTTAGATCAATAACCACAATTGATCTTGAAAATATATAAATGGAAGAGTCACCCTTAAATCTCAAAAATATTTCAATTGGTAATGAAGTGATTTTAAAATAGTCTTAAAAATATTCAACCACCTAATTAATCATCATTTAATTCATCAAGTTTTCAAGGGGTTACATTGTTGGATTTCCCACACATTACGTACAAGCCTTTTTACAACCAGATCTAAGTACATCACTCTTTTTGGAAAATATATCATAAGGAGAGGTATAACTATTTGTGTTTGATTGCTTATTTAATTTATTTCTAAATAATATTTCTAAATTTGAGGATACACACCTATGTTATTTGTATATTTTCAATTATTTTTGACTTCTTACTAACCCCTAAAACTTGTTAGGTTGTGGAGCTAAAAGCTTCACTGATGCAAATAGGGGAGGAGGTTGCTGAGTGTCACAGTCACTGACATCAGTTAGGCTGACCGATGTCGGCCAGTGGTGGACAGGAAGCAACTGATGTCGGTCAGGAGTCGACCAATGACGGTCACCTCCAAGCAGATAGGGACTGACGTCAGTTGCCTGTGCAGTTCCAAAACTATCGGTTGCACGAATAGTTGGTTAACAAACCTGTTGTTTGCATGTAGAAGGCCAATTATAGACTTGAAGCTGCGGATCTAATTATTGTAATTAGATGTCTAATTATTGTTTGCATGAGATCTATATAATAGACTCATGGGCTATATTGTAATTTGTGCTAGAGAGTAAGAGAGCAAATATTAGCTCCTTCAGAGTGAAGAGAGCAAGGTGTGTTCCTCCTAGTGCCATAGTACCAAGTGTAGCTGCTGGTTTGGAGAATCAAGTAGGATTCTTCATGTATGCATGATATTGGTCAACAGGTGTGCAAGGCCACATTTGGAGATCTACATGGTAAGTAAGATCATTGATCTACAGGTGTATGTGTGTGCAAGGTCTAAGGATTGTAGGTGTGTCGAACCAAGTTGATCTGTAGGTGGCAGTAAAATCAAAGTGACAACAACACAACAGGGAGCAAGATCAGGTGGGATCTACTTGGAGTACGGTGTGTACTCAGTTGGAGAGCAAAGAGGAAGGCAAGGTAGATCCTTCCAAAGAAGGATCATTTGAGTTGTAAGTTGTTGCAAGTTCATGGGAGATCTACTTAGAGTGCATTGTGTACTTGATTGAGTATGTTTGTATACTCGATGTACTGGCAGTATTGTTACTGACTGGTTGACTGGCAGTGTTGTTACTGGTTGGTGGAGGTGAACACCAACTGTGTGTTTGAGTTATGTGTTGGGACCATAAGAGAGAGATAACTCTTGATTGAGAATTATTGTACACTTGAGGTGTGGGAAGCCTCTGAGAGGTGTGGAGAAGAAGTGGCATCTTCTTTATTGTATTTTATTTTTGGATGAGTATTAATACAATTAGGTATTGTCTCTCATATTCTATGTTATTTCTAAATTCTAGTTACTTGTGATTCTGGTTTAATTTCACATGTTTAGTTACTTGGTAATCAATGGTGATTCTGGGGTCCTAATGGTTGGTATCAGAGTGAGGTTGTTGGCTCATAGCTTGATACCACTAACACTTGGTATTAGAGCTAAGGTTGTAGGGAGCAAGTTTGTGTTTGATTACAGGTCACTCTCAGGAGTTTTTGATTGAGTGGGAGTATAGTAATGGCAGAAGAAAGTAAGCTAAGAATGGAGGAATTGAAAAACATGAATGGTCAATTATAGTGTTATGGAAAAAAAGAGTAGGTAAAGAAAGATTATTGGTTGGTAACAGATCATCATGAAGGAACTAAAGAAGCAGATGTTGCAGATGTTGTTGCACAGGATGCTCTGGGATGTTCCTTGGATAAATTAGAATCTTGGTTTATAGATTCTGTTGCCTCTTTCCATGTAGCCCCATATAGAGGGGTTGGTGAGCCTTGTCAAAGTATTGGCAAAGGGGAAGTGTTGCTAAAATTGTAGGTAGCCAACACATGGGTGTTGAAGGAGGTCATGCAGGTCTTGGTTATGAAGATAAGGCTAATTTCTTCAGGAAAGTTGGGTAATGAGAGATGCACAAAAACTCTCACAGTGGATGCACTTGAATTAGCTGGTGGTAAGAAAGTAGGTATCCTTTATCTATCTACTTATATTACTGATTCTTCTTCTATTGCGAATACGTGGCTTTGTAGGCTTGGTCACATGAGTAAGAAGGAGATGCATGTTCTTAAGAGGAAGTTAGATGTCTTTGACAAACTTAAGAACTGGAAAACCTTGGTGTTTTTGGAGGAGATGATGGACAAAAATTAGTGGATAAGGCTGGACATCTCTGAGTAGGGTGGTTTGGATAGGGTTTTGATCCATGCAGAGCTTGCAGGTAAAAAGTCATCACTCATAGGTGAACATAGTTACCGGCGTCGGTCAGGGGAAACCAACATTGAATAGACAAGTCCTGATGTCAGTCATGTGCAAACCAGAGTCAGTGGTGTCAGGCAGGGTGGCTATTAGCGTCAGTTAGGGAACTAATGTCAGTGACCAGGTAAGACCAATGTTGTTAAGAAATTGATGTCAGTAAAAAGGATAGTCGCATAGAACCAACGTCAATTAAATGCAGACTGTGTGGTGATCGAGGTCGGTCATTGGAATGGATTTTGGGTGGACAACACACTATCAAGGAGTCTCAAATGCCCATGGGGAGGACTGAAATGGTAAGTAAGCCTCAAATTCATTGTTCCTCTTCTTTATACTAGTTGCTCATTATAGAGCAGGAAGGATCCAGGAAATAGTAGGAGCATGGCATGAATAAGATGCAGAACCAAACAAGAGATTTAGTAGGGTTGCCAGTCAAAAGAAAGCACTAAAAGATGAATGGATACCTTAGTTAAAGAATAGAGAGAATGGACATGTGAGACAGAAGGCTAGGTCATATGGTCTTGAGCAAGCTGTAGGACAGTGGTACAGGGTTTGACAGGTGGATGATAAAGCATGGCTTTAGTCAATGTCAGTGTAGCCATTGTGTTTGTCTTACCAGGTTAGATAATGATTGCAACATTATCCTGTTACTGTATGTGGATGGTATGCTAGCTAGCAGGTTCGTACATATAGGGTTTTGCTGAGCTAAGGGTAAGGTTAGTTTAATGGCATGTCATGAGGAATTTGGAGCAGTGAAATTCTTTGGCATGAGAGACATGGAAGATCATAGGTTGATTTTGTCTCCAGTGGGAGCTAATGTTAATTAGGTGTTAGCAAAGTTCAATACATAGGATGTAGAACCAGAACACAGCAAGGGCTGGATAGTTCAGTGTCTGAAATCACATGAGGTCTAGTATAGACCTAAGTTTGCCCAAGCAGTGGGAACTATCAGAAAGTTTGGAGCCAATCTGGGAAAGAAGCACTGGAGGGTAGTTCAGTGGATTCTCAGGTGTCTGAGAGGGACCAGCAGCAGGTCGACATGCTATGCAGGGTCAAGTTCTTTTATACATGGGTTTGTAAATGTGGATGCAATAGGTTACTTGGATGACAAGAGGTTCACCGTAGGTTTTGTGTTGGTTGGTCTTCAAAGTAGAGCTTGAAGAGGGATACAAGCCAAGAAATAGATTAGACAAGGTACAGGTATAGGTACAGTGTAGCTGTTTATCTCTAAGTGGGAGATTGTTAGGTTATGGAGCTAAAATCTTCACTAATGCAAATAGGGGAGGAGGTTGTTGAGTGTCATAGTCACCAATGTCGGTTAGGCTGACCGACATTGGCCAGTGGTGGATAAGAAGCAATCGACATCGGTCACCTCTAAGCAGATAGGGATCGACATCGGTCACCTGTGCAGTTTTAAAACTATCAATTACACAAACAGTTAGTTAACGAACCAATTGTTTACATGTAGAAGGCCAATTATAGACTTGAAGCTGCAGATCTAATTATTGTAATTAGATGTCTAATTATTATTTTTATGAGATCTATATAATAGACTCATGGGCTATATTGTAATTTGTGCTAGAGAGTAAGAGAGCAAATATTAGCTCCTTCAGAGTGAAGAGAGCAAGGTGTGTTCCTCCTAGTGCCACAGTACCAAGTGTAGGTGCTGGTTTGGAGAATCAAGTAGGATTCTTCATGTATGCATGATCTTGGTCAGCAGGTGTGCAAGGCCACATTTGGAGATCTACATGGTAAGTAAGATCATTGATCTGCAGGTGTATGTGTGTGCGAGGTCTAAGGTTTGTAGGTGTGCAATACCATGTTGATCTATAGGTGGTAGCAAAATGAAGGTGATAGCAACACAATAGGGAGCAAGATCAGGTGGGATCTACTTGGAGTATGGTGTGTACTCATTTGGAAAGCAAAGAGGAAGGCAAGGTAGATCCTTCCAAAGTAAGATCATTTGAGTTGCAGGTTGTTACAAGTTCATGGGAGATCTACTTGGAGTGCATTATGTACTCAGTTGAGTATGTTTGTATACTCGGTGTACTAGCAGTATTGTTACTGACAGGTTGACTAGTGGTGTTATTACTAGTTGGTGGAGGTGAACACCAACTCTGTGTTTGAGTTGTGTGTTGGGACCGTAAGAGAGAGATAACTCTTGATTGAGAATTACTATACACTTGAGGTGTGGGAAGCCTCTGAGAGGTGTGGAGAAGAAGTGGTATCTTCTTTATTGTATTTTCTTTTTGGATGAGTATTAATACAATTGGGTATTATCTCTCATATTTTGTGTTATTTTTGAATTCTAGTTACTTGTGATTCTGGTTTAATTTCGCATGTTTAGTTGCTTGGTAATCAATGGTGCTTTCGGGGTCCTAATAGTTGGTATTAGAGCAAGGTTGTTGGCTCATAGCTTGATACCACTAACACTTGGTATCAGAGCTAAGGTTGCAGGGAGCAGGTTTGTGTTTGATTACAAGTCACTCTCAGGAGTTTTTGATTGAGTGGGAGTATAGCAATGGTAGAAGAAAGTAAGCTAAGAATGGAGAAATTGAAAAGCATGAATGGTTAATTATGGTGTTATGGAAAGAAAGAGCAAGTAAAGAAAGATTGTTGGTTGGTAACAGATCATCATGAAGGAACTGAAGAAGCAAATGTTGTAGGTGTTGTTGCATAGGATGCTCTGGGATATTCCTTGGATAAATTAGAATCTTGGTTTATAGATTCTGTTGCCTCTTTCCATGTAGCCCCATATAGAGGGGTTGGTGAGCCTTGTCAAAGTATTGACAAAGGGGAAGTGTTGCTGAAATTGCAGGTGGCCAACACATGGGTGTTGAAGGAGGTCATGCAGGTCCCGATTTTGAAAATAAGGCTAATTTCTTCAAGAAAGTTGTGTGATGAGAGATGCATAGAAACTCTCACAGTGGATGCACTTGAATTAGCTAGTGGTAAGAAAGTATGTATCCTTTATCTATCTACTTATATTACTGATTATTCTTCTATTGCAAAGATGTGGCTTTGTAGGCTTGGTCACATGAGCAAGAAGGAGATGCATGTTCTTAAGAGGAAGTCAGATGTCTTTGACAAACTTAAGAACTAGAAAGCCTTGGTGTTTTTGGAGGAGATGATGGACAGAGATCAGTGGAGAAGGTTGGACATCTCTAAGCAGGGTGGTTTGGACAGGGTTTTGATCCATGGAGAGCTCACGGTTAAAAAGTCATCACTCACAGGTGAACACAATTACCAACATCGGTCAGGGGAAACTAACTTCAAATAGATAGGTGCTGATGTCGGTCATGTGTAGACTAGAGCTGGTGGTGTTAGGTAAGGTGGCTATCGGCATCGGTTAGGGAACTGACGTCAGCGACTAGGTAAGACTGATGCCAGTTAAGAAACTGACATCGGCAAAAAGGATAGTCGCATGGAACCGATGTCAGTCAGATGCAGACTGTGTGGTGACTAAGTTCGGTCACTGAAATGGATTTTGGGAAGACAACACGCTGTCAAGGAGTCTCAAATGCCTATTAGGAAGAATGAAATGGTGTGTAAGCCTCAAATTGATTGTTCCTCTTCTTTATACTAGTTGCTCACTGTAGAGCAGGAAGGATCCAGGAAACAGTGGGAGCATGGCATGAATAGGATGCAAAACCAAACAAGAGATTTGATAGGGTTGCTAGCTATAAGAAAGCACTGAAAGATGAATGGATACCTTAGTTAAAGAATAGAGAGAATGGACACATGAGATGGAAGGCCAGGTCATATGGTCTTGAGCAAGCTGTAGGACAGTGGTACAGGGTTTGACAGGTGGATGACAAAGCATGGATTTAGTCAATGTCAATGTAACCATTGTGTTTGTCTTACTAAGTTGGCTAATGATTGCAACATTATTTTTTTACTGTATGTGGATGGTATGCTAGCTAGCAGGTTCGTACATATAGGGTTTTGCTAAGCTAAGGGTAAGGTTAGTTCAGTGGCATGTCATGAGGAATTTGGAGCAGCAAAATTTTTTGGCATGAGAGACATGGAAGATCACAGGTTGATTTTGTCTCTAGTGGGAGCTGATGTGAATCAAGTGTTAGCGAGGTTCAATACACAGGATGCAGAAATGGAACACACCAAGGGCTAGATAGTTTAGTGTCTGAAATCACATGAGGTCTGGTATAGACCTAAGTTTGCCCAAGTAGTGGGAGCTATCAGAAAGTTTGGAGCCGATCCAAGAAAGAAGCACTGGAGGGCAGTTCAGTGGATTCTCAGGTGTCTGAGAGGGACCAATAGCAGGTCGACATGTTATGCAGGGTCAAGTTCTTTTCTACATGGGTTTGTAGATGTGGATGCATCAGGTTACTTGGATGACAGGAGGTTCACCACAGGTTTTGTGGTGGTTGGTCTTCAAGGTAGAGCTTGAAGAGGGATACAAGCCAAGAAATAGATTAGATGGGGTACAGGTACAGGTATAGTGCAATTATTTATCTCCAAGTGGGAGATTGTTAGGTTGTGGAGCTAAAAGCTTCACTAATGCAAACAAGGGAGGAGGTTACTGAGTGTCACAGTCACCAACGTCGGTTAGGCCGACTAATGTCAGCCAGTGGTGGATAGGAAGCAACCAACGTCAGTCAAGAGTCAGCTGATGTCGGTCACCTCTAGGCAAACAGGGACCAACGTCGGTTGCCTGTGTAGTTTTAGAACTATCGATTGCATGAACAGTTAGTTAACAAATTGGTTGTTTGCATGTAGAAGGCTGATTATAGACTTGAAGTTGTCGATCTAATTATTGTAATTAGATGTCTAATTATTGTTTGCATGAGATCTATATAATAGACTCATGGGTTGTATTGTAATTTGTGCTAGAGAGTAAGAGAGCAAATATTAGCTCCTTCAGAGTGAAGAGAGCAAGGTGTGTTCCTCTTAGTGCCACAGTACCAAGTGTAGGTGCTGGTTTGGAGAATCAAGTAGGATTCTTCATGTATACATGATCTTGGTCAGTAGGTGTGCAAGGCCACGTTTGGAGATCTACATGGTAAGTAAGATCATTGATCTACAGGTGTATGTGTGTGCGAGGTCTAAGGTTTGCAGTTGTTCAGAACTAGGTTGATCTGTAGGTGGCAGCAGAATCAAGGTGACAACAACACAACAGGGAGCAAGATCAGGTGGGATCTACTTGGAGTATGGTGTGTACTTAGTTGGAGAGCAAAGAGGAAGGCAAGGTAGATCCTTCCAAAGTAAGATCATTTGAGTTGCAGGTTGTTGCAAGTTCATGGGAGATCTACTTAGAGTGCATTGTTTTCTTGATTGAGTATGTTTGTATACTTGATGTACTAGCAATATTATTATTGATTGGTTGACTGGCAGTGTTGTTACTGGCTGGTGGAGGTGAACACCAACTCTATGTTTGAGTTGTGTGTTGGGACCATAAGAGAGAGATAGCTCTTGATTGAGAATTACTGTACACTTGAGGTGTGGGAAGCCTCTGAGAGGTGTGGAGAAGAAGTGGCATCTTCTTTATTGTCTTTTCTTTCTGGATGAGTATTAATACAATTGGGTATTGTCTCTCATATTCTGTGTTATTTCTAAATGCTAGTTACTTGTGATTTTGGTTTAATTCTGCATGTTTAGTTGCTTGGTAATCAATGGTGCTTTTGGGGTCCTAATAATTGGTATCAGAGCGAGGTTGTTGGCTCATAGCTTGATACCACTAACACTTGGTATCAGAGCTAAGGTTGCAGGGAGCAGGTTTGTGTTTTATTACAGGTCACTCTTAGGGGTTTTTGATTGAGAGGGAGTATAGCAATGGCAGAAGAAAGTAAGCTAAGACCTTTTCAATTATGTATTATAGTATGGAACACATTGGTTGGATGTTATAAGAAGCCAAAATATTTTGATTAAAAACTTTTAATTGTGAAAAGTGGATGTCAATAAAGAAAGGAAGAGGAAACATTTTTGGTTTTTACAATTGATTGATTCTATTGTGTATCTTGGTAATGATTGCAATAGGCCCAATATATTTCAAAACATCCTTAGGAATACATGGATGTTTTACTATCATGTTATGAATTTTCACGACCATATAAATTTTTTCCAACTTAGAGATGGTTTTCTCCATATCAAAGACATATTGAATTTGGTAAGGCATTTTATAGACAATAATCCAAATTTAGAGTAATTGATCCTTCAAGAGATGTTTATTGCATAAAACATAGAAAAAGTACTAGAATGACTGAGTTGTGCTGGCTAATAACTTTTTTTTCATTCATTCTAAGATTTGATGTGAGTAATTCAAGAAAATTTAATTCCTATGTCAACCTCAATATATGATTCATAATGTCAATTATACCTTTTTTTACTTGCTTAGAGCCTTTTTTGGTTTGCCAGTATTGGCACTTAATGCACTCTATGTGCACTTTAACTAGTGGATCAATAAAGTTTTCAATGGGAACTCTTTTTGTTGTTCTATCATATCATTCCTAAATTTATAAGTGAATGGTAGGATTTTTTTTGTATAGACCTAAAGTGACTTCTCTTTGGTTGAAAATCTTATGGATTACACAATGGTATTTACATTGTTATGATCATTACCTCTTTAATAAAAATGAATATATTCCTCATTTCATCTACTCAAGAGGGTCATCAAAAATTATTCATGATGGGAAAAGATAAGAAACACACCAAAAACTCAACATCTAACCCTCAAAATATATTAGGAAGTGCAAGTACTACATTTTTAGGTACAACTCCTTATGGTTGATAAAACCACTCTCTATTTTCTAAATCAATAAATTAGAATGGCTCAATATCCCTCCATCTATCTTGTTGTAATTTCATTCCAATTCTCACCTCTTCCTTCTAATATTTAGTCAAAGTAATAATGACATGATGTATAGCCATCTTATGTTCCACTCATTCCTTCCTCTATGAAATGTAATCCAAATAATTTTGAGCAATATAATTACTAACTCTTAAAGCTATCATTTAATATCTACAATACATTTATCATTCAGTTAAGTTTATAAAGGATGACTTGTATTTTTATCCCACATTTTATAGAATACCAAAAAAATCTTTCACTTACTTATGCTTATTTACAGATCTACCTTGCATGTATTTAATTTATATAGTTGTTTTGATTTGAACCATGGTTTTTTTTGAGATTTTATGATTTTTATTTATTTATTTGATTTCAATGATGTGACACACCATCATTTTTTCCTTAATACTTCCGCCTTTTGAATATGAGTTGCCCTATAAAAAATCTACCCTTTTTTTGAATGTTGTGATTTTATTTTTGTCTTGTCATTAACTACCTTGTGAAACTAAAAATTATTTATCCTTTGTCACTTTTATTTTTTTCACACCTCAATCCCATACTTATGTATTTTATAAAATAAACATAAATCCATCTCACGAACATGATCTTGATTTATTTTAAACATTGTTACTAAAAACTTCACTACATTGCATCATGATATCTCTTGTGATTAAAATCATGTTATGTTCTCCTAATAACATCTTCTAATGTAACCTAACTAAAAAAAATAAAAAAATAAATAAAATTTAAATCCTAATATACTTTATGCCATCCAAAAATTATTTTTTGAATGTCTATTGTTTAGAGATCATCAACGGTAGGGATTAAGCCTACAACCATTTATATTTCTTGGAAGAAGATTTCCTTAGAGATATTGGAGTACTATAGTGCCTTGTTATAAAACTTGATGAATTATATAAGGTGATTTCCATATTATTCTTAACTTCCTTGGATGTATCTTAAATACACTTTCATATAAAAAGACAAATTTTCCAACTTAGAACTCTTTGGATTATATATTGAAATCAAGCCATGCCTTTCGAATTCACTTATGAGCCTCCTAAGTATAGTTCACCAATATTCTTCCACATGAATTAGTTCCAATAAATGTTGTATATATTATTTATTTTCTAATCACATTATCAATATAATTCAAAAGCTGGGTACTATGTATTTATTTGGCATCATAACTTATATTCCATATAATAGTTGGAATGTGGTATATCCATTTGTATATTTGCAGTTTTTTATATTGGCCCATAAGATCATTGGTATGCAATCCTCCAAAAAATCCCTATAAACATTTTAGATATTAGTAAGAATCTTTTCCATAACATTATTAGAAATTTTTACTTTTATATTATCTTGAGGATGATATGTTGCACACTTATGATGAAAAATCATAAACTTTTATATTAAGATTTTGATAGTATTATTCATAAAATGTGTTCCCCTATCACTTATCAACTTGTGTGGGCATCCAAACCTTGTTATTGTTTAACCCTAAATTGGATATGGATCCTAATAGGATAAATAGGGTTAATAATATACAAATTAATAAGCACAAGGGTGATAACATACATATAGTAAGCTAATTAATTACAAAACTTAGATAGAACATATAATGAATTTATTATGTTGAGATGTGTTAAAAATGGAAAATAAATCTATGATAGAAATTTCAAAGGCAAAGAAATATGATAATTAATTGTCTCTGATACTAAAATAGATATGAATCTGGGACATGTAGGAAGTAAACTGGCATAATATTCTATAACAATCACTAAATTCTAAATTAAGTGCCTATGTAGCTATGAATAATTACATCATCTTGGGATGGTTGCATCAATGATAATGTATGGATGAAATGAAAGTGTTTAATATAAAATACTAGTTGAAACTAGATGCAACCACCTAGATGTTTTTGGGTTCATTATCACCTTTACTCTGATGTATTCAGTTATGGGTCATGGACTACCATTCCTTGTTAAATGATCAAACCCTAGTATTTTATCTTCATAGTGGTCATTGAAAAAATGGGTTAATAAGAACATGGTGTCAAGCTGATCTAAAGACCCCTCTATCAATGAGCACTGCCTACATAGCCAATAATCTAAAGAGGGCCTCAGACTTATGTAGTTATCCCCTACATGTTGGATTATATGTGAATCATGCAATATGTGATAAGCAAGTATAACAGTGACATAGCTTGTAACTTGGAAAATATAGATTTTGGGCTATTTTTTTAGTACTTCAGGCTTATATATAGCTATCCCTTTAACTGATGTTGAAATAGGAGAAAATATGGAAGATTTACTCAATTTAATACTATTTTAATGTTATTTGGTATGAATTTTAGGCCTATGATAAGTGATTTTATAATGAGGAGTGATCATGCATATATACCACTCATATCAAGAGAATATCTTGCATAATATCACATAGGTTGGCCATTAGGATACATTTCATTTACAAACTAAATGACTTTAGGGAACTAAAAGCTTATGCTAGAATAAGACACATGTCTCGATGTAGGTATTTATATAAGATGAAAGTGTCTAATGAGAAGGACAATAATTACAAGCTCAAAACTTGTAGAGGCATAAGATAAGAAAGTATTAGGTATTATAAGTAAGATAGAAGGCCTGGGTCTTCAAAATAAGAATGGTTAGACTATGAGATAGACAAAGTGGTATAAAAAATAGTAGATGCAATACATAAAAAAATGGGAAAGCTCTAGGACTAATATGAACAACCAAGGACTAAATTTTCTAAGTGTACAAGATACATGTGTTATATAATTCTTAAATATAATCTACATTCCCCCATTTAATCTAGTAATAAAATTATTAGTTTAAATTAAAGGAATACATACGTAGGTGTTTATAACATACCTTGCCTTTGCTTGAGTTTACCTTAAGTGATTTTTTAGTGATTGACCTACAACAAAGACCATGTTACAGTATATAATCAATGCATATAATCTAAAATTGAAAGCAATGTAATGATTGAATTTGAAACAGAATAAGGTTTAGGAGTACACCTATGTATTGATGCAACTTTATTATCTTTTGGAAATTTTATTTGAAAGATA
Organism: Torreya grandis; assembly: GCA_037957365.1. Classification (NCBI taxonomy): domain Eukaryota; kingdom Viridiplantae; phylum Streptophyta; class Pinopsida; order Cupressales; family Taxaceae; genus Torreya; species Torreya grandis. The sequence continues at coordinate 2,269,310 of JARHVA010001528.1, forward strand.
TATCATTATGACTCATTAAAAATGAGATCATGACAAAATATAAAATATGTAAAGTGCATATATCTAAGGAGAGAGAGAGAGAGAGAGAGAGAGAGAGAGAGAGAGAGAGAGAGAGAGAGAGAGAGAGAGAGAGAGAGAGAGAGAGAGAGAGAGAGAGAGAGAGAGGATTTCCACCTAGCCATTGATACTAACTCAATCATGTAACTTGGGTTAAAATTATAACTTTGTGAGTGTTAGTGAACCATGTTAACTCACACTATCAAACTAGTTAGGTTAGATAATAAAAAAAATCTAACCTACAAAATTAGAAAGATTGAGAGATTTAATCACCTCAAACCTAAATTTTTTTAATGATTTTATTGAGTGAAAATCAACTTGTTTCTCTCTAAAATTGAATCTATGTATTACCAAAAATATTTTAGAATTACTAAATGTCAAACTAGCTATGTTGTGAGTGAAATTATTGATCAAAAGATATCCTAAATAGATTCAAACTTTATAATATGTGCTTATTGGTATAAAATAATGTATACCTATAATACTATTATATATAAAACATAAAATAAAAATTCTCAATTCAAATTAATTCACTACACAACCTTTTTGTGAAATTCTTATTAATAAAGAAAGATAAAATAAACTTACTACATGGTAACTTGCATTGCAAGTTAAGTATAAAATTATAAAATATAAAATAATATTCCTAGACCACTAAGTGAAATTAAAATAAAATAAAAATATAAAAAATAAATTTAACTTAATATAAAGATATTTAAAATCATGCAAGAAATGTTCTTTAATAGTAAAGTCAAACATGTAATTACTAGTCATCCTAATCAACTTAGAGTTCCAACTAAGATAATTAATGAAATTTAACTAAAATTATCTTTAATTTACTTAATATAACCAATAAATAACATTATAAATCTTTTTTAATGAGTTAATAATTATTTAAACTCAATTAAGTAGTCAAATAGTGAACTAGAGTACATTGAAGTGAACTACAATGAATTTGAGTGAACTAGTAGTTAATTGGTAGTTCCATTTATTTTTTAAAAAAATCGTTGAAAAGTGTCCAAAAGTGATAAAAAAATAATTTAAAACCTTCTAAATCACTTAAAAAATAAAAATATACTAATTCTTAAAATAGAACTCAAGTGCCCATATTGATATCATACTCAACATTCTGTCTTTTGATGCAAAGAGGTGAGATTCCTATCATCTCCTTGAATATTCCAAGTATATTCTTAAGTAATATAAATAATATTCCTTGTGTGAAATCATATGTAAGGGTTTTATATTCAACTTCAGTATATGATAATTCAATTGTATCATGTTTCCTTGAAAATTAAGAAATCAACCTACTTCTTAATGTAAAGTAATAACCTGAAGTTGACTTCCTATCATCAAGAGATCCTACCTAATATGAATATGTGTATCCAATGAGACATAAATTTTTTTTGATATAAAATTAATATCATGATTATAATTACCTCTTACATATCTAAAAATTATCTTAACTACTTATAAATACTTGAGTGACAGTTTACCCATAAATCTATAAATTAGTGAAACTCCATAACTAATATCAAGTCTAGTCATAATGAGATACATAAAAACTATAATAATGATTATAAAATTATTTTAATCAGCTTAAGTAATTCCATCCTCTCTCATAATATTTTATCCACTTATATTTGGAGTGTTTATAGGCTTAAAATCTTGAAGATTGTACCTTTTTAACATAACCTAGGCATATTTGGCTCAACAAATGAATATTTACTCTTTATTTTGATGAAATTATATACCAATAAATTACTTCATAAGTCCAATATAAATCATATCAAACTTCAATTTTATAACTTCCTTGAATCTATTCAACGTCATATATCTACTTGTAAATATCAAGTCATTTATATAGAGACAAACATATAAAACATTATAATTAAATTCTTGTATGTAAATAGTTGGTTAATTTTGACTTATGACAAATATTTGATCTAATAAATAGATATAAATGTTTGATTTCCAAGTTATTGTATCTTTATTTAGCCTATAAAGAACTTTATTAAACTCATATATCCAAAATTATTTACCCTTTACTTTAAATCATTGTATTTTCCTCACATATACTTCTTATTCAATCAATCCAATAAGGAATTCATTTTTAATCTTAGTATTTTAGACCCAATTTGGACCAATGACATATTTATTCAAATTAGGTTAAACTAATTTCCATGTATCATTCATCTTAATTTGCTCCATCTCTATTATCATAACATCAACCCATTATTTATTTTGAATAGATTTTGTATAAATTCTAAGTTCATTAGTCACTGATGATAATGTAAACATAATATTTTCATCATAAGTATAGTTGTGTGATCATATTTTGAGTTATTTAGAAAATTACTAGATTTAGTAATAAAAATATAATAACACAAAAAACATAAAAAGATGGGATAAATGAATAATCATATAATTAAAATATAATTATTACCATCATTTTATCCCTTATAACTCCTCTCCAAGATCTTCAAGTGGATTGGAATGCCAAAATGGTTAAATATGGATTGCTTGATTTCAGCCTCAAAGTGACTCCGATGACTTCTTTGGCTTGTTGAATTTCTTGATAAGAGTGTGATGATGCTTGAAAATGGATGATTATGAGACTATAATAGATGATAAGTGATTTACAATATTTCTAAGTTAGTCTTATCCATAGTCCATGCATGGCTTATATAGGATGGTGGAGAAGAATTTAGGGAATTTTAAATTATATAGAAGCCTCTAGTTTAGATACTTCTAGAACTTTGGAGGATCTTCCCTAGTTGTATAAGTTTCTTTATTAGTTAAAGGGATGATGGAGGTTTAGGTAGGATTTAATGAGGTTTATGATTCATAAGGATGTAAGAAAGGATAGGATGGTAGGGTAGCTAGGTGGTAGGTGAATAAAAAGGAATTTTAAATTAGCATATGGGCTAATGGGTAGGTTAGTGGTTAATTAGGCTAGTTAGTAGGTTAATGGGGTGATTAATTTGTTATAATGGTATGATAATGTTTATTATATGTATTAAATATTGTGTAAGAATTAAAATATTAGTTAATTGGCTAGGGCTATAATTATGGGCTAATTTAATAATTTTAATAGGATTATTAAGATGAATGATTTTAGATGCATACAATAATCAAATAAATTAGATTCATGATGTTGTATCCTTGTTATAATACTTTTATAATTATTATCCAATATTTTATTAGCTGGATAAGGATTCAACAAATGTTTGTTCTTACTTTGTGTTGATGTATATGGATGACTAGTATCTTGAAAAGAGCTAGTATTATTACCTGATGAACTATAAACCTATGTAGGAATTTGAAAGCCATAAAAATAAAAAAAGAGAGTTTGTAACCCTTAAATTATGACTTATTTATCTACATTATAATATTCATCATATACCTTATTTAAAAAAATATTACAATTCTTAGAAACAATTGTGGATTTACTTATAGGATTATAAAAATTGTATGCTTTGATTTTATTACTATATCCTTTGATACTATGATCAACACTCTTAGGATAGATTATATCACCATTAAAGTTTCATGTGGTTATTTCATGCTACCATTTCCTTAATTTTTGATGGAATTTACATCTCATAATTTCTCTTAGCTTTTTAAGGAGTCATCTAACTTGATGAAATCATCTTTATGACTTGTCACCTGATTTGAAAAACCTAAATTAAGAGATGATAAATTATTTTCTTCCCATATTCCCATGTAACATGTGAGATAATAATATAATATCTCTTTAAAAACACTTTTTTTATCTTGAAAATATTTATCTTCCCTTTCTTTATTGGCTTGATTCTTAGCTAATAGTATCCTGTAATCTTTTATCATGTGTCTTAGTTTTTTTATAGTAATGAAAAGTAAAGTATTTCATTTTCTTACCTGTTAAGTTTTATTTAAATTTTACCTTTGAATTTGAGTTTTATAAACTCACTTTATTATGATTATTATTTTTATTTTAAACCATTTCCATGGTTTCAAGTGCTTATTGTAGATCATGTTTTGGATCTCCTGCATATAATCTCATCCTATCTTCATGAGACAAGAGAGAACTCACTAACTCATCAACACTTATAGTGTTCATGTCTTTAAAATATTATATATTTATCACAATATATAATTATATTTAGTTTAAATATATTAAAATATTTCTTACTAAAACACTATATTATATAGTTTCTCCATAAACCCTCATTCTATGAATTAAATAATTTACCCTTATGCAATAAACTTTAACTCCTTCAAGATCTAACATTCTTAAATTCTCAAAATTTATTTTAAGAGTTTGGAGTTTTGAATCTCTTTAATTAATAGAGATTTGATATGAAATATCCAAGGTAATACATACTTCATGGGCATTATTTCATCTTATAATTTTTGGATAAATGCTTGGGTCTATGATAACTTGAATGTAAAATAAGGCTTGTGCATCTTCATTTTTTTCATCATTTTTTATTTTATTTGAAGGTGTTCTAATATTTAGGTGGTGTGTACACATAGATACATTATCCCAAAATACTTTCCAAATAAGAATTATATTTAATTTATGTCTCCAATACTTAAAGTTATCACCTTTGAAAACATGAATATTCATGGAAGCAGAATTTACTGAAGCCATTATATCTTCTAAAAATGGCTTGAAAAACCTTTAAAACTTTGATTAAACATGGATATGATACCAAATTAAGGTTTTGAATGATTGGATTTAATTTAAATCATACATTCTCTCTAAAATTGAATCTATGTATCAAAAAAACTATCCCATAATTATTAACTATAAAACTAACTATGTTTTAAGTGAAATTGTTAATAAAAAAGTATCTTGAATAGCTTCAAACTTGAAAATATATGATTGATGGTATAAAATAATTTATACTTGAAATAATATTAGATATAAAATATACAATAATCTATTCAATTCTAATTAATGCACTACACAACCATTTTATGCAATTTTTATTAATAAAAAAAGGTAAAATAAGCTTATTGCATTACAAGTTAAGTCTAAAATTATAAAATATAATATAATATTCCTAAACCAATAAGTGAATTAAAAATCAACTAAAAATAGAATGAATAAACTTAATTTAAATTATTATAAATATTTGGACATCATGTAAGAAGACTTCATTAATAGTAAAGTGAAACATATAATTAATACCATTTTGTGCAATTCTTATTAATAAAGAAATCTAAAATAAGCTTATTAAAAGGTAACTTGCATTGCAAGTTAAGTCTAAAATTACAAAATATAATATAATATTATTATACCACTAATTAAACTAAAACTTAGCTAAAAATAAAATAAATAAACTTAATTTAACTTACTATAAATATTTGGACATCTTGTAAGAAGCTTTCATTAATAGTAAATTCAAACATGTAACTACTAGTCATCCTAGTAAACTTAGAGTTCTAACTAAGATAATTAAATAAATTTAACTCAAATTATATGCTATTTAAGTAATATAATAAATAAAAAACATGATTCTTCTTTAGAAATGAGTGGATAATAATTTATACTTAACTAATTACTCAAATAGTGAACTAGAGTACACTAAAGTGAATTATAGTGAATTGGAGTGAACTAACAGTTCTAACTATTTTTTAGGAAATATTTGAAAAATGTCCCAAAGTAACCAAAAAACTAATTAAATTCATAAATAAATTAAATAAACTTCCAAAACACCTAAAAAACCAAAATATAATAATTTTAAAAATAGAACTAAAGTGTCCATATTGGCATCACTTTCAACAAACCATAGCGAAAAGTAAAGCAACTACTATAGTAGATGGCCTCAATATAGTCCATAAAATTCTAATTTGGTGAGTGATTACAGTCCTTTAAAGTGTTTGAAATTTGAAACCAATTTGATTTTTCACTATTAGGGACACATTGCATATCATATGCACTTTAGATATGTCTCATACTGAAACGGTGTATAATAATGGTACCAATGTATATAATTTTTCCATAAATGTGTATCTAGATCATATAACTATACAATTTAAAAAGTGGTTAAGCATTGAGAACATGTTTTTTAAACATGCCCCCCCACTATATATGGATAAGTATTAAAACTAATATAAGAGCCAATGTGGAGGACATGTATCCAAAACATGCCCCCACTTTAATCTAGGTATGTTGCATACTAAGTAAATGTGGATAACATGTTTTTAAAATATTTCCCCATTGAATTAAAAAATGTGAACATGTGGAAGCCATGGATATATGACATGCCTCGACTGAATCTTATATTATGAATGTGTGTAATCCATTCCTTTATGACATTCCCCCACTGATATGCCCCCTCTTTTGAGGTGAGGAAAGAATAGAAATTGGTAGTTACCTCACCTCAAAAAGATAAGATAACCTTATACATATGAATGAACCATGTAGCATATATGAGAGCCTGTTTAGGTAAATGTGTCATTAAATTACATAAAATGTAATCACATCAAGGCTTAAGATGCATGACAAGGTTCATGACAATATATAGATATTAATAGTACAAGCTCAACAAGTAATCAAACACACACACAAGAGAACTTAAATGTAAATCAACAATCAATGGTCTAAGGAGAATGAAAACAAGGGGTATGTTCAAGTGCTACATAGTGAAGGGACATGACTTAGTCAAATATCCACAAAATAAATAATGACATATTCAAATGTCTATATATTAAGAAATGACATATTAAATGTCAAATAAGTAAAACAAGGCATGGAGGTCATAAAAAATAGAACATATTCAAATACTCAATGAACAAGATAATAACAAGGCAAGACACTCAAGGAAGTGCATGAATGAAAACATAAGCAACTAGCATAAACATATCATATTAGCCGATGGATTAAATGTTCTAGCAAAAAATGTTAATAATATAAGAAATCAGGTATACTTTATAGGATAATGTAAACTGACCATATAATTATATAACTTATATGTATCATGACCATATAATGTGGATGCCTCCAACATCCTGGTGATGTGAGAAGAATAAATATCCAATATCCATTATTACATATATCATATATCTATGTATTCCTATATCACACTCAAATAGAAGTGCAAAACACGTGTGTATGTATAAGTAACTAATATGCTATCCATCAACATGGAACTAAAACATAGATGCTAGGGAGCCAATAGAATATTTAGATGCTAAAAATATTTTTGGATTTTTTATTTTTTTGGTATTTTTGGAATATATGAAGAGACTATATATGATCTCATCCAATGGATGTTAATAGGTATCTCCCCACTTCATACCTAGTACAATAAACAAGTGGTACTATCAATAAACATGCATAGGTGAAATATTTGTCATTGTAGTTTCTCTGATTCTCTATGTATGTATAATGGGACCCTATTATTATGAAGAAATATTAGGAGTAATACGTGTTTTTGTAACCCATCATTGAGTGGTCTAAGGTTTCTTAGGAAAAATAATGGTAGGAACATGAGTAGGTGATCAAGATATATGAATATGGTGTGTACTAGATGAGGATTCTATAAAGTCCACTATATGTCTCTAATGCAAAGGTTTCTCAAGTATAGGCTATCTATTAAAGGGGGTTACTTGTTAATTTCCATTTTTTGGTGGATAATCCTTATAAGGATTGATAGTTAACTGCCTAGGCATAAATTTCTCTTGTTCAAGAGGATGCTCATATGGAACTCTAGAAACTATAATTACTTGATTGACATATATGTATATAATGCACCCATGCACTATATAAAGTACCACTCAAAGAGTATGTATCTAAGGTCACACCAGTAAAATATCAAAGACACTTATGAAATGTATAAATAAAATGGTAGTAACCACAATATGGGACCCACCTATAAAGATAAGTCAATATCACCATGAACCTACTGTGAGGTCCCATTGAATACTCTAACTAATTGGGTAGAAGGGTGTAAATAATGATGAGTAACCAAAGTAAAAAATTAATGTCATGGTGAGAATGTTCTTAGTTACACCATTATCAATCATAACTCTATGTATAGACTGGTGATCAAGGTATGCTAGAATGAATAAATAATTATGATTGGAGTCATCATCCTTAATTTCACTATCATTTAAAGTAATAGAATGTCTCTAAACCATAGGAGGTTTATGCCATATATAGGTACCAATAATATCATCTTGTGTGTGTTCATAGGCACCTCCTCATCCTTATTAGAATGGTCTTACGAAGTATTTTTAAATATCTTCTATTTCTTGTGATCACTAGGTTGTGAACTTGAATCCTTTGGAGGATCATCAAATGTAATATTTTGGTCATTCATGAGGTTTTTATCTTATGTTTCAAGGTAAAAAATCTATTTTTATAATTCCTAGGGCTTTGGTGATAATCACCATAAGCATTTAAGTCACATCCTTGGGTAGAGGTCTACTCATATTAACCTCTAGAAAATGGAGAGGCATGAGATATAATTATACAAGCCACAAGAGTAATAAAGTAGGGGACTCAGGTAAATGTGAGAACTATCTCATTCATGTATTAGATAAAATAATTTGATTAGGTTTCTATGATATTTAATTAACTATGGTTGTTATTTCCTTTTTAGGCTCAAGGGTTTTACCTTGTAGATTGGTTTAATTGTTAACTTGGTATTGGATGTAGATGTAGATTGTGTGTTTGATACATACATAAGCTTACTAAATGAAATAAACTTCATTTCACAGTCTTAAATAACATGGCATAAATCATCAAAACATTTAAACTTTTTTTCAATAATGTACTCATTTAAATGAGCAAGTAAAATTTTCTTGAGTATGTCTTGAAACTCTTTAATAGCCAAAGGATTGGTCTTTTTAACCAGCATTATCTTGTACCTCAAAGACATATTCATTGATAGGTTAATTGGTTCCTTATTTATTTTTTGAAATTTAGGCACAAGAAACCTTTTCAAAAATATTAATGGAACAGTGTTCCAAAAATTGATCTATGAGATGTTTGAAATCTTTCACAGATTGTATAGGTAGATCATAGAACCACCTCAAAGCATAGTTCTTGAGGTTACTCAAAAATAATTTGGTCAAAATTTTATCATTAGAGGCATAAAAAAGGTATGCTTCATAGAAGGATTGAATATGTTTCTAAGGATCACCCTTGAAATCATAAAATGTGAACTTAGGTTCAAAAAAACTAGTTTGTAAGGGGTGCAAAAAATATCTTAGGTACAAATGGATTATGCAACACATCTTATGAATCAACGATGTGAGGATACTTTAAATATTTTTACTCAATATTAGTAACCTTATCCTCTAAGTTATTTATAACTTGAGGGAGTGTTTGAACTATAGATCCATTAGGATGTAAATTATCAGGTTGAATAGTAACCAAGGGAGATGTAAGCATGGTTTGAATATTAATAGGCATTGAAACCAGTATTTGAGTTGAAGCGTTTGTTATCCCAATGGTAGATTTAGCAATAGTAGTTTCTTAAAAAAATATTAGAATACATATCCCATTCCTCCACTAGAAATATGAAGCAATAATATGCTCAAGGGTAAGGCTTTTAGTATATGAGGATGGCACATAACTCTAATAGTATGATCACTAGATAGCCCTGCATGTTCATCTATGATTTTTAAATTTTTAGTTTCTAATATGGTTCTTAGGATTTAATAAAATATTTAGGGTTTTGAGGAATAAAGTCATGAAACAAGGTAATTTCTTGCACATGTTCTTCATTTACTTACTCATGTTCATCAGTTTCATTAGAATAATGGTTTTCATTATCAAAATCTTCTTTTATTATAACCTCATCAATATGCTACTCATTCTCAACATGAGAATCATGATGGACTATGGGTTTAGGTTCCTCATTGGGTTAAGACATCTAGGTGGTAAGATTGGAAGATCGATGTGTTCAATAAGCACACCTCCCAATCTATGGATATGTCTAGGTTACATGTAAAATAATATAAGGAAATAAAAAAGTATAATAACTTGAAAACCTAATTCATTTAAAACCCTATAAATTATAAGAAATTGCTTTCACAAGAATTGGGTTCACCAAATAATTAACCATAAATTAGATATGGATCTTAATAGGGTAGATAGGGTTAATAATAAAGAAATGAATAAGCACAAGGGTGATAAACAAATATATAGTAGACTAATTAATTTCAAGACTTAAATAGAACATACACCGAATTTATTTTGCTAAAATATGCTAAAAATGGAATATACAACTATGTTAGATATTGAAACAAGAAAGAAATAAGAGACTTAGATGGCTATAATGCTAATATAGATTTGAATTTGGAATTAGATAGGAAGAGTATTCTATAAAATTCATCAAAGTATAGATTAAGTGCCTCTGTAGTTATGAACACTTACATCATCTTGGGATAGTTACCTTTGCATACACAATAATTTCAAACTTGATCAATTATTGATGATTTATATCTTGTAGGAACCTATTGAGTCTCAATCTCTCCAAGTGCACACCTTAAGGGGTGCACTGGGAAATGGGTGGGCAGACCATTGGTGCTTCGCAAGAATTTTGTCCCTTATTGCCACTTATTACCAATACAAACAACTCATAAAAATAGTCCACTAAGATTTATCTCTTATTTTTCTCACTTCTCTAGTATTTTACCACCTTTGATACCCCTTTTCCTAACCTAAAACTGCTTTTGATAGTTTACATGACTAGGTCGACTGGGTTGACCTTGTACTCTTATTAGAAAAACATATTTAGGGTCTAGTTTATTGGAACACAAATATCTACTGAGAGGGGGGTGAATCATTAGATTGATTAAATTAGTCCTTTAATACTTTTAATGCAAATTAAAAATTATATGCATAGATAAAATACACACAAATAGACACAACACTCAGTGTACATAAAAAACCCAATATAGAAAAAACCATGGTGAGAATAGTTTCTAGAATCTACTATTCTAATCCTACCTCACAATCAAAATGTCGTTGGTTACAATGTTTAAGGGAACCAACCCTAAGGAGACACCAATATCATGATTTAAGAGAAACTAATCTAAGGAAGCACCTACTCCCTAACTGAGCACCAACCCAACTCTTTTGATGGTACCTACTAATTAGATCTATTATGGAGCTACAACTCCATATTATAAAATTAATTCAAAAATGAATCTATTTCTATGTCATAGACTTATTTTTTAACTATTCATACTCTACACTTCTTCTCTCTTTCTCTCTACCCCTCAATTCAACTTCACTTCACACTTAGTGTGTATCCTAGATGACACACACTCACACACACACACACACACACACACACACACACACACACACACACACACACACACACACACACACACACACACACACACACAAACACAAAACACACACACACACACACACACACACACACACACACACACACACACACACACACACACACACACACACACACACACACACACACACACACACACACACACACACACACACTCGCATTAGATCTAGGTATCTCATCTTCTCTGTGTTTACACTTGGTCATTAACACATCATTATTCATTCTTAGACTCAGTTCATATTTATTTAATGATAGTTTTTCACTTCTTGAAATAATAAACCACCACCATAATTCTCTATTTTGTTACTATATTTAACATATATTAGGCTCTAGTTTTGATTCCCATAGCATATTAAACAATTTTGATTAATCACAATGATATATACCATTGTCTATGTCATATAATGTATCTTTCCTAAATGTTCTATCACTTGGTCATTAAATAACATATCTTTAAATACTAACCATTGATCTTAAGTTTTGTGCCATGATCCGATGATCATAATTCAATTGACTCAACTTTAAAAAGTAACCATTAGATTAGAATATAATAGGCTCACGTGCTCCATTAGATCTTTATGAGATTATAAATTTTAAAATTTCAACTTTAAAGCACATTTGTTGATCTTTGATCTAGGCTCCCATGTGCCATTAGATCTTCAAAATTAGCATAAACTTTACCTCTCTTTATTATTTAACATTGAGTACTTGATCTCATCTCATTGCTTCCTAATAATTTAAAACACATATGCATCATCAAACTCCTCAAATTATCTTAGTGTTTAACTTGCTATACATTAGACACTTTGACCTCTTTGACTTCATGCACTCCATTGATCTTCATTGCATGATCACATACTCACCATTAGATCCTTCGATAGATTAATCTGCTCATTGGATCTTTTTTTGATAAGCTCTTGTGAATGTGACACATTTAAATAGTGAATTCACTCTCAAGTACCTTTGATATATTAAATTTTATACACATCATTGGATCTAATTCATGTGATTAAGTGCTAAATATTGATCAAACTTGGACAAATCTTAAGTAAAAGACTTAGTAAATATTAAAATCTTTGATCATTGCTCTAAGATAGTAATCACTAGGTTAAAGGGGCTAGTTGCACAATGATGAGGAAGGATTAAGTTATGACTTAAGTGAACGGTTCCAACTTATATCCATTCAACATAAAAATAGAAATGTCTATGAGAATCATGACTAAAAGCCATAGGGTTTTATTGAGAAACCCTAGTAATGGCCAAGAGCTAAAATAAATCATTTCTAGGCTCATTTTTCTTCAGTTGAACATGTAGACCATACATATGAGATGTAATTTAAAAAAACATAATATATGTTATATAAATTTATCTACAAATGGCCCATAAATGGTCTCTATAAAATCATTATAACTTTATATAACTGTATTACAACTTATACTATGCAATTGTAAAACATGCTCTTCTCTCCATCAATTTTGCTTGATCTTCTAACATCAATGACATATATAATGCCAAAAATATCCCTTTTGTCATCAATGACAATAATATTTCCAAAAATCTCCCCCTTTGTCATTGATGGTAAAATAAATGCTCTTATCTTGTAATGCATGCTTTGCTCCTTCTCTAGCATTGATTGTACTCACAATGCTTGCATTGGCTTCTGATGAACATGAGTTGAAGATGTTCATACCAAAATTTATCCACCTTAGGAAATTTAACATTTTAATAAACACACATTGGACACATGATTTTCTCCTTATTTTATAAACATAAAGATTTTATAGAGAGCATTTGCACTTTTTCTCCCTGTTTGATATCAATGGCAAAGGGACTCCAAATTTCTCACTGAGTTGCCTTTTCTCTCTTCTTCCAAGGATTGACAAAGATTTTGTGATCCTCCCCATACACTCATGCCATATTAATAGGATTTAGTGATGTGATGTATGAGATACAGCTCCCACATTCTATCTCAGATACTCAAATTGTTCCTTGGGAAGAGGTTTGGTGAATATATCTATAATTTGATCTTGTTAACACATATTCCATTGTGACCTATTAATCTACAACCTTTTATATTAATAAGTGATACTTGATTGATATGTACTTATTTATGGAATGCATCATTTGATTCTTTGATAAATTAATAGCACTTGAATTATCACAAAGAATAGAGATAGGTGATTTGTATTATACCTTGATGTCTTTGAGTGTTTTCTTCATCCTTAAGACTTGAGTGAATTATGACACTATTGCAACATAATCTACTTCTTCTATATAAAGAGTAACTGACTCTTGGTTTTTGTTCATCTATGAAACAATTTTGTTTTTAAGGAAAAATGCACCACCACTAGTGCTTCTGCTATCATCCATACTTCTTACCCAATCAACATATGTGTATGTTATCAAAGTGAAATCTTCATCTTTAGGATACCAGAGGCCATAGTCAATTTTAATCTTAATATATCTAAATTTTATTTTCACTACATTGACATAGGAGTAGCTTGAAATATTGAAACAATGTATGCCGCTTGCATGATATCAAGCTTGATGTAGCTAGGTATAACAAGCTACCTATCATTGATCTATACAAAGTCTGATTTATATCAAGGGATTCATATTTTTTCCTCAACTTACATATAGTTATTATGGGAGTACCTACTAGTTTTCTATCTTCCATTCTAAACTTCTTGAGCATTTCCTTAACATACTTGGTTTGGGATATAAATATCCTTTCATCAGTTTGTGCTATTTATAGACCAAGGAAGAAAGAAATTTCTCCAAGCATAAACATCTCAAAATCATTTTGTATTTGAGTAGAAAATTATTTACACATTCTATTATTGATACTACCAAAAGTGATATCATCTACATATACAACAACAAATAACATATGCTCACCATCTGATTTGAAGTATAGATTATTATCTACACATCTTTTATTGAATCCTTATTGTTGTAGGTACTGGTCTAATCTTGAATACCATGCTCTTGGTGCCTTTTTTAGACCATATATAGCTTTCTTTTGTCTATAAACATAATCTTCTTCTTATAATAGTTGAAAACCTTCAAGTTTGTCTATGTAGGCTTCCTCTTATAGTTTCCCATTCAAGAAAGTAGACTTAAAATCCATTTGATAGAAGTTGATTTTTTTATAAATAGAGAATGCTAGAAACATTCTTATGGATTCCAATATAGCAACTAGAGAAAATGTTTCCTCAAAATATATTCATTCAACTTATGCATATCCTTTACATACAATTCTAGCCTTATTCATTATAATAATTCCATCCTCATTGAGTTTTTTTCTAAAGACCCATTTTGTACTTATTACATTCTTGTTTGAAGGTCTTAGAACTAATTCCCAAGTTCTGTTCTTCTCAATTTTTCTTAGTTCTTATTCCATGGATTTTAGCCAATTTTCATCCTTGATAGCTTCAATATAGTTCTTAAGATCAACTCAAGATATTAGAGAAAAAATTACTTGCTCCTTGTTCATTGCAACTCTTCTCCTTATCTAAACTCCTTCATTTTTATTACAAATGATCTGCTATATAGGATGATCCTTTTGAAAAAATCTTGTAGGTGGATTTTCATTTACTTCTTCAAGGTCTTCATTAGATACTTCCTCTTCAAAATTTTATTCTTATTTTCATATTTATTTATCAGGTTTAACATGTTTTAAGCCTTCTTTAACCTTGACATTGATACTCTCTATAATTTTTTGTAGACTTTTATTGTAGCATATGTAGGCTTTGCTTTGGGTGGAGTAACCAAGAAATATGCCTTCATCACATATTGATTCAAATCTTCACAAGCTATCTTATTTTATCTTGATATAGCATTTGTTACCAAACACTCTAAAGACTTAATAGAGGTAGGTCTTCCCCTTCATAGTTCATAAGGGGTTTTATCATTTTTTACCCTTAGTTAAACTCTATCTAAGATATATACTCTTTTTTATACTGCTTCTCTTTAGTATCTATCAATTAACTTGGACTCTCTTAGTATTATTCTGGCCATCTACTTGAATATTCTATTCTTTCTTTCAAAAAATCCATTCTATTGTGGAGTCCTTATTGTAGAGTAATGCCTTTTGATTTCATGATTCTCACAATACTCTATGAACACATTTGAAGTGAAATTTCCACCACTATCAAATCTTAAGAATTTTATTTTTTGTCCAATCTCATTCTCTAACATGGATCTAAAGATCTTGAATCTTTCAAATACCCGAGACTTGTCCTTCAAAAAGGTTACCCATGTCATTATTGAGTAATCATATATTAACAACATGAAGTATCTTTCTCCTTTAACTCCTCTTGTATTAGTAGGACCAAAATGATTAGTATGAACTAACTCTAAAGGATTTGTAGTTTCATACTCCTTTATTTGAAATTTGACCCTTATTAACTTGCCTACCTAACATTCCTTACAAGTAATGTCTGGAGGTTTGGTTATCTTAGGCATATGTCTAACACACTTATTTGAGATCACTTTTACTAGGTTATCAAATTTGACATGACATATTATTCTATGCCATAACCAACTCTCATCAACCTTTCCTATTACACAACTATTACCATTCACTTCATTTAGATTATGAATATTACTTGTAGTCTTTTTCCCTTCTGCAACTAATCTTCTAGGTCTCCTTATCTTATAACTTTCTGCATTAAATATGACTATGTATCCATTGTCACACATTTGGCTAACACTTAGCATATTGTTTCAATCCTTTAACATAAAGGACATCATGTGTAGGTAATTTTCCATCTATGTTAAAGGTTCCTTTACAATGGATCTTTACTATAGTATTGGCTTCCAAGTTGACAGATCCTTCCTTAAATTTACTTAGTTTGATGAACTTACTCTTATCACCAATCATGTGTTTTGAGAATCCACTATTTATGACCCTAAAATTTTACTCCTTGACATGGATTAAAATTTAAACAATTATAGATTATGCAATTTTTTGATTCTTCACTTTCCACACATCCTTAGATTTTTTATTTGTCTTATTTTCTCCCTTTTCAAAGACTTGTGAACCTTTGTTTACATTGGGAGGCATGCCTTCCTTTTCACTTTGTATTTTTGGTCTTACAAAGTTTGTTCTACATTATTTAGCTATGTGACCAACATTATTTCAGTTATAGCATATTACATTTATAACTAACAAGGGGGAAAATGAATTTTTGCTTACAAAGCTTGTTCTCATTTTAGGTATAACCCTGAATTCACTATCACTATGATCAAAATGATTATATGTATAATAATAACCATATAAAAATGAGGAGTACCTGGTCATAACATTTCTTTGTGTAGGATGAGGAGGTCTTCTTAACTTTGGCTTCTTCAAGTCTCTCACCGTTATGTAACCATACGTATCAACTACTTTTGTGTTCTACATAGTCTTTGAGTTTGTAGATATTGACTCATTTTTATTCTTATTTTCTTCAAGATTATTTTCTCCTTTAGATTTATTCACATCAACAATGCTTGTGTCTATCTTTGTATCTCTGGAAGCATTCTTGCAAGCTTTTTCATTCTTTGTTCCTGATCTTCCTTCTACTTTGAAGTTGTCATATAATTTTATAGTTGTATTGGTTATGAGACTTTTACCTTTTTCAAAACCAAGACCATATTTCTCTTTTGATGGATTTTGAGAGTTGATCAATTCATCAAGAATTTTTGAACCTCTTTTTAGCTTCAGACTTTTGTCTATTTATTCTTTATATTTTTCAAGTTCTTTTCTCAAAGTCACTATTTCTTATTCTAACTTTATGCATTCATTAGATTTAGATTTTAGTTAAAATTTAACTACATATTCTATTATTTTAGCCTCTTCAACTTGTGTCTTTTGGCTAACTACCATTTGATCAAAATTTTCAAGAATTTTGGATACTTTTTCAATCTCCATTTATGCCTGCTTCTTCTACTTTGAGTTCTCTTTTCTTAGGTTTTCAATTTCATCTAGAGCACAAATGAGTTCACCCTCTATATCCAATTCTCCTTCCTATTATTCATTTGAGTTTTTAGCTTCTTCTTTTTCTTGATTAATAGAAGCTAATTATACTGGCATGAATAGGATTTCATTTCCCTCAATCATAAAGGCACAATCATGGTCATCATCTGAACTATTACTATTATCCAATGAATCACTATCTTCTCTTGTGTACATGTCCTTATTTTTAAATAAGTTCTTATTCTTAGAGTAGTGAGGTTTCATCTTTTTAATATCCTCTTCTTTCTTAGAATTATTCTTTTTTTATAAGGGAATTTAACAACAAAATGTCCTATCTTACGATAGTTAAAACATTTAAAGGGTAACTTAACTTTATATTTTCCAAACCTTCTTAATTTTTTGACACAGTTGGCTTCTTCTTCATCACTCTCGTCAGATCTGGATGTAGGTGCTTTTGCTTTTACTTGTTTAAATGATTTGAATGTAGCTTCTCTCTTGAATGTATTTTCTTCTCCCATTCTCATCTCATAGGCTATGAAGGTTCCATGCAATTCATATATAATGAGCTTATCTAGATCTCTTGCTTCCTCTATTGCAAATATTTTAGAATTGTTCTTAGACGGTAGAGATCTTAGAACCTTTTTGACAATGATCAAATCTTTCATCTCTTATCTAATGCATCTGATTGTATTAACTATTTCATCTACTCTAAGGAGGTAGTCTATAATTTTCTATTCTTCATTAATTTTAAGACTTTCAAACTTGACTTTGTATATTTTTAGCTTAGCTTGATTTACCTTATCTTCACCTTCATAGATGCTCTTCAACTTATTTCAAACATCATGTATAGTTTGATAATGCATCACTTTAACAAACTCTGAGTTAGATAATCCATAAGGATAGAATTATTTTCCTTGGCATTGTTCTCATATGCTTTCTTGGTAGCCTGATCAGTAGGAGTTGTAGCAAGAATTGTATATACATTCACAATAGACATCCATACATCAAACCTTAATGAAGATAATTATGCTTCCATTCTAATGCTCCAAAATGCATAATTTGTTCCATCAAAGAGAGGTGATTTGTTTGAGGAAGATTTTTCTTGACTAGCCATTTATGTTTACCATCCAAGATCTACTTGACGTCATTAAGCTTCTTCTAAGAAACTAGGGCTCTGATACCAATTATTGGAACACAACTATTTATTAAGAGGAGGGGGTGAATTAGTAGATTTATTAAATTAGTCCTTTGATACTTTTAATGAAAATTGAAAAGTATATATAAAGATCACACAAACACACAAATAAACACAACACTAGTGTACATGGAAAAACCAATATAGGAAACACTATGGTGAGAATAGGTATTGGAATCTATTTTTCTAATATAGACTCACAATCAAAACCTCACTAGTTACAATGTTTAAGGGAACCAACCCTAAGGATACACCAATCCCCTAATTTAAGGGCACATACTCTAAGGAAATACCCACTCCCTAACTAATCACCCATATAGCTCTTTTGATGGTACCTATCAATCAAATCTATTATGGATTTACAACTCTAGATTACAAAAGTGATTAAAAAATGAATCTAGTTATATGTTATAGACCTATTATATAACTACTCATACTCTACACTTCTTCTCTCTTTCTCGCTACCTCTCTAACCCTCAATTCATCTTCATTCCACACTTAGTATGTATCCTAGATCTCACACACACACACACACACACACACACACACACACACACACACACACACACACACACACACACACACACACACACACACACACACACACACACACACACACACACACACACACACACATGTCTATGTGTGTGTGTGTGTGTGTATGCATTAGATCTAGGTCTCACATCTTCTCTGTGTTCACACTTGGTGATTAACGCATCATGCTCTATTCTTAGACTCAATTCATATTTCTTTAATGACAAGTTTTTTTATTCTTGAATTCACATACCAACACCATAATTCTATATTTTTTTGCTACATTTAGCATATACTAGGATCTTATTTTAATGCACATGCCATATTACACAATTTTGATCAATCACAATGATCTATATCATTGTCTATGTTGTATAATGCATCTTTCCTAGATTGTCCATCACTTGACCATTCAGATGAACATATATTTAAATACTAACCATTGATCTTAAGTTTCATGCCATGGTCTGATGATCATCATTCAATTGAATCAAATTTAAAATGCAACTATTAGATCAGACTCTGATATACTCACATGCTTTGTTATATTTTTGTAAGCTTCCAAACTTTAATGCTTCAAATTTAAAATGCATCCATTGATATTTGATCTGGGCTCTTGCACGGCGTTGGATGTTTAAAATTAGTATAGACTTTACCTTTGTTTATCATTAAGCACTTGATCTTATCTCACTACTTCTTGATATTTTGGAACACATATACACCATCGATCTCCTCAAAATAGTTCAATTTTTAAGTCTCTATACATAAAAAACTTTGACCTCTTTGACTCCATGAACTTTATTGATCTTCATTGCATGATTACATGCTCATTATATCTCTATCTGATAAGCTCCTATGAATGTGACACATGTCACTAGTGTTTTCACTCTCAAGTACCTTTGACATATTGAATTCATTATGCATCATTGGATCTACATCATATGATTAAGAACTAACCATTAATCAAGATTGGATAAATCTTAAGTCAAGGACTTAGTAAATATTAAAGTCTTTTATCATTGCTCCAAGACAGTAATCATTAGGTTGAAGGGGCCAATTGCATAATGATGAGGAAGGCTTAAGTTATGTCTTAAGCGACCAGTTCTACCTATATCTAGTTAACATAAAAATAGAAATGTATGTGAATGCCATAACTAAAACCCATAGGGTTTTACTGAGAAACCCTAGTGATGGCTAAGAGCTAAAATAAATCATTTTTTGGCTTATTTCTCTTCATCTGAACCTGTAAACCATACATATGAGTTGTAATTGAAAAACCCATAATGGATCTTCTATAAATTGCTCTGAAAATGGTCCAAAAATGATCTCTATAAAATTATGAAAACTTTGCATGATAATATTGCAACTTATACTATGTAATTGTCAAACATGCTCTTTTCTCCATCAATCTTGCCTGATCCTATGACATTAATGACATACATAATGACATCAATCTCCCTTTTAACAATAATGAAAATCATATTACCAACATAGGTTGGATCTTGGCTAATAGAGCCCATGATCTAGTGATTTTTTGTCAATAACAATATTAGGTCAACTGGGTTGACCCTATTGGTCAAAATTTTTGGAAGGGTTTAAGGTTAGATCTGCCTATATAAACACATCCATTTATCCATTATTATAAAGACATAAATATTTGTTATTAATTTGTGCTTATTTATAATTTGTTCTTCCACCATTATACTTGAGGAGTCTTAGATTAGGGTTTCTACTTAGAGAAATATCTAGTCTTGTGGAGAAGTCTTGGATGCTTTGTCCTTTCTTAGTGATCCTTAAACACCACAAAAACCCCTTGTAAAGAACCTCTGGATAAGGGAGAGATTGAGTCTGGTTTATCTTCTAGGTAAGTATCTCTAACTTAGATCCTTTCTTTGGTAGAGAAAAGTAGCATATATAATGTCTTTTGAATAATATTACTCTTCTTCTCCATGCATTAGGGTTTTACCTATACATATCTTAATTAGGATTCTCTTATGCATGTTTACTTTCATTTGTTTACTAACCCCAACTTTGTGCCACAAACTTTAGTGATCACTATATTATATTTCTTTGCTTTACTTTTTATTAGTATAGTGATTATGAAAACATAGGACTTAGTTAGGGTTATTGCATAGGTTTTCTTGAATGGAGGCTTTTGAACCCTCCCTAGTGATATTATTTATGACAAAATATCCCCTAATTGGGTCTAGTGGATCCATATCAGTCATGTTCCTAATTAATTAATGTATCCCCAATTGAAAGTGTAAGTAAGATCCATCTTCTCTGACCTAGGATTGATTTATGGATCTGATGCATTTATGATTGCATATATTCTGGTGAACCCAATGCGAATCTAACCCTTGTAGGTTTTCTTTCATGATTTTCATTTCTATCATTTTATTATTATTATTATTATTATTATTATTATTATTATTATTATTATTATTATTATTATTATTATTATTATTATTATTATTATTATCATTATTATTATTATTATTATTATTATTATTATTATTATTATTATTATTATTGGTCAACCAAGATGGTATAGTTTCTAACTTTTATGCATAGGTTTAACACACAATCACATCAAAATGACTTTTTTTTGTGCATGTCTTTATCAGATACAATTTATTTGATCACATAGGTTGACATAGTACTCTTATTTAGTTTTAGACAATATACTATCATAAACATGTCAACTTAGTCTCTTATTCAACTCTAAAATAACAAAGTCATTTAGGTCAGCTTAGTATCATAGTTAGATTATAGATAACAAACCAGGTCGACCATGTTGACTCAATCATCTTAAAAACGCTTCAACAAATAGGGATCTGATAAACTAGGTTGACTTAATCGACATGGTTGGCAGATCTTGTAACATTAAAGGCACTTCAATATAATTTTTTCAATCTCTAGCATCTTCTAATCCACCAGAGTTCCTTTATTTTTCTCTCTTTCAATTTAGTTCTTCCTTACAGTTCTATTTTGTAAATTTTTCAATCCTTTAAAAATACAATTCTATAGTAAACTAGGTTGACCTGGTTGACCTAGTTATGTAGTCTGCCTTCTATCCAAAAGACTAGGTCAACTTGGTTTACTTAGTTCTTAAGGACTCCTACTTCTACAATATAATTATAACCCTATTGACTCTATTATACAATGTTTTCATACATTTTCATATGAATTGACTTTGTATTTTTATCAAATTAGGAATTAATAACTATATGATATTAATTAATTCACACTTTCACTTTCAAAAATTTGAATGCTTAGATTAGATCACATAGTCAAACTAGGTGATTTTTTTAATATACTATTTAGTTGCATTATTTTGCTCTTTTTTACACACACTACCAAATCATATAATTTCAAAATGCAATTAAAAATTTTTCTACCCAAGGTCTACCTACTCATATTTCATCACCAAGGGGGAAGTTGATTTGGTTTTCTAACCAAGTATAAATATGTGGTTAATGGTATATATTGGCAAAGCACCTGAAACCCTTATCACTATGAGATTGTGATGTGAGGGGGTATGCCCTAATACCAAGTGAGTACCATTTCCAAAAAATATCCCTTTCAGCTTAAACATCTTAAAACCATCCATATATTGCTTTCTAGTTATTTAATTTAAACCAACTTCCCTATCACACTTAAAATAACACTTTATAATAATCTTAAAACATTCAAGATGACCACTTAGCTATCACTTTATTTTCAATTGACTACTTGCTCTTTGATTATTATATGTTGAATTGCAAAAACTTGCATTGGCTAGTGTTGGTCCAAGGTTTTGTGTTATGTGCCAATTGGACCATTCTCATTGATCCCATTGTTTATGTGCTTACTTACGTTTCTTGATTCAAATTAAATTGTAAAAAATTTCCCTATTTATATCACATTATAATTCTATTGGACACAATCTCTTATAGACTATCATTTTCCTCTATATATAGTACTAACTTGACTGGTCAACCTTGTGCTCTTCTTGTTAGTCTGGTTATAGTACTAAGTCAAATTGGTCAACTTTATATCCTTAAACAGACTATATATTTTTTATAGTAGTACTAAGTTAACCTAATCAACTCTATACTCTTCTACCTTCTATCTGATAGTATTAAGTTGACCCAATCAAATTTGTACTAGTATTAGCTCCATTTTTTAGCAATACATAGTTGACCTAGATGACTTTGTACTCTTATCAGCTCTATTTTTTAGAAATACATAGTCGACACAATCAACCCTATATCTGATTGTTGCCCTTGCTCTACTATCTAGCTGACTTAGTTTTCTATCTATCTGACTTAGTTATTTATATCTACCTCTAATTCTTATTACTTAACATCCTTTTCTTTTTATCCACCATTATGAAATACCCTATTATAATCTTCTTATACAACCTAAATCCATTTGGAAAGTATATGGGTTGATCTTTTATTCTAATCATTTTTTCTTATTTATAGCTTTTGGGGCATCTTGGGATGATCATCGACATTTTACTCTATATTTTGGGGCATTTTAGGATGCCCACCAACATATCATTTTAGACTCTTGGGCATCTTACGATGGCCATCCATACATCCACCTACCCTTTGGAGCATCTTGTGATGCCCATCCCTACATCCACCTACCCTTTGGGGCATCTTGCGATGCCCACTCTTATTCTCCATTACATGATACCAAACTAATTCAAATTCAAGAAAATTTATAAGACATAAGCTTATCTCTCACATGCTCATCCTTGATATAGACATTATTATAGGATCCTTCCCTTTCTTTAATGCTTTTTATATACTATCTATCTAACACTTTTTTTGTATACTTACATAGGTCTCACCTTGTAAAATAATTCTCTCTATTCACAAACTTGGTCCTTCATTTTTGGTCTTTTGGTTTCCATTTTTCTCATGAGTTTAATTGTAAAACCATAGTTAGGACTTTGTCTTCCTCATGATGTAATTTTATCCTCTTTATTTTCATAATTTTTACACACTTTCTGGCACCTCTTAGGTTTCTCTTTTGTGAGTTGTACTATAAGACCATGGATAGGACCTGGCCTTCCTCACAAATACCATCATTTTCTTATCCCATTTATTTTTACAATGATTTTTGGCACCCTCATGGGTCTCTCTTTTATGAATGAAATGTAAAATCATGGATAGGACTTGGTGTTCCTCATAAAATCACCATATTTTTCATTTCTTTTCTAGAATGTGTTTAGCAATGGTTACAATTTCTTGATCCTTATTATTATTCTTAGATTTAGATTTTGCTTCTTTTTGATAGATGAAAATTTTAAAACAATCTATATTATCATGTTTTCCTCCATTTCCCTCATTGTCATAAGGAATCACACTTTTTTTTTATTGTGTCCCTTTTTCACCTTTGTCAAATTTTTGTGATTTGAAGTCATTCAAATTGTTTCATGTTTCATTCCTCTTGATTTCCTTTCCTTTCACTCCAAAATATATAAAACAAGGTCAAAGTAAAGATAAAACTTTTATTTTACTTGAATTTATGAGACTCTTAGACACCATACTCTCTGAGTTCTCTCTCTTAGCAACCAAGTCCTAAGTATTCAAATGAAAGTCATATTTAGCACTCATGTTTACTTTTCCAAATCTATATGGAGGAGGAATAGAAAAATCCATCAAGAAATTTAAAATCCAAATCACTTGAAATAAAAGGAAATGATATGCAAAAATAAACATAAAAATTTCAAAAATCAAAATCATACTAAAACTCATTGGCTTCATATCATATCTCCAATCGAAGTTCAAACTCCATCATTGGCTTCATAATAGAGTTGAGGTCCATTGGGGTACGATAGGTCAGTGGATTAGAATAGGATAATTCCATAAACTCTATAGTGCTACCTAATTTATCACACAAGTACCCAATCTTCATAGTATATCGATGACTCTATAAGGGGTCCTGAGGAATGGGGAACACATTATGGGAAGGTAGGTCCTTTTTAATTTTCATTCATATAAAATTCATGGGATAATCTATATACTTGATTTATTGACCTAAGACTTGTGTGGCTAAGAGAATTTATTTAGCATACTTAACGTCAAATTCCTCCTATTTTGACAAACCTAATTTGAGTGTCTTGAGTTTGATAAAAAATTCTTCTACCTTGGTTTTTCCTTCATTCTCTCCTCCACCCATTTCATTTCCCCTTTGACTAGCATGTGTGATTACAAATCTATTTTCCCTCATCTCTCCTTCCTTCTTATTCACATATTATAAACATGCTAGCAATAATTTGTTTCAATTTTATTTATCCTTTTAATAAAACAATATACTTGAACAACTATGGATTTCTTTCTTTACACTATGGATCTACATTTATAAATAGGCCTTGATTTATTTTTTTAATAAGTCTTTATTTTACTACCCTTTTTTCAGACACTTGAGTCCATTTCTACTTTCATGTAATTTTTCCATTATTGAGTGAGGTTGGATTGTTACTTCTCACTCACTAATGTTATTTTCCCTTCTATGCACCTTTTTCCACTAATGATTGAATAAGGATTGTTACTGCTCACTCATCAATTTTGTTTTACCATTTTTTCTTGCACATCTTTGTTTAATTAAGGCTTGTTACTTCTTTCACATTGAATTTTTATTATCATCTTTTCAAAATCTATCCTTGGTTTGATTCAGTGAGTTTTCTTTTCTTACTTAAGGTTTACTTGTTAAAGTTTTTTTTGGTCATAATAGCCTTGGCTTTTTGATTACCTATTTTACTCTAAATTTTGACTTGATCATTTTTTTTAACATAACACTTGTCACTCCAGATTACCAAATTTCTAAGTACATCCCATCCACATAGCACCAATTATCTTGAATTTCTTGCATTTTTTTTTGCTCTTTAGTTTTGTATTCTTGGGTTTGTCAAAAGTAGTCTATGTGCCATTCACAATAAAAAATAAAAACATAATAGACAACCATCCAATGATAAAGGTAGGTCAAGGTACACATCATATTTTATTTTTAGTTATTTCCCTTTTAGTCATTTACTTTTGGTTATTTTATACTTTAAAATACTACAACTTTTTTTTAGCCTCAACAGTATGTGTTACTATGTTCTTTCTCAAAGAACCATCCCTTGTTGCACCTAAGTGAAACATGATGAGATTTGAGTGGGGAATAAATATACATATAATATTTTCCAACTTTATCAATTAATGATGTTTTTTATCTTGTAAGAATCTATCAATTCTCAATCTCTCGAAGTGTATGCCTTAAGGGGTATACTGAGAAGGGGGTGAGCATACCATTGGTGCTTTTTAGTATTTTTATCCCTTATTTCCACTTATAACCAATCCAACCAAATATTAAAATCATTCCCCTAATCTTTGTCTCTTATTTTCACACTCTTCCAATCTTTTACAACCTCTAGTTTCCCTTTTCCTAACCTAAAACCTCTTTCGATAGTTTACATGACTAGATTGATTGGGTCAACCTTGTATTCTTATTAGCAAAAAATATTTAGGGTCTAGGTTGACTCTTAGCTAACCTACCCTATCACTTAATAAGTTTTTATCAATAATGATACTAGTTTGATCGGTTTGACCTTGTCAGCTAAAAATTTCATAAGGGTTTAGGGTTGGATCTACCTATATAAACACGTCCATTTAACCATTATTAGAGAGACATCATGAGTTATTATTCATTAGAACTTATTTACAATATGCTCTTCTACCATTCTACTTGAGGAGTCTTAGCTTAGGGTTTCTACTTGGAGAAGAATCTAGTCTTGTGGAGAAGTCTTTGATGCTTTGGACTTTCTTAGTGATCCTTACAAAGCAAAATAACCTTTTGCAAAGCACCTTTCTCCAAGGGAGAGATTGATTTTCAATAGGTTCATCTTCCAATTAAGTATTTGTAATTGTGCTCCTTTCTTTGGTACATATAAGTAGCATAAGTAATGGATTTTGAATAATATTACTCTTCTTCTCCATGCATTACTATTTTACTTATACATAACTTAATAAGGATTCTCTTATGGATGTTTTATTTAATTTGTTTACTAACCCACACTTTATGCTACAAGATTTAGTGAAAATTAAATTAAATTTATTTGTTTTACTTGTTATTAGTATAGTGAATATAAAAACATATGACTTAATTAAGAACATTATGTAGTTTTTCTTTACTGGAGGCTTTAAAACCCACTCTAGTGACATTATTTGTGACAAGAGATCCCCTAACTAGTTCTAATGGATCTGTATTGGTCATATTCCTGATTATCTAATGTATCCCTAATTAGACGTGTAATTAGGATTTATCTTTTTCGAGTTAGGATTGATTTGTGGATCTAATGTATTTCTGCATGTATAAACCTTAAAACTATTATCTAGATTAGATGTAGGTGTCCAATATATAATACTTATAATGAAATTATATGTGACCACCTATATGCTTTTAGGTTCATCATCACCTTTTTTTGGTGCATTTAGATCTAGGTCATGGATTGTCACTCCTTATGAAATGATCAAACCCTAGTTCTTCATCTTCATAGTGGCTGAGAGAATAATGAGTTAATGGGAATATAGTTTCAAGATATCCCAAAGACCCCTTTGTCAATGAGTTTTTCCTAACTAACATATACTCTGAAGATGTCCTTAGACTTATGTAGTTCTCCCCTATGTGTTAGATTGTGTC
Organism: Torreya grandis; assembly: GCA_037957365.1. Classification (NCBI taxonomy): domain Eukaryota; kingdom Viridiplantae; phylum Streptophyta; class Pinopsida; order Cupressales; family Taxaceae; genus Torreya; species Torreya grandis. The sequence goes on from JARHVA010001528.1 coordinate 2,297,055, forward strand.
TAAATCATGCACTATGTGATAAGCAAGTATAATAGTGACATAACTTGTAAATTGAAAAATATATCTCTTAGGCTACTCCTTCAGTACTTTAAATCTGTATATGTGTTATTCCTCTTACTAATTTAGAAATAAGAGAAAATAGTGAATCTTTAATCAATTAAATTCATTTTGGTAATAATTCCAGAACTGTTATAGGTGAGTTTAGAATGAGGAGTGATCATTCATATATACCACTCATATTAGGAGATTATCAAGAATAATAACACTTATGATATGTTTCATTTTCAAATTAGATGAATGTAGGGCATTGGTCAGTTATGTAAGAACATGCCACCTATGATTATATAGGTGTTTTTTTAGGATGCAAATGTTTATGGAGCATGAAAATGGGTATAGGATCAGAACTTGCAAAGGCATAAGATAAACATGTTTTAAACATTTTGGGCAAGATAGAAGGCCTAGGTCATCAATATAAGACTGGTCAAACTAAGAGATAGGCCAAGGGGAATAAGAGAAAGTATATGTGAGACTTGTGGAAGTGAGAAATGTATTTAATTGAGAAGAACAACCAAGGTCTAATTTTTACAAGTGTACAAGACTGAGGTGTTGTATAACTCATAAATATCATCTATAATTATAATGTTTATATATAAAAATTCATTGCATCCTTTATGTTATAACTGGGGTTGTAGCTTCATCAACCCATTTAATGAAAATATTTGTCATAATTATAATATATCTAACATTCTATCATTAGATAAATGATTAATATGCCCCATGAAATCAATTATTCATTGCTTAAATGGTTGCATGGATAAAACTATATTCAATTACATCTCATTCCTCTAGTTATTTTTCTCATATGTTGATAGATATTATAGTGTTTCACAACCCTATGTAAATCTTAAAATAATATTGACCACCAAATTCCACTTTGTAATATTTTCTTATAGTTAGTTCACTTGTATCATGTACTCCTAATACGTGATGATGTGCTTCTTCTAATACATGTGATATCTCATTTTATAAGCCTAGTCTATGAAAAACATCATCCTTTCCTAGATTATAGATAAACCTAATGAAAATACTAAAAGTTAAAGCTCATGCAACAAAATGTTTATAGTCATGATCTACACAATTCTCAAAAAATATACCATTCTTGAGAAAGGTTAAAACATCTTGCATTTATTTTGGGATCATAGTTATTTTTAATAGGTGCATGTCTGGAGATTACTATTGAAATTATTTGGATTCCTCCCTTGTTTGAATGTATCTAAGGTCATCTAGTCCAAAATTTTTCTTTACTTGGTTTTACATTGATTATAAAATAAAATTATATAAAGAGCATTAACCACCTAACCATCCTTCATCCCAAGATTGGCTATTGATCAAGTATTACAATGATTGGTGATTAGTAAAAAAACTCAAATGGAGTAGCCAAAAAGTAAAGTTTAAACTTCTAAAGTTAAAATACCATTTCCAAAGCTTTTCACTATGTTGTGGTATAGTTTTTATAATTTTAGACAACTTGTGATTTACGAAGTGAACTGGAAGATCTAGACCTTCATATATTGGTTATGCTAACATGGCTCCCACTGTTGTTCTTGATGCATTTTTTGGCCAAAATTTAGATACCATGAATGAAGATCATTTGAAACTTTGATTTACTTGATATTAACTTTGTTGATAGACATTATGAAGGTCTTGTGTCAGTCATTAATGCTATAGGATGATAAGTAATGTAGTTCCCTTGGCAGCTTGCAAGGTCCTTTAAGATGGTCTAGTTGGTAGCTGAGTCAAGTCACTTAGTCTTGTCATGTAATGGTCATTCTCTATGGTCTTCATTATGTGTTTAACATTGTTTAAGGTAATTTTGAAAAATTTAAGGTAAGTGAAAGATCAAGTCAAGGAAGAATGATTCTCAAGGAGATCAGGTGGTGACCCTTTCAAGATAACCATGGCCTAAATCTGGTCAAATTGGTCAAAGAATCCAAGCTATTAAGTTGATCACATTATTTTTAAGGTCATTTCGAGAGTTTAATGTATTTTTGATAAGATTAAGGTATTTTATTACTTTAGTCTTATTATGCTTTCCAAGGTTGAAATGATACTAGTAAAGAACAAATATAAAGGCTTTTATCTTTAGAAAATGGATGTTTTAAGTCATGTAACACCTATATGATGACATCATGATGCACCTAAACATACACATCTTGAAAATGTCTTATATAACTGATTTCTAACATTGGACTTCTCTTTATAACTACCATTTATCATTTCCCAATGCATAAATGAAGAGTTTTTAAGAGATATGTAGGAAAATAAGGGTGTGAGTCATTTTTTCTCTCTTCCACATTTGTACAGACTAGGGGAAGATTAAGAGTCACATGCTTTACTAACTCTAATAGTTTTAAAGGGAAAAGTAATCAAAATATTGAGAAAAGCATGTTTTAGGTGGTCTTTTGTAGAGGGTTTGTACTTAATGACAATGTAAAATATATTTTATAGGTTATTATGGCCTTCTCAAATCCAAATCCCTACAAAAAGTGGAGTTATAGAGCCAAAAAATGCAAAAACCCACTCCATTCCTCCATTGGGTTTCTTGGAAGCTCAGATCAACCAACCAGTTTAACTTGAATTTTTTAGGAGAGAGAAATTTCGGATATAATATATTGGATATAGTAGTGGACCCTAATTTCATTCCAATTTATGGTATTTGTTTTCAGGTTAAGCTCCTTAAATTTATGAACAATCGTTAAGAAGTTAAGGAACATAAAAAGAACTCAAAATCCCAATAGGGTTAGTTTTCTTCAAGTGTAGAGTTTTGAATTTAGATGAATGTATGAAAATTATTGGGTATAATATATTTAAAAATTATTTAAAAATTCAATATCATGTTCCTTAATGTTTCTTCATGTTCATGTTTGGTGCAAGGTTAAATAGCCTTGTTTTATTAGCTGGCTCAAGACAATCAAATTGTAGGATTTGTGAGGTGATTTGAATGATTTCATATGTTGAAGTGAGATTAAAATAATTTATATAATACCTTAAATACCCATATTACATTTTTATTCACCATTGGAATTATGATTTTTAATAAATTTGGAGATTTTTGGATGCACACCTAAACTATGTGAATTTGCAAACATGACCGATAGAGATCTTATCAAGAAGAGTTTTTATATCATCATATATAATTATTGAATGTAAAATGCAATAATTATAAAATATTGAATACCATCCTTATGGGTGACAAGATTTAGATACCAATTTTCAAGAGTTATTTTTTTCGGCCTAATCTAATGGAAGTTTGTGAACCTACATGTCTACAGATGTTTAGGTCACCTTTAGTGTCAATTGTTTTGTATGATGCATATGAACCTTATAAAACATGAGAATATTCCAATTTATTTCATTATTCTAAAAAATATTGATGATTCACCTCTTCATGTCCATGGTGGGTGGATGAGTCTCAAGATAATACCAAATAATGCTATCACTTACAATCATGCCTATACAATAAAGTGACACCCATAACACCTTATTGGTCTTAAAAACTACTTTATCAAGTTATTAAAAGGTGGTTCAAGTACCATATTTGGCATATGAAAAATCAGATCTCAATGGACCTTGTATTTAAAGGTAGTTTATGAGTAAGGAGGACTGTGTAACTTAAGGTAAATGTGAAAGCTAAGAAGAAGAAAATGAGGGTTTCAAATGATCCATGTGATCTAGAGACAATAAAATGTAGAGAGGATATTAAGAAAATTTATCCATATTTAAAAATATTCCCATCATTATTTTATTGAACTCAAAATAGGACCAAAAAAGGAAGAATCAAGACCTTTAACTAAATAGACACCTACATGGCCTCTAATAGGCAATGGGGTAAAAATACCATGTTGGTGATGAATGATTGAATTTTTGGGAGGATGAAGGAAGTAAAAATAATATGTTATTGAGACATTTTAAAGTCATAAATTAATTAAATATGTTTATTTATCCTATGAGGTCCAATTTTGTAAACCTACAGTCAGGGAGACCTAAAACATCACCTATAGGCCTGTAGTGAGAAAATAGACGAAAAAGGGAATGTGTATGATGAAGAAAAGGTTTTATATGTTTAAAAAAATTAAATATGTACATTAATAACACTATATAATCCATTAAACATACCCTTAAGTATGAATGAAGAGACTATACCTTCAAATTTACAGTCATATTACCCATAAGCACACAAAGGCCTGTCATAGACAAATTTGAAGAAAGGCACACTTGTGATGAAAATATAAATTTTAAAATGGTGAAATATATCATGGTGATAATGAATTATGTTTTTCTATAAAATACACATATGTTATTAGTGTCAAACCATCCAAAATAGATAGTTTGTCAAGAATTAGGCTATGGAGACCTAATAAGCATACACAAACCTATGTGTAAAGAATGAAGAAAGATTAAAATGTTGAGGTGATGTGGAGATTTTAGGAGGTTAAAAATGTGATTAATAAGTTTTTTTAATATCCCATGAAATTTTATCCCATTGGAGTGAATAAAAAATTCAATATAAAGGACTGTAAGGGGCATTAACACTAAATTTCCCTCAAACCCTATTTATGATCTTGTGAAGGTGGAAGTAGGTTTAAGGGATGGAATGGAGTAAAATACCATGGAAAAAAAATTATATGAGGATTAAAATAAATCAATGATGTGTTTGGGGATATATTCAAGTAAGTTTATGCTTTAGTGAGCTAAATCACCCTTCTCAACCTTCTTAAACAGGCCTAGATAGTTAGAAATGGTCAATTTTTTCACATTGGAAATATGAAAAATAGATGAATAGGATAAAATGGTATTAGTAGGTGTTGATGGAACCTATAAAATTTAATTTTTTATAATTTTTATTATTATTTTAGGGTCCATATATTTATAAACCATTGTTAAGAAGGTTGCACACTCCTAAACTCTATTAAAACCCTACAAGAGACTTGATGGAGGAGATTGGCCTCCTAAGTGATCCAAATGGATTGAAATGGACTATAAAATCATTTAATGATACCTAAATTATTTTTTAACCTAAATTAGTCACTATTTTGTCATGTGTGAGGCACTATGGTATGGAATTTGGCCTAAGAGTAACTATTACAGGCTTAAACAAGTAAATTTTAAGGGTTTCTCATGAGGTTTTGTTGAGTGAGACCTAGTATAGTATCTAGAAACCATATATGATATAGAGAAGATAAGGGACGATGATCATAAGGACTCATGAATAATATTATAGTGATTAAAATACTATTTGGAGGTTTTGATACACCTAATGCTAAATAAGTTGCTATCAAGAGTTCCTATCAAATGTAATGCACCTATACCTTAGTATTTGAGATGGTTTTGAGAATTAATATATGTAAAATGATATTATACAAGGTAATTTATAGGTATCCAATCCATGGTGGTATTTTTAAATCAATAATTAGGTTTAGTATTGAATAAATAGACTCACTATGGTGGTCTTCAATTGAACCAAGCAAGTCTCTCAATCAAATTATAGGTTATTACAATTTGAAAACACTTGAGCCTTAATCCTCAAATCCACCAAAATGGTAGAGACCTTGGATTTTCATAGGATTTAATTTGAGGAATATAAGAAGCATGAACAAGAGTGACACATGGTAATACATAAGCTTTTAACTCCTCTAATCCAAGAATGCACCGTTTCACAGTCACCAATAAGTTGAATTATCCTTCCATGCCACCTTTGATGAAGAAGAAGATCACATCAAGTTTAAAATTGTGAGTAAGATGTTATTGGATATATCTTTGACAGCTTATTTCTTGTAACTTATTCCTCATGATATGACAATTTTAATATACATTTCCTACACCTCTCTCTCTCTCTCATTCTCACATTATCTTATATATTATACCTTGAATGGATTGTTATAGATCTTTTATATGAATATGGTTAAGCCTTGATCAAAGAAATACTTGTACTATGGCTTTGAATGTTGAATAAAGCTATTTCTTACCTTCTAAAATGCTTAAAATTAGTGTACATGTGTGATTATTGATGAATACTAGTAGTAGTGATTTCACTCTCTCTCTTTCATCCTCTCCTACCTCTTTGTAAAAAGGATTGTATTCTTTTAGATCACATGGTGAGTTTGGATAGCCTTGCATAGTCTAGAAGTGATTTTAGTCATTAGTGTCTTCTTTAGGACTCTTGATTAGCCATTATATTCAATACATTGTCTATGACATTCATGTTGAAATACTCATGTTTGAAGGTCCTTGTTGAGTAGAGTGATCATATTCAAGCATAATTTATGTTCTTATTGAAATAAAGTCAAGTGGAAGGTGTTAATTTGGTGCATCACCTCCCTAGCTTATATTACTTTCAGTTATCTTACCCTTTTCCTTTCAAAATAATAGATCTAGTAATAGTTTAAGGGTGATAGTATCAAAGGATATCTATCAAGAGATTTAGATTAGTAATTAAACCACCCATAGCCTATAGGTGTTTCCATGGCATCACTTAAGGGTAGAGGCTTGAAAAACCTCCTGAAGGGTGAAAATTTTGATGATAACAGTTATGGCATACATGATTGGACCATGATTGAATCCCATAGAAGAGTTATTGATGATGATCTTAAACACGTAAAAATTTAGAGGCATGAACACAAACATCAATGGAAAATATGAGTGAATCTCATCTGGTATAAGCAACCCAAGTGTCTGAAATCAAAAATTGGTATTTATTCTAATCATTATTTTGGTCAAAATGCATTCTCTATTCCTTCATATTCTCTATATTAGGTTGATGGCAGTCATGGCTTTACCCCAAGTGGCTCTCAAAAAAATGTAAACCTAACCAAGGCCATCAACAACCTTATATGCCCTCTCCCAATCCAACTCAGCCTCCATGGATACCTACCGTCCCTCTAGTCAACTTTGTCAGAGTCATTTTTTTCTATTGAAGACTTCTTAGACTTCAAAAAAACCCTTGTAAGTTTGAAAATGTAAATGGGTTAGATTTATAAAGAGATAAAAATTGGCCTAATTGTTTATAACCCTTCCATTCAAAATGAAAACACTCAAATGATGAAAAATAGTATGCATTCACTTAATATTGGGTGGGAATCTATTGAGAAAGAAAACCAACATTTGCCAATTGATGAAGTTATAGAAATAAGATGTCTAATCCAATGTATAGATAATATATTTATACTTGAAGAGAGGTAGTAAATGCAATATGTTGAATCTTGTATGCCTCCTCTTACTCCACATCAACCTTATTTTACTCCAACCCAACCCAAGTTGTAATATGTCTTCAAGAGATGTCTATGCCAATATCACCTTTACCCACTCTTATTCAAGATACCAAACCCATTACATATTGGTAAACTTGGACTAAAAAACCTAATTATTGAATGCATACTCTTGAGAAATAACCTTCTCCGATGCCTATACAAATTCAAGAAAAGGATAAGTGTATGGAGGTCATTTTAAAATATCTCTTAAGTCCTTCAATGTCTTCACCTACCCTTCAAGTTTCATCCATCGATGAAGTTAAATATAAATCAAATTTTGATAGAGAAATTGAAGAGTGGAGAGAGAATAATACACCACCCTTAACTCAATTCCCTTATCCATCCCTTCAATAACACCATGATCAATCTAGTAATCCCAAAGTCCTAAGTTGGAAGGATACTCTATCATGTTTCAATTAAGCTAATGAAGTATCTTTACCTCCCACCCTCTCTTTTTGTGAAAGATAACCAATTACATTGAGGGTAGAAAATATAAATTTAGATGTGAAGGAGAGCTTGTCAAATCTAGTGATGAGGTGGTAGTCCTTGAAAAAGAAAATTGACCAACTACAAGTGAATACCAATAAGGTTATTAAGAGAGTGATTATAGTGTATATGATGAGGAAATATTTATTGGAATCCCTTTTTGTGAGTGTATTTCATGGATGGTGAGAAATATGGACTTTATGGAGGGGTGCAAACTAATATGATGACAACCTCTTGTCAAAGTGATTCCATTGAGAAAGGCGAAGAAGAAGATCTTGATCAAGTATGTTAGTAGTTATACCATAGTTTCATGGAAGAAATGGACATTCTTGGCAATCATGTGATCCCTATAGATAATGAAGGTGAACTCTAATATGAATTTTCATAAGTTATTAGCCTCATATAAGAGTAAAAATCAAGTTTAACACAAGAGAAACATGATGAATTGAACCTTGAATGGGCATGTAAGCTTTAATTCTTTATGGAGGAAGAAGAAAAACAATCAAGTTCTCACTGATAGAGTCTTGATGAAGAGAATATTGACATTGCATTAGTTTAATAGGTTACATTTTAATATGAGGTAAGTCCTTGTGATGATACATTATATATTAGCCTTGTTGAACCTCATGGGAAAGATATAGAAATTGATGAAAACTTACATCCATGCCATGAGCCTATTCAAGTATTTGAAGCATCTGATCAACCTTTTAACCCTCAAGAGAATGGAAAGATTGAAATTAAACTTGATATGATTTCAAGTGACCAAGAAGAATTTACCTTTTGGGAAGAGCTGGAAAAGTTTTGCTCTAATTTGGATAGTGAATCTATAACCCATAAGGAGAGTGATAATATTGTTATCTTAGCCAATGAGCATGATGAAGACATGCATGAAAAGGTTTTTGAAGAGAATAATGTGGTTGATGATATTTTTGAGTCTCATGAACAAGTTCAACGAGGCCTTAAGGACATGTGTTAGTCCTACTTGGACATGTTTAAGGAGTTTTAAGAGCTTGGTAGGATAGCACCTCAAGAAGAACAAGAGGAAGTTGATGAAGAGTACAAATTTCCCAACTATCCAAAAAATCCTACTAGTCATCACCAAGAATTTAAAATCCATTGTGTAGAAAGGTATGATGAATATGACACTCTTCAAGATGAAAATAATATATAATTAAAATAACCAATAGAAGTTGAGGCTACTGCTACCTTTATTAATCAAACTATGGTCACTTTGGAGGTCTCTCACATTGTTAAAGAAGGACATCAATATGAGGTAACAATTGAAGATCAAGATGATTTAGTTTTTGTTGATGACATGTTTTTTTCTATAGATCCATTTGAGATCAAGCCAAAGAAGGTAGTGGTTAAGAAAGGATTTCGTCAAGCAAGAAAAAAACTTGACCAAAATCTTACAAATCATCCTTATTCATCACATTAAGGTGACTCAAGGAATATTATTTTTGATCTAGGAGGATAAATTATGAAAGGTTAGTTGTACATAGTATTTTCTTATCTTATCATTCCTCTAAGTGCTTCTGAGAATAATGTTTTGTATTATTGTTTTATTATGTATGTATTGATTTGGTGTGTTTTCTTCTTGTCTTGTTGTGTTGGTGAAGGTAGTTAGTTATTTCAATGTATTTTTACTCCAAGTTCAAGGTCTAATCAGGTTTGAGGTTGAATGAGAGATGACTCCATAACCAATGGTTAGACTAAGCAACCGATCTAAGGTGCATAGTAGGCATGCAATCCCAAGAGGTTGTCAAAGATGTTTTTAAAATTTTAGCTACCATGAATGAGGATCATTTTAAACTTTGATGTACTTGATATTAACTTTATTGATAGCCATTATGAAGGTCTTGTTTTAGTTATTAATGATCTAGGATGATAGGTAATGTGTATCCCTTGGCAGCTTATAATGTTCTTTAGGATGATCTAGTTGGTAGCTAAGTCAAGTCACTTAGTCTTGTCATGTAATGGTCATTTTTTATGATCTTAATTATGTTTTTAGAATTATTTAAGGTATGTTTGAAAAAGTTAAGTGAGACATCAAGTCAAGTAGTAATGATGCTAAAAGAGAGAAGGTGGTGACCCTTCCAAGATAACCATGGCCTAAAGATGGTCAACTAGTTAAAGAAGCCAAGCTAGTTAGTTGATCACATTGTTTTTTAAGGAAATTTGTAGAGTTTAAGGTATTTTTAATAAGATTAAGTTATTTTATTACTTTAGCCTTATTATGCTTTCCAAGGTTGAAATTATAATTACTAATAAAGAATAAATATAAAGGTTTTTATCTTTGTAAAAAGGATTTTTTAAGTCATCTAACACTTATATGATGACATCATGATATACATAACCATACACATCCTCCAAATATCTTATATAATTGATTTTTAACATTGGACTTGTCTTTATAATTGCCATTTATCATTTCCCAACACATAAATGAAGATTTTATGAGAGAAATATAGGAAAATAATGGTGTGAGGAATTTTTTCACTCTCTTACACATCTGTATAGGTTAGGGGAAGATGAAGAGTCACTTGGTTCACTATCTTCAGTAGCTCGAAAGGGCAAAACAATCAAAATATTAAGAAAAACATGCTTTTGGTGGTCTTTTATAAAGGGTTTATATTAAATGATAATATAAAATATCTTCCATACATCCATATGGACTTCTCAAATCTCAATCCCTATAAAAAGTGGAGTTATAAAGCCAAAAAATGTAAAAACCCACTCCATTCCTCCATCGAGTTTCTTGGCAGCTTAAAACAATCAATGAATTTTCAATTGGCATCTAAGGGGAGAGATAGTTGGGATATAATCTCTTATAAATATTATGGGACCATAATGAACTTCCAATTTTTGGAATTGTTTAGCTAGTTAAGAATCTTAATTGTATGAATAGTCATTAAGAAGTTAAGGAACATAAAAAGAACTCAAATCCCCACCAGTGTCAATTTTATTCAAGTGTAGAGCTATGATTTCATATGAATGTATGATTAGGGATAACATCTTTAGAAAATTTTTACCCCTTAAATATAATTTTCTTTCATTTTTATTCTTGTTCATGTTTGGTGTAGGGTTAAATCGCTTTATTTTACTAGTTGGCTCAATATAGTCAAATTGCAAGTTTTTTGAGGTGTTTTGAATGATTTTCTATGTTGAATTCAAATGATAAAAAATTCATACAATCAGTTTAATAAACCTATAACATATAAAATCACCATTGGAATCATGACCTTTAATAAAGATGAATATTATTGCATGCACACCTAGACTGCGTGAATATGCAAACATGACTAAGAGAGATCTTGTCAAGAAGAGTTATGTTCTAATCATATATAATTATTTAATGAAAAATGTTATTTTCAGACAATATTGAAGACCATACTCATGGGTGACAAGCTTTAGAGACAAATTTTTAAGAGTTCTTCTTTAGGCCTAATCCAATGGAAGTTTGTGAACTTATAGGTCTACAAACTTACAGGTCACCTTTGGTGTCAAAAATATTGTTTATGAGAATGCACATGAACCATATAAAATATGAGTGTATTCTCATTAATTTAAATAGTCTCTAAAATCTTGGTGATTCACCTCTTCAGATCCATGGTGAGTGGATGAGTCTCAAGACTATACCAAGCAATGTTATCACTTACAATCATGCATCTACAATAAAGTGACACCCATAAAACCTTATTGGTCTACAAACTCACTTTATAAATTAATTATAAGGTGGTTTAATTAATCTATTTATCCTAACTCAGTGCTCAATTCACCTTGTATTCAAAGGTACTGTATGAGCAAGGATTACTATGTAGCTTAAGGTAACTATGCAAGCTAAGAAGAAGATAGTGAAGGTTTCAAAAGCTGATCCATGTAATATAGACCCAATAAAATTTAGATAGGCTCTTAAAAATAATGATCCATCTTTAAATAAACTCATATCATTATTTTATTGAACCTAAATGAGGACCAAATGAGGAGGAATCAAGACCTTTAACTAAATGGACACATATAGGCCTCTAAAATGTAGTGGGGTACAAAAACCATGTTAGTAATGGATGCTTGAAGGTTTGGGATGATAAAAGAATTTAAAATAATATGTGAATGAGACATTTTAGAGGCCAAAATTCATCAAAGAGGTTTATTTATCCTATGAGGTCCAAATTTGTAAACCTACAATCAGGTAGATCTAAAACATCACCTACAAGCCTATCATTAGAATATTTAGGAAAAAGGGAATGTGTATGATGAGAATAATGGTTTGAGAGGTCTAGAAAGAGTCTAGAGAGATATTTATCACATTATATTATCCATTCAACATCCACCAAAGTATAAATGAATAAAATATACCTCCAAAATTACAATTATGCTACCTATAAGCACACACAGGTTTATCATGGATAGATTTTAAGAAAGGTAAAATTTTGATGATAAGAGAAGTGTTAAAAGGGTGAAAATAGATCATGGTGATCATGAATGAATTTTTTTATACTAAATACATATATTTTATTATTGTGTCATGGAATTACACCCTTGTGGGAAATATTTTTAGGCTCTCTTACTTCCAGCCATAATATGGGAACAACCCCAGGCTGTGGGTATCCCATGATGGGGTTGAACCTCCAAAGTAGTCTGGATTCATCTTTTATTCTCACCTAAACTAAAGATAATCCTATTTCCTCCCAATAAAAGGGTTAAAAATAGATAAGGGCTCCTAAGAAAGTTAACAGAGTGATGCACCAAAATTATAGGTCGATCCTCCCTTTTTGACTCGAAGAACACTAATGAAAAAAATAAATGAATGGGTTTAGACTTAAATTATATGTTTATATATCCATGTGGAGGATCAACAATTTTTAAAGGCTAAGGGAAGTGAAGGAGAGGTCTAAAATAAGACACTAATCAGTCATAGTATCCACATGTGGGCTTTGATCAAAAGATGTTGAACACTAAACATGATGTGTATGAACAAATGAACTAGTATCTAGGTGAAATTATAATTAAAAAATGGAGAATTTTATACCACATGAATAAATTAGACATATATGCACTATACCATAATAATGAAATCAAAACACAACCTTCTATTGCTTTAAGAGGTTACAAATTCCATCTTGGTAGAGTCTAGTCTCACTAAGAGAGGGAACTAAGAGAAATACAAAAAGAGATCTAACTAGTCAGATGATTAATTTGAGATATCTATTTTTGTGCCTGAGATCCTCTATATATAGTATAAAAGAGATAGAGAAAGGAGACATTGGTAACTAGTTGTCTGTCAGCTTTTGAGCTATTCTATCATGCTTTTGGTCCAATCAGGACAAGTCATTATGAATGAGATATTCATGATTAGCCTCTAAATAATTCCACTAATTGATCAAGGTGTACTATAGGATAAGATTTAACCATAGGTGGTAATTCTCGATCCAGCTAGAAGTGAATGCTCCAACTACTTTCCAAATCCCCAAGTTCTAGACTATTGATCTTTTAATAGTTTTCATTGAGAGGATACAATATTCATATCCACCAAGGACATGTCATGCCTATCTTGAGCAAAATTTTGTCAAGGGATTGAGTTAGCCATATATCTACTCTATTAAATAGATGAAAACTTATCTAAATGTATTGGTTTTCTTATAGATCCATAGCACTTTATTTGATGATCGGTCCCATTCAAGCATGTATAGAGCTTTCTCCTTTTGCTTCTTCCATTAACTTAGGTTGGATTTAATTTTGGACTCTTTTATTTACCTACCAAGTTAGGCTCATCTCATTTTATCACCCTAACTCACCCCTTGCTATTGACTATCGACAATATGACCATTTGACTTGATCTAAGCTCTCATGGTCTTAACACTTGTCAGCTATGGATTCAGCCTTAGGTATCTGTCAAGAATATTTTAAACCCCATAAATTAGTTTATAAAGCTTAATTTTTACATTCACATGAATATCATTTGACATCTATGAGAATACTTTTGATGTTCTAAAAATAGCCAAATTTAAATTCATATGGACATTCACTTGGGCATAAAATTGGCACTTGCATATATGTCTTTCACATTTTAGCCAACTTTTCAAACTTGTATCTCAAAGTGAAAAACTCGTTAAGATACCAAAATTTTAAGAGATGGTCTTAATCCCATATAGAGAAAACCCATTTAATCTACTAGCTTGGAAGACTTCCTGAGTGAAGATATTAAGTGTAAAAATTGGTCGGACCACTTGATCCTAGCTTAAACATGGCTAAGTATGGTAATTTAGTCATTTTAGTTTGTGGAGCCAACTTTGAAGATGCATATCTTCTATCTTGATTCAACACATGAGATGCAACTTAGAATGAATGATCTTAGCATAAGAATGAACCAAACCATATGACTAATTCTCCTTGACTTGTCTATATGCATGATCCCTGACATCATGAATATGTTCCTTTGGTTATATTTGGGCTTAGGTGAATGAGCTAAATCCTAGCATATGGCTACCTAGGATTATTGTGAATAAAACCATGTGGCCAATTCTCTAATCACTCACCCATATGTGTGAAATCAATCCACTTAATACCATCCACATGTTGTTCTATTTTTTTCATCAATAAAAGGGGAGATATACTGCTTCCATCTCTATATTGGATCATGGCAACTAGGTGTAAGCTGGTATGCGGGCCAAATATGTCCAACATTCCTAGTGACTTGTATGGAAGCATGATTTCTATGCTTTGAGAACCCAATCTAATCCATTCGGTAGGGTTCAACCCTTATTCAAACCTCAATTAAAAATAGAAGAAAAGAAATAGAAAAAAATAATATAAGTGCTCGCAAGCACCTAAAATAATTAGTCTGTGATAAGATGTGTGCAAAGAAATTATAGAAAAGATATGAAATCTAACCTAATATGTACAATATTGTAAATTAAAAATACCCTATTAGGTCAAATGGAAAAATATTTAATACACATTAGAGCTTCGAGACATACTTTTCTTTTCTTGACAACTCTTCTCTATAGCTAAGAGAAACTAAATGCTCATGTATTCTTAGGGGGCAACTTGTTCTTCTAATACTAGCTTAAGGTGGATCAATTGGAAGTATGGGCCTAAAACCTAATCATCATTATCCTAGATCTATATTCTTTGTAAGGATATCTCTAGTTGTTCTTAATTTATGAACTATCAATCATGAACACATGGATCGACTTGATCTATCCCATTTAACATATCTACAGGGTTAACCTATAGCTTTAAAATTTATTGAGGCCATATAAACTCACCTTTGGCCCCCAATAGTAGAGAGATGCCTAGAGTTGAAGAAAAGAGTTGATAACCATGATTCAAATCTCAAACATGTCATCTCTTGAGAAAATAACTACTTTTGAAGACTTATTTTCATGAAGCTACAACTCAATTGGAATCTCTTTAGGATAAATCATGTCAATATCTCATTTATAATCATGAGGTTACAAATCCTTTTATTGCACCTCAGGCTAGTTAGTCAAGACTACTTCACCTTCATATGGTATAGAGGTCACATGACTTCCAACCAAGTCCATTTCTTCCTTGAAATCATGGTATAGGTACTATCATGAATCCTCCTGATTCCTCTCTTCCTCATCTTATTTTTTTGAAGTAGGCCCTCTCTAGGGGAGGGGTGGGATGGATGGTTTAGGCTGCCCAAAATATTTGTCCTTACCCTCCCATTTTACTGATATATCTATCCACAATTGGATCAAGGTCTTCATCTCACACAGATAATCATTAATATCACCATACTAAACCTCTTTCCTAATAGACATCCACTCATTTGTTAACATTTTAACCAAATACCTCATCCTCTTTATGAGATGAAAAGGGATCACATCAAGCTCTACATCCCATTTTCTCATTACTTATTTTGACTTCACCATATTTGGCTTAACAACGTACAAGGATGTGATAGCAGAAGGTTGGCTAGAGGGGTAAGTGGGTGGGAATGAATGATAGATATGGTCATTATAGAGCAAATAAATATGATTAGATGGATTGTAGGTTATATTTGGTTGGATATAAGACTCACCAACTAGATGAGGGTGAAACTCTACGTTAAATCTAGCTATAAAGACTTGTAAAAGGGACTTAGATGTAGATAAAGATTCCTAAAGGCTTACCTAAAATTTTGAAACTATTTAAAACTTGAAGTCACCATTAATGTTTGTAGATGTGCCCCTAAAGGTTCATTAGATGAAGAGAACACCAAAAATCTTCAACTTCTTTGGACTTTAGTTTGACCAAGCATGCTATAAACTATTGTGGCATGGGATTGAACCCTTGTGGGAGAGTTTCTCAAGGTCTCTCACTTCTAACCATAATATGGAAACAACCCTGAGCTATGAGTATCTTCTGATGGGTATGAACCTCTAGATTAGGCTGACTTCCTCTTTTATGCTCACCTAAACTAGAGCCAAGCCTAATTCTTCATCGAAAAAGGGTTATAAAGAGATAAGGGATCCTAATAAAGTTAATATGGTGATGCACCAAAGTTATAAGTCAATCCTCCCTGCTTGACTTGAAGAACACTAATGAAATAAGTAAATGATTAGGTTCAGAATTTAACTATCTATTCACATATCCATGTAGAGGCTCACCAAATGGTCAAGGTTGAGGGAAGTAAAGGAGATGTCTAAAGTAAGACACTAACCAGTCACAATATACACATGTAGGCTTTGATCAAAAGATCTTGAATATTAAACATGTTGTGTATGAATAAATGAACTAGTAACTAGGTGAGATCATAATTCAAAGAGGGAGAAGTTTCTACCACATGCACAAATCAAGACGTTACAATTTACATCTTAGTAAAGTCTAGCCTCATCAAGAGAAATATAGAAATATATCTAATTGGTCAAATGATTAATTTAAGATATATTTTTTTGGGTCCAAGAGCCTCTATATATAGTATAAAAGAGATAGAGGAAGGAGACATTAATAACTAGTTGTCTATTAGCTTTTGAGTTGTTCTATCATGATTTTGGTCCAAACATGACAAGTCATTATGAATGAGATATTTGTGACTAGCCTCCAAATCATTCCACTAATTGAGAAACGTATGTTAGAGGATAAGTACTAGCCATAGGTGGAAAGCTTTGATCTAGATGGAAGTGAATACTCTAGCTAATTTCTAAATCCCCAAGTTTTGGACTTTTGATCTTCTAATAGATTTCATCAAGAGGATCAAATCTTCATATCTGTCAGGGACACATCATGCTTGTCTTGAGTGGTAGTTTGTCAAGGGCCTGACTTAGACATATATTTGATCTATTAAATATATATGAAAATAAATCTAAAGATATTGGTTTTCCTATAGATCTATAGCACTTTGTTTGATGATTAGTCCCATCTAAGCCCGTATAGAGCTTTCTCCTTTTGCTTCTTCCATTAACTCAAGTTGGATTCAAGTTTAGACTCTTTTATTTACCTACTAAGTTAGGCTCATCTCTATTAATCACTCCAACTCACCCCATTGCTATTGGCTATCAATAATCTAATTGTTTGACTTGCTCTAAACTCTCATGGTCTTGACACTGATCAGTTGTGCACTCCTCAGGTCTCCACTGATAATAGTTTAAACCCCATTGGTTAATTTATGGAGATTAATTTTGATGTTCATATGAACATCATTTGACATCTATGAGAATTATTTTGATGTTCTGTAGACCACCAAATTTAAACTCATATTGACCTTTACCTAGGTATAAAATTGACACTTGCACAAATGTCTTTCACATTTTAGCCAACTTTACAAACTTGTATCTCAAAGTGCAAAACTTAAAAATACCCCAAACTTTCAAAAGATGGTATTAATGCCATAAGAAGTAAACCCATTTGATTTGATAGCCTGGAAGGCTTCTTGAGTGAAGATATTAAGTACAAAAGTTGGATGGACCACTTGATCCTAGCTAAAAAATGGCTAAGTATGGTGATTTGGTCATTTCAGTCTATAGAGCCAACTTTGAAGATGCATATCTTTTATCTTGCTTCATCATGTGAGATGAAACTTGGCATGAATGATCTTAGCATAAGAATGAACTAACCCATATGATTTATTTTCTTTAACTTGTCCATATATGCATGGCTTGACCTCATGAATATGCTCTTTTGGTTCTGTTTGGGATTAGGTGGATGAGCTAAAACCTAGCTTATGGCTACTTGGGACTATTATGAAGAAATACATGTGTCCAATTCTCCAATCACTCACCCTTACATGTGAAATCAATATGATCAATAACATCCATATGTTCTAGTTTTTTATCAACAAAAGGGGGAGGGGATCTACTTCCTTCTCTATATTCAATCATGGAAATTGGGTGGAAGCTGGTATGTGGGTTAAATATGGACAACATTCTTGGTGACTTGTAGGGAAGCATGCCTATTATGATTTGAGAACCCAATCTGATTCATTGGGCATGGATTTAACCCTTATTCTAACCTCACTTAAAAATAGAAGAAAAGAAATACAATGAAACAAGATAGGTGCTCTCATGCACTTGAAACAACTAATTAATTTAAAGATGTGCATAAATCACTTAGAGAAAAGCTTCAAAATATAACCTACTATGTAAAATGTTGTAAATTAAAAATACCCTCCTAGGTCAAATGGTCATCTATTTTGTACACATTGGAACTTCAAGACATACTTTTATTTTCTTGACAACTCTTCTCTACATCTAAGAGGAACTAAATGTTCATTTCTTCTTGGGGGGATTGGTTCCTCTACTAGTATCTTAAGCTGGATTAGCTAGAAGTATGGGCCTAAAATCCAATCATCATGATCTTAAATCTATGTTGTTTATAAGGAAAAATCCAGTTCTTCTTCATTCATGTTGGGAAATAACGAAAACACACAATTGATTACCAAATACAAGCAACTTACATGCGGAATTAACTAGAATCAACAAGTAACTAGAATTTAAAAATAACACAGAATATGAGAGACAATACACAACTTGTATTAAAACTCTTCCAGAAGGAAATACAATAAAGAAGATTGCCACAGTTCTTCTTCCTTACACACCTCTAGGGCTCCCACACCTCTAGGGCATAAACAGTAAATCTTCCCTCAAATCTCTCTCTCTCTTACGGTCCCAACACATAACTCAAACACAGAGTTGGTGTTCACCTCCAACCAGTCAATATCCACTACTGCCAGTACTCTAATGCTCCACACACTCCACAAGTGCTCCACGCACTCCAAGTACACAAATGTACTTGAAGTAGATCTCCCCTGAACTTGTAACAATCTGCAACTCAAATGATCTTACTTATGGAGGGAACTACCTTGCCTTCCTCTTTGCTCTAGAACTGAGTACACACTATACTCCAAGTAGATCCTGCCTAATCTTGCTCCCTATTGTGTTGCTATCCTCCCTGATCTTACACACTTGTAAATCAGTTTGGTTTTGTACACCTGTAAACCTAGATCATGCACACACATACACCTGTAGATCAATGATCTTACCATGCAGATCTCCTAATGTAGCCATGCACACCTGATAACCAAGATCCTACACACTTGAAGAACCCTTCTGATTCTCCAAAACCATCACCCACACTTGGTACTACTGTGGAACTAGGAGGAACACCCTTGCTCACCTCACACATAGAAGGAGCTAACTTTGCTCAACTCAAACTAGAACACTTTTACAATACAACCCATGAGTCTATTATATACATCTCATCCAAACAATAATTAGACATCTAATTACAATAATTAGATCTGTAGTGTCTAGTCTAAATTTGGCTCTTGACATGCAAACACTTGGTTTGTTAACTAACTACCTGTAAAACTTGCAGTTCTGAACCGCACAGGTGACCGACATCGGTCCTTGTCTGCCTGGAGGTGACTGACGCCAGCTGATCCCTGACTGATGTCGGTTGCTCTTCCTATCTAATCCTACCAATGTCGATTGGCCTGACCGACGCCGGTGTCTATGACACTCAGCAACCTCTAACAACCTCCTTCCCTATTTGCATCAGTGAAGGTTTTAGCTCCACAACCTAACAATCTCCCACTTGGAGATAAATAGCTGCACTGTACCTGTACCTGTACCCCATCTAATCTATTTCCTGGCTTGTATCCCTCTTCAAGATCAATCTTGAAGACCAACCACCACACAACCTATGGTGCACCTCCTGTCATCCGAGTAACCTGCCACATCTAAACCTACAAACCCATGTAGTGAAGTCCTGACCCTGCATAGCATGAATCCCTACTGCTGGTCCCTCTCAGATCCTTGAGAACCCACTTCCTTAAATTGGCTCCTAACTCTCTGATAGCTCCCACTTCTTGGGAAAACTCAGGTCTATACTAGACCTCATGTGATTTTAGACACTAAACTATCCAGCCCTTAGTGTGCTCCGATTTTGCATCCTAAACCTCGCCAACACCTGATTCACATCAGCTCCCATTGGAGACAAAATCAACCTATGATCTCCATGTCTCTCATGCCAAAGAATTTTGCTGCTCCAAATTCTTCATGACATGCCATTGAACTAACCTTACCCTTAACTCAGTAAAACCCTGTATGTCTGAACCTGCACCAAGCTCATCCTCCACATATAGTAACAGGATAATGTTGTGACCATCATCCACTTGGTAAGACAAACACAATGGTTATACTGACATTGACTAAAGCCCTATTTTGTCATCCACTTGGTACCACTTGTCAACCATATACCACTATCCTACATCTTCCTCAAGACCATATGACCTGGCCTTCCATCTCACGTGTCCATTCACTCTATTATTCAACTAAGGAATCCATTCATCTCTCAGTGCTTTCTTCCGACTGGCAACCCTACCAAATCTCCCATTTGGTTCTGCATCATATTCCTGCCATGCTCCCACTATTTCTTGGATCCTTCCTGCTTTACAGTCAGCAACTAGTATAAAGAAGAGGAACAATGAATTTGAGGCTTACTTACCACTTTCAGTCCTCCATATGGGCATTTGAGACTCCTTGACAACATGTTGTCCACCCAAAATCTATTACAGTGACTGACCTCAGTCACTACATAGTCTGCATCTGACTGATGTCGGTTTCCATGTGCCTATCCTGACTACCAACTCTCCCGATGTCAGTGTCCCTATTGCCAATGTTGGTCCTCTTAACTGATGTCGGTCTTACCTATTACCGACGTCAGCCCTCTTGATCGACATCAGTCTTACCCTGCCCAACATCACCAGCTTTGATCTACACATGACCGACATTGGCACCTGTCTGTTTGATGCTAGTTCCCCTTGACTGATGCTGGTACCTATGTTCACCTGTGAGTGATGAATTTTTACCCATGAGCTCTCCATGGATCAAAACCCTATCCAAACTGCCCTGCTCAAAAGTATCCAGCCCCATCCATTGAACTCTATCTATCATCTCCTCCAAGAACACCAAGGCTTTCCAGTTCTTAAGTCTATCAAACACATCTGTCTTTTGCTTAAGAACATGCATATCCTTCTTGCTCATGTGACCAAGCCTATAAAGCCACATCTCTGCAATAGAAGAAGAATCAGTAATATAAGCAAGTAGATAAAGAGTACCTATTTTCTTACCACCAGTGAATTCAAGTGCATCCATTGTGAGAGTTCTTATGCATCTCTCATCACCCAACTTTTCTAAAGAAATTAGCCATATCTTCAAGCCTGGGACCTGCATGACCTCCTTCAACACCCATGTGTTGGCTGCTTGCAATTTTAGCTTCACTTCCCCTTTGCCAATTCTTTGACAAGGCTCACCAACTCCTCTCCTTAGGGCTACATGGAAAGAGGCAACATAATCTATTAACCAAGATTCAACTTTATCCAAGAAACATCCCAGAGCATCCTGTGCAACAACACCTACAACATCTACTTCTTTAGTTCCTTCATGCTAATCTTACACAAACCAACAATTTTCTTTTACCTACTCTTTCTTTCCATAGGACCGTAATTGACCATTCATGCTTTTCAATTCCTCCATTCTTAGCTTACTTTTTTCTGCCATTGCTCTACTCCCACTCAATCAAAAACCCCTAAGAGTGACCTGTAACCAAACACAAACATGCTCCCTGCAACCTTAGCTTTGATACCACTTTGTTGGGAAATAATGGAAGCACACAATTGATTACCAAATACAAGCAACTTACATGTAAAATTAACCAGAATCAACAAGTAACTAGAATTCAGAAATAACACAAAATATGAGAGACAATACACAACTTGTATTAAAACTCTTCCAAAAGGAAATAAAACAAAGAAGATTGCCATAGTTCTTCTTCCTTACACACCTCTAGGGCTCCTACACCTCTAGGGAATAAATAGTAAATCTTCCCTCAAAGCTCTCTCTCTTACGGTCCCAACACACAACTCAAACACAGAGTTGGTGTTCACCTCCAACCAGTTAGTATCCACTACTACCAGTACTCTAGTGCTCCACGCACTCCACAAGTGCTCCACGCACTCCAAGTACACAAACATACTTCAAGTAGATCTCCCCTGAACTTGCAACAACTTGCAACTCGAACGATCTTACTTATGGAAGGAATTGCCTTGCCTTCCTCTTTTCTCTGGAACTGAGTACACACTGTACTCCAAGTAGATCCTACCTGATCTTGGTCCTTGTTGTGTTGTCATCCTCCCTGATCTTGCACACCTACAAATCAATTTAGTTCTACACACTTGCAAACCTGGATCATGCACACACATACACCTGTAGATCAATGATCTTAATTACCATGCAGATCTCCTAACGTAGCCATGCACACCTACTGATGAAGATCTTACACACCTGAAGAACCCTTCTGATTCTCCAAAACTAGCACCCACACTTGGTACTATTGTGGAACTAGGAGGAACACCCTTGCTCACCTCACACACAGAAGGAGCTAACTTTGCTCAACTCAAACTAGAACACTTTTACAATACAACCCATGAGTCTATTATATAGATCTCATCCAAACAATAATTAGACATCTAATTACAATAATTAGATCCATAGCTTCTAGTCTAAATTTGGCTCTTGACATGCAAACACTTGGTTCGTTAACTAACTGCCTATAAAACTTGCAATTTTGAACCACACAGGCAACCAACATTGGTCCCTATCTGCCTAGAGGTGACCAATGCTGGCCGATCCCTAACCAACATTAGTTGCTCTTCCTGTCTAATCTTACCGACGTTGGTTGGCCTGACCGACGTCGGTGTCTGTGACACTCAACAACCTCTAGCAACCTCCTTCCCTATTTGCATCAGTGAAGCTTTTAGCTCCATAACCTAACAATTCATGAACTATTGATCAAGAACATATGGATCAACTTTATCTATCCCCTTCACTATATCTATAGGGCTAACCTCTAGCTTGTGGTTTATTGAGGCCATCTAAGCTCACCTTTGGCCTCCAATAGTAGAAATATGCCTAGAGTTAAAGAAAGGAGTTTATAATAATGCTTTACAATATTAAACATGTCTTCTCCTGAGAAAATAAATACTTCTAAAGGTCATTTTCATGAAGTTGCAGCTTGATTGGAGTCTCTTCAAAAGCAAGCGTTAGGTGTGAAGCCTGATTGTATTCCAAAATTAGAAGTTAAAATTTTGATGTTATTTTAGCTGATCTTGGATCCCATTATTTGAATCCAACATGGTGTAGGGGGGTTATAAGGGGGAACCCCCCTTACAAGGTCCTGGGGGATGACCCCCCTTAATGAGGGGTCCAGGGGTTGTGGACCCCATAGAATTTTTTATTAAAATTGCCTTATTAAATTGTAATTCATAGTCAATCTGGTCCATTGATTAAAGGTTTCCACATTTGATGGTATTGATTATGTTTAGGTGTTTTTGGACTAAAATGTATTGATATATGGCTGAGATGTATGAGTGTGAAAGATAATGAAATATTTTACATAGAGAGGAGGCAAAAAATGTAGAGAGGTGTAACAGGGTTTGTTATAGGATTTTGTTTCTCCCTTGTATTACTAGGAATAATATACTAGACAAGTTTGGTGGATGTATCCCATCTTGGGTGAGCCACATTAAATCTAATGTCTCTTATTATGTGCATGTTTATGTTTATTTTCAAAATGTTTGATAAATTTGTTTCATAGTTTCTCTTGTATGTAATTTGGGGATAGATCTAGATTTTGATTTATCCTAATAGCAAGGATGCTAATATCTTGATCATAATCATGAGGCTACAAATCTTATTTTGGCACTTCAAGCTGGTTAGTCAAGACTACTTCACCTTCATGTGGTAGAGAGGTCACATGATTTCTAACTATGTCTATTTCTTCCATTAAATCATAGTATAGCTACCGCCATGAATCCTCGTGATTCCTCTCTTTCTCATCTTCTTTTCTCAAAGTAGGCCCTTTCTATGGGAGGGGTGCAATGGAAAATTCAGGATACCTAAACTAGTTCTTCTTACTCTCCCATTTTACTAATCTATCTATCCACCATTATATCAGGGTCTTCATAAATATAGCACCATACTAAACCTCTTTTCTGATATCCATCCACTCCTTTGTTAACCTTTTAACTGACTCCCTCATCTTCTTTATGAGATGAAAAGGGATCACATCAAGATTTAAATCCCATTTTCTCATTACTTCTTCTAACTTCAACATATTTGGCTGAAGTGCCAACAAGGATGTGATAGTAAAAGGTTGGCTAGAGGGGCAAGTGGGTGGGCATGAAGGATAGATATGCCCATTATAGAGCTAATAGAGATGATTATATGGATGTTAGGTTCCATTTGGTTGGAAATAATACTCACCAACTAGATGAGGGTGAAACTCTACCCTAAATCCAACCATAAAGGTTCATAAGATGGACTGAGATGTAGATAAAGATGTTTGAAGGCTTACCTAAAATGATAAAACTAGTTAAAACTAGGAGTCACCATTGATGTTTGTAGATGTGTCCCTAAAGGTTGGTTAGATGAAGATAACACCAAAAGTCTTCAATTGATTTGAGCCTTATTCCCATCGAGCATGCCATAAACTATTGTGGCATGGAATTGCACCCTTGTAGGAGAGTTTTTTAGGTTCTCTCACTTCTAGGCGCAATATGGGAAAAACCTCAAGCTATGGGTATCCTGCGATGGGACTAAACCTCCAGAGTAGGCCATCTTCCTCTTTGATGCTCACCTAAACTAAAGCTAAGCCTAGTGCTTCATAGGAAAAGGGTTAGAAAAAAAAGGGATCCTAAGAAAGTTAATAGGGTGATGTACCAAAACTATAGGGCAATCCTCCCTACTTGAATCGAATAACACTAATGAAATAAGTAAATGACCAGGTTTAGACTTCAACTATCTATTTACATATCTATGTGGAGGCTCATCAAATGGTCAATAATGAGGGAACTAAAGGAGAGGTCTAAAGTAAAACACTAACTAGTCATAGTATCTATTATCTTTAAATCTTTGCACCCTAGAAGAGGATGTTCAATCCTCTTCTAGGTTTGGGCAATGTTGGAACATTTCTAGGCATGTGGGTGTGCATATAGTGGAAATGAACCTCTAGATTTAAAGGGATAGCTCCCTGTGTGTATTCTTCAAAATAATATCTATTTGAACCAATTGATTGAAAGGAAAAGAGTTAGAATTTGCATGAAAGAAACCTATTCTAAGAATGGTGATGCACCAAATATTATCCTCCACATGAATTCTATAACCTATTTCATGATACATCAAGCTACATAGACCATTCCCAAGCTCTAAGGATTCTAATAAAAATATTTCAACACAGAGGTGAGATATATAACATAACACAAGGCAAATGAACTGAAAAGGGCACTTGGAAGGGAAAGGTGACCCTTCAATTTTTTTTTAAAGGGCACTTTGGAGGGAAGTGTCCCTTTGAAATTTGTTCAAAGGAGACTTTAGATGGAAGTGTCCTTTTAGAACTTTTTTGAAGGGCACTTGGAATAAAAGTACCCTTCGAAATGTTTCGAAGGGCACTTTAAAGAAAAGTGACCCTTCAAAAAGTTTTGAATGGCTCTTTGGAAGAAAAGTGACTCTTCAAAAAGTTTTGAAGGGCACTTTCAAAGAAAATTAACCATTCAAAAAGTTCTAAAGGGCACTTTGGAAAGAGAGAGATCCTTCAAAAAAGTTTAGAAGGGCAATTTTGGGAAAAGATAGGCTAAATTCTTTCAGATTTTTTATTTGAGAAAAATAGTCTAAGACAAAAAACCTAAAACTAAGGATTCCTTCAAGAAGAGGTAAAGAGAGAATTACTTCAAACTTTTTGTCTGAGATAAAAAGTACAAAAGAATTCCTAAGCTTAGACAAAAAACTTGAAACAAAGGAACCTTTCTAAAAGAGATTACACTTAGGCAAAAGGGGTGAAAAACACTTGAACAAGGCTAAAACAATTCTTCTAAAGAAGAGAAAATAACTAGTTTATTTCAAGATTCCTTCACAATTAATTGAATATAGATAAGAAATGTTGAACTTAGACAAAGGAAACATGAAAATAAGGGTAAAAAATTTGGCTAAAATTCTTGGTGATTCTTAGGGGAGGCATGTTTGCTATGCCAAAGACCAGTCACCTAAATCCTTCCATTAGGCATGGAGTAACACAGATAGGCACTTCAAAGAGAACTGAACAAGATTTGTCTCAAAAACACACTAGTTAGGCTGATTCACACACACAAGGTAGAGACACACACTAAACAAAAGTCATGTAAACACACCTATGCTACAAGGCACTTAGGGAATGCAATAATGAACAAAAAGAAACACACACACATCTAAACCAATATTTACAAAAAGATGATAAAGGGATAATAGTGGGATTTCAATTATATCCCATTCATATGGATAAGTAACTCTTCTCCATTCATTTTGAATAGTTGAAAGGAGTTGCTTTGATTGCACTTGATAATGATGTAAGGGCCACTCTACAAAGTGTTAAATTTTATATGATTGCCTAGATTTGCTCTGTATTTATCCCACATCAAAACTAAGTCACCCTCTTTGAACACTTTTTCACTTTTCTTTTTGTCAAAGGATCTCTTCATGAGAACTTGATGGTATTCCAAGGCCTTGTGGGCATCATCCCTTGCCTCTTGTAACTCCATTAGTTATGTCAACCTAGCTTTTATTAGAGTGTTTTCAAGTAATTCCAACTATTTTACAAGTTCTAGGGTAGGGATTTATTGGGATATGAACAACCTGACTTTTCTCCCATAAAAAAGTACAAAGGGAGATTTACTAATTGATTTCTTAGGAGTAATCTTGTTTACCCATAATGTTGTTTTCAACTTGCTATGTTAGGCTCTTTGATTGTTCTACAATGTTATCTTAATGATATTGATGAGGTTCTTGTTGGTAGACTCAACCAATCCATTAACTTGATGGTAATAATTGGATGAGGTACTCAAGTGAGCTCTATTCCTATCTGCCTAATCAAAAGTTTTGGCACCTAAGAAAGAAAGTGCATTATCAGAAATGATAACATGAGGAAATCTAAACCTTGTTATAATGCTATCATAGAACTCCAAGATAGCATTTTCATTTGCCTCTTTCACTGCAACAACTTCTACCCATTTTTTGAAATAGTTAGTAGCAGTTAATATCCATTTGTGTCCATCACTTAATAGAGGGTTGGTCATAACAATGACATCAAGGCCCCATTGCATTAAATGTTGGTCCACTTAGATAGTATTCAATGGAATGGCTGCAAGTTTTTGTTATCCTACAAAGAAGGCACATTGAGGACTCACCTTATCCTAATGATAACAGTCCTTAAAAAGACTAGGCCAATAGTAACTAGCCCTCATTGTTTTTGAAGTTGTAGATCTAGGAAAAAATGACCATCTACATCATTGTGAAAACCTTCCTATAGAATGTCAAACTGATCATTTTCAACACATCTTAATAGCACACCATTTATGTCCTTTATAAAGAGAACACTATTAGCAAGGAAATAGGGAATGGTATGCAATCTAAAGTATCTCCTTTTAGACTTACTCAAACCATTGGGACACTCACCATTTTGAAGAAAATTGATGGTATCTTTCATCCAAATTGAAAATGGAACATGATCAACTGGTTGGGGTTGAACTTGGTTGATTAAGACGTCTTCTTTTGGCTCTTGTAGATTTGAAGCTAAATGCCTACATAATCTTATTCCTCTCACTAAGTTTATCACTTTGATGTCCATGTCACACTCCATCACCTTTGTGATCAAGCCAACTCTTTTTTCATTGAGGTCTTTTATCAGGAAAAACTCTTTGGTGCTAGGATGAGAAACCATGACATGTATCTTATTGTTTGAGACCATGTGCCTAAATTTTTTCAATCCCCTTATCACCGTCAAATCCTGATTCTCAACAAATGTATATCTAACCTCATAGTCCTCTAATCCTTGGCTAAAGAATGCAATTTGTTGATCTACATCTTCATCATTATTTTACATGAGCATAGTTGAGATTGTATCAAGGTTAGCAAATGTATATATTATGAAATACTTGGAAAATTTTAGGTTCAAGAGAATAGGAGATTTTTCAATTGCTTGCTTGATTGTCTCAAAATTGCTCTTTCTCTCTTTTGTCCAAGTAAAAACTTGGTTCTTTTTTAGCATGGTTGTGATAGTATTTAACACAAATACAAAGTCTATAATAAACCTTCTGAAAATGTTTATTTTCCCCAAAAATCTTTATAGTCCCTTATTATGTTGAGGCAAGGACAACCCTAGGATAGTCTCAATCCTTTAAGGGTTAATAGACAAACTTCCTTCTAAAATAATGTGCCCAAAATGTTTTCCTTCATGAACAATAAAGATGAACTTTTTTGGACTAAGGGATATGCCATACTCCCTTCATTTGTCAAACACCTACCTTAGATTTTTCATATGATCAATAACATCTTTTGAAAAAATAGTTACATCATCTAGGTACACAAGTAGAAACTTATTTTGATCAAACCTTTAAAATTCATGTCCATTGATTTTTAAAAAGTGGCTCCAACATTGGAAAAACTAAAATGAATATTCTTATAGGAAAAGGTTCCCCATTTTATGGTCAAGGCTATCTTGAAATGAACTTTTTCATTCACCAATATTTGGTTGTAGCCTGAATAACCATCAAAAAGAGAGAAGCGCTAAGAACCTGAAATAACCTACAAAATTTGCCTCATGGAGGGTGATGGATAATGATCTTTGAGAGACACTTTTTAAAGATGTCTAAAATCCACACAAAGTCTAATTTCTTGATTATTATTTTGGATAGGAACAAGATTATCCACCCAAGTTGAGTGTTTGATAGGAAAGATAATCCTAGACTCAATCAAGTTGGTCTGCTCTTTCTTCTTGAGTTTTTCTATCTTGGGATTGATAAGCCTTTGTTTTTACCTAACCAATTTAGCTCCAAGTTATAACTCAATGGTATGATGAGCTATAATTGGATCAAAACCTTTCAAGTCTTTATACTCCCAAGTAAATATGTCATGCAACTTTTTGCACAATTCAGTAAAATCCTACCTCTCGATCTAAGAACATACATTACCAATTTTGAAAGGTCTATCCTTGAAAATTAGGTCTCTTTCATAGTTCTCTTCCTTTGTTGACATGCTCACTCTTTCTTTCTTCTTCTAATAATCCTGATTTAAAACACTCTCTAAGGTAAACAACCCTGTAGGTATCTTGTTTGTCTCCTACTAAATGATTTGCTCTTTATATTGATCATGTATTCTCCTTTGATTTCTCGAGAAGAAACTTACCTCATTTTGTATGAAGTGTGTAATGTGTTTATCACTCTCAAACACTTACCATGATACTTCATTTTTTAAAATAGAAGGCCTCACAATGATATTGATATGTGACTACTCTTTCTCCTTCCCTACATCAACAATTGTGTCAAACTGTGCTCCTATGGCAGCCAACCTATCAGCATGTTATTTAAACCCCTTGGGATGGGTTTTATGTTGAAGGAATCAAAGTATTTAAGTAGGTCCCATACCCTACACTTGTAATAATTAAGCAAGGGATTCTTGGCTATAGCCTAATTTATTACTTGTTGGATGACCAATTCACTATCTTCATAAACTTTCAGATTCTTGATCCCTCTCTTCTTTTCCCATTAGAGGCCATGAACTAGGCCTTCATATTCTACCAAATTATAGGTACAACTGAAGTGGAATCTATATGAAGAGTAGTATTGATTCCTTGATGGATAAATTAACTTAACACTAGATATTGCACTTGATTTGATTCTTAATCCATCAAAAAACATCTCCCACATCCCATCAAGTTCATGGTCTTCATTAGTGTGTGAAGGGATTAGAACATCCCCTTCACAAATATAATAAACCCCTAAATCAGTCTCTTCAATGAAATTATATGGATAAATTCCATGTGTTTTATTGATATATTTATCAAGGAAAAGATTAGAAATAACTCCAAGGGGGAGGATGCTTCACCATCCATAACACTATCAAATTCTTTGCTAATTAGACAATTCTGATTTGAGTTTGTCTCCATGTATGGCTCAATATAAAACCTTGCTAAGGGATAAGTCCTTATAGTCACCTTGGTTCCATATCTTGTTTTAGAAGATAGAAAAGGCCAATCAGTAGAAAGGTACCCTCCTATCTTAGCTTTAAAGTCCCTTAACAAGTAGATAGCAAAATGGGATGGAAGGTCTACCACCACAACATCTTGAAAATTTGGAAAAATTGGGAAATCCTGTAAAAATAACTTCAAACCTTTGACCAGTCCCACTATCTTACTTAGAGTACCATCAAGATGCAATACACCCTTGCTATATGGCTCATATTTTAATCCCAACTTATCAACCACCACTTTAGGCATAACAATGGTATCAACTCCACTATCCATAATGCAATTATGGCCCATCTTGTCTCCCACAATGAGGGTAAGATAAAAGCATGGAGGATTTTTAAACTTGGTGGAGGGATATAAGACATGGCTTGGATTATTGATAAGGTATACACCATTATGATTTGATATTTGAGGGGCTACATGAATTGTTGTAAGTTGTTCTTACAACTCCTTCTGACCAGGCATATGCAAGACTTCCCCAAGAGATATTCTTATCTTTGCATTCTTCAAAGAATCAATAATGTTTGAAGAGGGAGTATTCAAATTTTCTTAGACCCTTGAATGTAGAGAAGGAGTCTGAACTTTTTGTTTTGTAGGTTTGATGATCCTACTTGCATTTTGATTTTGATGAGGAACATGACTTATAACAGGTACAACATTAGGATTCACACTTTATGGGCTTAAAGAGGCATAACATGGATCTACATTCACTCCTTGATATTCTCCCAATACTCTCTTCTTGGCTCTTGTGTTGGCTGTAACTGACGTGCTTTTATTTAACATAGAATCATCTCTTATTTGGAAGTTGATCATGCCTACACTTTGGATGTTTTATTCTCCATGGTTATCCCTTTACATAAGGAGTAGCTTCTTCTTATGCCACCAAATCTTATTTATATTCTCCAACATCATTCACAAACTGACCTTGAGGTTGTCCCTATTAGTCCAAATGATTCTCTCCTTGGACTAGATTAACATATACTAGAACAATAACCTTTATGGAAGGAGTGAGATTATGATAATAGGCATTGGGCTGCCTATTGAAACCTTGCTGATCCTATCCTTTTCCTTGGTAGTTGTATTAGGGTGGAGATCTATAGCCTTATTAAGGATAGTATTGATGGTTAGGTGGAGTACTTTTCTAGAATTGAGTTTGCTTGAGATGAGCTCATAATGACCAGAATTCTTCATCTTTATCCACAACACTATCTACTTTCTTGGGGAAGGCTCTTAGCTTGACATTGGAATTAGGAACTTGTGCTATGATTGGAGTTTACACTGGATTATGAGATAGAAAGGGTATAAAAACTCTTAGAGGTAGATTTATAGCATGTATGAAGCTATTCTTAGCTTCAATGGTTATCTCATATGCATAAGGTAGAGTAAATCCTCTCATAGATTATAATATCACTGATACATTAGTACCAATACCTTTGAGATAGGTGGGGAACACAAAGCTTGGAGGAGATCTCAGGACAGATGACAACCTATGCCATATCCTTTGAAATATTTCATTAAAATCCCCCATAGATTTGTTAGGACCTTATTTATCATGTTCAATTGATGGATCAATGAAGTGTGGTCACTTTTATTCTTGAATCTAGTCATCATCAATTCCCCAAATCCATCCCAATGTAATGCAACCACCTTCCAAAGTCCTATACCATTTAAGTGCTTTGCCTTTTAGAGAAATGGAAAATAATCTAATGGCTATGTTGGCTTGGGTGACATTATGAAAATTATATAAATTTGAGATGTCCCTAATATTCTCAAATGGGGCAATAGGACCCTCTCCATTAAAACTAGGGAGAATCTTTAGGCATTGGGAGGAATATGGTCATATGTCAGAAGGTCAATCAGATTTTGTGTGTTAAAGGCTAGGAAAGGCTACTATCTCTCCATTTCTCTCCTTTCATATTGATCTCCTATTTTTCCAACTTCCTCAGCTTCTTCTTCTTCTTCTCCAAAACCTCCTTGCCAAGGATATCTAAGCACTAGGATGGTTCAGGGCATTATTCTTCAAGAAGAGCTTTAGCTAAGGGGGCTTGGTCAGAAGCCCCAGATGACCTAGTGAGGACCATGAAGTATAATGTGGGAAACTTGATCTACAACTAGATATTCTCACCTTTTGGAGTTTCCAAATACTATATTAAGAGTACAAACTCAGGTTTGTCAAGACCAACATTCAATTTGACATGTAAATAACTAGGAATTGGGGTCCCACTAGGCATGTCAAAATTTTTGTCTTCAAATTATGCACCTTAGAAGAGGATGTTCAGGCCTCTTCCATATTTGGGTA
The DNA here is from genome assembly GCA_037957365.1 of Torreya grandis. Lineage (NCBI taxonomy): Eukaryota > Viridiplantae > Streptophyta > Pinopsida > Cupressales > Taxaceae > Torreya > Torreya grandis. The sequence goes on from JARHVA010001528.1 coordinate 2,329,707, forward strand.
ACATTGGGACATTTCTAGGTATATGGATGTGCATATAGGGGAAATGAACCTCTAAATTTAAAGGGATAACTACCTGTGTGTATTCTAAAAGACAATCTCTATTTAATAAACCAATTGATTGAAAGGAAAAGAATTAGAATTTGCATGAAATAAACTTATTCTAAGAATGGTGATGTACCAAATATTATTTTTCACATGAATGCCATAACTAAGTGCATGATACATAAATATACATAGACCATTCCTAAGCTCTAAGGATTCTGATAAAAATATTTTAACACAAAGGTGAGATGTATAACATAACACAAGGAAACTGAATTGAAAAGGCAAACATTACACATTTCAAAATAGTAATATGCATGTAAAAATTCAATACACTTAAACACACTCTATATGACTAGTTAGATTGAAAGATAAATAATAATAGGATGAAAATCATCACATGCTTGTAGCTATGCATCTCTCACACACTTATACAATTGATCCCAACTTGAAATAAAATAGACCAGTATTTAATGTGTAAAGGCAAAATGTGACATCATTCTAGTAGGGCTTCGTCCTAATCTATGTTGATGATTTTTCCCTAGCTAAGGGGATCAATAAATATCAAGAAGGAAATGATAGAGGAAAGGCTTTGGTGTTAAGGAGAGGGATCAATTTGTTTCAAGTCACCATCTTTAGTTGCAACCATTTTTTACAAAAGATGCTTGATCAAACCATTTGGTTGATCCATGTCATCACAAGTTATTACACATTTTGTCTTATTCTCTCACATATGCTTTTTTAATGTTTGTGTCGATAGAATAAGAATATTTTGGGATGAGTCATGGCATTAAAATGGTTGTTACAAGGGATTCCACCTATTTCCAATTTTTCTCTATGGTAGAAACCTTCCATTTGTCATGGTGATTTGTCAATATCATTCTATTGGCATTGGAGAGGCCTTATTGGGAATCTATTTGCACAATGATTGATCATTTCATTGGCCATCTAGAATGACTTGGATCATGACCCAATCAATGGTGGAATGGCACTTTGGTAATAATTTGATGCATGGAGAATGTGAGTCCTTGGATCTACTTGTGATTTTTTCTATTTGAACACCAATGACTAGTCTATTACCCCAAAATTGACATTCATTGGCCCGTCACTCCATCAACATAATTCCTTTAGTGGCAATTACTTCATGGTTTTTCTAGGGACACTTTCCTTTGACAACATTTTTATTATAGGAAACATTTTGAATAATTTGTTCAAAGGAATTCCTTTAGACTTTTTGTCTGTCATTTCTCCTTGCCTATTTCCTTTGGGTAGCCTTCCTTGAACAATTTTCCATGGGAATTATCATCCCTTTAAATGGTCCATGTATTTTTAGTCCTTTAGAATATGGCTTGTCAGAAGGATTGTTGTAGATAAAAAGTCTACAACAATTCCTTTAGAGTCTTGAAAAGGTCACTTCCTTTTGGAATGATCCTTTCAGGTTTGAAAAGTGTCCCTTCAGAACTTTTTAAAGGGCACTTGGAAGGGAAAGTGTCCCTTCATAAATTTTTGAAGGGCACTTGGAAGGGAAAAGTGACCCTTTGGAACTTTTCTAATGGGCATTTTGGAGGGAAGTGTCCCTTAGAAACTTTTTTGAAGGGAAATTTAGAGGGAAGTGTCCCTTCAAAACTTTTTCAAATGCAACTTTGGAGGGAAATTTCCCTTCAAAACTTTTTTGAAGGGCACTTGTAAGAAAAGTGACCATTCAAAAGTTTTGAAGGGCACTCTAAAGAAAATTGACCCTTCAAAAAGTTCCAAAGGGCACTTTAAAAGAAAACTAACCCCTTGGAAAGTTTTGAAGGGCACTTTGGAAGAAAAGTGACCCTTTAGAAAGTTTTGAAGGGCACTTTGGAAGAAAATCTACCCTTTTAAAAGTTTTGAAGGGCACTTTTGAAGAAAAGTGACCCTTTAGAAAGTTCCAAAGGGCACTTTGGATAGAGATAGAACCTTTGGAAAAATTTCAAAGGATAATTTTGGGAAAAGATAGTCTGAAACGAAAAAAATTGAAATAAAGGATTCCTTCAAGAAAAGTCAAAGAGGGAATTCTTTCAAACTTTTTTTCTAAGTCAAAAAGTCTAAAAGAATTCCTAGGCTTGGAAAAAAAAACTTGAAAGAAAGGAAATTATCCAAAAGAGATAACACTTAGGCAAAAGGGGTGGAAAACACTTAAACAAGGCTAAAACAAAGCTTTTAAAGAAGAGAAAATAACTAGTTTCTTTCATGAGTCCTTCATAATTGAATTGAAAATAGATAAGCGATGATGAACTTAGCCAAAGGAAACTTCAAAACAAGGTTAACAAATTTGGATAATAGTATCCACATGTGGGATTTCATCAAAAGATGATGAACACTAAACATGATGTGCATGAATAGATGAACTAGTAGCTAGGTGAAATCATAGTTCAATGAGGGAGAAGTTTCTACCAGATGCATAAATAGACATATACACACTATACCAGAATAGTGAAATCAAAATATAGCCTTCTATTGCTTTAAGAGTTATAAATTCCATCTTGACAGAGTCTAGTCTCACTAAGAGAGGGAATTGAGAGAAATATAGAAAGAGATATGACTATTCAGATGATTAATCTGAGATATCTATTTTTTGGATTAAGAGCCTCTATATATAGCAGAAAAGAGAGAGAGAGAGAGAAAGGAGACATTGGTAACTAGTAGTCTATTAGATTTTAGGATATTCTATCATGATTTTTGTATAATCAAGATAAGTCATTATGAATTAAATATTCATGATTAGCCTCTAAATCATTCCACTAATTGAGTAAGGTGTTTTAGAGGACAAGAGTTAGCCACATGTTACAAGTCTTGATTCATCTAGAAGTGAATGCTCCAACTACTTTCTAAATCCCCAAGTTCTATAATATTGATCTTTTAATAGATTTAATCAAGAGGATAAAATATTCATATCCATTAGGGACACATCATGCCTATCTTGAGTGGTGGTTTATTGAGGTCCTAACTTATCCATATATATGTTCTATTATCTATAGATGAAAAACAATCTAAAGATATTGGCTTTCCTATACATCCATAACACTTTGTCTAATGATTGTTCCCATCTGAGCATGTATAGAGATTTCTCCTTTTGATTCTTCCATTAACTTAGGTTGGATTCAAGTTCATACTCTTTTATTTACCTATCAAGTTAGGATCATCTTGATTGATCACCCCAACTCACCCTCTTGCTATTGGTTATTGACAATTTGACCATTTTACTTGCTTTAAGCTTTTGTGGTCTTAACACTTGTCAATTACATAATCCTCTTTAGGTTTCTATTGAGAATTTTTTGAACCCAATTAGTTAGTTCACAGAGATTAATTTTGATGTTCATTTAAACATAATTTGACATCTATTTTAACACTTTTGATGTTCTGCATACTACCAAATTTAAACTCATATGGACCTTCACCTAGGCATCAAATTAACACTTGTACGGACATCTTTCAAATTTGGCCAACTTTGAAAACATGTATCTCAAAGTGTAAAATTAGAAATGACACCAAAATTTCAAGATATGGTCTTAATGCCATAAGGAGCAAACCCATTTGATCTTCTAGCCTAGAAGGCTTCTCAAGTAAAGATATTAAGTGCACAAGTTGGATGGTCCACTTGATCCTAGCACAAAAATGGATAAGTATGTTGATTTGGTAATTTAAGTCTATGGATCCAAATTTTAAGATGCATATATTATATCTTTCTTCATTTCATGAGCTATAACTTGGCGTGAATGATATTAACATAAGAATGAACCAACCCATATGATTGATTCTCCTTGACTTGTCCATATGAATAAGGCCTAACCTCATGAATATGATATTTTAGTTATTTTTGGGCTTAGGTGGCTGAGTTAAAAATTGGAATATGGATAATTGGGACTATTTTGAATAAACTTATGTGGCCAATTATCCAATCACTCACCCGTATGTGTGAAATCAATCCACTCAATACCATCTAAATGTTTTAGTTTTCTAATCAATAAAGGGGGAAGGGTTATACTTAATTCTATATATTGGATCATGAAAAATGGGTGAAATATTGTATGTTGGAAAAATATGGCCAATATTTATTAGGTTTAGACCATCTAAAATAGATAGGTTTTCAAGAACCAGGCTTAAGAGACCTAGTAAGCATACACAAGCTTGCATGTAAAGAGTGAAAAAAGATTACAATGTTGAGGTGATGTGGAGAGTTGAAGAGGTAAAAAAGTTGAGTAATATCTTGGTGTAATATCCCATTAATATTAATCCCATTTTAGTGAATAAAAAATAAAGATACAAGACTTAGGGTCATCAAAACTAAATTGCCCTGAAACTCTAGTTATGAGCCTGTGAAGGTGGTAGTAGGTTTGAGGGATGGAATGGAGTAAAATAAAATTGGAACACATTATATGAGATTTAAAGGACATCAAGGATGTTTTTAAGGATATAATCAAGCAATTTTATTATTTTTTGAGCCAAATCACCCTTCTTAACCTTCTCAAACAATCTTAGACAGTTAAAAATGGTCACTTTTGTCATGTAAAAAGTACAACCACCAAATGCATGGGAGATAATGGTATTAGGAGGTGTCGATGGAATATATTACCTCTCAATTTGTGGCATTTTTTTTTATCAATTTAGGGTCTATATATTTATCAACCATCGTTAATGAGGTTTCACACTATTAAACCCTGCTAAAACATTGAAAAAGACTTGATGGAGGAGATTGGCCTCCTAAGTGCTCAAAATGGATTGAAATGGAATAGGAAATACTTGTATGATACCTAAAAAAATAAAAACACCTAAATTATTTAGTATTTTTTCACCTTTGAGGTTTTATCGTACATAATTTGGCCTAGGAATGACTATTATAGGACTAAAAATGCAGGTTTGAGGGTTTCTCATGAGGTTTGACTGAGTGAGACATAGTATAGTACCTTAGAATCATCTATGACATAGATAAGGTAGGGGAGGATTATATTAAGGCCTCATTAAGAATCTTCTAGTGATTTCAACACTATTTTTAGGTCTTAAGACACCTAATGGTAAGCAAGTTGCTATCAAGAGTTCTTTTCAGACCTAATGCACATATACCTCAGTCTTTGAGATGGTTTTGTGAATGAAAAAGGTAGAATGATCTTATATAGGGTATTTGAGATGTATTAAAGGTGTGGTGGTAGTCCTCAAGAAATAACTAAGCTTAGGATTGAAGAAATTGATTTAATATGGTGGTCTTTAATTAAGCCAAATAAGTCTCTCAATCAAATTATAGGTTCTGTAGACACTTAAAAACTGCATAACAATAGTTTTCAATGTCATATTTAATTATGGACCCTTAAATGATTATTCATCTAGTAGACCACCTAGTATGCTAGCAATCTCTTACAAATTCATCATTTTAAATACCCCTCCCTAAACACATGACCTAAATCATGAACTTTTTACCCATTTATTCATGTCCCCTTGATGGTTACCGATTAGGGTAACCGTTGATGGTTGACCCTAATCATCAATGATTGGGGTCACCCAACCTTATCTTAATCATTTTAAATCACTTCAAACTTTGTTTTTGATTCATATATTTTAGAATGGAAAATTGATTTAATGCCACCTTTTAAATACTAATAAAAATAGGCAACTTCATCTCCTCCCAAATCAACAAATTTCCCTCAAGCTTCCCTCTCCTTAATTAACAACTTTTTTCTATAAATATAGGCTCTTGGAGGAGTTGGGAATCCAAAAAATTTGTATCTAGGCTCTCTTGTTTTCTTTGTACAGGTACTTATCATCTTGAAACTCTATCCACATAACTTTTGAAGGTTCAAGCAATGTTATGTTGCCCATCTTTCTTTAGGGTTTCAACTATAATTCATTTGAAATCACACAGGTATCCTCCTTTTGTTTTTAGTGTTTTGATTTCCTTATTAGGTTTTTCTATTTCATTTTGTTCACTTGCACATCACCCCTCACCCAACAATCCACACTCTAACTCTTGCCCATCAGCCATTCCATTTTTATCTCCATCACAAAATTCACCAAAGTTTATAAGCAACTATCACTTGTTGGCAGAAACTATCATCAATTACCCCAACCATCACTGGTTACCTAAATGTCACCAATCATACCCAATGTCACCCTAATCATTAATAGTCACTATCAAGGAAAATAATATATTTTTATTTTCTCCCCTTTTTATCCAATTAAATCCCCCTTTCTATTCTTAATCTACCCACAGACCCTACCCAGACCCTTTGAACCTAACCTTGGTGCATGTGTGCATGGTATTGACCCACCATTGCTACAATTTCTATCAGACATATATATCATTTATTTCTTTGTACATGCATTTATGTTCATATCAGTTTATTATCTTCTAATTTTATTTTTAGAACATTTCTATCATTAGGGGAGTAAATTGAAAGCCTTCCAAGGGAGCTTTCACTTCTTGGATCTATCATTGCTAGGTAGTCCACCCTTCATACCTATATAACAAATGAGTTTTCTTAATGTCATCTTATTGTAGGTAGTCCTTCATTGCCTAAAAAGAGTTCTCACTTCATCTGGTCATCAACAAGTGCAACATTTTCTAGGTACAGACACCTTATCTCTTATTTTTTCCCCTTAAGAAAAAAAATAGTAGGAAACATTTTAGAACACTCGGTAGGACCCCTTATGGGTTATTAGTTCTCTTAGGCATATATTTGCATTAGTGAAAATTCATGCTCTTGTATTTCTGCTATTTCTTTCAAAAAGATAGAAATTTTATCTCTTTTTCTTCCTAAAGTCTAAAAAAAAGTTTTCATCCCAAGAATAGGTTTTATTTTTCATCTTGTATTTAGTTACATTCTTAGGTATTCCTTGTTTGCATGAAAAGACACCAAAAGTTTAATTTGGGTTAAAATTAAGTTCATTCATTAGTTTTCCTACTTAATGATAACCTCACCAAGATTATTTAAATGCATGATCAATTAGTCATAGCACACACATGTTACAAAAAACAAACCACTTGCATAATACAAACATCAAAAATTACTTGAGACATAACCTATTGGGATTTCATCACCCTTTGGATCACCTTACCCTACCTGATCCACTTGGATTTCATTACCAATGGGAAGACCCACTCCATTCTCTGGTAGAGTATAAACTCTAGACAAATGATATATATTGGCTAAGCATCCCAGCTTGGCTTTGGGTTCATGAAGTGTTGGGAGCATGCCAACTTATTTAGTTTAGATTATTTGAGCATCAAAACTTAACCCAAAACCATCCTTAGATGGATCTTCTAGTACCCAATTCATAATCCATTTTCCCCTTTCATATTCTTTAAGGCATAAGCCAAAAGTGGTTTAAAATAATCCTAAGATTAGTTATGCTTTTAGTATGTGCTTTTTTTGCTTTGGGATTCTATTTATTTGAGGTGAGAGGTTCATTATCCATTTTTGGATTTTTCATATGGTCTTAAAACTAGACAAGTGAAAAATCAAAACAACCAACCACTGCCTTCTTCTTCATCCATGGATTTTACCTCAGATGTTGATAAATCCTCACATGCTTCACCTTACCATTCTCCTCTACCACCATATCCTTCTAGAATTATAATCATATCTAAAGGGGATCTAGACTCCACTGACTTTATTAACAATAATCTAGTTGATTTATAACACTACCTCAACACCTTGCCTTATCATACCCCCTGATTTCATTCCTTCTTCCAAACATTCTCTTGGCATGCCATCCCACCTTATGGTAGGGACCACCTCAACCCAACCATTGACTTAGGCCTCTTCTAGTACCCCATCCACCCAAACTCAAACCAAACTTCCCCTTCCCAACCAAACACCTCCTATCACACCCCATGTGGGTTCAAACTTAACATTAGTCCTACAACCCATCTACTGTGGCATTATCCTCCACTACTTCTATCTTCCCCTCAATTTCAACCAATCCCTCAACCATATTTCCACTTCAAAACCTAGTGCTTTTCATACCTCAAAACCTTCCTCTAATTAGCATGAGGGTAACTACCCAACCTCAACCTTCTAAACTTCTTCCTACCTCAACCATACCAACCACTTCCTTTTCTCAACAAGTGCCTATGACAACTTACCAACATGTCCCTAACCCACAAGGGTACATACCACCCTCCACTCAACCTTTCTTACCAAGCATTTATTATATGCCACATCTCAACCTCTTGGCACAACTTATTAGTATGTGGATTCTTTGGTACCATTTTCTACCTATTTCTACATTGCCACAAGCTAACCCTAATAAAATATACCTCTCAATTATGTGGCTTCTCATCCCCAGCCTGATCTAATCAAAATTCTCATGGACAAGATGACTAGTTTGGATTTATCCATCTCTATCTAAACTAATCTTTTGTCTTATGACCAAATTTTCAATGAGCCTATCCACCCATTTGTGCCCATTCATGCTTACCCTCATCAATGGGAATTGCCCAATTTTTTTGAATTCTAAGGTAAGGAGGATCTTTAGTATCACCTAGGATCTTTCCATCATTCTTTCTACTAGATCACTTATGATGACGCTCTCCTCCTTTAAACCTTTCCCATGTCATTATCTACGGCCACCCTTGATTGGTATAGTGACCTTCCCACTCATTCTATCTTTTACTTCTCTCAATTGGCACAAACCTTTTTAAAACACTTTTCAACAAACATATCTAAAAAGGTTTCCATTATTAACCTACACTCCATCAAATTTTTTTTAGATGAATCTATTGTTGATTTCATTTCCAAATGGAGGGTCCTCATTAATCAAATCACCTTCCCATTACCCCAACCTAAATTAATCAAATTATTTTATCGAGGGTGTGATAAACACACTACTCCAACTCTCCAAGTCCAAACCTTTACAACCTTTGTTGAAGCATTCACTATGGCCCAAAAATTGAAAAACTATGCTATTGATGAAGGGAAGTTGAAGCTTCAAAATAAAAATTTTAGTTTCAAATCTACTGAGTCATCCTCCACCAAAACCATGAATCCAACCAATTCTAAAGCAAAATAATTATCACACTTAGTTATTCTCAAAACCACATCTCCTCCAACCATCAACCAAACACCTTGAACAAATAATCCTTCCAATCACCAAAACCATACCCAAAACTGGGCTCCTTCAAAATCATTTACCCTGATTGGGGAATCTTATGCATCAATGTTGGAAAAATTACTTAAATCCAATCTAGTCCAACTTCCACCCATCAAGACCCCTTAATAATTTAATACTTCTTAACCCCTTCCTAGGTGGTACAATGAGAATGATCATTGTGATTATCATCAGGTTGATGGACATGATATCGATAGATGCAATACCTTTAAGAGCATTGTCCAAGACCTAATTGATGAAGGGGAGCTTGTGTTTGATAATTCAAATTCTCCCTCCAACTAATCTCTTAATATTTTACAAAAACCATTCCAAAATCATCCACCTCCAACCCAACACCATGAAATCCAAACCAGATCCTCCAAATAACATGAGGCACATGTAGTTAATGTCATAAGTAACGTGCCCATTGTTGAAGAAATCATCACCTCTATCACCTAAATAGAGGAAAATAACCCACCACCTATTCCTTTAGATTCCCAAATAGAGGAAGTAGCCACCCCTTCCACTTCATTAGATGAAACCATAGTTCCATCTACCCCTCCTATGATGGAAATACCCAAGGAGATAACCAATCCATCAACCATTTTATCCACTCCTCCAAACCAAATAGAAGAACCACTTAATGTTTTGGACAACCAAAACAAGGAAGAAGTTATACTAACCATTCCACTTGAAACTATTACCCTTACGACACCAATTACAAAATTGTATGTACCTCCCTTGGAAACTGTTTCCCAAGAGATAATACCCCTACCTACCCAAACATTACCTTTGGAACCTTCCACCAAGGATAACAACATTGAAACTACTCCTTCTTCCCCAAAGGGTTTACAATTTGAAACTAATTATTAGGGAACATGACCTATTTATAAACCCATTTCTTGGTTGGTTCAAAGTTTGGAATTTACCTCCTAACCTAACTTTGATAGAGCCACCTTTTGGCATTAGCTTAGAATCCGGTATCAAAATAAAATTAAACATTATAATTCACTTGAGTCCACTCTCAATCTTGTTGTTACAACTCCACCAACTACCCCTTCTAAATTCACCATAGAAATATCTCAATTACTCCACCTAGAATTTTCAAGTCACCCTATGTTTCTTTTATCAAGCCAATCAAGAATTTACGGGTTCTTCTCATGCCTAATCCTTCTCACTCTCCTTTGAAATTAGATTTAACCACATCAACTCAACCAAAACCTAATCCAATTAATCCCATTAAGAAGGAAGGATTGCCTAGACTGAAACCTTGAAGAAAAATTGTACCAACTCCTTCACCTCTACCTTCTATTTTAGGACCACACCCCTCCACCATTCCCATTACCTACACTTCTTCCAAAAAACCATCTCCCCTTTCTCCACCTATAACAAGCCCATCTCTTAGTTCATCATCATTCCTTACCAACCTATCTCCATCCATTTTCCCATCTGTTAAACCCTCATCATCTAAACTCCAAATTCCTAAACCAATTATAACTAAGCCAATTCTTTCTAAACCACTAGCCAAGCTCTATCCACGAACCACACCTCCTATTAAGAAGTCTTTTCCCAATAAGGTTCCTACACCAAAAATCCAAACTCTACCACCTCCAAAATACTTATTAGAATCTTATATAAATATTTTACAAAGGATCCTATAAGCTTATGCCATTAGCTTACCACCAATCAAGCTTTTTGACCCCACTCACCAAAATCCAACCTAGTTCAATGACAATCTAATTTGTCTTTACCATAAGACCCCTATGCATGATACAAAGAACTATAAATCTCTCCAAAATATCATTCATTACCTTTTAGAGGAGGATGGTCTGTTAGATGAACCTTCTTTAAGCACCTTACCTATTTTAACACCTATTCAATCTACCTACCAATCATCTACTTCTCTACTCCTACTAAGGAGTGAAATAGAGGAACTAAAACAAGCAACCAGTCCCCTTATCCATAACATTCAGATGGTGACTCAACCTTAATCTCAACAAAAGGATAAGGGTGTATTTTTCCAACAAAATGAAAAGGTCAAAGCCAAGGCCATCATTCTATGGTCTTACCCTTTAACTCCCCAACCAACTAACTAATCCCAAACAACTACACCTTTACCTTCACCCTCACAACCACCCAATACCAAAGTATTTATTTTGGGAGCCCCTTCCTCTTCCAATGCATCTCCATCCATCAATTGGTGTTAAAAAAATTCACCAAACACCAATCAAAATGAGTCTTTATGACTTGGTTAGCACATCACCTCAACATCATCAAGCTTTAATCGAAGCACTACATTTTGTAGAGGTTCAACTAGATTATACCCAACCTCTTACACCTTTGATTGGAGCCATCCAATATACTACCATGGTCAGATTTCAAGAATCTAAAATTTTCCCTGTCATAGTGAAGACCTTGGTCCCCTTCTTTTTATCACAACATCCATCAATCATACACATGTCAAAAGAATTACTATTGATGGGGGAGTAAGTATCAATATCATCTCCTCCCATGCCTATGATTAACTCCAAATACCTAAAAATATCATGTCATAAATCTTAGTAGTTCTTTGATCATTTAATGATACCTTGGCCACCACTTTGGGAATAGTTATTCTCCATATCTATTTGGGGCCTCTAACTATTCCTGAATTGTTCTATGTAGTAGAAGGAAAGTTTCAATATAATGTGTTACTTGGTCACCTTTGAATCTATGCCATGGGATGCATCCCTTTTAACCTTCACCAATATGTCAAATTTGAACATGATGGACAAGTCATTACAACCAAAGATAATCCAATCCTTTGCTTCTTGTAATATGACATATCAGCCCAATGATGTTCTTATTCCACCTTCACCCTCTTCACAACCAACCTATAGCCAAGGCACCATGTCAACCCAAACTTCCAACACTTATATCTTCAATAATGATGAAGCATCCACTAGTTCAACTATCCCTTCATCTAAAATCTCTGTTAAACACCCCTTGTAATCCATGATCCAACATGTTACATTAGGGGAATGTTGAATTTTAACATTGGACACTTTCCCTTCTTCACATGAATCTAGGAACCTTAAAAATGATCGTTCTTATGATCCCAATATCAGTACCCTTGTCCCCTTTGGCCTTCCTAATAATATAACATACTTTTTCTATGGGGGACTTGATAAACTACTCCTTGCTCCCACTACCATTCCTTATATCTAGCCATTCACTTCCAAATTTTCTTAGCTTAGTAACCCAACATTTGCCCAAACATACCTTCATCAATGCACTTGGAAATGATTTGGCTTTGGCCTAGATCCCACATACTTCCCATCATAAAACCCAAAAACCTCATGACTTCTTTGGCTTGGGATACATTCCCCTAGAAGAGCCCACATCACCAAAACTAGTTCTCACCACTATTGACAAAGTTCTACCCTCACTAACTCCACTTTTCCAAACTGATGAACCTCTACCTTCATCAATCCCACTTTTCCAAGAATATCTACCTTCATCAACCTCACTTTTTCAATTTGAAGAACCTCTACCCTCATCAACCATACTTTTTGACTTTGATGACTCTCTATCCTCACCAACCCCATCCCTCCAATTTGAAGACATCAACATCATCCCACCTAATTTTTTTTATCATCACTGTAAATTTTGGTCCCCTGACTTATCAATAGGAAGGACAAACTACAACCATTCCTCTTATCCACCTTGAAATGATTATAACTGACTCATCCACCATTAATACCATCCAACGTCAAGATGACAATTTTATTCTTACCTATTTGGGTATAGGGGACTCTTCTCTTCAAAAATACCTCCCTCCCAAAAAATAAACATTTCTAAATGAATCAACCATAGAAGTTAATCTAGGCACTCAAGAGGATCCTCGTATTATGAATATTGGTCAATCCTTAACCCTCAAAGAACAATGAGACTCAATATTTTCTCCATGACCATAACATAGTATTTGCTTGGTCTTATCAGGACAAGCCTAGTATTAACCCTTCCATCACTCTTTATAACATCTTTACCCATCCCAAATTTAAGATAGTTTAACAAAAAAATCATCGTATGCACCTTGAATAGCTCTTCTTTTTAAAGAAGAACATCAACACCTTCTATCTATTAATTTCATTCAACCCATTGACTATTCACAATGGGTCTCCAACATTATTCCTATTACCAAACCCACTAGGGGACTCCACCTTTATGTAGATTTTCATGATATTAACCTTGCATAACCCAAAGACAACATTCCCCTACCTAACATAGACCAACTTGTTGATCTCATTGTTGGTCATGAAATGCTATCCCTTATGGATGGATTTTCAGGATACAACCAGATCCTGCTCGCCCCTTAAGATCAACATAAATCATCCTTTATCACCACATGGGGAAATTTTTGCTGTCATTTCATGCCCTTTGGACTAAATAATGTGAGAGCCACTTATCAATGAGCCATGACTTACATCTTTCATGACCTAATCCATAAAATAATTGAGGATTATGCTGATGATCTGCCTGATAAATCTAAGCATCATAAAGATCACCTCACTATTATTGATATCATCTTTGAAAGACTTATCCATTATCATATCAGGCTCAACCCAAAGAAATGCATATTTAGTATCTTATCAAAAAAAAAATTGGGCTCTATTGTTTCCTTCTACAAAATAGAAATAAGCCCTATAAAAGTCTAAGCCATTCTAGAAATGCCTCCCCTACTAACCTAAAACAAATTTTTAGCCTGCAAGGAAAACTTCAATAAATTAGACACTTTCTCTCCCAGCTATTTGATTGCTATCATCCTTTTCACCACCTCTTAAAAAAAAAACTCCTTTTAATGGACCAAAGAATGTCAACAGGACTTTGATGCAATCAAGGAGTATCTTCTCTCTCCACTAGTACTTATTCCTCCCAAAGAGGATCAACCTCATTATCTATACATATCTACCACTAATCATTCCCTAGGGGCCATGCTCTCTCATCATGATGGCCAAAATAAGGAGCAAGCCATTTATTACATCATTCACACCCTCATTAACTATGAAACCCGATACACCTATCCAATTTTTTTTCCCTTGCCTTAGTTTTTGTCACCTCAAAACTTTCTCACTATCTTCTTAACCATGAAAATCACATCATTAGTAAAAATAATCCCTTCAAGTATATGCACTTAAAGCCATATCACAACCAACATATGGCCAAGTGGATCATGTTGTTAGCCAAGTTTGATCTTGAGTTTCTTCTAAATAATTTCATTAAAGGATAGGTGATTTCAAACCAATTGGCTGATGCTTCTCTCCCCAATACTCAAACTCCCCCTCTTACCTTTCTAGATGAGTCTATAGCTACCCTTTCTTTAGAAGAACCCACTTACCAAATGACTATGTATTTCAATGTCTATAAATGTCAAAATGGTAGGGGTGCTGACATAATCCTTATTCCCCTTAATTGGGAAGATCTTCTACTTTCTTTCAAACTTGATTTGGAATGCACTAATAATATAACTAAATATGAGGCCTTGGTCATAGGTCTCCAAACTACTCTAGCTTTGGGAATCAAAACCATTATCATCTTTAGAGACTCTCAAATCATCATTAACCAAGTCATAGGAGCCTATCAATTTAAGAATGATGTCATTCTAAAGTATAAACAACTCATTGATATACTTTTTAAATCATTTGACCAATACACTATCCAATTAGTCCCTCACTCTATGAATTAATTTTTAGACACAATGACTTCCCTTGCATTCCAAATTCCATCTCAACCTGTTGACTCTAAACTATTTGTCACCATCTACCATTTTGTCACACCATCCTACCTCAGTCTTGATCTTCCTACCATTTGTCAAATAGAAACAACATCTTCAGACATTTGGTATGATCAAATCTTCAACTACCTTAATGTTGATATCCTCCCTTTAGATCTTTCTATAAATTCTCATAGATATTTCATTAAAATCACCTCTTGTTACTTAATATTATGGGACATTGTTTATAAACAAGGCTTTGATGGTCTCCTCCTTCATTGCCTTCATATAAATGAGTCTTCTCATGCCATTAAAGAAGCACATGGCAACATTTGTGGGGGGCACTTCAATGGTCTGGTCATTATAAAATGTATCCTTCACCTACATTACTATTGGACCACACTTAATCAGGAATTTTGTGACTATGTTAGGAAATATATCAAATGTCTACAACATGATAACCTACATCATGCACTTCTTCATGGTCTTTAAGTATCAACTGACTATTGGCCTTTTTCATAATGGGGTCTTGATCTTATTGGAGAAATGAATCTACATTCCTTACAATGACATCAATATATCATCACCATTATGGAATATTTTACCAAATGGGTAGAAGTAATCCTGCTAATCTCAATCAAAGATGAAAAAATCATTGATTTTATCAACCACCCCATCATTTATCACTTCAATGTTCCTAAAAAACATCACTAATAATGGTAAATCCTTTAAAAACAAAAATGTCCAAGAACTTTGCAATGTTTTTGGTATCGAACTAGGCTTTTTTCATCTTACCATGCACAAGTTAATGGATAGGCTGAGGCTTATAATAAAACCCTCATCAAAATACTCACTAAGGTATTCAGTGCTTCGGTTAAGGATTGACACCTCCATATCACATTTGATTTATGGGCTTATCACACTATTATTCAAACTACTATGGGTACTACACCTTTTTTTCTTATCTTTAGAGCTGAGGCAATCCTACCTCTTGAAGTCCAAATTCCATCTCTCTACATATCCTTGCATGAGATTCTTTCTGAAAGTGACTATCATCAATAATGCTTAACACGCTTAGAAATTATTGATGAACATCACCTTGCTACCCTCAATCATCTTCACATTTATCAAGAGAGTATCTAATGAGCATACAACAAACATATAAAAATACGTGAATTCAACATTAGAGACCTTGTCCTCAAGGAAAACCAATATATCACTAACATGGAAAAGACCAAGAAGGGCAAGTTTGATTTTAATTGCTTAGGACCTTACATTACAACCTGTAAGTATGGATCAAGTGATTATCTCTTGTCCTCTTTCGAAGGTAGGCCAAAACTTGAACCTATCAATGCCTCACATTTGCATCTCTTTCATTATTAAATCAAGGTTCAAATGTACTTTCATATTTCACTTAAGCTCATCCCTTGGTTCATTAAACTTCGTTTATATATCTTTTGAGATTAATTTATTATACAAAACTATGTGATTCATCTGTCATAGTAATAACCTAATCCTAAATATGGGTATCCTAGCTCTACCCATAACATGGTTCTCATGGATAATTTTCATCTTTTTCATAGATGGAATCTTAGGGTTAGTTGTTTCTCAAAACCCTTTTCTCTAACAAACCTTATGTGTCTAGATCTTGCTTCTACATGGGTAGTTTATTTAAACATGAATAAACTTGTCCATGCCTAATCTTAAAATATATCTATATAGCAGATTACTCCCTCAAAGGATAGCTACAACATCAAATAAAAATTTGAAAGTAGACTTCTCCCTTGAAGGAAAACTATGCCAAAATAAAATATTAGACAACTCCCTCAAAGGATGGCTAAAAACATATTAATTAAAAGATTCTTAGATTGATCAGCTTCAACAGCTTATAAATCTAAAGTAATAAAGAAAAATCTAAAATTAGTAGGCGACAATCAGCTCTTATATCTCTAATTATAGAATTACCATATCAATCAATCTATCTACTATCTATGAAGCTACAATCAACTTTTATATCACAACTAGACTTCTCATATTGATCAGTATACACATTATTATATAGTATACCAATGGTGTGGACTTGTCAACTAGGGTTCTTTGGTCACCATTGGTAAAGACAATCACTTCACTAAGGATTTCATTTTCCTCTACCCATAAATTCACATCCCTAACTATCACCTACATCCAAAATGAACCTAAGGGATTATGAGCTTGCTTAGCACAAAGTGGTCAAGATACTAGTTTTCTCAATAAAGCACACTACTATGATGCATTTGATATGTTTATGTTCACTAAGAAATTCCAACTATGGATTCATATTGTTCATTTATTACTAGTAGAGCATGATGCCCCCTTTCTTATCTGAAATGTGGATGTGAATGTTTCCTCTACCTATACCAACCCAACATCCATTAATCAAGCATTACATTTTCTTAGCATTATTTTAAATGTCAACATTCACACTATCCCATAAACCTACTCATCAATCAAATCAACATTACTATCATGAAAAAAAATAGTATCATCAATGACCAAAAAATCATACTCCTCATCAATCACATAATAAATCTTAAAAAAAATCCATAATCCATAATCCATAACATTACATCAAAATAAATATGCACAACTACACCATAATCATCATTTATAACATCTATAAACATCATCACTCATATTTATCACATCATTAAGACATAAGAATCCATCTCATCAAAATATAAATCCAAAAAACATATTTATATATCTAAAACATCATATATATAAATAATGAAAGCGTGTCTATACATGAAACACACATCACTCATAAATACATCTCACATATTCAACATGTAGGCTAGTATCAAAATCATAAACCAAAGTCTAACATATGTGTATTATGATCTTGAGATACCACTACCACTAGCACCTCCTACACCTACACCTATCCCACTACCTATACCTATCCAAGGTGGAACCCCTATTGGCTGACCTGATACTATCTCTCACTAACCTAGGGATGTAATCATTGCTCCACCTACCAATTTGACTTGGTGATCTCCCCATCATGGCTCATTAGGACACTATGCTATCACAATGCCCTTGTAATATCACAAATCCTATATGGCTACTAGATATTTGACTGAGTAACAAATTCTATGGTGGCCACTCCAACTCTTCCAGTTTGCCATAGGTAATCCCTCTTTTGTGTCAATATCCCTAGTGAGACCCTCACCTAGTCTCACTTTCCTATCATTGTGGTCAATTATCCCTATAAATTGGTCATCTGATCTTATAAATTAGTAACCTAGATCTATTATTGATCTCTTTTTATTGTAACTCCTCCCAGCTGACCCTAAAGAATGGAAATCTACCCATATAATACTATTATCTAGGCCTATGCTATTGCTAATGCTGCTGCTACTTATGGATCCCCTTGAGCTGGTCTCCCTATTGGGTCAACATCCATATGGACCTAGCCTCCATCTCTTAACCTAAAATCAATGGCTATGTACCTCCCCTAAAACTAGGTAGGATAATCTCCTATGTACCATGCATCATCCCCATCTCTCAGAGGAAAATCCTCATGATCAAGATCCTCCTCTTGTTCCTATGGCTCTGGTAAATAAAATTTTGCATCTTCCCTCCTATATCACATAGAATCTTGAGGGATACCCTGCACTACCTTAAACTAATGCCACATCTACTCAAAGGGGATGTATTCTATCTCCCCATCTCACCTCCCATAGGCCCATCTCTAACTCTATAAGGATAGGGTGTGTAACCTATACTAAGCCCATATTGGCCAAGTTCAATATGGCCTCTAAATATGTCATTAGAAACTAAACCCTCCAAAGCTCCTCTAAACCACTCAATGTCTCTCAAACCACCACCACTACCTATCATAGTCCCATCTCTACTCCATCAGTAAAAATAAAACTACATAATCTATCAACTAAAATCCATCTATCGAAAGGCCCAAAGGTCTCAGTACCCATATGTGATCATAGGCCCAATATTGAAGTACAAATCCCACACTAATCCATAACACCTGTGCACCCTAAACCCCCATAGCTCTCTATATATATGCACCAATAAAACCTATTCCCATCCAAACACTATGCCACCAAAAAATAACACCAACACCCCCAACAACACACTAGGGCACCTCCATCCAATGGAATTTAGCAATGCATAATAGGCAACCACTAATTATATCATAGTCAACAAATGTCTCTCTCTTGGATCTCTCTAATATAGTGGCCTAATACTAAACCCTCCAAAGTGGAGCTATACATCATCTATATCATCTCTATACAACATTTCCATGCACTCATCAATCTCATCCCCCTCTATATGGTAGATGGGATTGCCATGAATGGGTATATGTGTGATTTGATGAACATCCTCTAATTAGATATTCATCTCCCCTATCAGTAATCATAAGTTATTAATCACCAGATCCCATATCTCAATAAGGGTGACTATCATCACAACATCCCTGGGAAGGCACTAGTAATGTTTCATCCCTCCAAAACCCACAATCTCCATGTGATGCCAATCTTTTTTTGACATGGCATCCCTCACCTTTGTAAAAATATTTGGAACTTGATCTCATAACTAAATCTGATCATGTGCCTAAAATAACAAATGAGGTAGGTAAAACACCCTTACTAATACCTCTATATTTCAAATATAATTTTATTCTACCCTTTTAACACTTATTATATTTATAAAAACCCCTATACTACAACTTAATACATTTCTAACCCAACCAATTTCTTATATTTTCTAATTCACCAACCCACCTATTCCTTAAAGCTCAATCCATTTTGATTTTTCCTACCTCCACCAATATCACTTCTCAATCATCCTTCTTATACAACTCTAGACCACATTGAAAATTTACCCTATTTTCTATATCCCTTCCCTACCCATCTTACCTCAAACCTGCCCCAACTCTCACAAAACTACACCCCAACCTATCTCCCATCCACCCCAACTCAGGCATCCTGCCCCAACTATTCAATCATCACTAGTTCTCTGAAACCATCAACGGTCCCTTTGGGGTCATTTTTCCCCTTGATCGACCATCATCAATTAGATCTAAACATTGATGGTCACTATTAGGTGACTGTAGGCAGCGAGCCTCAACCTAATGATCTCTTCCCATGACCCTAAAATCTCTCTATTCCACTACAATAACTCTCCCCACCCTTAATAATTTCAACATACATCTAAAAACACCCTAATGATCCCACCATATCTTATTTTACACACACACACTATAAATCCAAAACACTATCCCAACATTTAGCAACATCTAAATTTCCTCAAAAACTATCCTTTTTTCTATTTTTTCTCATGTAATTCATACACTACACTTTATTTTCAATTTAAAACATGACCTACCTCTATTCATGATCGATGACACCACCTCAATCCATGACCCATCACTTGTCCTCGAGCATATCCTATGTACATATTGACCCCACTATCCTTCTCACACTCTAACCTCATCTTGATAACTCACCACAATTCCATGCACTAGAAATCACACTTCGTACATGATGTACCAAATGGACAAATTCTTGATGGCTCAATTTATAAATGTAGACAAAACTTCATTTGTTAACCTTTTTTACCACAATTTTAGGTTTTTTACCCAACCATATATGGTTTACCCTAACCATCACCATTTGAATCCACTTCACTTGACAACCCCAACCATTAACAGTTACTTGACCATCACTGGTTATCTCCAACCATTTTTGATTATGGTTTAACATCTTTTTTTTGACACTTTTATCATCCTTTTCCTCACCTTGGCCTATTCAAGACTCACCCTCTCCCTCAACCTTCCAAGAACTACATTCAACTTGAAGTCCCTATTGTATCTACTATCCATGGGACTATGTAGGCAATGTTCTCTTTCTTAGTGCATCAGGAGTCAACTCAGCCAATATCTACCCAACCCAACCTACCCACCACTTTGCCCATGTCCACCTCAATGTTGGCCTTAGACAAACCTATTCACATACTTTGTGGTGACCTTGCTTTGGTCATATTGACCTCCTTGATCAATTTTGCCCTGTTGAACTTTTGTATTATGCACCACCTTATGTGTGACTTAACCCATTATGTTTTTCTTAGGAGCACTTCCTACCCTGGATACCTAAGTAACCACCAACCTTTTCTAATAACACATGATAAGTGTGACCTAATCAATTATGGCCAATGATAGGAACTAATTACCTTGTCATTTCTCTTATAATTCAACCTTATTTTTACCAACTTGGTAATATTAGTCCTTATGTGATGATGTTCCTTGAAATTTTTTGCATTTTATGTCCATGCTTGTGTCTCACATGCCCAACCTCATAACCTTCATTCTCTATTTTTATCAAACCCCAACCTAATTTAACTTTTGTCTCATTATCTCTTGATTTGAGGGGGAACACCTTCTCCCTCCCACACTCAGGGAAACTAGACCTAGACCTTGACCAACTACCTATTTTTGTTCTACAAATTGCTTAAAGATACACAATAAAACGTGGCAAAATGTAGACACTTAAAAACTGCACAACAATAGTTTTGATGTTATCTTGAACTATGGACCCTTTAGTAGACCACCTAGTCTGTTAGTAATCTTTTACAAATTCATCATGTTAAATAACCCCTCCTTGAACACATCACTTAAATCATGACCTTTTTACCCATTTCCTCATGGCCCCTCAACCATTTCTAGTTAGGGTAACCATCAATGGTTGACCCTAATTATCGATGGTTGTGGTCACCCAAACATGCCTTAAGCATTTACATCTTTGTTTGAGATTAGTATCTTACATAATGGAAACTTACTTTAACACCTACTTTTCAAGACTAAAAAAGTAGGCAACTTCATCTCTTCATAACTTAGCAACTTTCCATCAAGCCTCCCTCTCCTTACTTAGTAACTTTGTGCTATAAATACAAGGCTCTTAGAGGAGTTGGGGATCCAAAAATTTTGCATCCAGGTTCTCTTATTTTCTTTGTGTAGGTACTTATCATCCTAAAACTCTATCCATATAGATTTTTAAGGTTTAAACATTGTTATGCTGCCCAACTTTCTTTAGATTTTTAACTGTCATTCATTTGAAATCACACAGATATCCTCCTTTTATTTTTAGTGTTTTCCTTTCCTTATCAATTTTTTTTATTTCATTTTGTTCACCTACACACCACCCCTCACCCAATAATCCACACTCTAAATCCTACCCATTATCCATTCCATTTTCATCTCCATCCTAAAATTTTCCAAAGTTTATAGGCAACTATCATTAGTTGGCAACAATCATCACCATTACCCCAATCATCATTGGTTACCTAACCATCGCCAGTCATACCCAACCATCGTTGGTCACCTTGACCACCAATATTCACTATTAAGGAAAATAATAGATTGTTATTTTATCCCCTTTTTACCCAATCAAATCCATGTTTCTATTCTTGATCTACCTATAGACCCTACCTTGACCCTTTAAACCTAACCTTGGTGCATTTGTGCATGGTATTGATCCATCATTACTACATTTTCTATCAAATAGGAATATCCTTTATTTATTTGTACATGTATTTATGTTCATATCAATTTATTATCTTCCAATTTTATTTTTAGAACATTTATATCATTAGGGGAGTATATTGGCAACCATATAAGGGATCTTTCACTTCTTGGATCTAGTATTGCTAGGTAGTCCACCCTTCATACCTGTCTAAAAAATTAGTATGCTTAGTGTGGTATTATTATAGGTCCTTCTTTACCAAAAAGGATTTCTCACTTCATCTAGTCATCAACAAGAATAAAATTTTCTAGGTACACACCCCTTATCTCTTGTTTCTTCCCCTACTTAAAAAAATAAATAAATAGTAGGAAACAAGTTTTAATAGTTTGAAAATAATTGAGACTTAATCCTCAGATCCACCAAGATGAGATAAACATTAAATTGGCCTATTATTGAGTTAGAGGAATCCAAAAACATGACCAAGAGTGACACATAGAAAAACATAAGATTGTAACTCCTCTTATCCAATAATGAATAGTTTCACATGAGGCTGATGAATCATCAAGAAGGTAAAGAGTCATTCAATGCCACCCTTGATGAAGGAGAAGATCACATCAAGTTGAAACTTGTGATTAAGATTTTATTGGAATATGTTTTTATAATTTATTGCTTTTAACTTGTTCTTCATGAGATGACACTTGTATTATGCATCTCTTATGCCTCTCTTTCTCTCTTTCCTCACATTATCCTAAATATGTTACCCTAAATAACTTATTATGTATCCTTTGGATGAGTATGGTGAATACCTACTCAAATAAACACTTGTAATATGCCTTTAAATGTTGAATAATTTTTTTCTTATCTTATCAAATGCTTAAAATTAATGTACTTATGTGATTGTTCATGAATTCTAGTAGTAGTGATTTCTCTCTCTGTCATTTGTCCTCTCCCACATATTTTCAAAATGGATTGTCTTATTGAGGTCACATGGTGATTTTGGATAGCCTTGCATAGTATAGAAGTGGATTGCAGTCATTAGTGTCTTCCTTAGGCCTCTTGATTAGCCCTTCTATTTAACTCATTATCTTTGACTTCCATGTTGAAATACTGATGTGTAAAGGTCCTTATTGAGTAGTATGATCAAAATCAATCCTAATTAATGTTCCTAGTTCAATATGGTCAAGTGGAGGGTGTTAATTTGCTGCATCACGTCCATAATTTAGTTTATTTTCAATTATCTTACCTTTTTCCTTTACAAGCAATATGTCTAGTAGGAGTTTAAGGGTGATAACATCAAGGGAGTTATGCCTATCTAGATATTCACCTCACCAATTAGGCCACTCATATCCTAAAGGTGTCTCCATGTTATCACTTAAGTGAGGAGGCTTGAACAACCTCCTTAAGGGTTAAGCTTTTGATGATCTCAACATTGACATGAACATGGAATGGTTTGTTTTAGTCTTGTAAAACTAAAATTGATGTTATGACTAACTTATGATTCAAATTTTTAAAAGGTATTTGGAATTCAAGAGTCCATTTGAGATATCTTTATTTGTGAGATAAATGTTTTAGAGGTGCTAAAATGGCTTTGTAACCACAAAATATTTTGTGATAATAATGAGTATGATCTAGAAATGATCACACTCATGTCATAATGATTGATTATTTGAATTCCATTATGAATATAATTTTTTATTGGTCCACAAATTGTTTTTCACTATAAACATGTCCAAGAAGTACACCAAATGGTGTGGAAACTGTGCATTTATTTAAAATCAATGTAATTCACACTGCTCAACATCTCTCCAACATTAATCAAATCCTAGATATGTGTTCTTTTAATAAAGGAAAAACTACTTAATCATATAGGTATACTTATATAAAATCATTAATGAAGTCTCTAAATGATGTAACAACTATTATGGATAAAATTGATGGTACATTTTTTTTTTTGAGTGACATTAGCTTATAAGAAAACAACCTCCATTCTATTGAAAAAGTCATTTTTATTTGGTCTTCAACTACAATAGGGATATTTATATTTCCACCAAAACCATATTTAAATGAGTGAAATTCATGATCAGGGATATCTTCAAAAACCTCATCTATGAGGGTGATGGGGAAGGGATCATTAACAAAAGCATCATTTAGTAATATGTAATCTCCATAGATTCGTATCTCTTTTATCTTCTTAGGATTCAAAACCATAGGACTAACCCAATATGAATTCTCAATTGAATATATGATTCCGGCTTCCCTCATCCAACTAATTTATGTTTTTACCTTCATTTTCATGTTGTGATTTAGCCTATAGGGTCATTTTTTAATTGGGCATGCACACTCTTCATTTCAAATCTTACCCAAGGAAGGGTATAATCCCTTGACTTATAAGAACTTGGTGGGGAACACATTAATAATATTATAATAATTAAACCACCTTTGAGACTTGTTTTTATGTCCAATAATCACCAATGGTAACTAATTTTGGCACTATATCTATATTGATGTTCTCAATTATTTTTAACACTAATCATCAGTAGATTTTACTTGATTCATCCTTAATAGACATCTTCAATAACCTCATATATTAAGGTGATGGGGAAGGGATCATTAACACAAGCATCATTTAGTAATTTCCATGGATTCGTATCTCTCTTATCTTCTTAGGCTTCACAACCATGGGACTAACCCAATCTAAATTCTCAACCAAATATATGATTCTAGATTCCCTCATCTAATTAATTTATGATTTTACCTTCATTTTCATGTTGGGATTTAGACTATAGGGTCACTTTTAAATTAGGTGTACAAACTCTTTCAGTTCACATCTCACCTAAGGAAGGGTCTACTTCCTTGACTTCCAAGAACTCGGTGGGGAACACATTAATAATATTTCAACAATCAAACCACCTTCGAGACTTGTTTTTTTGTCCATTAATCACCAATGTTTGATAATTTTGTCACTATCTCTATACTGATGTTCTCAATTATTTTTTACACTAATTCTTAGTTGCCTTTACTTGATTCAACATTAATGGAATGCATTAATTTTATTTGGATTGCTTGTTCTATGATATTAATATTTCATAAGTTATTATCTTCTTCATTATCTACATTCTTCTTCTTAGGTATATTTTTGTCCTTTTTAGTTTAAAAAATCTTTTCAATTTTAGGTCCTCGTCACTTCAAGTGTGATTAGATTTACTTGCATTTTTACAAATTCTATTACAAGATTTAAAAATAAATTCATATTTTTATTTCTTATTATGGTACTATTTTATATTTTTTTGAATAATCACACTTGATTAAACTTATAATTTATGCTCCTTCTCAAAAGGTATATCTTCTTATCACCCATGACACAAGAAAAAAATTAATCTCTCTAAGGCCCTGTGCACCATTGGATTTTCATAATCATAGACAAAAAATTGAATAAAATCCTATTGAATTTTAGAACTTGTATATGTCTCTCATTTATGTTCCTAACACATATAAAAAGATTTTTAAAAATGATCTAAGGTACATTGAAAAACATGAACCCAATATTGTAGCTCATTTTTTTATGATTTACATACATGGATGCATTTATGGACACACATATCTGAGCATTTTATCTCTTGGAATGATGGACACTTATTTGAGATAGAAGTTTCAATGAAAAATTTGGTTTAAAAAAATTTAAACACTTCCTCTCGATTAAGTTTTTTGGACTTATGGACAACCCAAAAAAATAGATACCACCCTGTTAATGCTTAATTTAGTGAACAAACTTGCATATCTATATTTAGGATATGATTATCCATCATGTGAAGGAGTTAAAATAGATATTATATAACAAAATATTTAGGTATTTATATTTATATGGTGAACACCATTCACATAGGTCTTATTTCATGATTTCCACACACCCAATTAATCATGTGAGCATCTAAATCGCACTAATTGAAGAAGTTGATTACCATGACATGTTTCCTTCCATAGTGGGTTTAATATAATATCTATCAATAGGAATGATATATGTGGTCATTATTTAGACATGTAGTAGAGTTAAAAATATTTAAATTACATTCTTATATTTTTAATTGAGGGAATGCATGTAGTGTCTAGACTAGTTATCCCCATGGTTATTCTATTTAGGCAACACTAGTGTCTCTTGTGTAGGCTATGGATTATAAAGAAACTCTTTAATTCATATAGCTTATTGTTTAGGATCTATATCAAATTTGATCTAGATATCATCCTTATATGTATATGGATAATATAGTTCCTTTGGTATCATGTATGGCTTGTACATAGATTTATTCATAGGTATGATAATAATAACATCCTCATGATGTGATTACAAATGGTCTTCTATTGTGTTGATGGCCATGCAACCATCATAGGCACATTTTTGTCCAATTAAATTAGGTTATTTAGTATTATCCATATTCATGTAAATAATTTCAAAATATCCATGCAATCTTAAGTCAACTATATTCATCTCTACATATTTGAGTATTCAAATAGGTTTGACTCGGCCATAGTTTAATAGAATAAAAGTAATAAGACTGTATCTTAGAGTTGAACTTGAAGTATAATCCCATGTTGATATGGGAATCATATTTATGTTGATCCAAAAATAAAAAATATCATTAGGAAAGTCATATCCTACAATCTCAATGCCTATTCTCATGTCCACATTCTATAGCTTCTTAGTTTTGACAGACCAAACCACTTTTTATGTTCTTTACTATCCTATTTGTATGTAATATAAAAAATTATACAACAAATCTTTAATATTTTTGGAGATATATTAATTTCATGGGGTAACTTCCAATTTTAATAGGTTTTCAAAAATATGATTACTCCCTTTTATTGTAAGATTCAGATGATCTATCCACACATTTGGGAATCAGCTATCATAGTGTCTCCTCCACTATAATTTTGATTTTTAATTGAATGAAATAAATAGGATAATTAATTAATAAATAACTTCTATCTCATAATATCTATATTTCTATCCCATTTCCACTTTGTGATTACATTTTCTAACGGCATCCCTAGAGGTGAAAGACCTTGTTTTCTATATTGATTCCTATTAACAACCTAAACAAAAGCTTGTTTATTCAAATGAGAGTGTACCATGTTCAAATTTCACATTATCCTCAATTTACTCCATTTATATAAAATTGGTCAAGTCTTAAAATTATGTTGTCTTGCAATTATACAATATGTGTAAAAAGTTTCCCATTGTAGTTTGTAGGGATAGTTTCATGTGATATGGTTCATTTCCCCACACATATAGAAAATAATAGGTTGCCACAGTTATCTATTCCATTTCATTAAATTTTTGTTTCCTCTCTAATATCATCCCTATTTTTTAGGGGATGAGCACCCTTTTTTTTACTAGAATATCATCCCTACTTTTTAGGGGATCAGCACCTTTTTTTTTAATAGAATATCATCCCTATTTTTAAGGGGATCCCCACCCTTTTTTTTACTAGAATATCATCCATATTACTTCTAAGGAGAAGGAGGTTCCCAATTTGGTTGTTATTATGGATATGATGGGGACCATTTATATTGGTACTAAGGTAAAGGATTTTTCTATCTAGGTTAATAATGAGGAGAATGAGGATTCCATCCAAGTTTATACTAATGAGTAGTAAAAGTCCATTATAGTATAGACTATTTTTATAAGGGACTCCATCCACCTTATGCTACGATAACAACATCCTATGTTAGTTCGTTTGGTTTTGGTATAGGACATTGCTACAAAACAACTATGAAGACATTTAAAGTGATTTCATATTTTATCTCTTGAATAACCATACAATTATTTTCATCATGGCCATGATATTTAAAAAACCTACATACTACACTTTATGAATGTCACACATACTATTGTAGTAAATGAAAATTTGTAATTACATGTCCTACATTGTGACATACCTCTCAAAAATATATTTTAATATTTGTCCATTCATTCTAGTGGTTCCAATCTTTTCCACACTCAATTCACCATATATACAACCATGGATTCTTCCCCTCTTGTAATTCATATATCATGCACAATACCACATCCAACTTGACATCTATTTTCATAGTGATATGAGGATATTCTCCACAATCCTATATCTTTTCAACTATAACTATAGTTTTATCTTGCTTAAAATTTTATTGTAAAGTAAGATTGGGATATAAAATTTAAATTCTTTTAAAAAAATAAACAATTTTATCCATATATTGAAAATTAAAATTCACCCTATTGATCACTTCAAAAACCTAGCGATCATAATCCCATACAAATTTTATAGGTTTTTTGTCTAATTTATTTCAAATATTGAATGGTTTGGATGACATAAATTTGTATTTTGAATTACCCTATCAATTTATATTTTACCTCATTTAGGATCATATCTACATTATTATTCTTAAAAATTAACTCAAGTGGTCTATCAGTAGAAGCTCTTATAAGTTCACACTTATTATCTGCATCATTTGTTACACCAATTACCCTACCACTTCATTTTTCATGCCACTAAGTATTGATCCAAACTAGTTGACCTATTTTATGAGATTAATATAACAAAAGGTCCTATATATAGTGATAAGTTTCTTACAATTATATTGATTACTTCTGGTTTGAGTGATGATTACAATGGTATCTACAAACTAGTTGCAATGGTGCTTGGTATACTAAGAGTATTGCAATAAATTATTATTCTAACTTCAGATCCACTTTAATTATTAAATATATAATATTTTTTCAACTTATTAAAACTAATTATTAGTTATTGTTAACTCTTTAAATATTTCTAGTTTACTATTCTCACTAATTAATGTAGGCGTAGGGGATGTGTCCCCCTGGAGCAAATGAACCATATTGGATTATCTATCATGACCAAACCTAAACCTTGTTTGAACCTATGTTTCATAAATAATTATTGGAAATAATATCATTCCCATTCCAAATATTATTTCTACCTCTATAACTATCACCAAATCTACTATTAAGTTTATATAGTTTCCATTAAATAGTCTTTCCACTCTCTCTTTGTTCTATTTCCTCATATATTTTTGTGTTTTTTATATTTGAAATTATTATTGTTTAATTTTAGATGTCATAAAGAACATATATATTTTCAAAATTCAAGCTACGTATGTGGGATCTAAATAATTTTTTTGTCAAAATTTGGTAAAGGTAAAACTTTGGATGTTCTTGCATATACCAACCCATCACACACCCAAGAGGTTAGGCCTTCTTGACATCCTAGGTGCACCAAATTTGGGGATGAGTCCAATCAAGATAATTTCATGATTCACCCCTAATAATAGGCCCAGACAAACCCATATGTGTGATAGATGTGAAGCTATTATTGTAGTAAACCACAATCATAATATCACATTTGTGAGGACTGAAAAACCTTACAATGTTGGAATTCCATGCATAATATGTAATTTTAGTGCCTAATAATTAAAACCATTCGCCCTCTTTATTTTATATAATAGTTTTATATCTCATTTTCATTAAATTTTCCACTCAGCTCAGTACAAATGCACTACAAAAGATTTGACTTTATACTATTCACTCCCACAAACATGAAATTCTACAAAAAATAGTAATTTTTATAAGTAATATGCATTGGTGTATGTTTAAAAGGTTTCAAAAAGAATCTAAAATATTTTTTTCTCCTAGGTATTCTCTTAGTATCCTAGGCACATCAAATTTCTAGGTGTCAGTGTAGGTTTTTTATTCCATTTTATGGTTTTTCCTACACATGTATTTAACTTGATTAGGTGTAATATTAAGGTCACTTAGGTGTAATAATTAAATAATTAATATTTACATCCACATGTATAAACTATATTAAAATTGGTTGGTGTGGATACACTTGTAATTTACCAACTAATGTTGACATATTGCATATGGTGCTCGTTATTCATTTGCTAATTGACATGTTTTCACATTGCCAAATGTAGGTGGATTTATACCTATATTATGATATTTACGTACCTATCCACAATTATATTTTCAATTATAATGAATAAAATATGTTATTATAATCATGTTTCATTTATTTTTTGAAACAATACTCTCTCTTTTTGCATATTAAGAATCTAGTGTGTTCGAATCTCAATAGTTCTTGATTATGGCCCATTCTGATAGATCATGGCTCATTCTAACATGGTATTAGAGAGGATTTAGGTAAATTAACACCTTTGATTCATTGTAATACATTTTTTAATATTGATTATTTTATCTTATATAACTTAAATCCTCTATTTTTTAAGTATGTCTTTTCCCACATCCTTGGATGATGTAGAGAATCAGAAAAGAATGAGGAATATGGTCTTTAAATAAGTGGTTATGTAGGTCATTTAGCATCTATTTTATTTTTGAGAAAAATTGAAAATGACATTGAGTCTAAAAGGCCTTAAAATTCTAAGATCACCTATCTCTTCATCGAAAATAGATATTTTTGTAAAAATTTATTTTTGCAGGTTTCTTGGCTAAGTTAGAAGAAACCCATACAATATTGGAGGACTGACCTTTTTTTGAAAAAGGTCATATTTTTTAGTTTTCAAAGAAAATTACTGTGTCTATTTTTTTTTAAGACAATAGTTTTGAAGGTATACCTATATCTACATGACCTTGATTTATATGCATCAACATTTCAACATTGTGTATTATCCAAGGGTTTATGCACTATGGACTACATAAGAGTTTTTATGTTGTATCTCGATGACCTCTACTAGTTGTTATAGTACTATGTGTATTTTATGATGATGGATATTGTGCCATACAACATGTTATGACCTAAATACAAGTGTCTGTATTTATGAGCATATTTTTGTACCTGTACCTACATACACCATAATGACCTATGTTTCTTTGTGTATTATATCTATGTAGTGATGTGGGTTATACCTATGAATTGATTTTTTTATGTGCATTAAACCCATGATAAACTTTTATATATCATATATTCATGTAAAAAACACCTATGCAATGTACATGTTATATGTACTTATATAGTTTTTGTAAAGTGGATCATGTATAGCTACAGGATGCCTGCAATGTATGAACTATTTATGTACTCATGAAACTAGATGGAAATAAATCAACACATATTTATAATCATAACAATACATATTTTTATGTCACCAGATAATATGCCTTGCACCCAATTTATAAATGTTATCACACAATCACATGGTAGTTTATCCCATGGTCATTCCTAGCCCAAGTAGGCTTAAATTTTTATCCAAGGACTGGATATAATTTTTAATTGAGTAAATACACACACACACACACACACACACACACACACACACACACACACACACACACACACACACACACACACACACACACACACACACACACACACACACAAAAACACACACACACACACACACACACACACACACACACACACACACACACACACACACACACACACACACACACACACACACACACACACACACACACACACACACAAGGTTGAAATTTATTTGGTGAAAATATTGATTGGAAGAACTTGTCAAGTACATAAATTTTTATAGGCAACTCATTTTGAGGTGTTATTTGTTTAAGTGTGATTTTTTGAGTTCTACACTTTGGTATTGATTTCATATTCTTGTTTATCTAGTATAAGGTTCCTTTAACCATTGTAAAAATTATATATGTATTAAAATATAAAATACCAATTGTATATGAATTAAAGTTTTTGAATTATATACGCACTAAAAATTTCCAAAACTCTATAATTTAGGAGGTTATTAATGATAGTTTTAGGGGGGTTGATTTGTGCCTTAATTTCTCTCTTAAAATTTAATTTATATAAATATCTTTATTTTACTACACTATAGATTATAATTTGGTTATGCATCTCACACCATATAATTATCATGAGTGGAAAACCAAAGTAAAAATATTTTTTAGGGGTAAGGGTTTACATAGAATTACTATGGGTATTGAAACTAAACCAAAACTAGATGTAGATAAGACTAAGTGGTTTAAATATTGTGATGAGGCCTATGGTATACTATGTTTGTCTTTCTCTCTCAACTTACTCTTTTACATGGAATTTGTAAACCCACCAAGTGAGGTCTAGACCATTTTTGAAGAACTCTTTAGGAAGCATGATGTAAAAAGGGGTCATGAGCTAGAGAATGAGATCATTAGTTTGAGACGAGGAAATTTTGACATAATACAATAATTATTCACCAAATTTAAGTCACTTAGGTTGTAGTTGAAATTGTGTGGCATAGAGAGAAAGGATGAATAATTTATCCTTTCAATTCTTGCTAAGTTAGGTTTTGAATTTTTTTTTGTACCTTCCATGCTAATAATAATGTGCTTGGAGATATATAGACCATGCCATCCTTGGATTATTTTGATTCCTCCTAGATTAATGAAAAATATAAGTGTATTCAGATGGGTACATTGAAGTCCTCTAAGTCTCATACCCTAATTATTATTATTGAAAAATATAAGGCTTTAAATATTATGATTAAGAAACATAACAAGGAATATGATCAAAAAAAGATATATAAAACTTATGACACATCTAAATAAAAAACCAAAACCTCCTCTTCAGATTCTAAACTTAAGATAAATAAGGTCAAATGTGCCTATTATAAGAGAACTAGGCATGTGGACATAAATATATGAAGAAACAAATAGATCACTTAAAATTTTTATTAAGAAGAATAATATAAGTGTCTATAATTCCATCACATAAAGTTAATTAACATTGGAGTCCTCTATAGCAAAATATAGTGGTAAAGGGAAAAGAAAGAGTAAGGCCCTTATTATAATTACATCTCAACCTTTCATATGGGTGATTGATTCTGGTGATTTGCATCACATGACTTCATCACAAGAATTTTTATCATCCTCAAATCCATGTTATATGCCTTATATTTTTATGGGTGATGATACTTGTGTATAATTTTATGGGAGAGGAATAGTTAAAGTGACTAATGGAGCATTCTAGGATGTTCTATGTATTCCCTCATTGTCAATTAATATCTTATATATTTATTAAATTACTTAGATTTTGAAATAGAGTTGAGTTCACCCTATATTATATGGTCTTTAAGGAGTTACATAGTTATTATATAGTGGTAATTGGGAAAGAAAATCACTAGTCATAGTTTTACACCTTATCACACTTTTCTCCTCATCACCTTTCTATTGAACTACATACTCACACAAATGAGGTAAGTTATGACATGAGTGATTTAGCCATCTTAAATATCATTATTTGGATAAACTCAACCCAAAATGATATGGATACAAGATTTACTAATCTTAACTTTTCTAATGGTTTTTTCTAGGGTTACATACTTGTTAAACATCCTAAAAATAATTATGACAAAGGGAAATCATGGAAGGCTAAAAAAAATTGGATTTAGTTCACAGTGATATTTATGGTTCACTTCCACAACCTTTATTTAGTGAAGGACAAATATATTCTTACCTTTATTAATTAATTTTAAAATTATACTTGGGTGTAATTTATTAAAGGAGTCTAAGGTCTTTGATCATTTTCAAGTCTTCAAAGATCTTGTGAATAAATAGTTAGGGAAAACCACTAGGGTTTTGTGCACAAACAATGGTGGTGAGTATGTTAACCATAATTTTTAACAATTATGCAGTTTAAAAGGGATTGTCTAAAATTTATAGTTTCATACCATCCTAAATATAATGGTGTGGTAAAAAAAAAATTCCTTGAAGGAAATGACAAATTCTATGATACACTCCAAATCTCTTGCACCTCAATAGTGGGCTTACACCATTAACTATGCATGTTACATCTAAAACAATGGTACTCATCAAGAATTAAAATGAATCACTTATTTTGAATCTTGGAGTGGTTAAAAACCATATTGAAAAATTATATATTTTTGGATATTTAGATATGACCCACATTATTAAGTAGAAACATAAGGAAATGGATCCACATAGTAGGCTTTGCATATATGTTTGGTATTCATATGGTGTTAAGAGATTCAAGTTTATTCAAAATACCAAACATGAGTTATTAATTGATATGAGTGTTCATTTTTAGGAGGTTATTTTAGAATCCACACTTGACACTTCTAACTCCTCCTTAGATACTCTAGTATGTAATGATAGTTCTAATGATTCAAATCACACTAAACATATTCTTGATGATGAATATTATTCTTCCAGTTCATATGATGATAAAGTAGATATGTATTCACATACTCCATCTTATTTTCACCTTTTAGAGGTTGATTAATCTTATCCTAATGATCTAACTTTAGGCCTTCTCTAAGATAGACAAACACTACAAAGTGTATGCGATTGGGTTGGGGATCAACTAAATACAAGGCATACATGTGTATAGCTCTAGGGTGTTTCAAATGTATTCATTACCTCTAATTATGATCCAATTTTTTTTTGAGGCATATGGTAGTTTTAAGTGGGATACAATTATGCATGAGGAGTATAATTATTTAATTATTAATCACATTTGAGATTTGGTTCCCCTTCCTAAATGAAGGAAACTTGCTTTATGTAGATGGATCTATCAAACAAAATTTGTAGAAGATGGGTCAGTGGATAATTTCAAATCATGATTGGTAGTAAAATGTCTTTCATAGGTTTATGACATATAATATATGAAAACATTTTTAATAACTACAAATATGAAATATATCCAACTCACTCTTTCCATTATTAGAGCTCATCATTGGGAGGTTCATTATATGGATGTGAAGAGTGCATTTATTCATGATGAACTTGAGGAGAAGATATTTATGGAGCAAACATAAGGTTATGCATAGTATTTTTCCTTAGTATATATACTTCATAAATTTATCTATGATATAAAATAGGCCCTTTGATCTTGGTATGGTAAGATGTATTCCTTCATTCTCATAGTTGGGTTCACTAGATGCCATTCTAATACTCATGTTTACATTTTATGATAGGGTGACTCATTCCTAATTATGGTTTAGTATGTTGATGACCTATTCATCACATGACATTTTTCATCATCCATTACAATAGTGAAAAATAAATTTCATGACAAATTCTCCATGACTGACTTGGGTTTATTACCCTACTTCCCTAAGATTCAGATTTCATAATCAAAATTGGAGATCACCATTGCACAATCCAAATATGTTACTAATTTACAAGTATGGTTTCACATGGATAACTATAAGCCAAATTTCAATCCCTTTATTTCATTAGTCAATATTGAGGTTGAGTGTTATTATAAATTAGTTAATGCTACCTTGTATTTAAAAATGATTGGTAGTGTAATCTATTTGACTCACCTAGACTTGATATTTCATATGCAATTAGAAAGGTCTCCACATTTGTGCAGACACCATGTGAGATATACTATAAGAAATAAAAATGAGTTACCCAAAAAATTTAGGGTAGTAAATTTTTTGAAATTCATTATTGAACATGTATTTATGTTGACTTGATTGGGTACATAGATTCACACTAGGATGGTAATATTCAACGTCGAAAGTTTACTTCAAAATATAGTTTATCGATTAATTTATGTATGATTAATTGGTATAAAAAGAATTAGAATGATATTGATTTATAATCTACTAATTCTAAGTACAAATTATATGTTAATGTTGTTACTAAGGATATTTATCTTTATAGCATTGTTAGTAAGTTTGGTATCTAGTTTAGGTGACCCAAAATCAACTTCTACAATAACTAGAGAACCATCCAAAAATGTAAAGATATGGTCCAACATCAATGGACCAAGAATTTTGAGATTCATATGAAATTAATTTGATAACTTGGTCATAGATAGAAAACCCTTAATTGATATAAAGTATCTTTACCTATAACCTCTTCTTAGGGTTAATGTAACTTCAACTTCATCTTCTTGGAGGATTTCTAGTCCTCTATTCTTCTCTCTCTCTTTTTATAGGGGGTATTCTCTCCATTATTATGGGGGATTTTCTATGTAATTGGGTATCTAATCAATATTTATTTTTATGACCCAATAATTTTACCCACCTAAGCTACACTTAAGGTGTTATTAGTGTACGTTTATTATTCTATTTTATGGTTTTTACTATACATGTATTTAGTTTTCTTAGGTGTAATATTGAGGTCAATTAGGTGTAATAATTAGGTCATTGATTTTAAAATACATGTCTAAGTTTTATTTAAATTGGTTGTTGTGGATGCACTTGTCATTTAAAAATCAATGTTGACATCTTGCACATGGTCCTCACTATTCATCTAGTAATTGACATATTTTCACATTGCCAAATATAAATGGATTTATACCTCTCTTATCTTATTCATGTACCTATCCTAAAATATATTTTCATATATATTTAATACAAGTTTTTATTCTACTCATTTTTTATTCCTTTTTTGAAATAAGACTCTATCTCTTTGCATGTTAAGAGTCTAGTGTGTTTGAATCTTACCAATTCTCAATTGTGTCCCATTCTAATAAATCATAGATCATTTTGACATTGGGTACCTACTATTCTCATTAAGTAGATGATTAATAATCACAACTAACATTTTCATGACCATTACAACCTATTATCCATAATCACACAAATATTTCCTACCTCCATGTTCATGCAATAATTTTTGGTCTCTCACTGAGGTAGTCTTAAGAATCATTAGGTCAATAAAGATGAAATTAAAATACATGGGTTATGAACCTATGACAGTACTAGAAAATTAAATTCCTAAAATTAGTGAATCTTATATTGGACATGTTGATTTGGGATAATTTCAAAAAATAATGAATACATAAGATGTAAATCATATATCTACTTTCCTATCCACAAGTGATTTTCCTAAATTAGTTGGTTTTCCTAGCTTTGTGTAGTGTTTATACTTGGTCTTTTCCTATGATTAACATTATTATCTCAATACCAAGAAGATCAAGTCAAAATGAGGTTATTTTAGTGTCAAAATAGATAACACTACTATGGGCATGACCTTGTAGATCCACACTAAGGAAATTTATGCAAGGATAAGCATAAAATTTTGACAAGATTTCCTAGAAATAAAAATAGAGAAAAAACTCAACAGCCTCAACAATGGATGGATAAAAAATAATAAAATAGGTATTTCAAAGATTAAAAATAATTTATATAGATTAGAATTTGAGGAGGAAATATCAGATATGATCACTCTCCTCAACAAGGTGGTAGGAAATAAGAACACCATAGAATTCCATCAATAGATGTTCATGGATAGGAGCATCATATGTGATGGAAATAAATACATAGAATAGGGTGATATAATCAGTGATTTCCATTCATCATCACTTGAATAATGTAGAAGTGAACAATACTTTCTACATTACATCTTACCTAGCATATTCATTAAGAGCCCAAAGAGTATATTTAGGTCTCACTCAATTAGATAATGTAAGATCAACCACCAAAGTCCATGAATTTTATTCTAACTTTACCTTGGAATAAATAAAAAAACATTTTATATAGGTTAATTATAATTTAAATATGAGGGTTGTGTAGGCATTAGATAATGATTAGGGAATGGAAATATTAGATGAAGTAGCTACCACATATCACAATATGGGAGATAATACATCCAATTTTAAAAATTATCTTATATAAGAGTTTGGAGATTCAAATATTTGCCCTTGATATTCACAAGGTTGGAAAATAAGAAGATATTATTGATTGAGCTATGCAGGGAATTGGTATAAGTTCAAAAATGATGCAAACAAAAGAAAATCATAGACATTATATTTATTATCTCCTTAGGATTGTTAGAGGTGCAATAAATGAGAGGGCAGGGGGGTGAATCAGTGAACCTAGAAAAACTAATTTCAATTTCAATCCTTTTAAGTTCTTAAACAATTACCATACACATTCATGAAGCATACATATCATTCATATCAATGAGCAAGAGAGACAATACAAGATCATTCACATAACACATGACATATGTGGGAAACCCTCTTGGGAGAGAAAACCCATTGGAACCTAAAATTTGAATATTTATTAGAAAAAAAAGAACCAATTTAGACCAACTATAACTTATCAAGGAATTACCTTCCTTATTTAGTGATACTATAATTACACAAGGTATTACCACACATGTCTAGCTGAGTTCTAAAAATAACTAGACCTTTAGCAAGTTTAACCTTACAAGGAGGTTGTAAACCCCTTATATTTTTACCTTCGACAACAACACCTATGAACACATCCACCTTTGAACTAATGTCTTTA
The DNA here is from genome assembly GCA_037957365.1 of Torreya grandis. Taxonomy (NCBI): domain Eukaryota; kingdom Viridiplantae; phylum Streptophyta; class Pinopsida; order Cupressales; family Taxaceae; genus Torreya; species Torreya grandis. Next base: position 2,368,362 of record JARHVA010001528.1, read on the forward strand.
GCACTTGATGATGGACTTCTGATCATCAATCTTCACCTTCATTCATACTCAAACAATAAAATCATTATTCTACAAACATAATTATGAACTACAGGTCATACAAATAGTTCTTAATCTATTTTTCTCCTTAACTCATTCAAATTTCACCCACCCTTTCATTTTATTGATAATTCTCTACTCTCAATGTAAATCCCACACATAAATATCTCACAAAGTATAGAAACCATCAAATTTGGTTTCACTATATATAGAGATATCATGATTATCAACATCTTGGTCAGTAATTAGGCATGCCTTAGCCCTTAAGGCATATATCATATGAAGACATATATCAATAAAATCTTCATATGTTTACCATAACATATTTGGGTCACCCTTAAGGAACTACACCTTTTAATTAGTCCCTTGTACCCTTATAGGTCTCATGAAGATCCATTCACTCCTTTAGCACTTCATTGAGCAAAAAAAGAACAAAATACCACTTATAAATGAATATATACACTCTACATGACCCATTAGTCATCCTCAAATTCTTATAGTCATCATTTCACTCTTTTGTCCAAGCTCAATCAACTCAAACAATAGCCTTGTTCATAAGGAGACCATGAACGAATACACAATCAACTTATTAAGCATTGTTTATACTCAAGATAGATTGATCACACCTATAAAATACAAAAATATGGTACTCATGGAGTCTAAAACACTCTAAAATATCTAATTTAACATGAAACATTGAAACAACATCAATACAAGATCAATTATCCTTCTCGGGTCACTTGCAAAACAAACATGAATACATAGTCAACTGTGAACCTTCATAACTATGTTTGTACACACTTTAAAATCTTAAAGTCTATACTTCCAGATGTTCTTTGGATTCCTCTACAATTTTGGATTTTACACCATGAGCATATTTTGAATATATCAAAATACATAGCCAAAATACAAAGCACTAGTTTTTTCCTTTACAAATTCAAATATTCAAATTCAAATAGTCATAATTAAACCTCAAACACTATACTTGTATCTCATGTCCTCACTACTTCAGATTGATCATGGATCATAAATATTCTTTGAGGTTTAATTCATGTTTAACCAATTCATAATTTTTAAACCTTGAACATGTTGACCTCATCTCATGTAATCTAGAAATTTTAACTCAACATACACCATCGATACTCTATACATAGGTTGGTCTTTAACAATGCAAAACAACTATCACTTTGAAATATTAAACTTAAATCACACCATTGATATATATATATATATATATATATATATATATATATATATATATATATATATATCACCTTCTTTTTTTTATCCTTAGAATAAGCTTGATCTTTATCTTTTTTCAACTTTAAACTTTGAACACTTTTACCTCTTTGACTTGCTGCACACCGTAGATCTAGATGTATGAACTCCCGTACATTATCGATTTATATGGATCAGTCAGATTATTATCATGTAGTGTACACCATTTAATCAAAATTTATTATTGAAAATGAGCTTTAGGATCTCCATTTGGTCATAGTCTTTATCCTTGCTCAAAAATGACTAAGTATGGGGACCATTGCTTGTCTACCTGGAAGGCCAACTTTGTACCTCTATATCTTTTGCTTCACTCAAGCGCATGTTCTCAAACTTGGACCATATGATCTCCTCACATATTAAATTAAAAAATGTGTCAATATACTCTTTAAACTATCACACATGTGATATATAATGACATTAAAGTACCTCCTTAGATTTATCTATCATAGAGCCAATAATGTCACGAGTTGCCTGGAAGGCCAACTTTGCACATGCATATGTTTTGACATGCTTTGGTGTATGATCTAAAATTTAGTGAAAATAAACTATGAATAAAATTTAACATAATAATATGATCACCTTCTCTTGAAAACATCCACACATGTGAAATATGACTACATCAAAATGCTTACTCAGCTCTTTCTTGCCTCATGCAAATTTGGCTATGTATGGGAAAACATTATCAATTTGCCTGGGAGCCAAAATTTGCACCCATATATATTAGAATACTCTCAAGTGAATGAATTTATAATTATAACATAAAAAATAGGGACTAATTTGATCATAACCATATGAACAACTCCCCCTAACTCATCCACATGCAGTAATGGTGATGTCAACAAACTGCCTACTGATATTTTATACCATTAAACCCAGAATGTCTAAATGAGAATAATGATGAACCAGGTGAATTCAAATCATGAAAAAAATAACTAAAAACATTATTTATTTTTTATATGACTCTTTTATCATGATCAAATCACCATACTCATCCCTGAACATATCTAACTAAGACAAAATTGAAGATCAACCAAACCAACTTTAAGCACATTTGGATAAGAACATTGTACACTTTATCATTGTTAATTAAGATATAAAATAACTTAATAAAATAAAAATTACACATACTTTAAATCATTTAAAACTCTCCAATAATATCCCCCTTTGTCATTGATGTAGACACCCATCAATATACAACTCACCTTTCTTCTCTCTCTTCAGACGCTCTCACAATAGAAATTTTCTCCCCCTTTGACAAAATGATAAAGTGGGTACCAAATGATATTGAGGATAATAAAAGAATAAAAATAAGATTATACCATATTATAAATATATTACAAACTCCCGCTTACCTTAATCCTACCTCTTCTTGCCTTGACAACTTCCTTTTGTTCCATGCCAACATTCTCTTCAACCAAGCACTGTAATCAATGAAGAAAGAACACAAAAGAATAAAATCTGATGGAAATCACTTGGAAACATTTTATAGGGATTCACCATATGATATATTATCCATTACACTTCTTGATCATCTTCATATCTCCACACACCATGAAAAACCACCATATAACTTACTAGCCTTCTCTCTTAGGACACTTTCATAAGGACCGCCAATATAAATTCATGCCACTCACCAAATAGGAAAAAATTCAATAAACCAAATTGATAAATCACCTTGAAATTCTCATGACTTGATCTTTTGGATAATTTTATCAATAGGTACTCTTCTTCACACTAGGCCTATCTAGCCTTCTTGTAGCCCTACTTGGAACTTGCAGATCCCACAACTTTCTTTAGACAAAACTTTAGGACCTAAAACTTCATATATTGAGAACTATCATATTCCCACTTAATCAAACCAATTTTTATCACCAATATCATCCTCTAAAACATACTTCCTTCACAAACCTGCTAGCTAATTAGGCCTCCATTTTGATGAAAAAATGAATAACTTGAGAACCACATACCTTTATAGCTATATGATGCTTGATTTGAAAACAAATTTTGCCCATTAAAACTATTAATAATCCTTGGATCTCAAATCATAAGGCAAACTAATTTTTTATCATAGCCCAAAACCCTAGAATCGTAAAATAAACTAAATCAACAAACCTTATTCCAATCAACGTACACCTATAAAACTTTTTTTACACTTGGAGACACACATCACATAATTATAGACCAAGATTTGAGATTTCACACCTTTTGGAGCCTTGAATTCTTATAACCCATTTTAGGAGCTGCATAATCTTAAGTAAAAACTATGAAAACTGAGATCACTTAAAAATATTCCACTTGAATTCAACATACCTTTAGACTATAAAAACACTTGGAGCACATAAAAAAGAAATGAAGAGACATTTTTGACCACCAAAATATTCCATAAATCTCATTAGTCCATCTGGAAACACCCATTCTGACCCTATAAAATAGGTCCTTCACAAATATCTGAAACAAGCTTATGAACTTGTTTCTCCTCCTTAACTAATGACCTTCTAATAAAAACACAAGTGTATATATATATATATATATATATATATATATATATATATATATATATATATATATATATATTGGAATTATGATATTGAGCACACAACCTTACTTCTTCATAATAAAGATGTCTCCTAAGAAGCATAAGTAGAGACACCCTACTTCATAATGTCTTAAAATAATGTGAAACTAGGAGTTTCCCACATCTCCTCATATTCCTTCTCTTCCTTAGTCATTTGATACTTTTAGTTATTCTTCTTCTTCTTGGGCTTAAGAGAAGTAACATGATAAAACACTAAAACATTCTCCTTTTCTTCTCTAATTGGATTAACAATACATGGAGACAACATAGATTCATGACATACCTTTTATTTAAAGAATCCACCTTGCAATGAGCATATTGGTTATAACTGAATGTTAACCAAATCTATCATCATTAAACTATTTTCCTATTGTTAAAGTAAATTCCTGTATGTTATTCAAGATTGCATTATATCAACTTTATAATATTAATATAACTCTAATTCCATGCAAATATATAACATCATCACTAGGCATAGACAATTGATGTTATTTACATGATAAATTCTTAGGAATATCATGATGTTCACTTGGATCCATACACACTTCAAAAATAGCCTCAACCAGTATCTTGGTCTTCTCCTTGTGCTTGATCTCTTCATTCTCAACATGAGTAGACAATGAGACCTCTTGGCACTCTTCAATTTTTGTAGATTTATCCACCATAAAAAATAGATTACTTGGAACTATAGACTCATCATGACTCACACTTTTCACCTTTGGATTCCATGTGTTTACTTGCATTCCTCCTTTCACTTTAGGAGCCCAATTAAACCTATTTTGAATTGTATACATTTGCTTGTAGAACCTAGCAATGTGACCTTTCTATTCACAATTGTAACACACCATACTCCTTAATAGAAACATAGTTTTTCTTACCATGTTTGGAAATAAACTTTCAATAAGTCCTTTGTCATGACAAACAAAAAAACCTTCCTTTTTTGAAGAGAACTCACCTTGTCTAATCTTATGTGGACAATGGTTTGTAAAGTGTCCTACATCAAGATAGTTGAAGCACTTAATTTTTCTCACTCATTTTGATTGATGACGCTAATCATATTTTTATGTAAACTCATTTATAATAGGTCTCTTGCATTATCTATCCCTATGACCAAATTGATTACATGTGTAACAGTAGCCATTGAATGTTGCATACCTTCTAGCATTTGGCTATTTGATCTAATTTGTATTAATTTTGTTAGCACCTTCATTCCTTATCTGATGATTTATCTTTAAATCTTGATTGTTTTGGTTCACATTAGTATTCATCTTATCTTGAGTTAAATTATTTTGTTCTTCTTCATATCCAAGACTAGTTCTATTAATATCATGATTTTGACTACTTAGAATGTTGTCTAAATCACATGAGCTCTTTTCAAATCTCACAAATGTATTCACTTTACTATATGTCTTCTCTAACTCAATTTTCAAAGACTAATTTTTAGAAACATAGCTTGCACATTCATCTTCTTTAGCTTTGAGGATTGTGGATAGGATTTCCAATTGATAACTGAGATGCTTGACCATATCTTCATGCTCCTTGGTATCATCATTCAATATCACTTCACACACACTAAATTGATCCTCATAGTATTTGAGTTGAGACTTAATATTATTATTAATATTATTCTCAATCTTCAATTATTTAAGAGAATTTGTCAATGTAGTATCATATTCCATCTCATCTTCATCATCATCTGAATTACTCCAAGTATACTCCTTTTGATGTGATAAAATTCCTTCCTTAGCCATGAATAAAGCTTCATATTCAATAGATCCATCATCATCATGATCATATTATGAGTCACTATCTTCACTCTCATCTAATGATCTACAAAATTCTTTAATGTAGAGACTTTTCTTATTTTTGAAGGATTTGTTCTTGTTGTTATACATTCTAAATCCTTTCTTCTTGTATATATTCTTGTCTTCATCTTGAATTTAACCATGCTCTTCATTACCATTATTCTCATGATTATGAGGACACTTATGAACAAAATGTCCTATCTCTCCATAATTTAAACATTTGAAGGGTAGTTTACCCTTATACTTCCCTGAGCTTATGTTCAATTTCCTATAATAAAAGTAATTAGTTCATCCTCATCAATGTCAGATATGTCCCCCTCTTTGGGTTTATTATCTTGGAACTTATTCTTAGGCTTCATATCTATCTTGAATGATACTTCCTTCTTTGGTGATATATCATCATTTACTCTCATCTCATAGGCAGTAAGGGTACCATGCAATTGATCCATCTTCAACTGACTAGGATCATGACTTTTTTCTATAGTAAATACATTTAGATCAAACTTGAGGGATAGAGACCTTAGTAAATTTTGAACTATATTAGCCTCTTTAAGGTTGTCTCTAAGACATCTAATGATGTTAATAGTCTCATCAATTCTCTATGGAAAATATTCCACAAAATCTTCTTCCTTCATCTTGAGACTTTCAAATTACCTTTTATGAGTCTGTAACTTAGAAAGCTTGACCTTTTAATCTTCTTCATAAATTATCTTCATTTTTTCTCATATATTTATAATATTTAAAATGCATTACCTAGGTGAAATTAGTCTATATAAGACCATAAGTGATGGCATTCATTGCCTTATAATTATTCTCAAACAACTTCTTGTTTTCAACACTAGATGGAGGAGTAGTAATAACAACATAACCATCCATAATAGATTTCCATACATCAAACCCTAGAGACAAATGTATGTCCTCATTATTTCACTATAAAATGCATAATTGGATCCATTTAGCATTGGTGATTGCTTAGTAGAGAGACATCCTTGATGACTACCCGTATTGTACTTTAGATCACCTTCAAGCCTTTACAAAAGGACCCAATCTCATACCAATTGTTAGAAGTACAATCAATGTGAGGAGGGGGTGAATAAATGATCCTTAAAAAATCAACTTCAATTTCAATCTTTCAATGTTCTTAAATAATTACCATAAGTATTCATGATGCATACACATCATTCATAAAAATGAGTAATAGAGATAATGAAAGATCAATAACATAACACATGACATATGTGGGGAACCCTTTTGGGGGAGAAAATACACTATAGCCTACAATTAGACAACTATCCTATAAAAAAAAGAACTAATTTAGACTAGCTACAATTGATCAAGGAACTACCATCCCTATTTATTGAGACTACAATCCCACAAGGTACTTCCACAATTGTCTAGCTAAGCTACAACAATAACTAGACCTTTATCAAGTTTCACCTTACAAGGAGGCTACAACCCCCTTATATTTTAGGCTACCACAACAACACCTATAAAAACATCCACCTTTAAATTAATGTCTTCAACACCTGATGATGGACCTCTTATTATTTATCTTCACCTTTGTTCATACTCAAATGACAAAAGCACTATTATGCCAATAGAATTATGACCTACATGTCATACAAGTATTTCTCAATATATTATTATATTTAACTCATCCATAGGTAACCCACCCTTTCCTTTGCTTCACAACACTCTGCTCTCAAATGTAAATCCCACACACAAGTCTCTCACAGAGTTTAGAAACCATCACATTTGGTTTCAATATATATAGAACTATCATGATTATCAACATCTTGGTCAACCATTAGGCATGTATTAACCCTTAAGGCATATATCATATGAATACATATCTCAATACAATATTCATAGGTCAAACATAACATATATGGGTCATCCTTAAGGAACTACAACTTTTAATTAGGCCCTTATAGCCCTTATAGGTCTCATGAAGACCTATTCAATCCTTTAGCACTACATCGAGAAAAAAAATAAAATAAGAAAACTTCCAAATGCATAGGTCCACTCTAAATTACCCATTATTCATGATCAAATTCTTACAATCATCTTTCTCTCTTTTGTGTAAGCTCAATCAACTCAAGCAATAGCCTTGTTCATAAGGACACCATGAATGAATACATAGAAAACTTATTAAGCATTTTTCATACTCAATATAGATTAATCACACTTATAAAATTCACACAAATGATCCTCATGGAGTTTAAAACACTCTCAAATATCTAAGTCAACAAGAAACATTGAAAAAACATCAACACAAGCTCAATTATCCTTATTGGGTCAATTGTAGAATAAACACAAACACATAGTAAACTTTGAACCTTCATAACAATGTTTGTACACACTTTTAGATCTTCAAGTATATATTTTCATATGCTTATTGGAGTCCTCTACAATTTTTTTACTCCATGATAAAATTATACATAGATCAAAATATATAGCCAAAATATAGAGCACTAGTTTTTCCTTTGTAAATTCAAATATTTAAATGCAAATGGTCAAAGTTAAACCTTGAACACTATGCTCACATGTCATGTCCTAATTACTTTAGATTAATCACACACTATCAATATTTTTCAAGATTTAATTCATTTTTCACCAATTCCCAATCATTAAACCCAGAACATGTTGACCTCATCTCATACAATCTGGAAACTTTGACCCAACATGCATCATTGATCTTCTATATGTAGCTTGGTCTTTAATAATGAAAAATAGCTATCAATTTAAACTCTTAAATTTAAAGTTCACCATTGATCCTTGGAATAATCCTAATATTTATCTTTACTTAGTGTTAAAATTCAAACACTTTGACCTCTTTGACTTGTTGTGTACTATAGATCTATATGTATGAAGTCCCACGCACCATTGATCTATAAAGATCAGTCAGGTCCTTATCATTTAGTGCACACCATTCAATAAAATCATATGATTTACCAAAAGATATAATAGCTCTATTTGGTCCTAGTCTTTACCCTTGCAAAAAACTTATTATGGGGACTATTGCTTATCTACCTAGAAGGCCAACTTTTCACCTCCATATCTTTTACTTTACTAAAGTGCATGTTCTCAAAATTGAACCATATGATCTCCTCACATATGAAAATATAACCATGAGTTAATATAATAATAAAATTCTTACACATGCGAGATATAATGAAAATAAAATTTCTCCTTAGATTTATCTGTCACAGAGTCAACAATATCAAGAATTTCTTGGAAGGCCAACTTTGCACATACATATGTTTTGATGCACTTTGGTGCATGATATAAAATTTAGAAAAAAGCAACTAAGAAAAAAAAATAAACCCATATGATCACATTCTATTTAAATGTCCACATATGTGAGATATTACTACATAAAAATGCTTACTTGGGTCTTTCTTGCCTCATTAAAATTTGGCTAAGTATGTGAAAATATTGTCAAACTACCTAGGAGCCCAAATTTTCACACACATATCCTTTATTTCACTTAGGCATATGATTTTATAATTAACACATAGTAACTAGGGACTAATTTTATCACAACCATATGGCCAACTCCCTCTGAATCATCTACATGTGGCAATGGTGATGTCAACAAACTGCCTACTCAATTTTTTTACCATTGGACCTAAAATGTCTAGATGAGAACAATGATGAACTGGGTGAATTCGACTCATGAACATAAGCAATCAAACCATTTTTGACTTATTATATGACCCTTTTCTCATGATAAAATCACCATACCTATCTTTAAACATCTCTAACCAAGCCAAAACTAAAGATCAATCAAGCCAACTTCAATTACATTGCAAACTTTGTCATTTTTAATTAGGCTATCAAAACACTTCATCCACTCACTAGGACACCTCCATGACATCATTAACAACTCTCTATCAAGGCCACTATGCATGTAAAGACACCATTGAAACTCAAATAATTTTTGATTAAATTCTTAATTCATCATGAATCCTCATACAAATATAGATTGTTTTGATATTAAGGGGTTTGTGAAATCTCACCTTAAGATTAGTATGCTCTTTGTAGATAAGCCACATTTGGAAGACTATTAGGTTGATTACTTAGATGAATATGAGCTGTTGAGAGGATATTTTGGGAAGACTAGGTTTGAGCTACATAAAATGTTTCATTGATACATGGGTGATAGATGAAATGGTATATGATGGGAGTAAATTTCTTGGCCCATCTTACATAGAAAAGGTCATGAATGCACCCCTATCAATGATAAATTGGTCTCCTCGAGAATTGAATGATTTGTAGCTATGAAAAAATAGTATTAGATATATTAATTAATTAGTTAAATCAAAATCTCATTGAGTTTATTGGAGAAAGTGGTTCAAAAATATCTAGAACTTTAGCTCTAGAAAGGCAAGCCCCTGTAATAGCTCCAAAAATATCTGGTACATGTAGTTATGGTGCCACAGTCTAGGAATCAATTACCTCAAAAGGTGGTCAATATGGAAAGGATATAAACCAACATAAATAATAAAAAATAAATGTGTGAAGGGTTATACTATTGTAAGGAATATATACGATAAAAATTATTTATAACCACAATCACCCTCTACCCTCAATGATACTTTTCTAATGATTGATAACACTATGCAAATATATCTTACCTCTACTCAAGGACCAAGACAAAATAAAGTTGTTAGTGATGTCATAAGTCCTACACCTCAATCATCAAGATATCCTCCCCATTAAACCTACCTAAAATTTACACCTATACTATATTATACACCACCAAGATAACCTTCACCACTATCTTTAGGTGCACAGATGGTGAGATTTAATGACACAACATTCTAGTAGATGCAATAATTATTGAGTAAGAATAGAAAGTAGGTTTAAGGAGAGATAAATAAATTAAATTTAGTATCCAATATATTTATAAATAATCCACTAAATAAAGTCAAAAACACATCAAGGATAGTGTATTACCCATTTGGATCCCAATTTGTGGTGATTGATGAGCTAATTATTGACAAAAATGAAGAAGAGATGATAATGTTAGACTAAAGTCTAAAAATAGTATCATTGGGTATGTATACTAGAGAGAGTGATATAAATATATTTTAGGATACCACATGAAGGATGATTAATAGGTTATAACAAGATGATCTCACTCAAGAGTAGTTGAAAGATTAAGTCTGATAGTTTATTGGTTATGTCAACTATTTTTTGAATCTAGTTGAATCCCTAATAGTTCCTCAAAATGGATTATATAACCAAAGTTATTTTAATAATAAAATAATAAATATCAACCATAAGTATGTAAAAAAAAATATGGAAATACTCTTGAAGACTTGGTTGAACAACTATTTCTAGATGGTTTGAAATATGTTGAGGAAATGATCAAATTATACAAAAGGCTTAAATTAGAACATATAAAAGTTAATCTTAAAATTAAATTCCATCAAAGGGAAATAATATTATGGGAGAGTGTGATAAGATAAATTAAATAAATTTTATCTACATATGTGGATTTGTTGGTTAAATATAGAATTTTTAACAAAAGATGAATTACCTCTTTTATGATTGGTTGGAATGCATCCTTAAAAATATGGAAATTTTGAGTAAGGACATGGATGTTTTTTTATAAATAATTATATATAAGAGGGGATAAGAAGACTAAAATTTGATTCAATGTTGGTAATTTTCATTTTGATTTACTCAAAGAAGATGAACCTAGTCAATATACTATGAATGAGCTAAAGGATCAATTTAAAGAGATAATCAAGAAAGAATTATTCGGATAAGATTTTTTTATTGTTGCTTTCATGACTATTCTCAGTGATATCCATTCCTTTCTTAAATATATTAACTCATGATTGGATAATCTAATAAAACTCCCAAATCTGATATTTTTGATATCTAATAGATGGATGGTTCATTGCAAAAATACAATAGTTCCTAAGAGAAATTAAATTATATAAGTAGTGAAGAACTTTAGAATATTCAGAGTAGCTAGGTACAAAGGGAATACCACTGGTCAATAAAAAACTCCACCTCCAAATCCATCTAAAATAGATCATACTCTAGGGAAAGGTTCCAAAGATGTCTTCTCTTACTTTTTTAAATTTATCCAATATTTTAGGAAAATTATTTTTTTATTTTTTAAAATATGCATATTAATGGAAAAATAAATTAGGAAAAAATATGAATATGAACTATAATCCCATTCCATTCTACCTATATAAATAGGATAAATGGATTTTGTATGACTTTTTGATATCCATTATAATTTTTATTGCAAGGAATAAGAAGGAAAGATTTGTATTTACTCTTCGATTGGGAATACAAATAAGATTTTATAACTTTGTGTCTTATGTTTTACTTTGTAGATGTGTTATTTATAAGTTTTATGCACCATTTTAAACTCTCAAGAAATACCTATTTTATTTTCAAACCATGAAAATTCATTTACATTTCATTTTTTGTACATATGATGAGATTTGAGTTTGTTTATCCATATATTAATTTTCACTTCCTTCTTTTCTATTTTTATTTTAGAAGTAGAAAAAGATATAATCCAATACCAAATAGAGGAGGGACTTTTTTCCCTTCACTATTTCCAAAATATCATATTTGACTTCATGCCAAATAGTTTTCTAGTACTTTTTGGCACCCACCATAGGGCACATTTTAGGTGTTGTTGTGTTACCTACAAAGACCTATCACTTCATGATCCATGAATTTCATAAGGTTTATATTTGTCCCTGCTCACTAATTTTTTAATAGATAAAGAATATTTTTATAGATAATTTTTTTATCTTGAAAAATAAGAGATTTTCAAGGTATAGTAAAAGTAAAAGAGCTTTTGACATGTTATTTGCATTGTAATAAAGTTATTTCAAAATTTCCTCATAGAAGATATAAAGAGTTGGTCTAACATTGAATATAAATATCTCTATCCCCAATATCCTAATTTATAAATAAAATTATATTGAACCTAATTATTGACTAGGATTTGCACTACACTTTTATGGGAATCAATTTATCCCATCAAATAATTCTCAAAATTAACATCTAGGGCATCAAGTTGTTGAACTTGTTGATCTATAAAATTTTGAGTGATGATTTGATGTACCATTAATGTTAACTCTTGAGTTTAAAATGCATATTTGTTTGAATTATGATACATATTACATGGGAAACACCATAGATTTGCTTCTTTGGCCATATTATTTTTTACTAGAATAATCACCCTATTAGCATTAGTAATTATAGAGTATTGTTGAATAGATTTAACTATGGTATGAATTATTTGACCACCAACCTATGGTATATTTTTATTTATGATGGGATTGTATGGATAATAAAGTCTTTAAAATTGGGATTATTTCCTTTGTATAGGTATCATATCATTAGATTAAGTAATAAGCATATTCTTAAGATCCTCCATTTCTTTAGAATATTGTGAAGTGGTAGGGATTTCAAAGATAATTGGTATTATGGAAGAAGTATGTAAATATGTATGTAATTGAATAATGGGACATATTTCTATAAATAATAACATGGGTAGCCTAAGGACCACTTTTATTTCTTTAATTTGGATAATCTCTACTCTCACAATGGTTTCATCATCATCTGGCATGACATTGCCTTCCATAGATTGTATCATCATAGAGATATTAGAGCCTAAAGACTTAGGAAAATATAAAATTTCCATTTCATTATAAGGGAGGAAACTATTTGGGATTCTATCTCAAGTATTTTAAAACTTGAGATTCAAATAAAATATATTCTCAGTATTAGACCTTTTTATAGTATGCTCCAGTAGATACATATTATCAAAATTATATTTGAATTGGTTGTGGAGTTTTTGACCTAATTCATCCCATGAATGTACATAATTAATAGGAAAAATACTATACCAATCAATGGATTTTCCCCTAAGTGATGAAGCCAAAAGTCTAACTACAATATCATATTCTATAATGTAATGTAATTCACATATATTTTAAATATTTTGAATGTGCTCAATAGGAGTAAGCTTAATTTACCCAATAAAATGATATAGATTTTTAACAACCCCAAGTATTATATTATATGATTTTAGGTTAAGCATGATTCATTTATTGAATTAGATAAAATTTTAATTCCTCTATAGATTTATAAAGGTTGTAGAATAAATTATTCTATGATAGAGCCATAAAGGCTGTAAGATCTATGCATTAACCTACCTCACAATTTTATTTGTGATAGTTGAAAGAATTAAAATTCCCTTTTCTCCTATTTGAAGCTTTTTTATAAATTATTATCATATGTCAGGCTGATAATAAATGGATTCACAAAGTGATAATTTTTTATTATTCAACATGAACTCATATTTTCACCACAATCCTTAATTTCCAACTTCTAATCAAGGATATTTATGAAAATTGTCAAATTATGTCCCATTAGACATGTCAAAACTATTGATGGTAAAAAATGTTCACTTTATGGTGCCATAATTTTTAAACATAACATGAGACCTCTACTAAGTGTGGGAGTGATCTCGGTAGATAACCTCTAGAGGTAGCTAGTGTTATTTCTTTCTCTAGTACTATTCTGCTCTATTCTACTTGCAAAAAGTGAAATATATGAAAGGTTAAAGGGGAAAGAATAAAAATAAAATAAGGGAAATTATGCACCAAAATTTTAAAGATTAATTCATTATATATGCAAGAATGAAGTATTCAAATTTTGCAAAAATATGATTTAAACACAATTTAACTTAGTGTAATAGATGAATCCTAACCTAAGTGTAAGAATAAGGTTAGAGAAACAAGACATTATTTAAAGTGTGATCATTCCACAACCATAATAATATCCATCCATTTCAATAAAATATACACATTTAATTATTCACTAACATAAAAATGTTCAATATTAAATCATAAAAAAATTGAAAAGGCTTAGATGTTGTAATACATAATACAAGGGATTTTTACATCCAAGGAATCAACCAACATTATAGGAATGATTCCCTATTTTATATGAGGATATTTATTTTTATTTAAAAAATAAATAAATTTATCAAATACCAATATTTCTCCCAATAATTCCCATCAAATTTATCAATAACACATTTCTTTTCAAAATATAATCAAGATGTTGTAATCACAATGACACTTAATTTATAGATCCTATACAAATATATAATATATTGAATGGTATGGTTCTAATGGAATAGCCTTTTCACAAAACTTTAATTATTAGAATAAATCTTCCAATATTGTCTATAGATTTTAAATCCACACTTTACAATAGTAGTCTACAATTTGATCTTTGATCACCATTAAGTAATAACTCTAGAAATTAATTTTTTAGAAGACGGTGAAATTTTATCAAGAGATAAACAAAGGGCTTGGTCAGATAGTGAATATTATTTGTGTTCAATGATGAAATAATTTATAATGAGAACAAATCTTGTTATCTTCCATATATGAATATTTACCTAATTTCAAACTTGAGTGATTAAATGGTTGAGGATCAACATAGATGAATCATTGATTCAATGGAATGAGATTAATTAATTTGGCTTTTTTCAACATATTTTAAGGAACAATCTCACATCATTGGATTAATTTGGATTGAATGGATACATGACATTTTATACAAGTAGAAAAATTCATGCCTTCGAATGATGTGAAATACTTTTATCATAGGTAGTCCCCTATTTAAATCATTTTAAGTATTATACCATGTGTCCCTTATTTAATAAATATGAGACAAGGCTTACATTTAATCTCATAATAATTTTTATCCATAAATGGATGCAATTAGATGGTCCACAATGAATTATAGTAATGGCATTATCAATTTTTTTAAAGCTAACTAGTACCTTTAGATCAATATAAAAATGATGGACTGATATTTTCAACATGCTTCAATACTTAGCCAATTTGAAGAATTGAAAATTTTATCTTGCTTTTAAAATTTGATATAAATTCCCTTAAAATGAAATGTAGAACTGAAATTGTAAACTTAGAAATCCCTACACTTGATGAAACTAAAAATTACCTTACCAAACAAATAAGAGTGATCCAAATATATACATATGAGCATTTCATGTAGCATTTTTGGACTATGCCTCCGATGACAAGTTTTTAACCAGGTTTATAATAAGAAGCATTAAGGACTATGTTTTAATATTGTTCTATGACCTCATATTCCAATTGGATCATTCATTTAATCCTTTGTTTCATTAGTTTTTAGTTTTTTTCAATAAATATCAATGAGAAATTATCCTATGCTTAAATTGTAAAGTGTAAGCAAGGACCTAATAAACTAATTGGTGACTATATGATTGCATAAAAGATCATGTTTTCTAAGATGAAAAATCCCATGAATTAAAATTAGTTAAAATAATTATTCAAACAAAGTTTTATTTCCCCTATAAATGAGTCCATTATTTTTAAGATATTCCCATCATTTAATGACTTATGCCACATGGTTAAGGATCAATAAGTTAAGATCATATCTATGAATAAGACAAAGTATGTGGTTAATATTAAAACTTATTTGAATGTAATGTTTCAAAACAAATGAAATTATAAGGCCAAAAAAATGAATATAATAATTAGGAAAATATAATAATTAATGTAGTGTCACAACCTACTAACTGGCTTATCCTTTTAGCCCCATAAAGGAGTATATCTTCATGATTATCAGAACCTCCTCATAATATCATAATTTTTTAATTAGAGTAAAACCTTCAATATAGAGATTGGAAGACATAAATATTTATAATACAATTCACATGCTAAAATATTTAGGGTGTTCTATTAGCTTCTGCAGATGTTTTGTGAGTTTGTATTTATTCACAATTCTTAATTAGATTAATGTTTTGGAATTTTTTATCTTAAAGTAATAGTTGTTTATATTTATTTTCTCTATTTTATGGGTTTATTATATTGAGATTTTATATTCTAATCATGTTTGGTGGTTAAATTGTGATTTTGTAATTGTTGTGGATGGATGTGCATATACTATTTTCTGCAGTGAATTATTTTACATAAGTTAGGCAATCAAAATTGAGTCATAATTTATTTATCTTTGGACTCTTGTAGTTTTAGATCTATTTGGAAACAAATATTAATCCATGTTTACTTAATCAAATAAAAACTAAGAAAATAGCTAAAATGAGTTTTGGATCATTGTACATTAAGATAGAAATCATTGTAAATATCCATATTTTATTTAGTTTTAAGTGTTGTTGTACATATGTGTGTGTTAATCACATATGTTAGATTCAAAAAGGTTTGTGGCTAGATTAAAAACCAAGTTATTCCACCATTTGATCAATTTAAAAGACCGCATACCTATAACTCATGTGTTGGGTCATATCCTTGTGATCTTAAAATGAAAGGGTGTATCATTGCTATATGTGGTGTGAATAAAACCAAATCAACAATGTTACTTGAGGTATTTTAACATGGATCTATTAAGCATATATAAAAACATTTGTAATATTTGAACATGAATTAATTTGGTATAGAACATGTTATATATAAGATTTTAACATGGATCAATTAAATGCTTGGTGAGTCAAATACTATATTTTGAAATATTGTAACTCTTGTCAAACAATGTGGCATAGAACATGTTGTTGTGGGATTTGAAACTTTGAGCAAGGATCAATTTAATTAGCAAGTAGATTCTCAGTAAGGCATGTATAAATTTTTGTAGGATTTAAAGATAGAAAATTTTGTTGCAAATATAAGTGCTTATCAAAAGAGCTTGTTTAGCATAGAATATGTAATTTTTAGTATTTGATTATAAATTAATATAGGTACAAGTATAAAACCACTAGAAAACATCAAACCAGGGTGGTTGGCAAGGCATTTACATTTTTTCAAGCTTTGTCAAATTAGTGTTTTAAGCTTGTTTGACATTTGTTATAAACTAATGTATTTATGTGATTTAATCATTGAGAAACTTACATAAATAAAATAGAGGGATGATTGAGTTTTTAGCATGGATAAATTTACATCAAAATACATGGTGTTAGGTTTGAATATGAAACATTTACAACAAAACATGAAACTTGCAATTTTGTAATCTTTTATCATTAAATTTTATAAGCTTTCTCAGTTTAGAACATGACATCTAATGGATTTGAACATGGATAAATTTGACATATAACATGTAATTTTAAGGATTTGAGCATAGATCAATCTATCATAGAGTATTTCATTAGTGGGATTTAAACATGGATCAATTAAATTTTTGGTGTGCCACATACATTTTTTAAACTTATTGTAACCTTTGTCAAACAAATATTTTAAGCTTGCATGGCATAGAAAATGGAATTTATGCAAATTTAAAATTTGAAGGTAGATCAATCTACTTATCAAATAAAACTAAATACACATTTTTACATATTTTGTTAAATTAGTGTTTTAAGCTTATTTAATATTTTCTATAAAATATTGTATTTGTGTGATTTTAACATTCATCAACTTAAACCAATAAATGAAAGGGTGCATGAGATTTAAACATGGATCAATTTAAACTTAAAGTCATGGTGCTAGGTTTGAATATTAATTATTTACAACAAAACATGGAACTTGTAATTTTGTAACCTTTCTCAAGCAAAGGTTTTAAGCTTTCTCAACATAGAACATGTCATTTGAGGGATTTGAGCATGGATCAATCTGACAAAGAACATACCATTCATGGGATTTGAACATGAATTAATTTGACATAGAACATATTATTTGTAGGATTTTAGCATGGATCAATTAAATGGTTAGTGATACACATACAATTTTTTTGTTTATTGTAACCTTTATCAAACAAATATTTTAATCTCATGTGGCATAAAAAATTTCATTTATGGGATTTAAAAATTTGAACATAGATCAATTTACGTGCTAAGTAAAATTAAATACAGATCAAAAGACCAAACCAAGATTCTTAGTGAGGCATGTATATTTTTTTTAATTTTTTTTGACTTATTTTAGCCTCTCTTAAGTGGAGGTTTTAAGTTTGCTTGGAATAGATTGTAGACTCTATCAACCATAAGTTTTAAGCTTGTTTGACATATAATACACTATTTTTTGGATTTGTAAATAACTAAATTTACTTTATTTCTAAATATAAATCGAGAGCAAAACAACCATTTATGAGGTTTGAAGATGAAAAAAATATTTATAACTGTAAATATTTACTAAAATAAATTGTTAGGCATAAAACATGATAGTTCTAGTAGTTTGACACAAATCAATTTAGCTGAAAATTTGATAAAAAACAAAACATTAAATTGGGATGTTTGTTGAGGAACTTACAATTGTATAGGTTTTTGTCAAATCAACATTTTAAGCTTGTTTGACAGTTGGTATAAAGTATTCCATTTGTGTGACTTTAACATTTATAAATTTACACCAAAAGAAACAAAGGAGTGCTCATGATGAATCAATTTTGAAATTCATGGTGCTAGATTTAAACATGGATCCTTTATAGAAAAAAAATAGACTTGTAATTTTGTAACCTTTCTCAATCAAAAGTGTGAAGCTTTCTAACCATGGAACATGTGATTTGAGGGATTTAAAGATGGATCAATTTGACATAGAAAATGTCATTTGTATGATTTGAACATGAATCAATTGCCATAGAACATTCCATTTGTGTGATTTTTTCATGGTGTCAAACATTGCATTTATGGGATTTTAAACTTTGGACATGGATCAATTTAATTACCATGTAGATGAAAATTCATATCAAAAGAGAAAACTCATCTAAAATTTTACTCAAGTAAATCCAAGTACTATGAAGAGGATTGATTTTTTAAAAATGAGACTATGGGCACTTCCATCTAAAGGCAATAAAAAATTTGATACTTATCATCAATATAAAATTGAAGCAAACTGGAAACCTCTCCTTTGGTAAGTTTCAGTGATTGTATCAATATTATTTAAAAAATGATGATGTAAATGTGCAAGATTGTATGAGAATAGATTAGTATTTTCTATGCATATGCAACAACCCATTACACACATGAAGAAAAAAAATTTACACATTGTTTTAGGTTTAATAATAAACTCAGACCAATTTTAAAAAATTGTGAAAATAAAAAATATGAAGGGAATGCCCACATTAGAAATTTATATTCAAGTTACATACACATAAATTATTACTTGGAATTCAGGGGTTGGAACCTAATCTATACATGAAAAAAAATATACATTATATTAGTTTCAATAATGCACTATAAAACAAGACCCAAAATTTGTGCATCTTAAGTAAATAGAATGTTTTTTTATTGTATTTTACAAAGCAAGATGAATTGAAAAGATTACTAGGTTTACATTGAATTATTGTATCATTTTTTAAAGATGTTATATAAGCACAAGAGTGGTTGTGCATAGATGATAATTTTGTATGCAAAGGTAAAAATTCAATATATACTTAAATTTCAATAACTATTATTGATTTTTTCATTGCAAAGCAAGATGAGTTAAAAGTGTATGGTGTATAGATTTTGTTGCCAAAGTAGACTTTGCATTAGCAAGAGAGCTTTAAAATCGATAGGTTGAATTGAATATATATAAATTTATTTTACTAGTTAAAAGTGACTTTTAAAAGTTGTATTTTACTTTAATTAACATAAAAGACAATTTCAAATGTTCTTCAAAAATAGATATGGATGGTTAGAGAGGCTTTGTAGCCTCCTAACATACATGAGCCTTGGTTGCTTTGGGATTTGTTTTGGATACATCATAACCTTGAATAAGGACTTGAAAAAATAATCCTTGGATGTTTATATTAGGTTGGTATATCCATGATGAAATATCTCATATTTTATGTCCTCCTAGTTGTTGTCTTTTGTCTTATGATCTGAAATAGACACCTTAACTACAAAATTGATTGAATGCCTTTGGTGGGTTGATGTGGCACTAGATTTTATTATTATTCATTTTATATACACCCAAATTTGGTCAATAAATCACAAGTATTATGTATTTTTCATCTCTTGTATCTATAAGCACCTAATGTTGAATTAAATTCTTATTCACATGTGTCATCCTAGTCCTATGTATTTTTTATTACTCTTTCACATTTATTTCACTATTTTTCTATAGTATCAGTCTTCCATGTCATCACTTATCAGAGTCACAAGGATACCTGATCTTTCCTCAACTCCATTCATTAGTTTTGTTACATTCATATAACAATGCTCCATTGAATAGGAGCATACCACTTTATTTTTTGATTCCCCCATTGTCTAATGCATGTTTCAAAACTCTTTTTGATGTGTTTTTTAAGGTATATTTTTATAACCGTTTAACCCTTGTTTGAGTTGATTGGTACATGAAAAGGTTTTTTAAATTCAAAATTGGGATTCTTATATTTTAAGGGTTCCCTAAGGCATTTTACATCTAGCACTTACTATTTTTTCACTAACATAATAAGTAAAATCACACTACAACAAGATCAATCTCTATACTTATCTAAATTTTATACATATCACATGATTTGAACAAAAGGAGTGCCTAGGTGAAAGTAATTTTAGATACACATCATGTTTGATCCAGTTAAGCACATTCCCTA
This sequence comes from Torreya grandis, assembly GCA_037957365.1. NCBI lineage: Eukaryota > Viridiplantae > Streptophyta > Pinopsida > Cupressales > Taxaceae > Torreya > Torreya grandis. Next base: position 2,389,620 of record JARHVA010001528.1, read on the forward strand.
TAGGGAGAACTACATCAAACTAAGGTCGCTATCATTGGGGCTATGTAGGCAACACTCAGTACAATAAGGATTCTAAAGATAACTCAGCCATTCCCATTTCCATATCCCCTCATTTTGTATTAGATCTTGTTTTTCTTTAAGTGTGTAAGAATCCACTAGGGTATAGAAGAGGAGAAGATAAAAAACAAGATAAATCTCATGATAGTAGACGTATACCAAACTAAAACTCACTTTTAGGAAAATATGCACATAACCCAAATGGTTGTTTATTATAGTAGAAGTTTGGATATGATCACCCTATTAGACAAGATTGCACTATTTTATTGTTTGAATCCACCACTATTTTCCAAATTCAAAATAACATGTAGACGCTCAAATTCAATGGTGTCAAAAACATACTCAGGATAAAAAAACAATCAAGTAGAGATCTGAGATCCCAAAAAATATAAGTAGCTCATCCTTTCTTTCACAATATTTTCCAAACCCTGATTGCTTAATATCATTTTATTGAAAGTAGAATGTATTTTTGAATGTTGATTTAATTACTCATTTCACTTTACTCACTTATTCTATTTGATTGGGTTAAAACCCCATTAATCACAAAATCAATTAAACATATTGGTGAAATCATTTTATTTATCGAACATAGTTAAACCCTAGATTATAACCCTAGGGGTTTCCTTCTAAATTTTTGTCTTCTTAGGGTTTTAAATTAAAGTTTGATTTCCCTATATGTTAGACTGTGCGTTAGCATTGGTTTTTATTTATCCTCTTATTCTCATTTTAATTTTCATTTTTTAAAAAAATAATAAGAAATAATATCTCCCTCCCCATTGATTTGATCAATTCACATGCATTCCTTATAATTACAATAAATAATGGACAAATTATCAAAGTTGTGTTATATTCAAATGATGAACATGATCTAATATATAATGATGATGATGATGATGATGATGATGATGATGATGATGATGATGATGATGATTAATGTGTCCATGATGGTTATGATGAATATTTTGATGCTCAAACTAATAAGGAATCTAGTGTAGATACATGTTCATACCCTACTCCTTCCATTGTATATTTACCAAATCAAGTAGAAAAATTACTAATATAATTCCAAAGGAGTCTCTCATTGGTGATTTTTCATTTGATAATACTCCTAATTTATCAAATATGTTTACAACATCACTTTTCAAGATTGCACAATATAAATCTAAGAAAGTTAAAATGGCATTTCATAAGGAAAATGTCATTTGTGCATCTAAGTATCATAGTTACAATAATTTTCCTTTCTCATATGATAATTACGTATCTAAATTACAAAGTGTCAATGCATTTTCTATTTCATTCTCTTTTGAAACAAAAAAAGAAAGTGATAATGCACATGATGATGTTTTGAATAAGGTTAAAAATGTATTTTTTTTAATCCTTCTCCCTCTTTTATTTCAACTAAAGTTTTTTCAATATAAAATATTGATAACAAATCTCAATTTTTTTTCCTTTTTCAATGATGATGTTTAAAACAAGGTAGAAAATTTATATCTTTCTCCTTTCTTTACCTTTTCTACACAAAAAAATGTTCCAATTATAAATGTTGATAATGAAAGTAAAACTTGTACTCCTCTTGTATGTGATGATGTCTTAAATGATATTTTAAATCTAAATACATCTCTTACACCCTCTTTTAGTGAACATGAAAATATGGTTACTTCCAATGTTGATCATACAAATGAAGGTGATTATGATCATGATGAAAATTAGAATGATGATTATTACTATGCATATAATAAAGAGGAAAATAGATACACTACATCTAGTATTAATTGTTATTTACCCACCTCGCATGTTCATGATAATTTAATGTTACATGATAAATCACATAATAATGTACTAAGTGAGAATGTTATTATTAATCATAATGATGTTCCTAGTTTTATTTTGGAAAAAAATTATGTAAGCATTTGGATTCTAGTAATGAACATAATAGTGTTATTTATTCTATTTCAATATAATGTCACATTATTTTTCAAACTAATGACATACTAAATACCAATAAATATCCCAAGTCTACCATTCCTAAATAAAAATATCTTCCTTCTCCTAACCCTCAAGAGGGTGATAGCTACTTTCCCTCTAACTAGGCTGACACTATCAATACTCCAAAGGGTAAGGTGGTCCATCCCATTATGCCAAATTACATTAAGATAAATAATGTGCCAATCGATAAAATTAATAATAAAATTTAATTATTAAACAATCCATTTAAATAGTTAAATGTGCCTTCATAATAAATTATCTCTTTAATGCATGTTGTGGGTGCCTTACAACATAAAGTAGACCAACTTACATTGGAAATTAAGGCTTACTATTATTGGTTTGATTCTAATGCTATTCATGGAAATCCAATTCCATGTAATATATTTCACACACCATTACCAAGGAATTTTAAAATACCAACATTCTATAAGTCCAATGGAAGTGGTGATCCTTATTTGCATCTCAAAGCTTATAAGAAAGATACAAATGGATGAAATGACAATTTGATATTACTATAGTTACTTCCTAAGAGCCTAGAGGATGAGGCATTAAATTGCTTTCATCATTCACTCCCTAGTGTCTCATTACATATATATGTTGAGTTAGAATAGGTCTTGGACATTTAATTCATAATAAAGGACCTAGAGTTACATATGAGTAGTGACCATCATTACATTATGGAAAATAAGAACCAATTTCTAATTATATTATGGTTCAAGACATGTATGAAATAATTAGTTAATCAACTAACAAATTTGGAGACAATACATTTTTGGTAGAGGTCTCATTTTCTATCTCATGGAATAATTTTTATATCATACACATCATTCATTCTAACATCTTTGCTATGAATATATTGAATTAAAAATGAAATTAGGACTTATTGAGATTAATGCAAATGTAGATTTTGATCTTGAGTTTTTACCATCAGAGTCATCCAATATGATCCAATCACTTAACACACTTATTCTAGAGGCAAATGTGCAATAGAAGAAACAAGTCAAAGTACTTAGAAAAGGGAAAGAATTAGTTCACAAATCAGCTCCTATAGTGAATAAAGCACAATATACTAAGCAAGATCCTATATGATTTGATTCATCTAGAGATAGGCCTCTTGACATTCTTTTGACCCTATTATATGGAAGCATGATTACACTTCCTCCCAATAATTATCATTCACCATATCACTTGGACAGAGTTAGAAATCAACCTTATTGTAACTATCACCATGTTAATGCTCGTTGAGATAATGATTGTTGTACACTTAGAGATGGAATTGAGTAGTGTGTCAATAGAGGCATTATCACATTTACAAAGGGGGCATCCAAGTCTTCTTCTCTACATTGACCTATATCCCATTATACCATGATTAAGTAGTCCTAGAATGTTCTTTCTAAGAAACCAATGGTTACTCATCATGTGACTATAAAGGTTTCTAAAGCACCTAGTTATGACATATCAGTAGTACCACCCATTCAATGAAAATGGCAACCAATAAAAAAAGATAAGATAACTTACAATAGTATTATGCTACAAGGAAATTAGAATCAATAATTAGTGATAGTGAGAAAATTGATAAAGTTTTTTTCAAATTATTATACAAAGATTCCTACTATATTTATGATTAGAGAAATGTTACAATGAGAATAAAATCATTTAATTATATAACATGATCAATATGGTTCACAGTTTTTATTACCTTCAAGTTAGACAAATGAATATTTCAAGCTCATATAGTTCCTACATAATTTTAGATAGATATCACAATTCTACAATGATAACATTATAACATAAGAAATTCATATTAAAAACATATATCTTAAAGATTAAAAATGCCAACTCAATGCAATCATCACACAATGAAATATGTCACAACATCTCATATATATTAAAGAGTTTATACAAGGTGATAAGTGATACAACACATTATGATCAGGGTATGGGTCATAGGAGCCCCCTTATCAACATCATTAGTATCCGCTACCACAGGAGTCATAGAAATACAAACTTGAGAGTCACCTCATATCCTAGAGTGTGACATTTCTCTCCTCTCTTGATCCTCATACATATATATTTATTACTTGACATTTCATGCTACCATTATAATCATATATGCTCATCTAATATCCTAGTACCTAGGTCACCCATTGGATATGGGGGCATCTATTACCTCATCATCTCAACTCTCAATGCATCATGCTTTGTTATTTCTCACACATATGTTATGGTAGAGATTTCATCTTGATAAAACTAATATCTATGCACAAAAGTAACTATCATATCCTTCTTGATGAGATAACCATACAAAACATCATCAAGAATATGCCATGTCAGTTTATGAAGGGTAAACTCAATGATCATCACTGAATAATCCACATCACCTACATAGACATAAATAAAAAATGCATTAAATATTACTCAATAAATAATTTGAAATCATTGAAAAATAAAGCTAATAAAGTTGTTTCAAAGCATTTCATATCTCTAACTACCTTGATAGGCTCAAGGTCTAACACAACATTGCCAATTGATACTCCTCTACTTAGGAATAATGGAGACCATCCATGACATATCCAACATGGTATATGCATATGTGCATCCCATATCATCTACATCTAGGATCTCTATCTCTAGATCCCTCTCATTTATTCAAATAGGGGAAAGATCTATCATTGATGGCCCATCCCTATTCCTTGGTCTCACTAGAGATCACACACTTTGTGCCCATACCCATGGTGGTAGGGGTACATCATGCAACACTCTAAATTATTATGTGACCCTGTCATATTGAAAAACACTCATACATTTAGCCACAAATCATGAAACCAAAAAAACACTTGTATACAGTGCAATTATATCCCATCCTTTAGCTCCCCAGAAAATACTCTATATGGTCTCCATATGATAGACTTAATCATCACTTGATATAATATATGTCTATAGTGCATGATAGTATGATCTAGTAGCTACCCTATACTTTTACACCAAATTAAAAATACCTATGAGTGGCCCACTCAACACATGGCATCCCCACTAGTCAATTAAACCACTATATGTTCATACACTGATCAATGTAAACCACTATCCTTTATGAGATTGACACACCCCTACCATCCATTACTATGAATGAAGTTATTATAAAAACTAAATTTTCTTAGAGATACTCAAAAATAAAATTCCTCCCAGTCATTATCTTCCACCATATCTCTTATAAAAAGTCATAAATCAACCTTATTACAACTATCATCACATTAATGGTCATTAAGATAATGATTGTTGTACACTCAGTGATTGAATTGAGTAGTGTGTCAATAGAGGCATTATCCCATTTACAAAGGGCACATGCAAGTCTTCTTCTCCCCATTCACCTATATCCCATTCTACCATTATTGAGTTATCCTATAATGTTCTTTCTAAGAAACTAATGGTTACTCATCATGTGACTAGAAAGGTTTCTAGAGAACCTAGTTATGACATATTAGTAGTACCACCAACTCAATAAAAATGGTGGATAGTACAGAAAGATAATTCAAATTAAAATATTATTGTGCCATAATGAAATTATAATTAATGAACAATGATAGTGAGAATACTGATAAATATTTTTTGAAATGATTATACACAGATTCCTACTACAATTATGCTTAGGGAAGTGTTACAACTAGAATACAATCATTTATTTATAAAAGATGATCTATATGGTTCATAATTTTTATTACCTTCAAGGTGGAAAGATGAATATTTTAGGCTCATATAGTTCCTACATCATTATTAAATATATATCACAACACTAAAATGATAACATTATAATGCAATCAATTCAAATTAAAAACATATATCTTAAAGATTAAAAATTCCAACTCAATACAATCATCACACAATGCAATATCTCAAAGCATCTCATATATATTGAATATTTTATACAAGTTGATATGTAATACATTACACTATGATTAGGGTATGGTCTAAGGACCCCCTCATCAACATCATCTATATCCCTTACCATAGGAGTCATAGACATAGAAACTTGAGAATCACCTCATATCCTAGAGCATAACCTTGCTCTCTTCTCTTGAACTTCCTAAACATTTGATAATTCATTGATATATACATGCTCCCATTGTAATTGTATATGCTCATCTAATATCCTCGTACCTAGATCACTAATTAGATATGGGGGACATCTTTTGCCTCATCATCTCATCTCTCAACTCATCATGCTTTATTGTAGCTCACACATATCTTGTGGTAGAGACTGCATCTCGATCAAATAAATATTTGTGCACACAAGTAACTATCATAGCTCACTCGATGAGACAATTGTCCATAACATCATCAAGAACGTGTCATGTCAGTTGATGAAGGGTGGACTCAATCATCATCACCTAATAATCCACATCACTTATATATACAAAAAACAAAAATGCATTAAATATCACTTAATAAATATTTTGAAATCATTACAAAGTAAAGGTAGCAAAGTTGGTTCAAATCACTTCATATCTTTAACTACCCTGATAGGCTCAAGGTCCAACACAACATCACCAGTTGTTACTCCTCCACTTAGGAATAATGAAAACCATCCATGACATATAAATGATAATATATATGCATGTGTGTATCCTACATCATCTAAATCTAGGATATATATCTCTAGATACCTCTCATTTATTCAAATAGGTGAAAGATCAATCGTTGATGGCCCATCCTTATTCCTTGGTCTCATTGGAGTCTGCACACTTTGTGCCTATAGCCATGCGTGATAGGGACAAATCATGCCACACAATAAAATATTATGTGACCCTATCATACTTAAAAATACTCATACAGTCATCCACTAATCATGAAACCAAAATTTCATTTGGATACGGTGCAGTTATATCCCATCCTCCATCCACCTAGTGAATCCTCTATATGGTCTCCATATGATATAATTAGTCATCACTCGATATGATATATATCTATAATGCATGATATTATGATCCCATACCTGCCCTATAATTTTATACCAAACTACAAACACCTACGAGTATGCCCACTCAACACATGGCATCCCCATTAGGTGAGTAAACCACTATATGTTCATACACCCATAAATGTAATAATGTAGTTGAAACAATACCACAACTAAAAGACTCACATGTAAATATATATAGATCATGATATATATGATCAATAATATTCTTACCACACTTGTAAAAAGTCTCATGCTCTTCTATATCCTAAATAATCAAGTGTATCCTATATGCGATGGACACACCCCTACCATCCACTACTATGAATGAAGCTATTAGAACAAATACAAACTTCTAGAAGTGTGGAATGTCTTCTAACATAATCTTAGACAATATAAAATTTGAGTCACTACCTATATGATGATGTGAATCGAGACTACCCGTGAAATATTTTCATGCTTGATTCATGGCCCTAGACCCCATAACATCTTATAATACCACTCTCCTCCTAGTTAATAGTATCTACAATATCCTCTAACATGAAAATCATCTCACTAATCGATAGCTATAATGTGAAACTATTCTCATCCCATCACTTAGATAATGTAGTTATCATATGTACATCATATGGCATTAGAGGTAGCCAACTTATGTATCTAATTCCTACCATATCAACTATGGACCTCTCTAACTACATCTATACTTGCCCTAGCTTATTCCATTAATCATACTATTAATTTTGTAACCATTGCCTTAATTAAATAAATAAATCCCATTCCCCATTATATATTTCCCACATCATGATAACCTTCCTACACACATCATGCTATATTAATCCCTTGATTATCCCACTAACATCCCATTAAAATACTAATCCCACCTCATTTAATAACCACTTTCCCCACTTTCTAGTTTAAAATTTAAAATTTTATGCCTACCCCCCTCCCCAACATATCCATAGCTTCTCCTACACACCTGGATCCTTAAACCTCCCTAAAACCCTTAAACTAATCCCTATTAACCCCTAATCAAATCTAGAAGCCTCGAAAATGATGTTGACCCTACCTTATACCATGATAAGGAGAACACCTAGGGTGATTCACCTAAACCTCATAAGGGGCACTACCTCTTGATCCCATTAGATGCTACTGGCCCCAAACCCTTACATTGTGGCCCCTTATTCAACAAAAAATTGTAGTGTAAAATAGTAAATTTTTAGTGTTTTTATTAAGGCTAATTAGGGAAACCTTTTATTTGGATCCCTTTAGTAGAAATTTTATCTTGACTAAGACTAGTAAAATCTTTTCTTGCAGGTTATATGTTTGTCTAATGTCTTGTCTTGGAGGTTGTCCATCAATATTTCCCAATTGAAATTATTAATCACTTACTTTGCAGGATGCTTGTTAATGATTCTAGTATTTTAAAATCATCTTGTATATATTTTATATTGTTGGGTGAATATTTTGTCACCAGTTAACTGATGGGAAAAATATGTGTTTCCACCATAACATAGGGAGATTTATTGGCCAAATGTGTATGTCCACCACATCAAAAGGGGACAAATCTCTCCTCTCATCAAGGGGAGGTTCCCTTTAAATATGAGGTGCTATATACTATATATATAAGTAAAAAATAACACTCAGGGGTAGGATAACACCATCCATATTAATTTTTTAAGAGATGATGTTCACAAATCAAAGGAGATATCCTAGTGAAATGGCAGAAGGCACTTCTCTTCTTTTAGAAGTGTTGTTCAGCAAACAATAGGAATCTTTCTAATAGTGATAGATAAGTAAATGTAACAGGGCACAATAACTAGTAGAATGAGGTGTAGCACAAAGTCTCCACCTCAACTGCCAAAGAGTGGAATTCAAAGGACAATGGGGACACAAAGTTTTCCCAAGATCCTTTAATTAGAAATAAAAAAATAAACACACTAAAGACAATTGTGGCAGCACAAAGTCTTTCCACAGTCGGCTTCAGGACACCTTCCTGGTTACTTCCACTAGTTCTGCTTATTTAATTAAATGGACAAGAATGCATTCAGGAAATAGACATAAGAACAATTTCCTCAACAACACAAGCTATTCCAGCACAAAGTTTGAAAGGTCACTTGCTTTCTCATTTAGATAACAAACTATGATTAACAATCTGAGCTCAAAGTCTCAAAAAATGCCTTTCAATTTGGGTAGAGTTTTGCTTCTATAACAGAGAGATCTCTTTTGCATAAAATAATAGATTACAATATATAGCAGCCAAAAAAGACTTGGGTGCTTTGTTTCATGAAATGACCCATACTGTATTTAATGCCTTGAATGCATTTTTAGTTCTGTCAAGGGGTCATACTGGAATAGGGCATCGACCTTAACTATGGCATGCCAATTCATCTCAAATATCTCTTTTTGTATTATGGGCTACCTGGTCCTCTTCCTGATATGTGCACAGCTGTCCATTTCACCTTTACTCAATGGAGAAAAATAGGCCATGTTCTTGAGTGCTCGTGCTATCTGATGTCCACTTGGTGGACTATTTCACCTACTAGAAATAACTCCTACACAGATATTTCTAGTCTTTTTGAATTGTTCCCTCTTTCCTCGCCACGTCTTGTCCTTCCTTGGTGATCTAAGCTCTCAGGCTATCTTCTCACTTTCAGTTGGCTCTTTTGGCTCCTTCTTTGGCCAATCACTGAGTTTGTTCATAGGGTCCATGCCATATTTGAAAATCATCAAATATTTCATTACCTTGAATTTGATGTCTGTGGGGACGTCATGATCACTTAGTTGTTTGAACTACTTTGAACCCTTTGAACCTTTAAACTTTGAACCATTTTGGTTCAAGGTTCAACAGTTCATTCTCTTTCTTTAAATCTTTTGGTCCTTTAAACTTTTTGTATCCTTTTCTTTTTTTTGAACTCGTTGAACCTTTGAACTTTGAACTCTTTTAGTTCAAGGTTCAACGATTTAATGGTTCATTCTTTGTTCTTCGAATCCTTTTTTCTTTCAAGTCTCTCAAACTTTATTAAACTCATTGAACCTTTGAACTTTGAACTCTTTTGGTTCAAGGTTCAATGGTTCAATGGTTCAATCTTTCTTCTTCAAATTCTTCTTTTGTTTAAGTCTTTTAAAGCCACTTGAACTTTTCAAAGTGGTTGAACTTTGAACTTGCCAAAGTCTTCAAACTCGTTGAACTCTTCAAAGTGGTTAAACTTCTTTGAACTTGTTGAGCACTTAACTCTTTTTGAACCTTTGAACCTTTGAAGTGGGGTTCAATGGTTCAATGGTTTAATTGTTCATTCCATTTGTTTGAAGCCTACTAATGGACCTTTTGATTTAACTTTGGCATTGAACCAGCCTTGAAATGTCTAAGTTTTTGGAACTTGCTTCTTTGTAAAAGCTTGTCAGTTGAACTTGTGGAACCTATTGAACCTGTGAGTTCCTTAGCTAAAAAATGCATGAATAATTGAATAACTTGGATGCTCAAAAAGAAATTTGAAAATGGAAGCGAGAATTTTGGCCTATAGGACCAAAATAGTTGATATGTTGTCCCCAAAAATGACTGACAAATTTTGGGAACAACATAGAAGCGGGGTTCAATGGTTCAATGGTTTAATTGTTCATTCCATTTGTTTGAAGCCTACTGATGGACCTTTTGATTGAACTTCGGCATTGAACCAGCCTTGAAATGTCTAAGTTTTTGGAACTTGTTTCTTTGTAAAAGCTTGTCGATTGAACTTGTGGAACCTATTGAACCTGTGAGTTCCTTAGCTAAAAAATGCATGAATAATTGAAGAACTTGGATGCTCAAAAATAAATTTGAAAATGGAAGTGAGAATTTTGGCCTGTAGGACCAAAATAGTTGATATGTTGTCCCCAAAAATGACTGACAGATTTTGGGAACAACATATATACATATATATATATGTATATATATATGTATATATATATATGTATATATATATATATATATATATGTATATATATATATATATATCACACTTAATTAATTGATTAATCCACTTGTTTATCTACTTGTGTGTATGCCGAGGGATATAGTGGTGTATGCTCTCCTCCTTGTGTATCACACTTAATTAATTCATGTATTTCATCACTGTGTATTCAAACACACTCCATATTTTGATAGATTATAAAAACTAGGGACAACTTTCATTAGGCCAAGTGGTTAACCCCATATATGTCTTTAGTGAAAGAAAAGAGTTAACTCTCTAACCTATGAATCAGATATCACCCTATATGGAGTTGGGCCCCATGTAACTAGTGTATATCTAGGACACTCTTAGATATCCTTTATAGCCGATATGGTAGATTCCATAATAGGTCACTAGTCTACATCCTTACCCATGAATCCATTAGATAGTGTAATCATCAGTTACACTCCTAAGTCTTATAATTCTATGTTTGTGGTTTGCTTAATTTGGTGTGTGTTGTAATATACTAATGTTATTTACCTAAATTATCCTTTCACCCAAGATTATACATACCTATCTATGACTCCTTCACATATCATCATCTTATATATCCTTGTCTCATCATCATCTCATCTTGTACATCCTTATCAATATCCATCTTACATCCTTGATAATATCATCTTGTGCATATTTAATCTATACATTCATGTACAACCTTTTAATCTTATCTCATCTTTCATCTTTTCCTATCTCTCATGACCCATCTCATCTTAGTAACATCATAGTCAAGTATCATCTATCTAGCACTAGTCATACCCCATCACTTACATACCTTAATTAAGTCTTGTCATCTCTCCTTCACATCTTGTCATAGTCTAAACTCATATTATTCATTGATCCTTAAAATTAATCATCCCTAGTGTCATGTTTATCACATAAGACTAGAATCCACCTTATCTATAACCAATTACATATTGGTCCTTTTTTATCACCATATCCTCATATCTCCATGTCTTGTCTTACTCATCCTTAGGGTCCTAGTCCAAACTAGTCTTTTTTTCCTGACCTTGTGTAGCCTAATCACCTTGTCCAATAGTTTATCACTTAAAACCTAACCTAATCATAACCCAATCCATCCTTACCTTGTCATCTCCTTGAATACACTAATCATCCTTTCAAGTCTATAGTCATATGTTAGTCTTCATCTATGTTCGAAAATAATTCTTTCCGCATTAGGGTCTCTATTCTTAGCTTTCTTGTGCCTAATAAAATTTTAGTCATAATCACAAGCCTATAAAACTATTAATAAAATTACCTCATCCTATTTGAGTTAATCATATTTGTCTTGAACTAGATTTAATATAATCAATCCCTTGTCAAAATCAATCTCTTGGGCCATTCTAGCCTCTTGTCAAATCTTAGAGCTTGTCATATCTTGCCTAGTCAAATCTAGTCAAAATCATTGAATTGTAGATCACATCCTAATTTGGTCTACTTGATATTATCTTACCTCATTAAAAATCACATCACATCAAACATCTAATCAAAATTGATATCAGACTAAATCAATCCTTTGTCTAAATTTTTCCACACATCCCATATTTATCCCTTAATATTTCTATTCAATCCTCTACACCTGTCAATTGGGGTTGATGAACCACATCATCCATACTTTCTCCCATCCTTATCCATGGATTCCAAATAAAATTTAGACACCCTAATTGAGAAATACCTTGTGGCCAAAATGTATGTACTCCTTTATCGCTTCCTTGAGATGGACACTCCACTTCCTATAGACTTCAACCCCATCCACCCAACATTACCTCCACTTCACATCCATTATTTTTAATAAACTCCCAGTCTTCATACTACCCATTCCCATTCAAACCCTTCATATGCTAGCCATATCTAGTCATCTACCCCTTCCTTCACTAGTAAAAGAAATCTTACATTGGCAACACCTTTTAATACTAATCTACCTACCCAATTGTGTCAACAACCATCTGATCTAAAGTCCAATGCTTTCATATCCAAGTAAATAAATGAAGAGAGGCCCTATAATACTATTCCTATATCCTTAAAAACCCTCTTTCAAAAACATTTATCATATAAATGATGGTTTTTCCACCCATATGACATCTTTATCTAGCAAATCCTAAACCCTCATGGTTTAAAGATAATTAATACTATGTATATCCCCAAACCTGGGGTTGTACTAGTAATGAATGCCACAATTTATAAACTATGTCCAAGACCTCATCGACCATGGTGAGATTAAAATAAAAAATGAATCAGATGAATCTACACTTGAGGGTGAACTAGAAGAGGTATGCTAAGATTCCATTCTCGATCATGATCAAGCCCTTACCTTTCCAATCCAAGGTCAAGACACCACATCCATCTTTCATGGTCCCCCCATATTTGAAAAATCCTCTATTAAAGATGAGTCTATTCCCCATAAACCTAGTCATCCCTTCTCTAATGATTATTTCTTCCATGGACCTATCTTTGGTGAATTCATTATCCCTCCATCATCTTCTTCTCACCCATCATTTCAAAGACCCCATTTGTGGAGGTCACTTCTGGACAATGAATCCTTTCCTATCAGCATTACATATTATACATCAAATTCAATATTGGTGTCAACACCAGTCTTATCTACATTGGTATCATGTTCAACACTAGTATCTATTTTAGATATTTTGTCAAAATAATCAACCTTGATTAATGTTGTAGATGGTAACTATGCCTTCCTTTTTAAGGATACATCTAATTCAGATGTTAACCAATCATAATGCATATACTTTGATCCCAATTAAGATGATGAAGTCATAAAATAATTTTTACAAGCTTTATGTATTGAAGATAGTCAAAGTGGATCTGATCTCACATCAAATGCATGCACTATAGCTAGTCCTAATGATCCTTTTATTGATCTTAAGGATGTTTTCTCTGATGTCAAAATTGGGTCTCTCAGGAACCCCTATGAGGACCATGATTCCCCATCACCAATCATTGACCTCATCCTACCATCTCTCCCACCTTAATCCATCATAGATGCTTTTCTTCTTTTTAATGATCATTTCATCACTTCCCTATATAGGAATGAATAGTAACATACATCATTGGATCATTCCTCAAACAACATAACATGTGCCTCAAATACAAATGTTCAAAACCTTATTAAAAAATTCATACATGATGATCAAATCCCCTTTAATCCATCAAATCAAAATCAATAAAAGACAAATAATTAGCCTAATAAAAAAGTGTCTTCCCATAGTGAAACCCTATTTGAGGCACTAGGGGACCATCAAAGTCAAAATAATCATCATCTATCAAGTCAAATATCAATCTTCTATGGTGAATCCCAATGATAGGCACTAAGAAAATGTCAAGATTTAATCAAATTTGAAGATCAAAATAATATCAAAAGTAATATCAATATTGCTAATGATATTTAAATAATCAAATCAAAGATAAACCAAAATGTCAAAGTGTCTTTGATCTCTTAAATTCATTTTTCATATGGAACCAATCCAATATAAAATGTCCATAATATCTAATGATGTGTATGACTACTAGTCCCACTTACCAATCACCCATCACACCTCCCTATCATGATCTTATCATCCATTCAAGTCCTATATATCACCATCAAATCCAAACCCTAAATCCATCCATTCCACACCTCACAAACCTAGGAAATATTATTTCTTATAGGGGTGATGAAGACACCTAATCTACATGTTTGGAGGGATCTCGTTTGAGAGTTAACAAAGTTCATAAGGACCTTAATACATCTACCATTTAAAACATGATCTTATAAAAACATCTACATAGGATAGGTTTTTGTTGAATATTAAGAAAATGTTTTCATCTTACATCTCTCCCATATCCAATAAATTGAGATGATATTAAAAATCCATTCATCTAATGTTGAAAACTAGTATTTTGGCACATTGGGCAAGTACCATGATGAAAACTAGTTTCTAGCATCATGATAAAATAATATATTATTTACATTGTACCTCAACACTTGGGGGAAAAATCCATCCCTTGTCAATTCCATATAGATCATCCTTATCTATATTATTTGTCTATCTGTTAATCCTACCCATCATCTACCATCATATATTTCATCCTATTATTTCCATAATTTTTTCTAGTCTTGACCTTCATAAGGAAGTGGAATATGTCTTGGGAAATTTTCTAAATCATCCTGGCATATCCTCCAATGGACACTCAGACAATTAAATATTTGGTTCCTTCACGATGTGGCCATTAGTAATCCCTAGTCTATTCTCCCTTGGTCCTCATCTCCTTTTCAACATCACCATCATAATTTTGTCATTTGTCCTCATCCTAGTAGCTAGGCAAGGTATTACATTTTCTAATAGCACCCTTTATATATTTTACATACATATTATCAAAAAACCCTAATAATTTAAATATTCCAAAAAATATAAAATTATAAAATCCATAAAACCCATGTCTTAAGTATTAGGCCTACTCTATTGAACAACCCATGTGTTCATCCATGGAAGACATTGTAGGAGATGATACAATAAATGATGAGAGCCTTCCCTTGATAATATATTCAAAGAGAAATGATGAGGGAAGAATCCAGTGTGAGGATATAAGGCTTGACTACTAGGACATGATGGACAAGGAAATGAACTGGATGGATGTAACCTTATAGTGGTTATATATCCTTCAATATAGATAGTGAAATTTTTAGTGGGGTCATCAAATATAATATTGATCAATTAAATGGTGCCATTGACAATAGTATTACATACAAGAGGTGATGGGATAGGAGATTCATAGAAGCCATATATGCCTACAAATAGAGAGTAGATTGATAGCCTATGGAAGGATATTTATACTAGAGAGATAAAGATATTTTAATTGGAGGCTATAGCGGCTATAAACCATGGACATGCTACCACCATATTTTTTGAGATAGCTCATTTTAATACATAAGTTACTTAGATAACTATCAAAATTGAGAGGATTTACACTGAATGAGATACAAAGGTGGTAGGACTAACAATAAAGGTACCCTGATAGACCATTGAGTTAATGAGTTAGGATGACACATCTATAGCTAGAGATGCAAAGTTTTAGAGACTCTATATAGAGAGGGACATGGCCTGGTAGGCTATGATGACATACAAATTAGGCCAAGATTATGCAAAGTCTCTTAAGGTAGCTAGGGATGCTTAGTATTATCATAGTTTATATGAGCATGTTGTTCCTTTAGGGTAGATATATCCCTCATACATAGATATAATATTGAAAAGGGAATTCCCAATGCATACAATGCCATCATATGAATTAGTGCAATATCTAATTAGAAGGATTACACCTCTAGATGGCTAGAGTGAGAGCTGAGTTATATGATTCATATAGTGGGTGCAGATGGATGTATAGAGATTTTGTGTGTATGAAATTGATTTGTATATGTAAATTTGTATATAATATAGACATTCACTATTATATATGATGAAAATTTTTATTATGATCACATGTCCCACATTTTGTGGTCATTATGATATGATTGTATGGATGACATGTTTTAATGCCTACATTTTATTTTGATGCTATGGATGTGATTGGATTTTTATTGTTATAGTGTAATGGATGTATATGTAGATACATTTTAATTTGATGTTTTTTAATTTTCTATGTATATATTAGAGATGAGATGTTATTGACATGTGATTTTTATTGATATGTTAGATGATATGATCTGATGGATGTATGAATGTGATTTGATTAGCTGATACTTATATTCTTTGATGTGATAGACACTCTTACTTTGGATTTTTGTATGTTACCATACTTATTCATTGGATAAGGATAGATGTGTAGATGTTTAAATTATTGATTGTTTGAGGTAGATGATGATGTAGGGATGGATAGGGGATATATTGTCTTGAGTGTGTGTAACTTGATTTTTCAATGTAACACATAATAGTGTGCATGATGATATAAAACACCATGATGCCTTGTCCATAGTGTGTATAAAGACTAAATCACATATAAATGAAAGCAAAATAATAAAACAAACCAACAAGTAAATATTAAATAAACACACACAAACAAGCTTGAAAACAAAAAAGCAACATAAAGCATCTTGTTAATTATTAGGCTAAAATCTATACATGAGGCATATTTATAATGATAGCTTCATTATGGTAAAGTAATAATGTATGCAAGGGGTTTAGATGGGGAATGATGTATCCAAAATAAGTTGCATTAATTGGCTTAGAAATGATCAAGGATTAAATTTCAAATTAGAATAAGACTACTAACTATCACGGATTTACACTATTTTTAGGGGTTTGTGGCTTTATATTTCTTTTTGGAGGTTTCTAAATTTTCTTATTTTTAGGGTCTTTTTTGTAATTTTTTTAATTTTTAGGGTTTTTTTGGATTTTTTTAATACAAAGGATACTAGAAAATGGAAAACTGACTCTAGTAGTGAGGATGGTGGTGATGGAAGATGAGCCGATATATGGATGAATGTATTTCCATGGGTTCTTTAAAAGGGATGCAAATCTTGTAGAACCGTCTATCCATATGTGGTTTTGATTTCCTATTACACTATTTATGGTCATAACAACATTTATGCTCCCTGTAGTTCATGTAACTCATTACCAAGGTCAAAATTTATTGTTCTCTGTAAGGTAGATAATGGGTTGGATTAGGACATGGATGGAAGATGGAAAGGGGTACTCAGACAATAAGGGGATTTCAAGTGTAGAAACACTTAAGGTTCATCATATTATTATGCTTATCAAGTTCTTAACCATATTTTTTAGCTAACATGTAAGCTCCTAAGGTATATTTTGTCATAATGATGTAGTAACCAAACTAATTAGTCTCTAATTTACCTCTCTTCTCATGATCAACATTGGTGATTATTTTGTTTTCCTTAAGTAAAAGATCACCAAAATTAAAATCATAGTTAAGGAATAGCCTATTCTAATATGTATTTAGGTGATTGAGTAAGCTAATTTTGTCTCATTTATAAGTTGTAGCTCTTGTAGTTGTATGACTTGATGCTCTTTGTCATCAATGATATCCTACAATGAGATGCATAAGGAGGGTATCTTGATCTTAATATTGAAGATGATTCAAAATCTAAAGACTAGGCAATATGGAGTAACACTGGTGGGTGTGTCAATGTTGGTGTGGTAAGCCCACAAATCATGATAAAGTTGTAGATGTCAATCTTGGCTAGCATCATTAACTATCTTTTTGAGTTCATCTTGGTTATTTCCTTGAATATAGTAAGGAGTGGACCATTTATTTTTGATATGAAACTGAGTATAGAGAGATTT
Organism: Torreya grandis; assembly: GCA_037957365.1. Lineage (NCBI taxonomy): Eukaryota > Viridiplantae > Streptophyta > Pinopsida > Cupressales > Taxaceae > Torreya > Torreya grandis. The sequence continues at coordinate 2,407,895 of JARHVA010001528.1, forward strand.
GACATCCTTATTATTAATTGACTTATCATTATCTATAATTATGGTGGATGGGATGCCATAGTGTTAGATGAGATGGTTGAGGATGAATTTTTATATTTTATTGTTGATTACATAATTGAGAGGGATAACCTCTACCTTATTTATAAATTACTCTATAATAATAAAGATGTGTTTATGTCCATCAGATGAGGTGGAATTAATCTTCCTTGAGATCAATACCTCATATAGATAAGGTCCATAGAGTCACTATCAGCTATAAAAATTAAGATGGAGGATGGATGAGGTCATCTTTCTTCTCACAAGTAACACATTTCCTAACATATTTTCACACATTTGATTCCATGGTTGGCCAATAGTATCCTACTTGTAGAATTTTCTTAGCTAGGACCATTCCACTAGTGCGTGATACATATATATCATTGTGAATGTATTTGATGGCCAAATCAGTCTCTTCCAATTTTAAACAATGAATCATTATTCTTGTTGGCCATTTTTTGGCCCACATACCAAATTTTCCTAAATGCAATGTAGTTTTCTAAGGATCAAGTATAGATCAAGGCTTGGATAGGATTTTTGGATGAAATTGATGGACCAAAGGGATCTTGTAGAGTTCAAATATTTTAAAACACTTTGACCTTGCTTAATAGTATATCTTGCCCATTTCTAAGGGGCAAGTCTTAGTTACAAAGTAGATCTATGAATAGATTTTCATAATGTTTGAGACTTCAAAGATCAAGCTATAGTTCAAACATAAGTTTGAAGGAGCCTAGGAAGACAAGATAAGTGTCAAAACTTTTGGGATAAGTATTTACTTAGGAATACTTTAAGCCTTTTCATTGATAAGTTAATTTCTTTGGGCCCCCTTTTTGGATAAGTGTTGAAGATTCTTTCAAATAATTTCCCAAGACAAATTTTACAAAGGTATGTTTCATTTAAGATAAAATGTCTGAAGTAAAAGACAAAGACTAAATTCTTTTGGGAAAATTGTTCCTCAACCATTTCCTTAAAGACCTATTTCTTTTGGGAAGATTGTTTTTGAAAAATGGGCTAAGTGTTATTTCTTTTAGGAGATTTGTTTTGGGTCTTTTGGGATAAGTATCAGAAATTATTTCTGACATTTTATCTGAAACAAAAACCCTAAGGGATCATTTTCTCAAAAAGTGTACCAAGCAAAAGTTTTGAAGGATATATTTTTTGGAGAAAGTGGTTGAGACACAAAACCCACAAGAAATGGTCCACAAAAAAATGGCCTATTAAAAAATGCTAAAACATAAGGTTTAAAAGAATTAGTTACTATGGTAAAAATGCGTGGTAAGTATAGTGACATTATTTTACAAGTGTTAAAGTTTAAACTCAATAGTTATCCATTGGGGTCCAAAGGTTAACGATATGTAAGATGCCATATATTTCTACATATGTCAATTGACAATCATATGGAAGTCAAATTCAAGACCTAATAATTAGCCATTTATATTCGAAAATCCTTCCACAAATATAGAGACATCAAAATTAAGATTCATGAAATAGCTATTGGCATTCAAAACTCATCAAAAGAGTCCCTGACTAAGCATAAGCTTGAAAAGTGTCCAAATATCAACTACCTAGATCAAATCCAATGGTGAGTGGGTAAAGATAGGATAATGGGCTCAAATAGACCAATAGATCATGTTTAATAATAGATTTAAGATCAATAGAGTGATTTGAGTCAAAGGGTCAATGGCTTAAGTCAGTTTATCAACAATCAATAAAGAAAGGATTGAGCTAGGACATTTTTGACTAGGATCAATGGAGTAGTTTTGGCTCAAGAAAGCAAAGGAATATACCTAAGTTGGCATAAATACATGAAACTGAGCTCGATCTTGATCCAAGAATCAAGTAGAGTTCTACATATATGAATCTATAGGAAAGCCAATAACCTTAGATTGGTTTTTTGATTAAAGGGTAGACCTATGATCTAGATATAAAATTAGAGTAAGTAGGTGACTAATGAAAAGGGTCTTCATCCTTCAACATGGTTATATCCTCGAGAAGGAACCACCAAAAAATAATAGAGCCATGATCTAGTTAGATCCATGACTATGAGGTTTTATTCTTAATCGATATATGGCATGAAGGATCAAATAAAATGTCGAGTGATGGGAACTACATCTAAGAGCATTCAAAGCATCCTTAAAACCTTTTGAGACTTTCTCACTCAATAAACCACAAGCAGTGTCTTGATTGATCAAAAAAGCAACAAGGTTTTCATTAGCTAAGGAACAATGTGGTGGCTCAGGGTCAATTATTGACTTGGGATAAAGAGTTCTTTTTTTGTAGCATTTTCCCACATAATTTATTTTTTCTCTCTCTTGTCCTATATATCTTGGTCTCATTCTCATTGAAGGGGTTCTCAGCTTTTAGAATTTAGAATTTTAATTTTCAAGACAAGGATACTCATCAAGACTCTTACAAAGGTGTGCTCATTTTAAATGGTTAAACCCTGTCAAAATATTGTAAGAACTACCTTTTGAAGTAATAAGATCAACTCTTTGCCTATATTTTATCTTTAATCAGTGCTTAGTATGTTTGTGTATGGTAAATTTATGAAGGAAATTCTTCCTAGTTTGTTGTCCTTCTGATTGCCTATTTGAAGGTGTTTTTAAGCTAACTTACAGGTTTAGATTAGTGTTTTTACTTGGAACCTCTTCTATGAAATATTTATGTAACTAGTGAGATTGAGTAAGCCATAGTTATCTTTTACTAATTTAGTACATGGTTAATCATATATGAGTTCCAATTTAACTTTGTGCATCACCCTTTTAGCCTTCTTAGGATCCCTTACCATCTTTCTAACCCTTTTCCATATGAAGCATTAGTTTAGCTTTAATTTAGGTGAGAATCAAAGAGGAAGCTGACCTTATTCAAAGGTTCAACCCTAAAATAGGTTACCCATACCCTAGGGTTATCCCAATAGTATAGCTTAATTGGAGAGAGCCCGAGGAACCTTCTTGAAGGGTGAAAATTAAATCTATAATATTTCTGTCTTACCCTATATGATAAGGCATTTTTAAAGGATGTTATAATAGGAAGAACTTTAGATAAAATATTTGCCTTGGACATGTGATAGATCAGTAGGAAGGGTACAATCATGGATGTATGTGTAAATGCCATGATACCATGGAGATCCAAACTAATAATATTGCATACCATCTCATATTTTTTATCATCATAGGCTTGGATGAGGAGATGTTCATCAATAATTGGTACCAATAAACATCTAATGACATTTTAAGGAGTGATCCAATCATGGCCATGGCATCTAAAATATTATTATTTACAAGTGGTACTAGTTCAAATTAAATATGCATAAATTATTTTTTAAAAATTTCCATCATGGTTTTATATGGAAAAATAATATCATCCATAGTTTGGTAGTGGTCATTTACCTAGTTGATGATTAACTAAAAGTCACAAAGCACTGATAATGTTTAATGTTTCATTGAATAACTAGCCAAAGTCCAACAAAGATGGCCTCATACTCTATAATATTGTTGATACATGGAAAACCAATATGAAATTCCTTAGGTATCCTTATGGTTTCATGATCATAATACCTACCCCTGATCTATGCGACAATAAGGATCCATAAAAATATACCTTCTAGTGTTAGGACTCATTGAGAGATAGAATGGATTCATTAGGAAACCAAATGATTAGAAGTTTATTGTTTGATGATGAATCTTATACAAGTTGGTCAGTGATTACACATCCCTTGATTTCTTTTCAAATGGAATATTTAATATTTAATGCACTAAGTAGCTTGACCATTTTATCCATTTGAATGGTATATACTAATTTGAATAAGAGGTATTTTAGTAGGTTAACCTTAGCAATGAGAATAGTCTTGTTGTTAAGCATATAATAATTTAATTTTTGTGTAGAAAATTTTACTACCAAATAGGCCTTTTCAGTATTACTTAAATGGTACATGACCTACTCTATTTTATTTTCATCACATTAAGACAAAAGTCTTCCTAGGGCATGATGAGTAGCAAAAATGTATAACAACAAAGTTTTACTTAGATTTTGTAGTACTAACACTAAAGGATTGGAAAGATATTGCTTTACTTCTTCAAATGCCTCTTGTTATTCTCAATTCTAATGAAAATTGGTGTCTTTCTTGAGTAACTACATGAAGGGATGACATTTATTGTCCAAATATGATATGAATCTTTTGATATCTTATATTGTTCCCTATAAGTTGCATAGTTGTTTAATATTAGATGTGGGAGGTATTTATGTTATGGATTGAACCTTGGTTAGATCCACATAAATAATTCATTGATAAATTATGAAACCCAATAGTTTTCCTGATGTTACACCAAACACACATTTCTTGGATTAAGCTACACCTTATATTTTATGATTTTTTTAAAGATTATGGAATAAGACTATGAAATGTTTTGCTCACGTTTTGGATTTGCCTAGTATGTCATCCACATAGTCTTCTAAAATATCATGCATCATGTCATGGAAATTAATAGTCATGGCTCATTGATATGTGGTACCTACATTTTTCAAGCCAAAGGGCATGACTTGATAGTAGAAAGTTCCCCATAGGGTGGCAAACATTATCTTCTATTGATCTTAAGGTGAAATTTAGATCTGATTATAGCTAGAAATCCATCCATAAGTGGTAACATTTCATGTCATGTTATGGATTTGAGTATCCTATAAATTAATATTGAAATTAGTGGTATTTATTTTCATATTAATGTCTTATTCTTTATGAACAATCTCTAAGAGTGACATCAGGTCACTATGGCCTATCAATCTAAGAGGGGTATATTCTTGAACCTATTTACCCACTTAATAAATGAATGAAGAGGAATTTTTTTTATGGTAATTTTTAGATTTTAGATATAACCATTTCATCATGGTTTCATTATCCAACTCATCTCCATGAAGTTCCTTCACTTAGAGGAAGAATGTCTTGGTGTGCAAGATATTTCATAGAATCCTATTGCAAGTTCATATTTATTTTTAATTTTGGTCACTCTCAAAGGTTAAATATTTTTCATATTTCATGTAAGATCTCTCATTTTCATGGAATTCATGTGCTACTTTTTTTATATGTGTTTATTGTCCATAATCTTCAAGTGTGCTTGCTTTTGAGAACATAGTTTTTGTTTGAACAATCCACTATATTTATGATTGTATATTTAGGATCAAATACTAGAGGTAAATAATAGTGTGATATATTGGAGATGATATTTCACCATTGGAAGTGAATAAAACTGAAGAAAGGAGTCAAAATACACACTTTCAATGAGGATCATAAGTGTTTCCTTCATATGCAATTATAAAATCTATAGGGTGTTTGGAAGATGTCCATTACTCATAGAAGGACATAACACACTTATCCATGCATTCATATAATCTTGATTGCCTCACTACCATCATCAGAGTGATACAAGTTGACTGAAATCTCAAATTAGACTACACATAGACCTTACATATAAAATAGGCACCTATAGGTCCATATAAACCATTAGGATGAATTGAAAATGAAAATGCATTGTCATAAGCCTTTATAGGCCATTTAAAAGTGATAAGAAAATTTTAAATAGTTAACAGGGTTATAAATATAAGTAATTTAGGATGTGTCTCTTTGTATAAAACTACTAAATAGTCAAAAGGTGACTTGCAGGCCCTAGGCATGTAGGTCCACATTTTAGATTAAGATTAACACCAAATAAACACTATAATGAGATAAAACATGGAGACCTAACCTTAGATATATGAATACAAGATAGTGTCATAATCATCAAAGAATACCTAAGAGATACTAGGTCACTTATAGGTTAAAGATGAAAATGAGACTGAGTTGACAGGTCTATATGGAAGAAGACAAGGAGTAGTTTGAGAATGTTACAAATTGAAATTTGTAGAACTTACAATACCCAATATATAATGAAACAAATCCTTTTGTCTAGAACTTAAATCATCAATGGTAAGTGAATAAATTAGGTTCAAGACTTTATGTTCCTATATGCAGCTCTAATGAGAACCTATAACCATGAATCAAAGGTGCAGGGTAAATTTCATAAAATGAGGGGAGCATAGGTGTTGATAAATTATTTAAGAACAATAGGAATTAAAATCATATTAAAAGATAATTAAAATGGATATTGGTGTACTAAATGAAGTCTCAAACTCTAACACATAGTCAAATGACCAAACAAACACCTATAGGCTGCTAGTGGGATGGACTGACATCAAGCTTATAAAAAGAGCATATTAGTTTTTAAAGAATATTGAGCCTAGTTTATACTCCATCCAAGTTCATGTCCATTGGGAAGGTCAGTAATGTGTAAATATGTTCCTAGACATAAGGAATGTAGTCATGATTCCATACATAGACAAAAGGGTACCTATAAGTTGCAAGTGAAGATAAACTATTTCTAAGCCTGGGAGAAAGAGAAAAATAGATTTTTATAATTGGATTAAATACATTCATGGCCTATTAAAATCCACACTAAAAATGGACATACCCATTATTTTGTCTTAGACTTGGCCCACTCCTTTGATAAGGGGTAGTCTTAAGACCAAGGGGTCTATTTGAGCTCAAAGGCATAAAACACGCATGTAAAATTTAAGAATACCCTTGGGGTAAATAAAAATTCACATAAAATGTTTATATACACTTTTAGGAGGTGTCAACACTAAGGTTTCAACTTAAGTGCCCTTGAGGGATATTAAGAAGGTGACATGCTTAAACCCCAAGACCTGTGACCAGTATACCATATGCATAGAGAGGAATTAAGAACACAAAAAAGAAATTTAAAATCATGGAGAGGACTATTTTTGATGTTTATAAACCTATAATAGGAGTGGAAAGTATTTTTGAGTCCCAAAACCCAATTTGGACCTATCTTGAGCTTAAGAAACACTAAGCATACCACCCAAGGACCAACTTCACATGCTCATACCATATCTCACACTTTTCATGGGAAATGGATACATTTGGGATATTTGAGGAGGTTATTCAAGAAGGTTTTATAAGTGGAATTAAGTCAATTGATGGTTTTATCTTTATGAATGATCATTAAGACCCCAAACAGGTCTTAAACCCCTTTAAAACCTTGATAGTGACCAGTCAATGAAAATGGACCTAAAATAAACATATAATTCCAATTTTTTCTCCTAAAATATATTATATATTGTTTAGGAATCTAATTAGGTTCTTCATATGTACTTTGATGTTGATGTCACTTGTACATATTTCCATAAATGCCTTATTTTTGCATATTTTTGGTTTTTTTTATGTGCTATGAGAAGGGTAAAACTTATAAATAATTGGATTGTGTCCTATCTATCCAAGTATTAAAAAATTAAAAGGATATTATTTATATGGTAAAACCAAGACCATTTTCTAAGGTAGTCTCAAACAGGCTCAAAGTGGGACTAAGTGACAAGGTGGTTTCATGGTTTGCATACTTCCAAAGGGTTTTAGGACATACAAATTGATATGGAATATTTTTATGGACTATATAAATTTAATCACATTATTTTGGGTGATTTCACATGTGTGGTGGAAGTCTAGAGCAAGAAAATAGGGTTCTAAGCAAGGAGGCCATATTGAGACCTAATTCAAGAGAGAGAAAGGTAGAAAAATGGGATTCCACTTAGAATATGAAGATGTAATTTTACATGGATCTATAAATTCACACTATTTCATATAATATTCCCTCATTTTATCAGTACCATCTATATAACTCTCTACATAATGAGGTTTATAGGGTTTTCGGGTTACAAGGAAACTAGGCCTAGTGAGGGCTTAAGGAGCAAAATGAGTTATTGGGAATTGTTATAGGAACCAAAATGGGTTTTTTCAGACTTAATAACATATTTAAATACCATTAATGGATATTTTATGACTTTAATAATATGCACTTGGGTTTGAGGCCACATAGACCAAGTTATGCATAGGAAATGAAGATTTCCAAGACACCTATGCACATGAATGATGGAATTTTAGATTAAAGGGGTTTATTAAGGCATGGAATATGTCCAATGAGTTTATTTATATCATTTCATAGTGAATTAATGATTTTAAATTCCATTTGTCACTCCTTTTATGCAAAGGAGGGTAGTTTTCAAGAAGTTAGGGAAGGTGTAAAGCTAATTTGTAACCCCTGTGCCACATGGAGGATTAGAGCATATTCAGGAGTGAGACACATCACCTTGGAGGTTTTTTTTTACTATCACATAACTCCCCTTATTTTTAAAATCTCATGGATAATTCAAAATCCTTCTATATTGTGCCCCTCTCTCTCTCTTCACACTTCTCTATACAAGTAACCACTTTTGGCTAAATTTGTAAGAATCCACATCTAGTATGGTGAAGCCCTACTAGTTTGAGTTATATATTTAAATTTTAATAAAATATTTCAATCTATTTTCAATTTAACAACTCCTTTTATAAGCATGTGAAGTATTGCATAGTTGAATGATAACTGATAATCATCTATCCATATGTTCATCTTACTCTTTCATGTTTTATGCAAGTAGTATGCTCTCTAATAGGTCACATAAATTGTACCTAGTGTCTTTATATATATTTAAGTGTAGGAAAGGGTAATATCATTTTCAATCAGACTTCTTATGCATTCACCTTGAGAAATGCATTTCATATCACATTCATGTTGAAATACTTATGTTAGAGAAACCTTGATGTTGAAGTCAATTTTATGAGTCATCTTTTATTGTGCAAGTACATGGTAGCCTAGTGGATGTTAACTTGGTGATGACCTCAATATATTAAGTTTATTTCATGTTCCTTCTATCTCTTTTCAACCCAAAATAAGTTATTAATATAGATGATGAGATCAATAGACATCAAGGGAGCTAGCCCTTAAATCTAAAGATTTACCCTTACAATAGACAAACCATAAGTCTAGGGGTAATACCATGTGACAATAAATTTTGAGAAGGATTGAACTACCTCTCCAAGGGTGAAAAATTGAGTGATAATTGCCCAATGGGACCATTATCTCAAACACTTTTAGTCAAGGTAAATATTGGTCTTGACAACATCACAGTTGCATAAGTGTTTCCTACTCAACATTTGGTGACTCCAATAAAGGTATAAAATTTGGTTTCAGACCAATTTATTATTTTTTTCATGCTTCATGGTATTTACTAGGTTAGCTACTAGTAAAATTAACCATCCTACAAATCCACTCCCTAATCTTGAAGTTCCTCTTGAAGTTAGTACCCTAAATTTATCTTAACATTTGATAATCCTCAAGAAGATCTTGAAAATCAATAAGGTTTTTAAATTCAAGAAGAGAAAGAGAGTGAAGAATTATTTGAAGTAAACATGGCTAGGCAACATGATTTCCCAACCTTCAATACTGAAAACCCCATAAAACTTAATGCCTGTGATGATATCCCTCCCATGCCACCAAGAGTGTTCTTTATTTCAATGGGAAAGGTCCTATTACCCCAAGTGAGAACAATAGAGACATTTATAACCTCTAAAATTTTCATAATATCACTGAGATTAACATAATAATCATATTTATTTCCATGTCTCTTAGGGGAAAATCCATTCATTGATATATAACCTTATCAAGAGGATGTATTACTACTTGGGATGAGTTTTTGGCACTAAGGTTTGAAGATAAAAGTGATCATACATCACTCAAGCATCAGTTTAATTTTATTCAGAGGGACTAAGGAAACTATGCATGATTTCAATGATAGATTTCAAATAACATGGAATAGGCTATAACCTCTCATGAAACCCCCTACAAGTTTTGTTTTCCCAACCTATCTAAGAGCTATTGGGACTGATATATCTATCATATTGTAGTCTAGGGGAGGGTACACCTTGAATAATACCTATGCTATAGATATTAAAGATGAGAATAGTTTGAGTCAAGTTGGTAAGGTGCCTTAAAAGGTCTCAATGCCCATATTACCTATCATGCCTACTACTACTCCAAGTCTTGATCCAATTCCAAATCTAAGAAATAATTCCAAAGTTTCTCTAAAGACATCAAATGATGCCATTAATTAGAAATCAAATTATGAGGCCTTATATTCTCAAATTAGGAAACCAAATCAATAATTTGGAGATCACCAAAATCCATACTATTACCCTATAAAATAAAATAGATTTCCACCTAAGTATAATAGTCAGGTAAGGAGACAAGGTCAGCCTATAATCCAAATTCTACTCCCATATTAAGAGCAATATTTCCATTCCATAGAAATATAGTCCAAGGAGAAGAATGACATCATCAAGGATAGTACATGAAACCCAGTGAGGGTGAAAGACAAATTTTGGTGGATCAAGGAGGGCCTACTCCTCACTTGATAATAGAAGATGAGAGCTTCATGTAATAAAAACTACATGGAGAGTATAAAAGTCAAGGAATGATCCTTGAAAGCTTTTAAGTGGAAGAAATACTTGTCCTAAATCAAAGAACCTTAGTTTAACCCAATACAAGATAAAATATGAGATGTTTTGGAGATTTTAAACAAGTGGATACAACTATAAACAACCTTCCTTCAAGGCAACAAGGTGTGAATATGAATGTGTCAACTTATACAAGTCCTACACCTCCTTAAAATCATAATTTGGGAAGGGTGGTTCAAACTTCATTGCCTCAAGCTCAAGGTACTTGACTTCCTTTAAAAATATAAGAAAAGGCTGATGTATCCCCTCTAAATATCATTAACTCTTTGAAGAACATAAACATTAGTATACCTCTTTGGGAAGTACTCCATATGCCTAGTCAAAAAGAATTACTTCAAGAAAAACTATAATAAATCCATATAAATCCCCAACCATCAAAGCATAGTGGTGTATCCCTAAATAATTCACCTACTCATATTGTTAAACCCTCCACAAAATATTAAAATATCCCACCTTTCTACCTTACCATCATTGTGGGAGACAAATTAGTCCATAATTACATTATGGATAGTATGACAATCACTTCAGTTATGCCCAAACTAGCTACAGATAGGTTGGGATTGAAATATGAGCCATATAAAAAAGGATTTTTGTAACTTGATGTGACACTATCTAAGTCAATATGTCTCATTAAAATATTGAAATTACTCTTGCATGACTACCCAAGCTTTCCAATCCTATAAGACATAGTGGTGTTGGATCTACTTGCACACTTTGTTATTTATCTATCAAGAGATTTCACCACCAAGAGAGGAGGGTATGTTTATGTTGATTTTTATTTATTGGATTTTATAATAAGATATAGAAAAAAGGTGACTATAAAAACACATCCATTGTCCATGTTTCACATTGAACCATATGTGGAAACTAGTTCTAATTTGAATTATACCATCAATGACCAAGAGGAGCATATTATAGATGATGGAGACACTTCTAAACTTGAATGTATCTAAAATATATTCCTATATGAATATGATACTGATATATATGAATATGATCCCTATTCTTTCATAGAAGGGACAAACCTTGGCATATACATCACTCATGAGTAGGCTAATAAAAATTCTGAGGTAAGTCTTGATGGTCCTCTTTAATAAACTACATAAGATACCTATCTTATTTATATGTATGATGATGATATGTATCTAAGTATGATAGATCATGATAATGAGGAAATGATGCAATTATGACTACCTAAGATGGAGTTCATATGTTTGAAAGCTATAAAGAAGAAGATGATCTATGGAATTAGTTTCATACCATAGTACAAGATTTTAAACATTTAAGTAAGCTAACTCACCTTCCTAAAGAATATGATATTGATAGTAAAGTCATTGGTGTACCTATTGAACATGACCAAGAGGTTCAAGTCACTATCAAGTAGGTTATAGTATTGGAAAATTACAATTAGGCCAAGGTAGAAAGTTTTATGATTGAAGAACAACCTACACCTTAATATGATGTTAAGTCACTTGCAAGTATGATGGGACATCAAGAAGGCAAGTTTGAGAGGTATAAACATCAATAAAATCATGTTATATATGAAGGTGAAGTTGAGACAACTCCCATGACTCCAAAGAATCAAGTTGAAAATCATAAAATGAATATCAATGAGATCAAGAAGGTTGCACTATCAAGTAGACCTAAAGGAGAGATAAAATGACTTTACAAAGGAGTTTCAAGTGATCTAATTGTTTATTGTATAGGTCCCATGAATGGTAAGTATTTTGACCATATTCAAAAGCAATTATTTTTTTTACAAGCATATATCATATGGTGACTTATTCTCATGGAGCAACTATGACTCAAAAAACATTATTTTTGATCCTAGTCGAAGCACGATGAAATGTGTCATCACCTCAAACATATTTTGAGGTTTGTACATAGTAGGTTATGTGTGTTGTTTTGTGTCTTGTGTGTGGTTTTCCCTGAATTATTTAAGCATTGTGAGTGTTGATTTATTGTTGTCTTGTGTGATGTGATTTTGAATTCTTTAAAAGGTGTATTAGTTTAGATTTCAACATAATATTGATTCCATAACCCAATGGAAGGAGAAGGCTACTGGTCCATTATGCAGGCATGCTACCTGTATGAATTGCCAAGAATGTTGAGCATGTTTTGACCCTAAGTCAAAATTGGTCATCCCCTCTAGGTTGAAACCTAATAGGTTTTTCAAATGTTTTTTATGGTCTTTTCATGGTCTCAAGTGGTCTTAAATATTCAAATATGTTCATATTTTTCCCTTATTTATCCTTGTCTAGAGTTTGGTCTTATGTTCACTTGTCTAGTCATATGGTCAAGTACAAGGTCTTAGAGTGGTCAAACATAGTCAAAGGTTTAATATATTTAAAATTAATTATAAAAGGTTTTTTTATGTCATTTAATGTCATATTATCATTCACTAACCTTTATTTGATTCTCAGTTGCAAAAAAATCACATTTTAGCCACCTTTTAGACCATGTGGAATGGTTGGACATATCATTCCAAGAAGATAATGTTTAAAAAATATTATAAACATCCCTAATGTTATATATTGATTAGATAATGTTCAGGGTTAGTTAAATTCTAACAAAATCTATAGTTTAATACCTAATCTAGGTAAAAGGACACTTTATAAGAAATTGTACATCCTTGTAAGATCAATTTTGAGTTTTAAATGGTTTTTAAATGACCCTTGGGCTCCCTCACATCATTTTACATATTTGGATCAAGTTCTAAGTCGAACTGATAGTCCAGACACACTTTTGCCTCCATTATTGCCTTCATAAGCTTAGGAAATGCAAATTTTTAGGAATGCAAATTTTAATTGAATGGTATGGTAGAGAGAGAGAGAGAGAGAGAGAGAGAGAGAGAGAGAGAGAGAGAGAGAGGAGAGAGAGAGAGAAGAGAGAGAGAGAGAGAGAGAGAGGAGAGAGGAGAGAGAGAGAGAGAGAGAGAGGAGAGAGAGAGAGAGAGAGAGAGAGAGAGAGAGGATTTGAAACTTTGGCCATTCTTAGGGGTCATAATAATATTGAAATTAGTGGCATTATTTTTCATTTTTATGGCTTCTTATTTATGAAAAATTTATAATAGTGATAGCGGGTCACTATGGCCTATCCATCCAAGAGGGGTTTATTCTTTCACCTATTTATCCACTTAAAAAATATATGGAGAGTAATGGTTTTGATGTATAAATTTATATAGGTCATATAGATCCTTTTTATGGTGGTTTCATTAGCCAACTCATCTCCATGAATTGCCTTCACTTGGAGGAACAATGTCTTGGTGTACAAGATATTTCAAATAATCTTTCTATAATTTATTGTTTAATTTTTATGGTGATCACTCTCAAAGGTTTATAATGTTTCATTTTGCATGTAACTCTTAGTTTCATGTAACTCATGTGTTACTTGTCTAAGATGTCTTTTTTGTGCATAATCTTCAAGTGTGCTTGATTTTAGGAAACATGGTCTATGTTTAAACAAACAAATATATGTTTGATTGTCAATATGGGCTAAAATACTAGTGGTGAATCATACTATGAGATCCTAGGATGATATTGCACCATTAGAAGTGAATAAAGGAGTCCAAATGCACACTTTCAATTAGGATCACAAGTGTTTCCTTCATATGGAATTATACAGACTATAGGGTGTTTATAAGATGACCATTACTCATATAAGGAACTAACACACTCCTACATGCATTCATATAATCTTTATTTCCTCACTACCATCACTAATGTTATACAAGTTGACTAAATGCTCAAATTAGATGACACACAGACCTTACATATAAAATCGGCACCTAAAGGTCCATACAATCTAGTTAGATGAGTTAAATATGAAAATTCATTATCATAAGCCTTTATAGGCCATTAAAACATGATAAAAAGTTTTTAAAGAGTTGACAGTGTTGTAAAGCTAAGATATTCAAGAGGTGTCTCTTTATATAATAGTAAATAGTCAAAAGGTGACCTATAGGGCCTAAGACTGTAGGTCTACATTTTGGAATAAGATCAACACCAAATAAAAAATAGAATGAGATAAAAAAATAGAGACCTAACCTCAGATAGATGCAGACAATATAGTGTCGCAATCATCAAATAATACTCAAGAGATACTAGGTCACTTGTAGGTCGAAGATGAAAATAAGACCGAGTTGATAGTTTAATAAGCACCTATAGGTCTATATGGAAGAAGAGAAGGATTAGTTTTACAATGTTATAAATTGAAGTTTGTAGACATTATAATACCATATTGACAATGGAATAACTCATTTTTTCTATATCTTCAATCATTAATGGAAAGTGAAGAAATTAGGTTCAAGACTATATGTTCCTATATACAGCCCTAATGGGCACCTACATCCATGACTCAAAGGTGTATGGTAAAGCTCATGTAATGAGGGGAGAATAGCTTTTTATAAATTATTTTAACCCACCAAGACTTTAACTTATATTAAAATAGCATTGAAAGGGATAATGGTATAGTAGATGAAGTCTCAAACTCCAACACATAGTCAAGTGACCAAACAAGCACCTATATGTTGCTAGTGGGATGGACTGACACTAAGTAATTTTGAAAGGATATTTATCCCAATTGATACTCTATATAATTTCATGTCAATTTTTAAGTTTATTAATGTGTAAATAGGCTCCTCGACATAAGGATTGTAGTCAAGATTCCATACACAGTTAAAAGGGCACTTATAGGCTAGATGTGAAGATAAGATAGTTCTAAACATGGGAGAAAGAGAATAGAGAGATGTTTGAAAATAAATTTGAGCCCAAATAGGACTTAAAACAAGTTAAATAACCAAAATATGGCTATTTTTGAGAATTATGTGTCCTCAAACATATAAACATAGTCATGTGACCAAACAAGCATCTAAAGGCTACATAAGGTATGTTGGTCTTAAAGCTTGAGTAAGGACACAACTTGGTGAAGGGAAACTTAGGTATATCTCAATAATAAAATAATATCATAATTTCAATCTAAAACCAAAAAAAATTAAATTAAATAATAAACATGATTGATCAAACTAGGTTTCAAGATCCCTACACATATTCACTAGCAGGCTTATAAGCAATTTTGAGGAAAATTGAAGTGTTGAGGCCTCTATAGGCATGATTATAATTTGAAAATTGGTGCATAGGATTATTATAAGTGGAATAATAAATTAAAGGCCAATTCAAAGGCACACTAATAATGTACATACCCACTATTTTTCCCCAGACTTGGCCCACTCCTTTAGCAAGGGGAAGTCTTGATAATAAGGGGTCTATTTGAGCTCAAAGGCATAAAAAAAGTATTTAAAATTTTATAAAAATACATAAGGGAACTAAAAAATCATGGAAAATGTTTCCATACACTTTTCAACTCAAGTGCCCTTGAGGGTCATCAAGAAGGTGATAGGCCTTAACCCCAAGACCCCTAACCAGTATACCAAATACATATAGAGGAGTGATAAGCAATAAAAAGTAATGAATAATAATGGAAAGTATTTTTTTGGAGGTTACTAAACCTCCCCAAATAATAAAAAGGAGTTTTGAGTCCCAAAACCCAATTTGGACTTATCTTGAGCTTAAGAAAGACTAAGCATACCACCTAAGATATAATTACACATGCTCATACCATAACTCAAACTTTGCATGGGAAGATGAGACATTTGAGATAGTTTATTAGGTTATTAAAGAAGGTTTTCCAAATATAAGGAAGGTAGTTGATCATTTATTCTTTATAAATGATCATTAAGACCCCAAACAGGTCTTAAACCCCTCTAAAACCATGATAGTGACCATTCAAGGAAAATGGACCTCAAATTCACATATAATGAAACATTTTTATCCAAAAACATATTTTATGTTTTGGATTAATCCAATTATTTTCTCCATATGTAATTTGATGTTGATGTCACTTGTATGGATTTCTATAAATGCCTTGTTTTTGCATGTTTTTATTATTTGTAAGGTGTTCTGAGAAGGGGAAAAATTTTCAATCATTTGATGAGGTACTTTTGGATGTGTTATAGTTATATAAGTCCAAAAACATGAACAATATATTTTGGAGGTGGTAAAACTAGGCCCTTTTTCCAATGTAGTCTCAAACAGGCTCAAAGTGGGACTAGGTATCAAGGTGGTTTCATGGTTTGTATACGTTCACAAGGTCTCAAGACCTCAAAATTGACATGGAGGATGGTAATGTCCTATGTATATTGAATAAAATTATTTTGGGTGATTTCACACATGTTTCATAAGTATGTATCAATAAAATATGGTTCTAGGCAAGGAGGCCTAATTGAGACCTAATTTAGGAGAGAGAAAGTCATAAAAATGGGATTACACTCAAAATATGAAGATTAAATTTGACATGGAACTGTAAATAAATATTATATCCTATAATATTCACTCAGTTTATCAATACCATCCATACAAATCCTTATATAAGGAGGTTTACTGATTTTTAGGAATACAAGGAAACTAGGCCTAGTGAGGGCTTAACGAGAAAAATGAGTTAGTGGGAGTTATTATAGGAATAAAAATGTTTTGTTTAAAAATTTATAACATATTTTAAGACCATTCATGGAGATAGGATTACTTTAATAATATGCACTTGAGTTTGAGGCCACATGGACCAATCTAGGCATGGGAAATGAAGAGTTCTAAGAAACCTATACAGATGAATGATGGAATGTCATATCAAAGGATTTTATTAAGGAATGATAGATGTATAATGATTTTATTGATATCATTTCATGTTGAATTCATGATTTTAAAGTCTATTTTTCATTCCTTTTATGCAAAGAAGGGCAATTTTCAAGAAGTTAGGTAAGGTATCAAGCCAATTTGTAATCACTACGCCACATGAAGGGTAATAGCATCTTTAGGAATGAGAAAAATTTACATGTAGGTATGTTTGGATTTTATTATAACTCCACTTATTTTTTTAACTCTTATGAACACTTGTCTATCCTTCTCTACTATGACCTTCTCTCTCTCTTTTCACACTTCTCTATATAAGCAACCATTTTTGGCTAAGTTCATAAGAATACATATATAGTATGGTGAATACCTAATAATTTGAGTACTATATTTACCTTTGAATAAAATATTTCAGTCTATTTTTGAGTTCATAACTCCTTGTCTAAATGTGTGAAGTAGTGCATAGTTAAATGACAAGTGATAATCATCTATCCTTGTATTCATCTTGTATACACATAATATTTTTAACTTTTATTAAATACCGATGCTTTACATCTTGTAGGAACCTATCAAGACTCAATATATATAAGTGCATGCATTAAAGGGTACATCAAGAAAGGGGTGGGTAGACCATTGATTCTTTTCAAGATTGGTGTCCCTTATTTCCACATTATTACCAATCCAACAAACTCCTAAAGAGCATTCCCCAAGCTATTAATCTTCTTTACACCCTATTTTATCCTTTTTCAATATCCATCCCTATTTTCCTCATCTTAAGTCAATTTTTATAGTTGGTTCTACTATGTCAACTAAGTCGACCCTGTATAGGTTTGGGTGATTTTCACTTAGGAACTAGTTTGGCTCTTGGCCGACCTAACTCATGACCTAGTGAATAATTGTCCAAAATTGTGCTAGGTCAATTGGGTCGACCCTATCAGATGAGATTTTAGGAATGATTTAGGGTAAAATATTCATATATATAAAAGATAATTTCATCATTAATTCATATGTAATAAAGAGTTATTATTCACTTATTTATAATCTATTCTTCCACCATTCTAATTCAGGAGTCTTAGTTTATGATTTTTACTTGAATAATCTAGTCTTGTGGATAAGTTTTAGATACTTTATACTTTATTAGTGATCTATACAAACCACAAAAAACTCTTGTGAAACCCGTTTGGTTAATTAAGAGATTGAGTCTCAATGGGTTCATCATTCAGGTAAGTATTCTCTAGATTTGTTCCTTTCTTTAGTAGATAGAAGTAGCATAACTATTGGCTTCAAATAATATTAAGTTTCTTATTTAATTTATTAAGCTGTTACTCATACATGTATTAATTAATATTTTACTATGAATTTCTTTGGTTATTTACTAACCCATAATATTATGCCACAAGCTTTGGTGAGCACTAGATTAGATTTACTTTATTTGTTATTAGTTTAGTGAGATATCAAAACATATGACTAACTTAGGGTTATTACATGATTATGTTTGATTGGAGGATTTGGAACCCTCCCTATCATAGTGTATTATGGTGATATATCCCCTAAATGGGTCTATGATATCCTCATATTGGTCATGTTCCCACTTAACAAATGTGTCCTCAATCAGAAGTGTATTGTATGATCTATCTTCTCCTAGTTAGGATTGATTTATGGACATGATGAATTTTTAATTGCATACATTCTATTGAACCTAACGTGAATGTAATCCTTGCACATTTTATTTCACTTATTTCATCATTTTATTCTCTATATATTTATAATATTGGGTGGGTAGTGTTGACACGGTTCTAACTTCTGTGCATAGGTTTAACACAATCGCATCAATACAACTATGTTCTATTTCTGCAAGTTTTCCAGACTTTAGTTTAGACTACTAGGTCAACCCATTCAATCCTATAAATTTTTAGGAATCTAGTCTAACATACTAGGTTGACCCAATTGACCCTGTACATTTTCAAGTTTTCAACAAATAGGATCTTTAAAGCTAGGTTGACCCAATTGACATAGCTAGCATAATTCAAAATTATAAATCAAGTTACTTCAACAACAACCTTATTTTCCTCTATATCCTCCAACCCAACAAGGTCCCTTTTTATCTTTCTTTATCATTTCTAGCATTTTTTGTCACTCTATTTTCATAATTTGTAGTCTTTAAAACTACCCCTATACAGTTAACTAGGTTGACCCTATCAATGTAGTTCTGTATTTTGTATTCTATCTAGAAATCTAGGTTGAATCTATCAATGTAGTTCATTTTTAGACCCTTTATTATATAGTGTAAAAGTGACACTATTATACCTATTCTATATTCTCTGCATACACTATCAATTGAATCAACACTGTACTATGTTTCAAAGTTAGAATTAACCTTTATATGGTAGTAATTAGATCACACTTTCATTTCTTGTTATTTACATACTTATAATAGATCACATAGTCTAATTAGGTGGTTTTAAATATACCATTTATTTACACTATTTTATCTTTTATGCACACATTATCAAGTCATAAAATCTCAAAAAACATTTTAATAATTGTCTATCCAAGGCCTACCTACTTAGATTTCATTACCAAGGGGAAAGCCAAATTGGTTTTCTTACCAAGTATAAACATGTAGTTAATGGCATATTTTGGCTAAGCACCTGACACCCTTATCATTGTGGCATGTGGAGTGAGGGGGTAGGACCCAATACCAAGCTAGTACCATTTCTAATATAAATCCCTTTCATCCGAAACATCTTGAAACCATCATTATATTGATTTTTAGTTCCTTTCTTATAACCAAATTCCTATCACATAAAAAATTACATTCTAATAATCTAACAAAATTCAAGTTGAACACTTAGTTAGATTTTACTTTCTAAGTTGACTATTTTCTCTTTGCTCAATTGTGTGTTGTATTGTAAAAATTGCATTATATAGCATTGGTGCAAGCTTTTGTGTTGTGTGCCTTGATTAGATCAACATCATTGACCCAATTGATTGTGTGTTCCCTTTAATTTCTTGCTTTCAAAATTACTTGCAAAATTTTTATTATTTTAGTACATAGTTGTTCCTATCAACACAATCTCTTACAGACTATCTATTTTTTCCCTACTTACTATATTAGGTCAACCCTATCAATTATGTATAGTTTTCAGACCTTATTTTCTATACTAGGTCAACCTAGTCAACTTTGTACCTTTTTTTATTTCTCTGGTTAATCTTCTTAGCATTCTATTCATTTATCTCAATTCATCATGAATTCTCCTATCATAATATTCTTGGATATCTTGAATCTATTTAGATACTATATTGGATGATCATTCCTCCCTCTCTTTTCCTCCTAATAAAACCATCACTCTTGGGGCACCTCTTCCCCTCCTTCATCCATCACTTGTAACATGGTGCAAATCACACCTCAAGATGAATTTCATGGGTCTAATCCTTTCTATACCTACCAAGATACTTATCATCTTCAAAACCTTCAAAATAATGTGGGAGTAATTGACACAAGTTTAAATAATAATCCCACTAATAATCCATCTTCTAATAACCCTCCCCATAATACTAATTAAGGGAGTACTCCCACCAATGCCAATGCACCTATTGATACAACTCAACTTCTTTCCCAAGTTATCTAGCAAATGAACATAATTAAAAACTCTAGTACCAATCAAATGATAAAACTTGAACATCATTTGATTAATATTCCTAATCAACCTTTGGCTATTGATCCTCAAGCTAATCCTAATTACATTCCTCCACCTCTTAGATATGACTCAAGTAATGTTATTCCTCAACCCATACTGAATAACAAGACGCATCAAACTATTCAAAATGAGCCTCTATCTCCCTTCACTATATCCATTGATATAGGTAACATATCTCCAGCTATAAGGTATGATGGGACTAAAGACCTTGCCTCATTTCTCAAAGCCTTTGATAACATTTACAAAGACTTGATCCAAGTTAATACTTTCACCACAACTAAACTCTTACTTAAAACATTCATTGGTGATGTATTATAATGATATAACCAACTTAGACAACATTCCATTTGGCAACTTGAATATTTGGTCAATCCTTTAGTTAAAGAGCTTCAACATAATGACCTTCCCAAAAATTATCTTAGCCACTTCAACAATGCTAATAAATGTCTCACTGAATCAGGTCATGAATTTATCAAATGATGGAAATAATTATCCCATAAAGTTAACCATAACATGATTGATGATAACTTATTCAAACTCTTTATCATTGCTTTGACTCCTCTTCAATATAAGGTTTGAACTTTTTCTCCCCAAACACTTAATGAAGCTCTTTATCAAACTAAACATCAAGACTTTCTCATGAAGCAATTCAAACCTAATCCTAAACTTTTAAAAGGATATTTTCAAACATCTACCAATACTATCACTAGTAATACTCCAAAAACCAAACCAAAAGTTTCTAAATCTAACATCCCTTCTTCTTCTCATATACCACTTTTTCTATAATAAATGAAACAACTCTTACCACCCTCTAAACCTTTCACTTATCTTAATAATCCTCCTAAGTGCTATGACCCTAATCTATTTTCTTGGTTTCATGTTGACATTGGTCACTCCCATAAATCTTGTAGAGGACTCACTGAGTTTGTTGTCTCCTATATGCTTGGTTATTCATTTAATAATGAAGCCATCATCAACCTTCATCATCAAGAGTATACCACTTATTCTAAAAAATGATAGGTTTCTAAAGCTTCTACCTCAAACAACCAAAAATCTATTTCCAATAGTCAACCCAATAACAAGGATGTTTGTGTCATTGATGTCAATTATGATCAATATTATAACAATTCCCAATATGTTAACACTATTAAGGTCAACTATCATCACAAGCCAGCTCACAAAGATCCTATTACTAAACCTAAAAATCCATCTTTAGAAGAACAAATTCTCAAGGACACTATAATTACTAATCAATCTTTATAAGCACTTAAGGAACCACTTCCTCCTTATAAACCTCTAACCACATCCATTCCTTCAAAATCTACTTTACCTCCTAAACCTTGTGCTGGTTCTTCTTCTAAATCTCATTAGAACTTTCTTGAATAACTCAACTCTATGCCTTGTAAAATTCCACTTATGGAGTTGGTTTGTATTTCCTCCTATCATCACAAGTTCCTTATGAAACAAATATAAGAAATTGGATATCCATCCTCTATCGATGAAAAACTACCTTCTATTGAACCTCAACTTACCAATGCCAATATCATTCAAACTATGTGTCCTTTTCCCAAGCCTTCTATTTAATTTCTTGAATAAGACATGATCAATGATGAAATTCTTTTTCACACTAATGATCCACCACTTTTTATCAAAATTTACATTAATACTATCCTTATCCATAAAGTTATAGTTGATGAAGGATCTGGTATTAGCATGAAATCTTTGTGGTTTATCCAACAACCTGGTTATAACAAGGATCATCTCAAGTGAACTGATATTACTTGTCATGGTTTTGATAAGACTAATAAAAAACCACTTGGTTGTATTTGGCTTCCATTAACATTTAGACCTAAGACCATTCAAACTAAGATTATGGTCCTCAATTTACCATTATCATATAACATACTCCTTGGTTACCCATGGACTCATAGAATGAGGGCTATTACTTCTTATGATAGCCACTGAATTAAATTATTACACAAAGTAAAATGGTATAAGCATGAGGGTGATCTTAACCCTTAGAGTATTCAACTTCCTAATCCCAAATCATAGTATTGTACTATTGACATTCCTAAGATCAATAGTGTTCCTTTACTCAAGTTCATCAACATCAATCCTAATTTACAATTCGCTCTTGTAGATTCTAATGATGACAAACCTAATGACTTGTAACATAATTTCAATATTACCAAGCTACCTACCTACATTTTGCAGTGAATTCCTCCTTATTTATTACCTAAGGACCATATTATTCCTGTTATTGATGATACTACTAACTTTCCCCCTCCATGAAATTCTTAGGATCCTTCTTTACCTAAAGATGCCTTCACTTTTAATGATTTTGAAGTGGCCAAATTATTTAAATATCCTCTCATCATGTCTCCATGTACATTTAGTAATATTTGGATTTAACCTTTTGAAACTCCCCCTAACTCTCAATCATGTATAATTTTTCCAACATATGATAATAATTACAAACTAGCCCAAGCTCAATCTTCAGACTTGGATGTCCAGCATTATAAAAAAACCTTAGCTCAAATTTGTGATTTTAACTAAGATGTTCATATTATTTCCATAGATCATGACTTTGATCCTAAAGGTTATGTGCCTCCTACCAATTATCCACTTCTTGGCACTCCTTGGGTGGTAGAGTAAATTATACCTTCTAAACTTCTAGAAATTCTTGAATCTCCTTTACCACTTATAGATCTAGTCATTGCATTTAATCCTTCCCCTATCATCAAAATCAATGATACTCTAATCCCTTATGATCCATCTACCTCTCCTACTCCTAAGATTAAACTAGATGCCAAGAAAACCAATGTCCATCAGATGCATTTTAAGTATGATCATCATGGTAATCAAATTGTAGATATTGAAGTAGATTTTGAGTATTATGGTCTTATTCCCACCTTGCCTAGTGACAAAGCTATTCTTGAAATAATTCATTATCGAGAACCTCAAATTCATTGACAACATCACAAACTTGGAAATTTTAAAATTAAAACCCCTTGTTTCAAAAGCATCATTGCTAGAATTGATTCCAAAGCTAATCCCATTTCTTCTTTACCTAATGCACCATAGCATTTCAAAGATGACAATGCCATGCTTATCTAACAAACGACTTGCATTGAGTATGGTACTCCATGCTACCCTCAAACAATTATAGTTTGTCACAAACTCTCACGTACTGAACATAATAATTTTAGCTTATTCTTTGATAAATATCATAAGATTTTTTCTTGGTCCTATGAGGACATGCCTAGTATTGACTCTAGCATTATTCTACATAACATTATTACTTATCTCGATGCCAAACCTATGCATCAAAGTCAAAGGAAATTTCCACCTAGGGTTTCCACCTTATGTCACAAGGAAATCATCAAATTACTTGATGCTAAATTTATCAAACTAGTGGATTATTTTGAATGGATTTCTAACATTGTTCCCATTTGGAAAAAGGTCACTATGGTATTTCAAATTTGTGTTGATTTTTGCAATCTTAAACTCACTTTTCCCAAGGATAAGTTACCTTTACCTTTGATATATGTCATTATTGATTCCACAACTGGTTCTAAAATGTTATCTCTTATAGATGGCTTCATGGGCTACAATCAAATTCATATTTCCCCTAATGACCAACATAAGACCACTATCACCATGGAATGGGGCACCTATTACTATGTCAAAATTCCTTTTAGCCTAAAAAATTTTGGAGCCACTTACCAAATTGAAATGACTCACATATTTCATGATCTTATCCACAAAATTGTTGAAACCTATGTTGATGATCTGATTACTAAATCCAAAATTCATAAAACTCATCTCTTAGATATTGCTATCATCTTTGATCATCTTCTCAAATACCAGGTTAGACTAAATCCTTACAAATGTGTATTTCGTGTTACATCTAGAAATTTTTTAAGATTCTTAGTCTCTCTCTATGGCATCAATGTTGACCCAACTAAGATTAGTGTTATCATCAACATGCACGTTCCTTGTTTCATTCCTAACATACATACATATTTAGGCAAAGTTGGGGAAATTAGATGATTTGTCCCTAAAATGTTTTATCATTTGACTCCATCAATTATTTTCTTAAGGAAATGCCTTAGAATGGTTAGACTCTTTGATAACTTGAAAGTGTCACTACTTCATTTGCCTACACTCTGTACTTATTCTAATAATTGACCTTTGATCCTATATACTTATTTCACACCTATATTAATTGGGTCAATGCTTTCCCAACAAGATGATACTAGTATAGAGTATGATATATAATACATTCATTGATACCTCATTGATTATGAGAACCATTATACCAAAGTCAAATGCGATTGCCTCGCCATCAATTTTTTAGTTGAAAAGCTTCAACACTACATGTTATATCATACCACTTATGTCATCATTCATTCAAAGCTCCTTCATCATTTATTCTCTAAAGCCTTTCATCCTAGAGATAGAAATGGCAAAGGGATGGTCCTTCTTACAGAGTTTGATCTTCACATTGTGACTCAAAAAGCTATCAAAGGATAGGTCATTGATGATCAACTTTCCATATCTCTTATGCCAGCTACCAATCACCTTCAAAATAGTCTTCTTCATGATAATATTATCTATATCAAAGGTATTAATCAAGCTCTCTATCTCAAATATTACTTTCATAACTTTACAATTGACCTTGAAGCTAATAATTTAGACAAATTCATTATCTCCCCCAATACTACTAAACCTAAAGTAGTTATCAAAGAGCTTCCTCAAATTAATATTGAGTTACATGAATTACTTGGACCCTTCTCTTTGATGGTGCTAAATGCCTTTAAGGAGTTGGGGTAGATTGTATTCTTACTAGTCCTCTTGGAAAAATCATACCTTTAGCTTTTTCCTTCACCTTTGATGTCACAAAAAATATGGCCAAATATGAAGCTCTAATCTTAGGCATGAGAGCTTCCCTTGATTTAAACATCCAATACCTGCATGCTTTAGGTTATTTTTAACTTCTTTTATACCAAGTCAATGGTGAATACAAATACAAAATCTGAAACCTCATTATCTATCATTAAATTACAAATAATCTTGCTAAGGATTTCATCTCTTTCACCGTTGAGCCTATCGCTAGGGATCAAAATTCCATTTTTGATTCCCTAGCTTCTTCAACTTCTCTTTCATCCACACCAAGTTCTTTTTGATCTCACTTTTATTATATAAATAAAAAAATATCCATCCTCAACTCAACCACCAGATTATGTTATCTACCACATTGAGTCTATCATTACTTTACAAAGCCCATGGTATAAATACATCATTAAATTTCTGGAACATCAAACATATCCTCTTAACTTATATTCTCATGAAAAGACACATAGTTGTAAACAAGATTTTAAGTTTTGTCATACCATCCTTCACTATCATAATACTAAAGGTACTTTGCTCTGATATGTTATGTAAGATGAGGTTCTTCCTCTTCTTCAACAAACAAATGGGGGAATTTGTGGTGGCCACTATAACAAACATGCTACAACCTACACATGCCTACGTATGGGTTACTTTTGGCCTACTCTTGAAAAGGATGCAATAAAATTTATAAAAAAGGTATACTCCTTGCCAAATTCATGATGATATATTTCATTCACCTTCAACTGAGCTTCAAACTATCAAATCCCCTTGGCCATTATCTATGTGGGGATTAGATCTCATTGGTAAATTAAATCACTCCCAAGCTGGACATGTTTTTATCATCACTACTATCAAATAGTTTACCAAATGGGTTGAATCTATGCCCCTTGTTAATGTCACTACTAACACCATTGCCAAATTAATTCTTAATCAAATCAATTTCCATTTTGGTGTTCCCCGTACTATAATGTGAAACAATGGTGGTAACTTAAAAAATAAGGATGTTAAATAACTTTGTGTTAAATTCAAGATCAATTACAAATTTTATACACCTTATCACCCAAAATGTGATGGCTAAGACAAAGCTAATAATAAAATTATCAACAAAATTCTCCAAAAGATAATTCATGAAACCCACACATATTGGCACCTTCATCTTTACCCTACTCTTTTGGCCTATCGGACTAACATACATACTGCCACTAGGGCAATGTCATTCTCTCTAGTCTATGGTTTTGAATCAATTCTTTTATTAGAATTTGAGCTTCCCATTTTTTGTATATCTATTCATGATATCATTCCTAATGAAGACTTATGTTAATTTCACCTTCATGCCCTCAATTTCCTTGATGAACACCATTTTTTTGCTTTGCAACATAATTGCCAATACAAGGCTCATATTGCCAAACAACATAACAAATGTGTTAAAGTTTTCACATTTATTTTTGATGATCTTATCATTAAATTAGAATAAACTCATGATAAAGAAGGTAAATATTGCCAAAAATGGTGGGTCCCCTATTTAGTCAAAGATATTCTTGTTCCAAGTACATACCGCCTTCAAAATAATAAAGGCCATGTTTTCAAAGAGCCCATCAACATGCAATTCCACAAAAAATATTTTGCCTAAACATTTCCTTATTTTCATGCTTTCTATATGTTATCTATCTAACACTTTTTTTAGGGTACTTACATAGGTCTCTCTTGCTACAATAGTTCTTTCTTTTCAAAAAACCTTTAGTCCTTCTTAGTTGGTCTTTTGTTTTTCCCTCTCTCTCATTAGTTGCATTGTAAAATCATGGATAAGACCCAGTATTCCTCATGATGTACCATAGTCTTCTTTATTTTTCATATATTTTTTTACACTCTTTTTGGCACCCCTTGGGTTTCTCTTTTGTGAGTTGTAGTGTAAGACTATGGATATGACCTATCCTTTCTCACAAAATATCATCTTTTCCTCATTTATGTTCACATGCTTTTTGGCACCCTCATGGGTTTTTGTTTTATGAGTTTCAATATAATACCATGGATACCTGGCCTTCCTCAAAAAATTACCATTTTGTCATTCTTTTGCTAGAATGAGTTGATCCTTATTCTCAAATTTAGCTTTTGCTTCTTTTGATAGATGGAATTTACACAAACAATCTATAATAGAATGTTTTCATCCATTTTCCTCATTGTTATGATAGTGAATCACACTTTTCTATCATTGTATCCTCTTTTTTTTAACCCTTTGTCACATTTTTTATTATTTTAAGTAATTCAAATTATTCCATGTGTCATTCCTCTTTATTTCCTTTCCTTTCACTCCATCTAGGATAAAATAACGTTGAATTTAAGATATCACTTTTATTTCACCTATATTAACGAGACTCTTGGATCCTATTCTATTTTAAGTTATCCCTCTTAGCAACCAAGTCCCAAGTGTTCAAGTGAAACTCATATTTAGCAACCATGTTTGGTTTTCCAAATCCATATTAAGGAGGAATAGTAAAATCCATTAATAAAGTTAAAAGCCAAATAATTTAAAACA
This sequence comes from Torreya grandis, assembly GCA_037957365.1. Taxonomy (NCBI): domain Eukaryota; kingdom Viridiplantae; phylum Streptophyta; class Pinopsida; order Cupressales; family Taxaceae; genus Torreya; species Torreya grandis. The sequence continues at coordinate 2,436,176 of JARHVA010001528.1, forward strand.
AAAGGAAATGATATACAAAAATAACATACAAATCTCAAAAGTCAAAATCACAAGAAAAGATGTTATTATAAGTACATCTCCTATCTCTAATCAAAGTTTAAACTCCACAGTTATCCCTCACATAGAGCTAAGGTCTATTGGGGTCAGTAGATTGGAATAGGTTAATTCAACAAACTCTATGGTGCTACGTATTTTATCACATAAGTACCTAATCTTCATAGAAGGTTGATCACTCTATAAGGCATCCTTAGGAATGGGGAATACATTATAAGAAGGTAGGTCCATTTTAATTTTCATGCATATAACCTTCATGGGATGAGCTATATATTGAATTTGTTGATCTAAGACTTGTGCAGCTAAGATAAGTTCTTCAAAGTCCTCAAGGTTGAAAGTCCTCTTGTTTTTACAAACCTAATTTGAGTGTCTTGACTTCGATAAAGAGTTCCTCTACCTTAGTTTTTCCTTAATTCTCCCCTCCACCCATTTCATTTTCCCCCTCGATAGACAAATTGAGATTCTAAATGTTTTTTCCCTCTTTTATTATTCCTTCTTCATCTCTTAAAAAAAACATGCCATCATTACATTGTTTTAGTTTTATCTATTCTTAGAGCAAAACATTATGCTTGATAAACTATGGATTACATTATTTACACCATAGATTTACATTCCTATACTTTATTTGCTTTGATTTTACCATTTTTTTGTGTTGTACTACCCTTTTTGTGAACACCTAAGTCCATTTTTCCCTTTCATGCACCTTTTTCCATTGTTGCGTGAGATAAAGATTGTTATTGCTCATTCATCAATGTTGTTTTACTATTTTGTTTCTATTTTTACATAAATATTTGATTACCATCCTTTTTGACATGTATCATTGGTTTGACTTGGTGATTTTTCCTTTCTTAAGGTTTACTTGTTTGAGTTTTATCTTTATTAACCTTGGATTTTTGGTTACCCAATTTACTCTTTTTTTTTTACTTGGTAATTTGGTCTAAACATAACACTTATCATTCAAGCTTACTAAATTCCCAAGTTTTTCCCATCCACATGGCACGAGTTATCTTGGCTTTCCTAGATTTCTAGGTTTTTGCTCTTTAGTTTTGTATTTTTGGGTTTGTCGAAAGCAATCTTTTCACCCTACACAATAAAAACTAACAAACATAATAGATAACCATCCAATGATAAAGGTAAGTCAAGGTATAAATTACATTTACTTTTTAGTTATTTCCCTTTCAATCATTAAATTTAAATTATTTTATGTTTTAAAATACTACAACTTTTTTTGAGAATCAACATTATGTGTTCTTATATTTTTTCTTGAAGCACCATCCCATTTGCACCTTAATGAGACATGATGAGATCCAATTGGAGCATATGTGTAAACATAATATTTTCAAATTTGATCAATTACTAAAACTTTACATCTTGCATAAACCCATCAAAACTCTTTTTTTTTGAGTGCATGCCTTAAAGGGTGCATCGAGAAAGGGGTGGGTAGACCATTGGTGCTTCCCAAGATTGTTGTCCCTTATTTCCATATTATTACCAATCTAAACAGCTCCTAAAAACCATTCCATAAGCTATTAATCCTCTTTTACACCTTACTCTAGTTTTTTCCATTCTCCATCCCTCTTTTACGCATCTTAATTCCCCTTTGAAAATCAGCTATACTAGGTCAACTAGATTGACCTTGTATAGTTTTGGGTGCTTTTCACTTAGGAACTAGTTTAGCTCTTGGTTGACCTAGTGACAAATTGTCCAAAATTATGCTAGGTTGATTGGGTCGATCCTATCATCCAAGATTTTTGGAAGGGTTTAGGTTCAAATATACTTATATATACAAGAAAATTTCATTATTATTTCATATGTAATCAAGAGTTCTTATTTTCTTGCACTTATTTACAATCTACTCTTCCACCAATCTACTTGAGGAGTCTTAGCTTATGGTTTCTACTTGAAAAATATAGTCTTGTGGATAATTATTGGATGATTTGTCCTTTCTTAATTATCCTTACAAACCATAATAACTTGCAAAGCCCCTTTGGCCAAGGTAAATATTGAGTCTTGACAGGTTCATCATTTAGGTAAGTATTCTCTAACTTTTCTCCTCTTTTTAGTAGATAGAAGTAGAATAAGTACTAGCTTATAATAATATTACTCTTCTTATTTCATGTATTAAGGTCTTTATCATACATAGCTTAATTAATATTCTCTTATGAATGTTTTTATTATTTACTAACCCCTCATACTGTGCCACAAGCTTTGGTGAGAATTAGATTATATTTAATTTACTTGTTATTAGTTTCATGAGAGATTAAAACACATGACTCCCTTAGGGTTATTTCATGATTGTGTTTGACTAGAGGCTTTGAAACCCTCCCTAACATAGCGTATGGGATAATATATCCCCTAATCAAGTCTAGAGAATCCTCATATTAGTTATGTTTTTGCTTACCAAATGTGTCCCCAATTAGAAGTGTATGGTATGATCTATCTTCTCCAAGTTAAGATTGATTTATAGACATGATGCATTTTTAATTACATACACATCTTACTATTTCATGTTTTGTTCAAGTAATCTTCTCTCTAATAGGTGACATGAAGTGTATCTAGTGTAGGAAAGGGAAATAGTGTCTACAATTAGACTTCTTATTCATTCACCTTGAGAAGTGCATTGCATATTAGATTCATGTTGAAATACTTATGTTAGAGAAACCTTAGATGTTGAAATAAATTTTATGAGTCATTTTTCATAGTGTAAGTACATGGTAGCTTATTGGAGATTAACTTGGTGTATCACCTAATTATAGTAGGTTTATTTCATGTTCTTTCTATCTCTTTTCAACCCCAAATAAGTTAGTAATATAGGTGATGAGATAAATAGACATATAAAGGGAGCTAACCATTTAATCTAGAGGTTTACCCCAATAATAAACAATCCATAGGTCTATGGTTAATAACATTTTATACTCAATTTGGAGAAGGCTTTAACTACCTCTCCAAGGGTGCAAAATTGAGTGATAATAGGGCCATTTCAAATAAATAATATGCCCTCTTTGGGGCCAATTTCTCCAAATCCAATACCCCTTGCATGTATCCTTTATTTTTGACATGAATTCAAGGTTAATCTGAGTCATGACAACTTTTAATCCTAAACATATTCTAGCATTGCCATTCTCTAGTCTATATATTATAAATTAACTCACCAATTTAACCAACAGATGGTCTACCTTATATCTACTCTTAACACTTCATCTATTAGTCCAAAGGCTAATATGGCCTTAGAGCCATAGTAAATATAATACTTTCCCCTCCAAGGGCTATTAGCTATTGAATACCCAAGTAAATCCAATTATGATAACTCCTAAATCAGGATATGTCATGCTCTCCTTCCAAAGTTGATCATATTTGTTCACTTCCAAGTCAAAGTCAAGATAATCAACTAATTTTTTACATTTTGTTGAATCACCCTTCCTTGAAAAGTCAATGTTCGATGAGTCACCCTTTGAACAAACTCTCCTTTCTAATGATGGGCCCATCTTTTATGAGCCCATTTTTGAAGACCCCATTATTGACTACCAATCCATTTTTATTCCATTACCAAACTTCTCTCATTTTATAATTTTCCTTCATCCCAAATCCTTCATTTCCAAGTGAAAGGTAAAAAAAGCAATTGTGAACAACACAATTAAATATTCCTTCTTTTTTCCTAAAATTAAATAAAAAATAAGTTTCATTTTAGAATGAACATTATCTTTAGCATCAACATTAGAATGAAGTTCTATTTTAAAACCAATATCAAAATCAAGTTTGATTCTAGAATTAACTTTAGATTTAACATTAGAAGTAGAACAACATCAGTCTCAACATCAGATTCATATCCCCTTAAATTATAATAAGCTTCAAAATTAACATATATTAGTGGATATTATGACATTGGTTATACACTTCTACCAAATCCACTTGAGTTAGAATCAATTTCAGAATTATTATACATTAATAGTTATTTTGACATGAATTACATATTTTTGGTAGATCCATTTGAAAACATATGTGATCCTTCTATGGTTCTTAAGGAATTTCTATATATCATTGATAAAATTTATCCTAATATCTTCTATGAGGATTATGTTTATTCTTACACTTACATTACCATTTTACATCCCTTTAATGCTAAACAACCTATCCATTATATTGATACTTCACTTCCCACCAATATTGATTAGAACCAATAGAATCAAACATTATTGGAATTATTCTATGGTGACATATCAATTGTAGAATTCATGGGATCCAAGAAAAAATTCAAGCAAAATAACAATCTCTTAGTGAAACCTTGTTTGAGGTGTTAGGGGACAATCATAGTCTTAACACAACATCTCATAGTAAAACCTTCTTTAAGGTGTTATTGGATAATAAAAATTAGAATTCAATGTTCTGTAGTGAATCCTTATTCCATAAAATATGGGAAAATTAAAATCAAGAAGACATTTTTGATGAAAACTTCATTTAAACACTGATAGTTGAGCCAATTAATTCCTCATTTCTTGATGAATACATTATTGAATTCAATATCATCACAAATTATAATCCACATCATATTCAAATTGTATCATCTTTAAGGCTTAAATAAAAGAAAAATAATTTGGCCTTATTGAGAAAATTTCTAGAGGTCTTTGGCTCCATCATAACCAAAATCATGTCGAATTTGGAATCAACAATAATTTGTGTGATTAAAAATCCCAATATTAGTTTATCCCCAAAAAATTATACATTCTATTGTGATCATATTATTTATTCAACTAATATATTATATTACCAAATAAAATCATTTATCCAATACCTATCGTTCTTTACCCTTCCTAACAACACTCTTTTTCAAAGAGACTATGAAGACAACTTGTCTAGAGGTTTGAAGGAAATAATATCAATGACCAATAAAGATCAAAACAACATCAGTGTAGTCTAATTTAACACCAAATTCTTGATAGATAAAATATTTATAGTGCATATTGGCTAGGAATTAAATGGTCAACATTATGCATCTCGTAATCATCCATTGAGTTGAGATTCTAAAATAAAATAAAAATAAAAATAAAAAAATCAAAAATCAAAAGATAAAGAGAAATAATTCATCCAATGGTGAAAACCATTCTTATGGCACCTTGGGAAAGTACCATGATGAAAAATAGGTTCCTAATGTCATGCATAAAAATAATAATTTACAAATACCTTGACACTTCAGGGTAGCCCCGTATGTATTGACAATGATTTAACCTATTTGGGAATATTGGTGTATTATTCCTAATTTAGTTAATTTTTTTGAGTAGTAAAATAAATAAATAAATATGCAATAATTAGGCTACTAATTTTTGTATATTAGATTGCAATTTTGACCTTTTTAAAAATAGTAATAAGAGGGAGAAAATAAGACTTCACTAAAAACTTACTAATACAACTGAGACAAGGTCTGAGATTCACTATGTAGGACTAGGATACTATTTCAAAATAGGAGATAACCTTGTTTAATGATTGGATAGGAGTGTTGAAAGTGGATAGGAATGGCACCAACACTGTAGTCCACCTCTGTCATTGTTGTCTAGGAGATCTAAGCTTTTTGGGCTTTGTTCACTATGCCTATGTGAGCCTATCTGTGAAGTTTCACCAACTTGAAGTCTATAGAGTTCCTTGTAGAGTATATTTTGTCTTAAAAACCTTTATTCCATTATTCTTTGACCAATTTTGATAGATAGGGGAGGTTAGTGTGTGTAAGATGCATTGAATATGTATCCACACCCCTTGTGTGGGCACACTGCCTACATACCAATACTTTGAATATGGATCAAACAATATGTAGTTCTCCCACTTGATGTGATTTGTGCAATAGATTGTATGAATATGCAAACTACTAAACTAGATGTGCTTGAGGTGGATACAGACTAGTGTAAGGATTTTAATAAGCTTGTAAGTGTATTGGCTGGATGTATGTAGAGAATAGGCAAAATTACTTAAGTAGTATTTTTTGTATATTCCATTCTTAATGATATTTTCCAACCCTTTCTAGATGATCTTTGAATGGGATTTTATAGGGATATATTGGTCTGGATTAAATGTTCTCACATTAGGCTAATAATAAAGATGAGAAAACAAAAGAAATAGACCATTGGGGCCAAAAATGCATTTGGATAGGAATGCCAAGAGCATATAAGAGTGGCATTGGCACTATAGTCCAAGTGTGGCACTATTATCCTAAGCTGATGGAGCCTAGGGGGATGGATTAGTCATGGAAAGAGTAGTCTGGCTAAGCTAGGATTAAGTCTGGAAGGCTATAGATGACTGAGAATCAGTGAAAACATGTATATGAGGGCCATGAGAGTAAGCAAGAGGGACTTATGGGTTGGGTGTCACAAGCCACACTCAAGTTACCAAATTTTGCATTTTATATGACCATATTTACCCCCATTATGTTACTGATGTGGTAGAGCAAAATACTAGGATAAAAGAAAAATAGAAAGCATACCTAAACTTACCTATAAGGGTGAAACTTATGAAGCTGTGTGATGATGGGTGTGCATAGAGAGAACACACTTTGAAGTATGAATATATAAGAAAAACAAAGAGTATATTAGTTCTTACTAGATATGCTATATCTAAAATAAGGATGTATAAATCTAGGTGTGTGTGTGTGTGTGTGTGTGTGTGTGAGAGAGAGAGAGAGAGAGAGAGAGAGAGAGAGAGAGAGAGAGAGAGAGAGAGAGAGAGAGAGAGAGAGAGAGAAGAATGAATACACCTCACTAGGTGCATAGAAGAATACAAAACCTATTGTGATGATGAGTGATGTTGGATATACTAGATATGTTGGGTATGCTATATCAAGAGTGATATTGTAAATGGAGCTGAGTGCTCAATTCCCTAAGAGTGGCTCAAGAATGCAAAGGCTGGTCCTTTGGCTCCATTGTCATCCACTAAGTGAAGCAATGTGATCATGCATGTGTTAATTGATGTTTGGATTGTATGTCTAATCCCTCTAAATAGGTGGCTCAAAAATACATAAGCTAACCAGTCCTTTGGCTCCATCATTTCCCCATGAAGTGAAGCTATAAACTAATATCAATATAAAATGTACGTCATATGAGATGGCTTTTGAAGCCCATAAATTCTCTATAATCTAACAATTTGGTGTGGATAGTCAAATGTATGTTGGAAACTAGGCCACTCTTAGGTAATCTAAAAGATAGAGATTAGGCTTGTATGAAAGCCACTCTAAAAATGGGCACTAGAATTTTAAGAAAACCATTTTGAAATGTGGAGGTTAGGCTTGTAGAAATCCACTTCAAAATTATTTAGAAAGGAGTGCCAAAAATGGATAGTAGTGGTACTATCACTATATTGCAATCTCAGTGCTATTGTCTTGGGCTAAATCTGATGACTATTCTAACATTTTCACTATCTACCTTGTCTATCCTAATTGGTTCAATGTTTGTTTACTATTTTAGGTGTGATAAAAATTGGATTTTTTACTATTAGGATATTTGACCTTTGTGAAAAAACCCTTGTTTGTTGCCCCCTCTTCTGAGGGTAAGACTAAAGACATGTAATGACTTCCCTCAAAATAAATAGCCTTGAAAGTGTGTGATGATGCAAAGATACATGATATAGAAATGATAATCAATAAGATATCTCAAGATATAACATGGTTTGTATTGAGAAATTATTAGATCAATAGGGGTATGTCTAGATATATATAATAATGTAATATCATGTGTAAATTACTAAACCAGAACTCAAAGTGTTAGTTGTCATGAAGGGATGGAGCATGATGTCCATCATGACATCTAAGAAAGAAAGATAATGCATGATGTGGATCATGGCATTGAAAACAATGGAGAAGTAACAAGAAATCAAGCATACAAGAGTGACTAAGGGGCCAAGAAAATAAGGGACATGGGCACATGTCACTCAAAATAGAAATTAAGCATATAAGGCATGTTTAAATGTCACATACACATTCAATAGAAACAAGTAGGGGTTGGCATGAGAGCCATAATCACATAAAAGAGTAAATACAAAGGACATTGGTAAATGTCCTAAGGCACACACATGAATATAAGTAAAGAACATTGGTAAATTTCCTATAGCACATACAAGAGACAAAATAAAAACTAAAAATGTAATCAATATAGCTACAAAAATCAAGAAAGGAAAGCATGTGAATGCTAAAAATAAAATTACATCTAACTAATCAAAGAAAGAATGTGAAAGTATGTAATATATGTTAGTATAAGACTAGGTATATGCTAGGAAATACATAAGTGATATATACTAGTGAGTATTGATAGAGTAATCTATGTAAGCTAGTAAATATTGTACATCATCATGATAACTAGAGTGTGTGGTATAGGAATGACATAACATGGATGGTGTAGTCATGTAGAAGATGCCCCCAAAGGGTAAATATATCGATGTATATCTTGAATGTATAGGTAAGATGCCCTCTCAATGAGTAGAGTAAATTAATCAAGGAGTTAGATGTCACTACACACAGTCAAAGAAGATCAAGTGAAGCATGGTAATGTAGATAAATTGACAAATAATATCATATAACAAAAAATATAAGTCTAACATAGTAGTAGAAATGCAAAGCATGGCTAATGCATACAATCAAAATGTTTTTAGTGTTTTGACATATTTGAATGTTTTTACATTTTAAAATGTTATATTATTTTGGATTTTTGATATTTTGTATTGTTTTAAGATTTTGAGATTTGAAGCTATATACAATCAATCATAAGGAGAATATATATAAGAAATTCAAAAGGACTATGTAAAATCAAGAATGAGAAGACTATATATAGGTAAGGCTGAGAAGAGATGATACTAACTGATGAGTCTCAAGGGAAAATATCTATCATGGTGTCTTATATCAATGAGAGGGATCATTTGTGATCATGAAACATGATGGAAATGTTGAGACTATGGCTTTAAAAGTTGTATATGCTATAAATGCTATGAAGTGGAAACTAACTGTAGGGTCCCTCTATATCTCTATAAATTATATGAAATTGTAGGGCTCTTAGGGACCCATTTAAAAGTAGGAGAAGATATTTGAACATGTGCTCCATGTGTGGATGCATGAGATCTCAATGATACTACCTTGGGTGTGAGTACTATAGCTAGAAGTTGTCTAGAATCTTAAAACCATGGCTACTATGAAAGAGACCTATGTGGAATTGTATGAACTCTCTCTCTACCAGTGATTGTGGCCTCAATTATGTCTAAATATAAACTAGAGAAAGAGTTGAAAGTGGTGAAAAAACTAAAATTTATGGCTAAACTAAAATTGGTGACTAAAAAGTAGAAGATGGCTTTGAAGTGGGGATGGAACTCCACAAACTATAACAACCTAATTAGCATGAATTAATTTCATGCATATATGAATTATATAAGGTATTTCATAAAGTTTCTAAATCCATAGTTGACCAAGTAACATATCAAAAACTCCTACATTGGGAACAACAGTGAATGGTGTGGCCACATGTATTGGACCAACCTATAAAGGAAGTAAAATCTCATCTAATTAACTCTGTATGTGCCCACTAAATCCATTGGTAACTATGTCTATCAAGGTAATATCCTACTATGAATATCCCAAATGTAATGATAATGTCATCATGCACATGTTCACACTAGATCCATGGTCTATCAGAATATTATGAATAAGATGATTATGAATGTAAGTTCTAGTAAAGAGTGCATGATAATATGAATCATTCTTGATAATCTACTAGTTTGAGAAGGAGATGGAATTATATACACCAATCATGTTACTCAAAGGATGTAACTCAACTGAAGGTACCATATATGTATCTAGTGGTAGATGTTCATGATATGCATGGTGAACCCTTGATGTGTCCCTTATATCCTATTTAGAATGCTATGAAAAAGGATCTAAAAATATTTTCAAAGCCTTATCCTATGTTTTCATTGCTTGAGGAGGCTCAACTAAAGTGACAAGATCAATATGATTTCCATCTATTAAATCATATATCTTATGTCTCAAACTAATACATCTATTTGTTGTATGACCTAGTGCCCTATGAAATTTAAAAAATACATTTTGATCATATCCCTATGGAAGAGGCTTTATTGGGTCAACTTCCTAAATAGGAGGGAGAGATATCATGTTACATTTCAATAGCTTCTATAAAACTATGGATAGAGAAACTGGTAGATTGGTAAAGGCTCATTGAGGAGGTATTGATAATGCTAAGGGGGCTCAGAAGCTACATTAACTATAGGTTGATTCTGACTCTTGCTATCATTGACATTTACTTTGTATGGCACTTTGTTGTTACTCTTGTTTATTATGTCTGATATACTTGTGTACTTGATTTTTCCCATTGAAATTAACATGAATTCTCTTTCTTTTAGTGTATGACATAATTCAATGAAGGAAAAGAATCTTTTGAACATAATTGATTCATACAAAGCTGGTAGAAGACTCTATTTGAAGATATCTTGTAACTGTTGATCAGCCATGGGGATAGTCATCTTAGCCAAGATAGTCTTATATCAAATAACATAATCTATGAGATGTTCATTTGGCCTTTATTTATATTGTGCAACATGGGCATGTGAAACTTTATCACCAATGTTAATACTAGAATGAGATAAGAACATGTTGGCTAAAGGATTTAATGCATTTAATGACTAATTTGGTAGACTGTAGAACCATTGTAAAGCATAATATTTTAGGCTCCATGAAAATACAATGGTTAGTAACCAGTCATTTGGCACATAGTCCAAGCATGCTACATGAAAAACTCTCAAATGTGTCTCTAGATCACCCTTTACATCATATAGAATAAGCTTGAATTGAACAAAACATTATGACAAGGGTGTAGAAGTAATGTGATGTGCCAATGGTGTATGCAGTAGAGCAAAAGAATCCAAATCCTATGTAGGTCTAGAGGCACCTTGCTCAAGATGTAGCACCTTGGATTAAAGATATCTTATCTCTTGCACAAGGGTTACCACATTAGGAGACAAAGATGTACTAGCTATAAATGGTGACATAAATGCTATAGACTAGGAATTTGACTCAAGAGAGAATGGTTAGTTTGTTGTTAGTTCCTAAAAAGAAATCAAAATTGAAATAAACACACTAGCATAAATGCTATAGACTATGAATTTGACTCAAGAGAGAATGGTTAGTTTGGTTTTAGTTACTAGGAGGAGCTTAGTTAACAAAACATGAATGGAAAACATAAATAAAATTCAAAATAAACCTTCCTTTCACTTTCCTTAGATGCTCCAAAATGCTTGTTGTAGTGGATTTCTTGGTTTTTTCTCATGAATTCTACATCAATGGAAGCTTGGCTACCTCCATCTCTCCTTGGCACTTTATGTCTTTGGCTTGTCTCAATATTTGGAAATTATAACATTAATTTTCATGAAGCTATGGAATCAATTTTGCATTATAACTTTGTCATGTGAGAGCTTAGAATTCAATAGGAAAGGCCTCCTATTTATATATTTTTGGAATAGTTTGAGGATCAACCATGACTGTCCATCTCAAGATTGAGATGTGTGGCCATGAATAAATCCAAATTTGAAATTCATTCTATAAATATCCACATTAATATTTGGGATATAGGGGAACTGAATAGGCATGGAGGGTCTTAATGAGGGATGGGAGACCCATAATCCTGATATTTTATATAATTATGGATTATGAATGCCACCCCATATGATGATGTCACCTAATGATGTAGTTAATAGAAATAAATTCATAATAAATACTTATTCAAAAAGTTCCATGGAAAATGAACTTAAGGCCCTAATTTTATTTAATTATCCTAAAACATGATTAGTCAACTTTGGTACAAATTTTGGCTCTTGATGCACAAATTAATCAAATTGGTTAAAATGTTTTGTTATTAGTCCAAAATTTGACTAGATTGAAATTTGAAGTCAATTTTAGATGCATTGGATCCATTATACCATTTAGGATGTTACCAAAAAATTTTAACAAATACACGTGTCTTGTGTGTAATATCCCCTATTTCCCTTGAATTTTGAAACTAGATATTTTGAATTGCTTTTCTGTGTATTCTAATTTTTTTATTGTTTTATGCATGTAATAAGAAAAATTGTGAGTTTTGCAAAATAATTCCAAATAAATAAATAAACCACAGTATAATCTCTCAACTGGTAAATCAAAGATCTTATTACTCATTCAGATGATTATAATAAAAGTCCTCTATCATACATATAAAAGAATATTAAAATATTGTCTTAAGAACCTCATTATTCTAGCAAAATGGAAGTAAACCCTAAATCTATGTAGCTTGGGTTGTTGTGTCAAAAACACAGTCATCAACGTTGGTTCTTCTATCGTCATTGGTTGATATACTACTCGCGACGATCAATGTCAGTTAGCTGCTCTACCGACGTCGATATGAAGTCAGCCAATGTCAGTCACTGGCATGCCATTGTCAGTTTCTGGGTCCCCTATGGTGTTGTCCAGCCTGCTACAGAATGGTATGGATTTGCACGAATTTGTATGAATTTTGTATAGGAGCAAATAGAATCTAGTGTGGCCTGAATGCTAAACACTTGATCTGAAGATCTCTATCTGTATAATTTTCTAAATAAAAAACTAATGAAAGAAATACCTGTAAACCTCTATGATAACTTTTGTATGAAGCTATCCCTCAAATTGGCAATAGATCAGCTGATATCTCACAACCTCTAAATTACACACACTGAAGAGTGGACATTCTCCAATGCAACTAAAATATTAGAAACCCTTGGCTCCTTCTCAGAAAAACCTTCACAAAATTCTTCAATATCAATAATCAAATTATAATTCAATATTGGCCTCTCTCCAATAAGAAACCCTTATATCTTATAAAAAGTGTGCTTGCCCTAATGAGGGTTTCATAATTAAGAATTAGGGTTTCTCAATTAAAATATGCTAAATAATTAATATTCAATTAAATCAATCAAATATTAATATCTCCCTCAATACATGTCTGATCCTCGAACCATCTAAAGATGGTGAAATAGGGAGTGATTCCACACATAATCATGCCAAAATAGGTGTGCTATGTTGCATGCCAAAAATCCCTAAATAATAGGAGCTCAGGCAAACATGTTTGAAAGAGCCTGAATGAAAGCCAACTGGAAAAATTCTGCTAATCAAAGCCAAGCCAAGCTCCATCATGACCCTCTATCTATCCTATCAGCCTATGAGGGTCGCATAATAGGTTAATCATCAAGTTTGAAGATGTCAACTAAAATGGGGACATGACAATCCACCCCTCCTAAAATTGCTTACCCCCAAGCAATCTCGGAATAAGAAACCAATCAATCCACCTGGATCCCAAATATAGTCATGATCTATACTAATGAAAATCAATGCAAGCTCCTGCAATATCTTCTAAAATACAACCAAGAGGAATCCACATTCAAACTGGCGAATGCAACTCAACCAATCCCTAAAAACATAACTGCTTTGGATGTGTCGATATTGTAGGCTGTGTAAATTGCAACTACCAATTCCATCTACAAAAGATGGTGCCAATCCATCCCATAATGGATGGTAAGAAATTGGATCTAATCTACACCTGTGTGAAATCAAATCTTCTATCTCTAGGTTAAAATAAAAATAATGAGCATACCCCACCGTATAATGCTGGTAGGAACCCCCAAACTCCACTACTAGCTCACTATTACCATGCTGGGAATCAATAGATGGCTCCAATATCTGACTCTGAGTAGCTGTAGGCTAGATAGGACCTTGTGTAACCCACTCAACAAACCCTACCTCAAAATACTTGTGAGGTAGCATAGTACAAAGGATCACTATAATCTCCCCAACCCATCTGCGAATAGCACTAGTACCTTAGATGAGAACACCTTCTATCACTTTATGTGAGTCCAAATGAACACCTGCACTATCCAATAAATACTCCATGAATGATTTAGTGTATTAAAAATTATATGTGAAAGCATCAACATACTCCCCCGCACACCACAACTGATCCCTCTGTAAAGGTGGCACAACCAACTGTACCACACTGTCATCTATGTGAGAAGAATCAATTTGGAGACTCGACTCCACTTGTATCCCAAACTCATTAGAACCAGGTACTCCTAAACCCTAAACATGTGTGTCATCCCCAACAACATGTTCCTTAGCAACAACTGCAGGAATGTACTCACCACTAACCACCTCAATATACAAATGAAATGGGTCTGGGGCTAGTAAAGACTACAAACACTCCAACTCCATGATCACCTCCTCTGACTAAAACTTTGTCTCCTATAGATCTCACTGTAAGTCATCACAAGAAGACCCTACTGTGACTCCTTTTTGTCTCTCCATGTTGGAGAGATTGGCCTTCCCTTTTATGTTTTGAAGGTGCTGTCTTGGATTGGCAGCCACTAATCTAGCTTCCTTGGCCCTTTGTGACCACATATCACATAAATTTTGTGTCTGTTCCACATCCTTCCAAGTCTGATATGCAGGATGTGAAGGTGAAGTAGCAACATGATCATTTGATGAATCCATACCCTTATTATCCATATCATTAGCATGCTCTATGCCAGCCTCCAATGTAGAAGTCTCAAGTGAAGCTTCTTGCAAAGATGATATAGACAACTCATTCCCCATGGCTGCCCTCATATCCTCTTGTTTCTCCTCCTTTTTTTTTGTGATGTGGACCCTTTAAAAATAGATGCCATATACCATGCTAATTTATCTTTGATTGTAGGGTGTGAAAGTAATTTAGTCATCCTCCTCTGGTTTTCAACCAACTGAGTCAAACTTTGTTTAAGCATCTCCATAGTCTAGTCCCACTATTTCTGATTACTTGAAGTAATCATGATTAATTCACTGATTCAATGACCAATCTACCCAATAGGATGGCATAATTTAGCTCTGATACCACTGTAATATCCCCTATTTCCCTTGAATTCTGAAACTAGATATTTTGAATTGCTTTTCTGTGTATTCTGATTTTTTTTTGTTTTATGCATGTAATAAGAAAAATTGCCAATTTTGCAAAATAATTCCAAATAAATAAATAAACCATAGTATAATATCTCAACTGGTAAATCAAATATCTTATTACTCGTTCAGATGATTACAATAAAAGTCCTCTATCATGCATATAAAAGAATATTAAAATACTATCTTAAAAACCTGATTATTCTAGCAAACTGGAAGTAAACCTTGAATCTATGCGGCTTGGGTTGCTATGTCAAAAACATAGTCACTGACGTCGATTCTTTTGCCATCATCAGTCGATATACTGCCGGTGATGGTCATTATCAGTCAGTTGCTCTATCGACAACGGCTGATGTCGGTCACTGGCATGCCATTGTCAATCTCTGGGTCCCCTGCAGTGTTGTTTGGCCTACTATAGAATGGTATGGATTTGCATAGATCTATATAGATTCCATATAGGAGCAAATAAAATATAGTGCGGCCTGAATGCTGAACACCTGATATGAAGATCTTTATCTTTATAATTTTCTAAATCAAAAACTAATGAAATAAATACCTATAAACCTCTGTGATAACTTCTATATGAAGTTATCCCTCAAACTGGTAATAGATCAGCTGATATCTCACAACCTCTGAATTACACACACTGAAGAGTGGACGTTCTCCAATGCAACTAGAATACTGGAAACCCTTGGCTCCTTCTTCTAAAAAAAACCTTAGCAAAATTCTTTAATATCAATAATCAAATCATAATTCAATATTGGCCTCTCTCCAATAAAAAACCCTTATATCTTCTAAAAAGTGTGCTTGCCCTAATTAGGGTTTCATAATTAACAATTAGGGTTTCTCAATTAAAATATGCTAAATAATTAATATTCAATTAAATCAATCAAATATTAATATCTCCCTCAATACATGTCCAATCCTTGAACCATCTGAAACTGGTGAAATAGGGAGTGATTCTGCACATGATCATGCCAAACTAGGTGTGCTCTATTGCATGCCAAAAATCCCTAAATAATAGGAGCTCAGGCAAACATGTCTGAAAGAGCCCGAATGAAAGCCAACTAGAAAATTTTTGCTAATTGAAGCCAAGCCAAGCTCCATCATGACTCTCTATCCATCTTATCATCCTACGAGGGTCGCATAATAGGCTAATCATTAGGTCTGAAGATGTCAATTGAAATGGGGACATGACATTGTGCAAGAGATTTGATAGAAAAGAGCAATCCAAAGCACCCAAGTGCAAAATTGACATTTTGACTCAAAATGATCTGATCAAAGTTAGCTAGCCCATAAATTGTGTTACCCCATTTAATGATACTCTAACCAAAATCAGCACTTGAATATATCAATTTCAACTCATTTAATGCATTTTAGTGTTTTTAGGCCAAATTGTGCACTTTGGTGGAAATTGGTCAAAAGCCTAGTTGAAGGTTATCAGTGGCTAGATTTAAGTGTCTATAGTTTTACCCTATTTGGGAAGGTGTTTCAAGATATAATAAAAATAACATATTCTTAAATAATGAAAAGGTCATGTATGCCTACAACTCCAATGATGATTAACTAATTTCATGATGCCCCCTCAAGGGAATGGTTGGCACAAGGAAAGGTCGGCAAGTAGTCCCTTGAAAAAAAATGGAGATGAGGGGACCAAAGAAAAGGAAAATGATGGGAGGAGTACACAATGATATTGAAAAATTAGTCAAAATCATTGAGAATTCAAGTGGAATGGTTTATAATGGTTTTCCTAAAGGTGGTTATAAGCATTATACCCTGATAGTGGGAAAAGTAAAGTGGTGACAACACAATGATTTTCCCATAGGTAGTTATAATCATTGAGAAATGTAGGTGGGATAGTGTGCAATGATTTGGCCATAGGTAGTTATAATCATTGGACCCTAATTATGGTAAACATGATTGATCGACTGATTGATGATGGTAACTTAACATAGAGGGTAATGATGAATTATAATAACCTATTAATATGGAGATTCTCATCCAAACTAATAAAATTTAAAATTCTTTCATGGTTAATTACTCTATTTAGGATATGAATGAGATTGAATTGGGATGCTGGTACTGAAGAGATGTTAATGCTATCATTTGCTAAATAGACTTCTTGAAGCTGATTTTTTTTGTAGCACGTATTGGTAAGCATAATGGTATAACATCATGAGGACTTGGATAAAATATGCATAAGGACTGACTCCTAAAATCCAATACTCAATAGAAAATAATGCACCAATGATAAAAAACCATGATGTCAATGTTGGCAAATGAATATCAATGGATTCAAGTATAGGTTTGCACAAGGAATCACCCAATGAATGCACATAGACTGAATCAAGGCAATAGTGATGAAATCAAACAAGCATGTAGACAAACAAATAAAATAATAAAAAACAAATAAACAAACAAACAATGTAATAGAAACCATATGAACATTACCCCTAGAAAATAGGTGACAACTTAACAAATAAAAAAAATAGGGGAATAGAATAAAATAAAAGGTGTGGCTAAGCTATCTCTAGATGTACTAAGAAAGTGGGTGTTGCCTACATAGTTCCATGGATGTAATATCCAATAAAAACATTAGGCCAAATGTAGTTCTCTCAAGACATGAGAAGAAAATGAGAACTAACAAAAACAAACAAAATAGATGTGATATAAGAAAATGAATGGTCTTGAAAAATGACAAGTGCATGGGAGAAAAAGCCAAAAAGGATGGGGAAACTAAGCGATGAGTGTTTTTCTTGCAACTTAGTAAGGGTTCCAAAAATTCTTAATGCAAAGAAGTGGTCAATATTTTTGGTTTTTTCTAATGGTTTTACAAATGTTTTTTAGAATTTTTAGAGTATTTCAACTCAAACAAAAATCACAAGATACTAAATGGTGTAAGCTCAAAAAATGGTGAGAGCTTTACTTATATTTCTCATAAAATAATGAGAGTATGGATTAGGTTTCTCACAAAATGGTGAGAGCTTGGTGTTACTCATAAAATAGTGAAAACATGTCTTAGGTTGCTCGTAAAATAGAGAGAATATAGCTTAGATTACTCATAAAATGGTGAGAATGTGGCTTAGGTTACTCACAAAATGGTGAGATAATGGAAAATCGTGAGAGCATAGCTTAGGTTACTCACAAAATGGCAAGAGCAAGGCTTAGATTGACCATAAAATGGTGAGAGCATGACTTAGGTTGCTTGAAAAATAGTGAGAACATGGTGGAAAGGGTGACTAAGCTGACCTCAACAAGTATCAAGCACTACTTACATAGTCCCAGAGTAAGACATCAAGTTACTATAGTTTACCCTACAATGGAGGAATTTGACTAGTGTAACAGTCAATTTAAATAAAATAAGCACAGTTGGTATAAAGGCATAGTACAACATAGGAAATGGCAAGTTGGTATGTTAAGGCTCCATAAGTAAATGTTGCCCCTAGTTTTCCCATAAGTAGTTATAAATAAGACACAATAGCCTATATCAATGGTACTAATCTACCCATAGGTGGTTAAAATTAAAAGAAAGACCAGTGATAAGAAAAGAATAAAAAACAAAAGATGAAACTACTAAAACTTCTATCATATTGCTCCAAAATATTGTCTCTATCTAGAATGCTTGAAATAAATATTAAAACTAATCAAACTCATTGGTGATGAAAAGGTGCAACCAATGGTGAAACCAAGGTCAAATAGGCTAGGTAGATAGGATTCAAAATATGGTTGGTCGATATAATGGAATGGTAAAATGGATAAGGCTAAGACGATGGATAAGAATGATATTTGTATAAAGAAGAATAGTGATAAAATGACAAAACTAAAATGGTCCTTATATACAATACACCATAGTGATTAATCATAGTACCATTTGAGGTGAATAATATTCATTAGTTTAATAATTTCATCTTTGTTTGGTGTGGTGAGCCTATATGCTCTTGATCCATAATTTGAAGTAATGATGAAAGGCCCTATCTAGTTTGGTTTGAATTTATCTTTATGCTTATTCTCAATAGTGGTATTCTTTTGGTTTTCTTTAAGAACAAGATCACCAAGTTTAAATATTCTATGATTGACCTGGTGATTGTAGTGGACTTTGAGTTAGTTATGATATGCTTCAAGATTGTTGAGCATAGTTGTGTGTTTTTCGTCAAGTAGGTCTAGCTCTTATAGGCATGCTACTCAATATTCATGATCATATAGGACATGCTTGAAAGATATGCATAGTGAAGGAACTCAAACTCAATGGGAAGGATGGATTTTATACCATAAACAAGTGAATATGGAGTGGATCCTATGGGGGTATAGTGATTGGTATGGTATGCCCAAAGGGTATGGAATATCTGAATATGTCAATCACAACTAACATCATTGATAATATTTTTGAGAATATTCACAATGGTTTTGTTTGATGCTTCAACCTGGCCATTATTTTGAGGGTAATATGTTGTCGAAAAATGTCATGTGATGTTATATTCAACACATAGCTTGTTGACATCCTTTTTCTTGAATGATCTTCTATTATCAGATATAATGTCAAAGGGGATAACATAGCGATAAATGAGATGGTTGAAGATGAGCTTGGACTTTTACTTTCCAATCATGTAAGTGAAGGGTATAGCTTCAACCCACTTAGTGAAATATTTAGTGTTGGTAAGGATATATTTATGGCCATCATATGAAGTGGGATTGATCTTCCCAATGAGGTCAAGTCCCCATGTATCAAATTGCCATGGTGTCAACATTGGTTTTAGAGTCTTAGTTGGGGCATGAATTAGATTGGCATGCCATTGACATTTGTTACACTTAATTATATATACAATTGCATATACATCCATTATAGGCCAATAATAACTAGTATGCAAGAGATTTTTAGATAGAAAAACCTCACTAGAGTGGGCTCCACATACCCCTTCATAAACTTCCCATAATGCTAGTGTAGATTCTACCAAAGTTAAATAATGAAGCAAAGTTCCATCAAAACTATGGTGGTAAATGGTTGATCCAAGTAGAGTATAATGAGTGAAGTGATCGATAAAGGCTTTGGTTTATTTTCAAGATAATTTAGGTGGTATAACTTGGTCATGAAGATAGTTATAAATTTATAAATACTAGATAGAGTTAGGACCAAAAATATCACAAATCATTGCCATAGTTAAAGGTTCATGATCTGGTGTGACCAAATTCTTGATGAGGAACTGATACTCTCTAGCTTTGTCTATTTGTCAAATCAGAGATCTAATAGTAGCCATGTAATTTGTAGTTGTATTACTATCCCTTGGTATATGATCAAACTAAATGTTGATAATTTATTACTTGAGAGTGTTGACCATGGCTAATCTACAAGGACCTATCCCTTGATTACCCTCTAATTGACATACTCTATGTAAAACTAACTAAGAAGAATGATCCACTTGGCCATTCTACCTTGTAAATATATTTTAGATAGTAGATACTTGAGAAGATCTACTTTTGAAATTACCATGTTATTATTATTCAACATGTAGTGTCACAATTTTTGAGTTAAGAAGACCATAACTAGACAGCCTTTTTCAATAGGCATATAGTTATGCTCATACGTGACCAATGTATGACTTAAGTAGTACACTAAATGATATTCTCCTTTGTCATCATGTTGAGCTATAATTTCCCCCAAGGCACTATCTATAGCTAATAGGTACAATAAAAATGGTTTTCCTAGCTTAGGGGTTAATAAAATAATTAAATTTGCTAAGTAATCTTTTAGATGCTAAAAATTTGCTTGGCAGTGATTATCCCAGTGGAATGAAACTCCCTTATTTAGAATATGTGTAAATGGATGACACTTGTCTTCTAACTAAGATATAAAGTGTCATATTGACTAGATTTTACCCTACAAACTACAGAGCTGCTTCAAATTGGTTGGTGGTGGCATCTTTGCTATAGCTTGGACCTTTGATAAATTGAATTAAATGACCCTACGAGACACAATGAAGCCATGGAAATTTATTGAGGTTACTCTAGAAACACATTTCTTTGGATTCAATCAAACTTTGTACTCATGTAGTTTTTCAAATATTCTACGTAATATTGTTGGATGGTCGGCCCTAGTTTTTGATTTACCTAATATGTCATCGACATAGTCTTCAATAATATCATGCATCATATCATGAAATATGATAGTCATGGATATTTTATATGTATCTCCAACATTCTTAAGATCAAATTCCATTACTTGATAATAGAAGGCTCCCCATGGAGTGGTGAATGTTGTCTTGTGTTGATCTTTTGGTGATATTCTAATCTAGTTATTTCCTGAAATCCATCCATGAGTGAAAGCATTTCATAACCCACTATGGAGTCGATGATCATGTCAATATTAGGCAATGGAAAGTCATCCTTTGGTAAATCTTTTTTTATGTCTCAAAAATTAGTATAGATTATGAATCCTTTAGGATATTTGATAACAGGTATAATATTAGATATCCATTCTAAGTAGTCAATAGATTTAATACATCCTGCTTCTAAGAATTTTTCCAAGTCTTTCTTTACTAATACAATAATGTGAAGATGCACCTTTCGTAAATTTTTCTTAACTATTTTGGCATCAATATTTACCACAATGTGATATAAAACCAAGGTGGGGTCCAAACTTGGCATGTCAAAATATGTCCATTCAAATATATCTATAAATTCTCTCAATAGAGATGTAAAGACTTCATGTTACTTCTTAGTGAGGGACATACCTAATTTTATCCATTTTTGGTATGACGGAGTCCTGATATTTACCTCTATAATATCTTTAACTAGAAGGGTCGAGCCATCTTCTAGGATAGTAGGCAAATACATGAACTATTGGACTATATTAGGTCCCTCTTTTAGGACTTGATCTTCAAATTCTCTTAGGCATGATGAATCTGAGTCCCTTAATGGGAGATATGGCCATGTGAAAAATATAGCTATAAATTCTTAAAGAATTCAATCAAACACTTGGTGTTCAAAACTAAAATTGGATATGTAGGCAAGTTCATCATTAGTGGTCTCCTGGTCTAAATTCGAAGAACAATGAACACCCTTATCTAATGGCACCTAAAATAGGTTTTCACTACTAGACTAGCCTTTATCTTTACTTTTTCCCTAGTCATAAAATTCCTCAAAGAGGTTTTCACTTGGGGACCTCAATATTTTATTTGCTTGTTTTTATCTAAGGGTGTTCACCCGCTCTCCAAAATAGGCTTCAGGATCTAATGTAATTGAGAATCTTGATTTATGATCTCCTAATGGAATGTTCTCTCTAAGGCCTAAAAAGTCATAGAATGCCTCATCATTATGAAACTCATTAATTAGAAAATTGGATTCTTATTGGTCCCAATCTATTATTTGGGGATAATATAATGGCAACGGGTTGTGATGAATGATTGGAGTAAGGGTATAAGTGGAATTGTTATCGAATAGTCTAGTCTCAACTAGGTCATAAAAGGTGAGGCTATGATCAGACTCTACTTCACTATCAACATCATCATAACTAGCCACCAATGATGAAACACAATTAAGATATTTGGGGTCACCCCTAGTAGTTTAAATATAATTCCATAAGGTATTTTATACTTAGTCATGGAAATTGGCTCAATTGTTCCTTGTTGATTCAGTTTGAGGCCTCTTCCTTTATAATCTTGATGTTTAATTATCTTATTGGGAATAGGATACTTGGTGCTCTTGGAATAATCAACTTGGTTTTCATTTTAAAACCATGATTCATCCCCTTCAAGAGGGTCTAGTTCTAGGCCAAATACTAGTCAAACATGATAGGTCCCTTATCTTTGTTCTTTTTTTGCCAATGCATGTGTGGGGTAACTTTAGGTCATCCAAAGGTCTTTGGATTCTGAGGAAGATTAGAAATATGGAAGGTATCATGGGTCACATATTTTATTGGGAAATTATCTAAAATGGTGAAATGATTGTAAGCTTCAAGAGGTGATAGGTGGGAAAAGGAATCTAAGGTATTAAGATCTATATAATTATCTTATAGAGGATCAATAAGTATGGCCTTGACTTTATCTTACTTGGAACTTAGATTCATGTGGTATTGGTAATTATAGATTTGAAAATTAGTCTCAAGGTGCTTGTAGTGCTCATATGGGTGAAAATCTTCTAGAATTTTTTTTCCATCCTTGAGTGAGAGAACTTGATACATTGGTTCAATAGTAATGGGACTACATGAATCTCATGTAACCAAGGCATTCCTAGAAGAATATTATATGATAAATCAAGATCAATCACATGGAAAAGTGTATCATGGGTCAAAGGCCCAATGATAACTTGTAATTTAATTGTGCCTTGTGATTATCTCTCCTAATTATCATAGGTTTTGATAGTTATCATTTTTGGCTAGAGATCTATCATTGTGCACCCAAGAAGCTTGATGAGATTTAGAGGCACTATGTTCAAGCCTGATCCATTTTTTATAAGGACACATTTAAATATATGCTACTTTATATAAACTTCTATGTATAATTGATTATTATGGAGAGGGCCAAAGGAAGACATATCGTTTTCATTGAATGTGACTTGTTGGGTTGGAGTTAGGTGTCCAACCAAAGCTTGAAATTTATTAAGGGATATGTCACTAGAAATAGTGGATTGGGTTAAAAGCTCATTCAAAATGTTCTTATGAATTTTTAACATTAAAAAAAAATCTAAAATAGAGATCTATGCTGGTGTCTTTTGTAATCGTTTCACAATATCAAACTTCTTGTCTTGGTCAATAGTGAATGGTTTATTCCAAGGCTAAACAATTGGTTGGAAAATAGGCAAAGTGGTAGATGGTTATGGGCATAGGATAGTAATATTTGACCTCTGAGTTGTGATTATATAATCAGGGTTAGATGCTAGACCATGATTGATAATAAATGCTAGGAATGGTGTTGGACTAGATAGGACAAGTCTCTGTTGCTGGTGCACTTGTATGTTGTCACGTGGCAAGGGTGAGTTATCGATATAAGGTCTAAAAGTGGAAGTCCCAATTTTCTAATTTACCTGTGTGAGGTCCCAAGTCAAATAAGGATTATCCATGCAATTTGGCTGAGTGATATTGTTTAGCAATGGTCTAGATTGATTAGTGTTTGATCTAGGATTAATAGAGATGGTATTAATGCTACCCCATGCAATATGACCTACAATCCTATTGTAGGCATGTGTAATTGCATGGCATATTTGTTGGTTGTTACCATTTTGACCCTTTTTTGTCCATTATTTTAACATTGTGGGTTCTACTATTGATTTTTCTAATTCTGCTAGTTTGGCCTTTGATTTTGATACTGTTGATTTTGTTTTTGCATTGGTAGGTGTTGTTTTTCTTATTGATTGTTATGTTTATATTAGGTGTTATGTTGGGGAAAGGGGTTTTGATAAATCCAAGAGTTTGATTGGAGGTGGAAGCACCATTATCCAATTTTATCTCCCCATTCTCCAACATATTCTCAATCAAATGCTTGATTTGCACACATCTTCATAAACTATGCCCATTAACCTGATGATATTCATAGAATGCATTTTCATGGTACCAATCAGGATAAGGAATGCATTATAGATAATGCTTTGTTATAGGCTAAATAATCAGATTATCAATGGCAAGTTTGTGAAATATAGACTCAACAGGCTGTCCCAAGTCACTAAAGACATGATAGTAGGCACAATTCTTCTCAAAGGAGGGGTTTGCAATGGTAAAGGTTATTGCATTTGTTGTGTAGGTCTTGGTTATTATGTTTGTGGCATTGGTTGGAGAGATTTTTGGGTAGGAATAATCTAAAAAGGTGGTGTATATAATGTTTGCAATGTTTGGACATGACATGACTCAGTTACTCCATTGCCCACAACATTCTTATTACAGTTGAATTGCTTTGGTCTATCTTGGTTATTGGCATGTCCTAGTTGTGATGCTTTCACTTAGATTGGATGTTGGTTTTGTCCACTTCCCTAATTAGTAGCTTGATTCTAATTAGTTGAAGTAAGCTTGATGATCCCTTTATTAAAAAGGGATCATTTAATCAACAAGCCTTTGTCAATAATCTCTTTGAAAGTATGCACACATTGTATTTCTAGATGATAAGCTATCTCACTATGAAAATTTTTAGTAAACACAATGGATAATTATTTATCTAGTAAATTATGGGTTAATCAGCTTGCAAGGGATCTCCATCACTATAGATAGCATGTAAAAATCTCACTAGCTTTTTATTTTTCTTGTGTCAAGTCAACTAATGAAATCTCATATTCAATATTATAGGAAAAATGCTACACAAACTTATCAAAAAGATCATCAAAATATGTTAATAAATCCTTGGCTAATTTTAAGAACCACTCTAAGGCTTGTCCAACCAAGCTCATTAGAAATAACCACAAAATGTATATATCACTATATGCCACTGGTTGACATGTGATAAAGAAATTAGTGAAATGAGCCTTAGGGTCACCTTTCCCTTTGTATTTGTTGAATTTCAATGGTTCATATCCTGGAGGAAATGGTATCTAAAATTACTCCATATTGAATACATAAGAACACATGTCATCCAACTTAAACTTTTTATTCTATTTCCCAGCTTGAATGGGAGTAATTGCATCCTTCATCTATTACAATTCTTGGGCTAAGAAATTGGAGGGAACATTATTTTGAGGGAGAACATTGGCCTAGGTAGATGGTTGAGAGGTCATAAGTGGGGCACTTTGACTGGGGTATGATGGAGATATCTATTGGGGTATGTTGGTTTGGTTTGGAAATGTACTAGGAATACACTTACTTGGATTAAGATGTACTTGACATTGCATGTTTGGTTGTGCAATATTCTAGTTTGGGTTGGCCATAAAGGATTGACTTTGAGGATTTTGTTGTTGGGATGATGGGATATAACTATATTGTGCCTATTATGGTTAAAAAGGGACATGTGGCTGACTAATCAAAAATTACTATTGAGTAGGTACTTATGAACCAAGACCTTGTCTCTAAAATTGTAGCACATTATGAACCAATTATTGCCTAGTAGGTACTTAAGAAATATGGGAGCCTCCTTGTTTCATGAATCCTTTTTGGGAAGTAAATGCATGTTGAAGATCTGATATCTATCACTGACCAATATTTACATGTTGTTGTCTAGTCATCATTTGGTTTTGGATTGGTACACTAGTATGTGATTGAAGAGGTATGTTTGTGACTACATAACATGGTGGAACATTAGTTGCCCCCTATTGATGTGGAAATATATTCAGCCTCTATTGCATTGGCACACTAGATTGTGCTTGTTATTGTGGAATACTACTTGTCACTTGTTGATGAGGAGTAGGATTCATCACATTTTATTTTTGAGGCATAATATTGGTGACTAGTTGACTACCTAATCCTATTGGTTGCATGCTTGACGAAGAAACTGGTTGAGGTTGGGATGTAGAAACTCCTACTCCCTAATTTTGAGAACCACTTATAGTGTTAACTAAAGACACATTTTATTGGATAGATAGTGGTGTATGAACACTACTTTAGTGTGGATTAGATATTTCTTGCACATTATCCACTATATTTTAGCCACTATGCAGTGTAGAAATAGAAGAGACTTCTTGGATTATTAAGGTATGAAATAAGTTGTTGATTTAAGTTTTTTGCATGAATGGGTCTAAAATTATATTGTATAGACCAATTAAATCTACCAAAACTCTTGTTGAAGGAACTAAGTCAATAAGAGGTTTTCTCACCTTGGTCATTTGATTGAAATTGTATGCTAGATTTAGGTAGGTTTGATATGTTGTCTACATTTGGTTAAAGTGGTCTTCTATAAGGATTTTTCCTTTATTAGGCATACTAAGATCCTGATATGTTGTTTGGACTAGAGATAAAGGATTGCTAGAAGAATCTTGTTGATTATAAATTATGTTGTGGGGCATTATTACTAGGCTTGGTAAATTCTCATGGGTGAAGTCTACTAGAAACTTGGCCCCTATCTCTATGGCTCTGTAATGTCCCCTTCTCCCTAATAGGGCACTGGTAGAAAAACCTTAGCCTATCTAGTTCCAAATAGGCAAAATATGGGTAATTAAGGTAAATTTAATGTGGGTTACTATTCACATATTACTATTCACCTATTAATATTCACCAACACTATTCATGGTCACTATTCACTGTTAACATGGCATGGTGATATGGTAGTGAGGTGGAGTGTGATGAGGTGGCAAGGCCCACACAAGGAATATTGCACAAGTCAAGGCATCTGATTAATGAAGGACATATTGGCCCACTAAGGAGATAAATTAAAATGTTTTTTCTTCCCATGGAGAAATATGATGCCAAAGTTGGTGGTGACACTATTTCAAACATTAGAGGAAGTCAAAATTGGGTTGGTCAATAAATTCAAAATGTCTTTTTCTTCATATGGGGGAATATGATGGAAAAGTTGGTGGTGATACCATTAAAGAAAGAAAAAGTGGTTTTGTAGATAGATTGGAGATGTTTGCCTTTACATGGGAGATATGGTGCCGAATTCATGAAGGTACATGTTGGAGACTTGTCATCCTTGACAAAATTATCCACCCTTGAGGACTTATACACCCCATCTTCTCTCTTGTCATTATTCACCTTGTCCCTTTGCAAAATTATATAAGTGTTGTTGGAATTCCTTTGGGGGATAATCTTTTATGACTCAAATTCATTTACTACCTTGTGCATCAAACTTTTGGGATTAAAGGATGAAATCCCTTGGCTCTCCCATATAGGATTTGTGGACAAAAACCTAGGGATGTTGATACAGGATTAAAGGATAAAAACCCTGTAGTTCTAATTGGTGATCTCACTCAAACATTATAGCTATTCTTCATCAAAGATATACAAAGATTAGTAAGTGTGATAGGTTGTTTTAGTATTTTATATTTCATGTGTTATCCAGTGGTAGTATTTCCTTCTTATTGAGAGTTGTAAGGAATTATGAGAGTAATTCCTTTTTATTTGTAATACTTGTAATATTATAATACAAGTTGTGTAGTGGAGTTGTATTGTGATAAGTAGTGTAATTTACTTCAATAATTGTTGTGTTGTTAAACATATTTATATAAACAATTCAGATTTGAGTCTTTAGTCTATGTGTGTGCAAATTAATACTTGTGTGGTATTTAGGAAAGAATTTCTATATTGTGTCTAAATCCATAAGTCTAAAGTTGGATTTTAGAGTTTTGTGGGTTTAGTAGATATCCTATAAAAGGGATATTTTAGTGGTATCAGAGATGTGCATCCTACAAACATGTCTATCTTTGCGTTATGGTAAAACTAAGAAGTGGAATAGAGACTAATCCCATTGTTGAAACTAAATAAATTGCTATGAAGAACATGGAAGATATGGGTTGGTAGCCCATCTAGAGTAAGAGAAGATAAGACCAACATGATAGCTATCATTTAACATTTGATCTGGTAAATAAAATAGAACCAACAATAGACTCAAAAAATGTTTGCCTAGTTGATGTTGGAGACTACAAGGAATAGATATTGGCCTAACAAAGGCAAGAAAACTAGAGGAAGCCAACACATCACATGGAGATAGAGTTCTAGTAGCCCCAAGGATATTTCATGCCAAATTTATACCGAAAGAGGAGGAAACATCTGAAGAGGTAGTTCCTCTATACTAGCATGATGATGATGATGATGAATATATGAATCTCAACTATGAATTAGGGAATGTGCTTCCCTTAAAAGTATTCATAAAGAGGGAAGAAAGGAAGAAATAGAGGAATGGTAGGCAAAATCCACTAGTTCAACCATAGAGAGACATACAACAAAGGTTGGGAAAGATTACTCTTTATATATTTGATGGGACAAATAAATCCATAACAAGATATTGGCTGAAAAAGTTGCATACATACTTCTCCTTGAACCCCATGTTTGAAGATGAAGCAATCACATTTTATACACTCCATTTAGAAGGTGTGGCCCATGAATGGTGGTACCATGGTATGATTACCCAAGGATATGGTTCCATTACCACCATTAAATAATTCATTGATAAAAAGGTTCAATAGAAAGGATCTAGAAATCTACTTTTGGGAGTTGGCACAACTTAAGCAAGAAGGTAATGTAGGTAACTACATTACTTATTTTCAAAGGCTATTTTTCATAGTTCTAGATGTGATAGAAAGAATAATGGTAATCATGTTTTTGGAAGGATTGACTAAGCCACATAAGGGACTAGTGAAAGCCTTTGATCCTTAAACATTACAAAAGGTAATTAAGAGGGCCTTGAATTTGGACTCTTCAACACCAAGGAGAAAAGTTTCTTCCAATGTAACATCTAGATTAGAACCCTTGGGGCAGCCAAGGGCACATACTTTTGTACATCAAAGGAAACAAGGCCAACCAAGTAATGTCTAAACCAAATCACTACCAAATATTGGCTAGGAAATAAAGGCTAAAAATGAGCTAAGGAGGAAGAAATTGTGCTTGACTTACAAGAATCCTTGGGGACCTAGACATAGATGTCTCCCCAAAGGATAGGTACATTATATCAAAGTAATATTTTAAGATGAGTCTAAAGAAGAAGCAACTGAAGCAATAGTATAAGAATTGGAGTTTGAAGCTAAAGTTAAAAGGGATGAAAGTATTCCAAAAATTACCCTAACAACTCTTTTTGGTGCACCTAGGTATCACCCATTCAGGGTATGTGGTGTGCTTAAAGGCCAGAAGGTGACCATCTTGACTGATAATGAGCCACTCATAGCTTCATCGATAAGGAGCTAGTATAAAAAAGAGGACTAAAGATGGAGGACTTTCAAGGGTTCAATGTCATAGTTGTAGATGGATTCTCAATTCTATGTACAAAGAGAATCAAGAGCTTAAGCATCACCCTTGGTAAGTACCATTTATTTGATGATTTTTATGTAGTAAATATTGGAGATACAAATATGGTTCTGGGAGTATAATGGTTACATTCCCTAGGGGACTTCACACTGAACTATAGAGATATGGTGTTGAGATTCAAGACTAATGGGGAAGAGTTCATTCTTCATGGGATGGCCAATAGGGCCCCAAGTATAGTTTCAGGAAGAAGTATGGAGAGGTATTTTTGGAAAGGACAATTAACATGGGAAATCCACTACTTAGTGAGAAATGTAATCCCATAAAGAGAAGGGAAAACCCATCATCAAGATGTTTAAGTGATTTCAGACAAGCATGCACAAGTATTTAATGATATACCTCTAGGATTTCCACTTGGTAGAGGATTTTAGCATGTGATAGAACTAGAATTAGGATCAAATATAGTTATGACTACTCCCTACCATCATCGTAGAGCCTTCAAGGAAGAAATTGAGAAGGCCATCAAAGAACTACTGAAAATGAGACATATTAGGTAGAGATATAGCCCATTTACTTCATCAATTATTTTGGTGAAGAAGAAAAATGGAAATATGAGGATGTGCATTAATTACTGAGCCCTTAATAAGTAGACCATCAAAAATAGATATCATATTCCTAGGATCGATGAGTTGCATGGTGCCACATATTTTTCAAAGATTGACTTGAGATCATATTACCATCAAATCAAGGTAAGAGATGAGGATGTACATAAAACTACTTTTTGTTGTAATTTTGGCATTTTAAATTCTTGGTTATGCTCTTTGGACTAACTAATGCTCTAGCCACATTCCAATCTTGTATGAACCATGTGTTCAATCACTACCTATGGAAGTTTGTACTTGTGTTCTTTGATGACATATCGATTTACAGTTGTACATGAAACATTTGAGGCACCTTGATGAGATTATATCTATTATGGAGGCACAGTCACTATATGCAAAGGCTTTCAAATTTGAATTTGGGATGGAGAAGATCCTCTACCTAGGATTTGTGTAGGATTTAAAGTGGATTAGAAGAAGATATAATCAATCATGGCTTGGTCAACACTAAAGAATCTAACTCAGTTGAGGGGCTTCTTGGGACTTTGAAGCTACTATAGAAAGTTTGTGAAGGGGTATTCTCAATTAACAACACCCTTGATGGATTTAACTAAAAATGGGGCCTTTACTTGGTCCAAAATTTCACAAAAAGCATTTGATCACCTTAAGAAGGTGATGACGACATGCCTAGTATTTGGCCTTTCATTCTTGAATGTGATGCTTTAGGAATAGGTGTTGGTACCATATTTATGAAGGATAAGCATCACATCTCCTATGATATCTAGAATCTAAGTATGGTAGAATGAGGATACTCTACTTATTACAAGGAGATGTTGGCCATCTTGCATGCTTTGATCAAGTTTTGACAGTATTTGGTGGGTAATAAGTTCATGGTTTATATCGATCACAATAGCTTGAAATACTTTATGGAGTAGAAAGACCTCAATGATCATCAACAAAAATGGGTAAACAAGGTGCAATCCTATGATTTTGATATATAGTATGTAAGAGGTAAGAATAATATAGTAGCTAATGTTTTATCTAGACAACCATTCCTTTGTTCTCTAATAGAAATTTTAGCTAATTGGAAGTCTCATATTTTGGTTGAGTGCTCTAAAAATCAGTTTGCTTGTGATATTATGGATGGGTTGGTATAGGATGATAGGCACAAGGTTATGGTTGATATGATATACTACAAAGATATGATATAACTCATACCTAAATCAAAGATGAAGGAAAACATTTTGAGATCCATTCATGACACACCCTTGGTTGGACATCCAAGATATTTCAAGACTTACAGATGTGTCTGTGAGAGGTTTACTTGGAAAGGGTTAAAGGATGATGCCCTTAGGCATGTTAGAGAATTTGTGGTGTGTCAGCAAAGTAAAACTAAACACTACTTCCCTATAGGGTTTCTTCAACCATTTCCCATTCCCAACCAAAAATGGGAGAGTATATCAATGGATTTCATCATAGGCTTACCCAAGGTTTAGGGTAAGATTCACATCTATGTGGTGGTTTATATGTTGACCAAGTATGTAGACTTATTTTCCATACCAGTAGAATATAATGCACTAAAAATTGCTACATTATTCTTTGAGGAAGTTTTTAGGCTACATAGGCTAGCTAAAAACATAGTTAGTGATAGGGATAGTAAATTTATGAGCACTTTTTGGTAGTAGTTATTCAAATTTTCTGACATAAAGTTGACACCTAGTACCAGCTATCACCCATAGATAGATGGTCAAACTAAGATCATGAATAAATGGATAGAAGGCTATTTGTAGAGCTATGTCTTAGGGCATTAGAAGGCATGGGTCAAGTGGTTATATTTTGATGAGAATTTCTATAACATGACCTATCACATGAGCATTGACATGACTCCATTCCATGTACTTTATGGGTATGATGCCCCATATTTTATTGATTTAGTAATATCAAATAGTTGGGCTCTAAAAGCTCATGACTGGGTTCAAGAAAATTAAGATATAATGAAGGATCTTAAGGAGAACCTACAATAGGCTCAGAACCAAAAAAATATGTATGGAGACAAATAGATGGTGGAGAGAGTTTTTTGATGTTGGAGATATAGGGTTTCTTCATTTATAAACTTATAGACAATCATCCTTAAAGAAAAGAGGTGCATCAAAATTAAATCCATGGTTCTATGGGCCTTATAGAATTATGAGATGAATTGGTGAGGTTGCATATGAGTTAGAGATACCTCAGCAGAGTAGGATCCATAATGTGTTTCATGTGTCTTGCCTCAAAATGGAACTTGGACAAAAAATTACACCATCTTCTGAGTTGCCAACTCTAGATGAAGAGGGAAAATTAATTCTCATTCTAGAATAAATTATTGAGAGATGAGAGAAGAAGCTCAGGAACTGAGTCATCACTGAGTATCTTGTTAAGTGAAAATATTTTCCATTAGAAGATGCCACATGGGAAGGTGAACACATTTTGTAGCATCCAAATCTACAATTTCTTGGGGACAAGCAATTTTGGGAAGGGAGGACTGTAATGTCCCCTTGTCCCTAACATGGCATTAGTAGAAGACCCTTAGTCTATCTAGTTACCAATAGGCTAAATATGGGTGATTAAGGGAACTTTAATGTCAATTAATATTCACCTATTTGTATTCATTAGAATTATTCACATAACATTATTCATGGTCACTATTCACTAGTAACATGGCATGGTGATATGGTAGTGAGGTGAAGTGTGATGAGGTGGCAAGGCCCACATAATGAATACTATAAAAGTCAAGGAATGTGGTTAATGAGGGACATCTTGGTCAACTAAGGAGATAAATTAAAAAAAAATCTTCCCATAGAGAAATATGATGACAAAGTTGGTGGTGACACTATTTCAAACATTGGAGGAAGTCAAAAGTGGGTTGGTGGATAGATTAGAGATGTTTTCCTTCACATGGGAGATATGGCACAAAAGTCATGAAGGCACATGTTATAGAATTGTCATCCTTGACAAACTTACCCACCCTTGAGAAATTTTATGTCCCATCTTCTCTCTCCTCATTCTTCACCTTCTCCCTTTGCAAAATTATAGAAGTGTTGATGGAATTCCTTTGGGGGATCATATTTTATCTCTCAAATTCATTTTTTTCCTTGTGCATCAAAATTATGGGATTCAAGGATGAAAACACTTGGATCTCCCATATAGGACTAGTGGATGAAAACTTGTGGATGATGATATAAGATCAAAGGATGAAAATCCTATGGTTCTACTTGGTGATCTCACTTAGAGATTACAGTTATTATTTATCAGAGATATACAAAGTTTAGTAAGTGTGATAGGTTTTTGTAGTATTTAATATTTCATGTGTTATCCAATGGTAGTATTTCCTTCTTGTTGAGAGTTGTATGGAATTATGAGAGTAATTCCTTCTTTATTTATAATACTTGTAATCTTATAATACAATTTGTGTAGTGGAGTTGTATTGTGATAAGTAGTATAATTTACTTCAATAATTGTTGTGTTGTTAACCATATTTATATAAACAATTCAGATTTTAGTCTTTAGTCTACGTGTGTGCAAATTAATACTTTTATGGTATTTAGGAAATAATTTCTATATTGTGTCTAAATCCATAAGTCTAAAGTTAGATTTTAGAGTTTTGTGTGTTTAGTAGATACCCTGTAAAAGGGATATTTCAAGATCAAACCAAAATATCATTTTTTTCTCCAAAAAATGATTCTCAAATAAAAATGGATCATATGTGGAAGGTGTATTAGTAAATCATGATTTTTGAGGAACTAGTTCATCAACTATGGGTATTATAGCTAAGTATTGTGTACTTTGTTCTTGATCTTGTTCTGAATAAGGTGGTGTATTAACCAAATAGTTAGCCAATAGATCTTGGATTTGTGCCCCTAATTAAGTATTATAAGAGGGATAAGGATCCATATCATAATCAATATTATCTACATAGGGGTCTTTCATAATTTACTCCTATGAAACCACATTACTAATCCTTGAATTGTACATGAGTCCACTATGAGTGTAGGAGTATATGTTAGGATCCATAGTTAATGCTTTGTGACAAAGGGAGGTCTTCAAACTCTAAAAGGATATTGTATAAAAATATTATGTTCAAACTTCATCTAGATCCTTCAAAATGATCAAAAATTTTATCAAAATTTTTTGATAACATAAGCTAGCATTAAGTGTCTAACCTTACATTTCTTACACAAAAAGATTAAGTAAATGAACCAAAAATAGAAATGCCAAATGCTAAGGTTGAATTATTTCAAATCAGTAAATCTAGGAAATTAAAAGTTGCTAGGTCTTTTGGACAAAACATAATGTCAAAATCTAGGCTCAAACAAGGCATGCGTTAGTACTCTTGGCCAAATGACATCAAAAGCTAGACTTTGAAATAGATGAAATTTTTAATCTAACAAATTTGAAACACTTCTAACAAACACTAGGCATTTGATTCTTGGACATGGACTTGATCAAATAGGTATAAGGTATGAAACAAAAGGCACTTTAGAGATAGTTTTTCTCAAAAATAATGATATAAAACCTGGTTCTTTTGACAAATAAGCTAGAAAAATGTGAATAGCATAACCATGCTAGACAAAAGTTCACAAAGGTACACTTGGATTGGTTTAAAAATGTTGTAACAAATTTGAACTCAATGCAAGAGGGCATCTGAAATAATATCTAAATTGTTTTGGGTGATGTAACAACACTATACTTCTCAAAAGATGTGACAAAATGCTTGTTTCAAAAACCCTCTAAGGAAAAGATAGTTTCACACAAATTTGATAGCATAATACAACCTTTTTCTACTAAAAATGTTGTAGTGCATAGACTCAAAGTGTAAGTGTTTATCACAAAATGACTTAAGTCTATCAAGTGGTGATAATGATCATGAGTCTTAAACAACTTTAAACCAAAATTGGAAATTGAACCTAAGCTCCTTCAAGTTTACTAAAAATGGTGAATCCACTTAACACATCCACCCTAATAACTTTTGAAGGTGTAATTTTGAATTTAGAATATAAATAAAGGAGTTAAACAAACTTTGGAAAAGGTCTAGACTCAATTGGGTAGCATAACTATGCCAACGTGGATGATATGACTCCAAGTTTTGATGAACTTTGAACAAGGCAAATTGATGATTTACATAGGTAGAATAACACCTTTTTTTTCAAAGGAAAATGAAGACTATGTGTTTTGGTTTGTATCATTTGTTCACAACAAGTTTTGACTCTAAACAAAACTTTAATCTAAGACAAAATCAACTGATTAATCACTCTTAGATCCTAAACTGATAAGGTTGCTTGGTATTATTGGAATCCATTAATACACATCATTTTGAGAGGAATTTAAGTGATCATAAAAAAGTAAATGTGCATTATATAGTAGGTTTTTTATACCCCCCTTCTCTCAAATGATAGTACTATGACATGGACTTTGAGGTGAACCTTGCACTAATAATACTTCCATGGCAAGTGGAGATTTGTCTAAGATCTACAAGTTTCTGAACATCTCTATGGGAATCAATTACAAAATTAATTTCACATCAAATGATTCAAAATAAAATCATGGATTTTGGGTCCACAACACTTGGTTTGTTGCAAAAAAGTCTAGTCCTTTTTGTAACTACTACATCTATCAATTGCTCAGTGTAGTGTGATGTCCAAAGTGAAAATACGTCCCATATGAAACTCTATCACTAGCTAGTGGTTTAACCACTAAAAAATGTTGATCCTAGTGAGAGTGGGTGAAGTCAATGTTAGGAGATGAAACCTTAGGTCAAAGTTTTCCTAAAGAACTCGCTAGAGGTAATGACGTTCCCCTCACAAGCCAAGATACAATGCAATGAAAGACATAAAAAGAAAGACTTTAGGGTCATTTTCAAAGTCACCCAAACTATGAAAAAATTATGGGGAATGATTCAGAAAAAAATATTTCTAAGCCTTGGAATAGTATTTTGGCAATAAGGATGGCACTTTTGATTCCAAGGGTTCCCTAAAGGGAACAAATGAAAGAGCATACACACAAACCTTATTTTTGCCAAAAAAGTTCCAATTAAAAAACTGTTGAAATTTTTTTTTGAAAAGTGTGTTCAATTTTAAGCACCAAAATAAATATTAGGTGGTGTTATTTTGAACCCTTGGTCTTAATTTGTAACTTTGAAAGCCTAATTATCAAAGCATTCACTTAAGCATCTAAATTTTTCATTAAGCCAAAAAAGAAAGTTCCTAATTCATTTTAAAACAATCAAATGAAGTGTGAAAGGAATTGATTTAGTTTTTTTGGATGAATTTACATGTAGATCATATAATAAAAATATTAACACTTTGTTTATCCTTGAAGCACATTTATCAAATGAGGTAAGTAACTATGAAGGGCAAAATCTATCAATCCAAAGGCAAAATCTCAAGAAAGAAAATGTGTTAGATTAGACTTGGTTAGAAAAAATATCAATAAAATATTAAATATATATATATATATATATATATATATATATATATATATATATATATATATATTAAATATATGAACACCTTCAAACAATAAATTAGAAGCCTGAAAATGAAATATAACACATAAAAGCCTGCACATAAAACATAAAAATCTCTAGTCACTATTTTTAACATAACTTTTAAAATATAGGTCAGTTTGCCATGTAATTTTGAGAGGTTGCCAATAAATATAGGGTGAATGTATATAAAAAACTTTATTTCCAAAAAATAAATATAAAAAATTTATTAACTCTGTTATAACCATTTTTATTAGAAAAATAAAAAATAGAAAGTGACAGTCACTAAAACAACCATAACTTTTAAAATATAAATAATTTTTTTATAAATGTTTCAAAAAATATCAATGATATATTTTTTTATATGTATAAAAAAAATTAGAAAAAAATATTAATTAAATAAAAAGTTATGAATTATTTATTGGCCATTTTTACTCAAAACAAAAACAACAAAAAAAGAATTAAAACTATTAAATACAAAAAAGTTTGTGGGTTGTGATCTCATGATGATAGTCCCATTGAGTATGCCATTATGTAGAATAGGAATTTGACTCAAGATAATATGGTTATTTTGGTTTTATTTCCAAAAATGAATTAAAAATAAAAATAAACACACTAGCATAACATCTCTAGGCTTAGTTACTAGGGGGAGCTTAGTTAACAAAACATGAATGGAAAACACAACTAAAAAGTTAAAGAAACCTTCCTTTCACCATATTTGAATGATAAAAAAATATTTTTGTAGTGCTTTTCTCCATTTTTTCTCATGAAGTCTGCATCAATGGAAGCTTGGCTACCTCCATCTCTCCTTGGCACCTTGTGTCTTTGGCTTGGCTTGGCTTGGCTTGGCTCAATATTTGAACATTATAATAGTAATTTCCATGAAGCTTTGGAATAAATTTAGCATTATAACTCTAGCATGTGATATTTTAAAATTCAATAGATAAGGCCTCCTATTTATATATATTTTTAATGGTTTTGATGATCAATCATGACCATCCATCTCAAGATTGAGATGTGTGGCCATGAATAAATCCAAATATGAAATTCATTCTAAAAATATTCCCATTAATATTTGGAATAGAGGGGCATTGAATAGGTATGGAGGGTCTTAATGAGGCATGGAAAAACCATAATCTTGATATTTTATGTATTTATGGCTTATGGATGCCACCCCATATGATGATGTCACCTGATTATGCAGTTAATAGAAATCAATTTCCAATAAATATTTACACAAAAAGTTTCATCAAAAATTAACTTAAGGCCCTAATTTTTTTGATTATCCTAAAACATGATTAGTCAAATTTATTGAAAATTTTGGCTCTTGGTGCACAAATTAATCAAAATTTCTTGTTATTAGTCTAAAATTTGACTAGATTGGAATTGAAAGTTAATGTCAGATGCATTAGATCCATTATCCCATTTAGGATATTACCAACACCAAAGAATAAAGGCACATGTCTCGTGTAAGATATTTGACAAAAAAGAGCAATTCAGAGCACCTAGGTGCAAAATTGACATTTTGACTCGAAATGATATAATCAAAGTTAGCTAGCTTATAAATTACATTACACCATTTAATGATACTCTAGCCAAAATCAACACTTGAATATATCAATTTCAACTCAGTTAATACATTTTAGTGTTTTTAGGCCAAATTGTGCATTTTGATGGAAATTGGTCAAAATCTTGGTTGAAGGTTATCGATGGCTAGATTTATGTGTCTACAGAGGCAAGTTGGGCTATTATAGGGGTTGTTGAGACATAATTACCCCCATAGTATCATTTACAACTAGTTTCTCTGTGGTTTGGGAAGATTGACCATTGTTCACTCTTTGTTATTCTTCTTGTAGTATTTTATGCATGTTATCTTGCATTTCAGGGTGTTTAGTTAAGAGTTCTTGAACTTCTCTTTTATTAGTTTTATCAAAATTGGTGTATTAAGCCACTGTTAAGGTAGGAAAACAATTTGAAATTTGATTGAATTTTTTGCAATAATTTGTAATAGGAGAAGGAAAGTATTGAATATAAGAAATGTAAAGTCCTAAATACAATGAACTAAAAATTATGTAAAAAGGATATGAATCTCACAAACATGTAAGGTGATACCTCAAGAAGCAATGGGACCTAGTATATGAAACTAGGGTTTGAAAGATGATTATTTTGAAATTTACTATGAAAATTTGAAATTTAAAGTGAATTTTTGAGTTAGATATGCAAGTAAAAAATCAAAATTTTATTGGAAAATTTGTGATTTAAAGAGACCCAGTAGATGCAACTAAGGTTTTGAAAAATAATTTTTTTCAAAAATTACTATTGAATTTGGAAATTTGAAGTGAATTTATAATTTTAATAAGTTAATAAAAAATCAAAAAATTATTGGAAAATTACTAGGAAAATATTAGGACCTAGTATGGGCAACTAGGGTTTGAAAGAAAATTATTTTAAAATTACTAAAAAAATTTAAAATTTAATGTTAATTTTTGATTTTATTATGTAGGTAAAAAATCAAAAAAATATAAGAAAAATCAAAAGGAAATTTACCCTAGGGTTTCTAGGGTTTATATGCACAAATGAAGTAAGTCGGGTTCACCAAATGATTTAACTTATTTGGGAATGTTGGTGTATTATTCCTAATTTAGTTAAAAGGTCTAAGTAGTAAAATTAGTAAATAAATATGCAATAATTAAGCTACTGACTTGTGTAAATTATATTTCAATTTTTATCTTTCTAAAAGTAGTAATAAGAGGGAGAAAATAAGACTTAGTTGAAAATTGACTGATACAACTAAGACAAGGTTTGAGATTCACTATGTAGGACTAGGACACTATTACAAACTAGGATCTAACCTTTATTTTATGATTAAATAGGAGTTCCAAAAGTGGATAGGAGTGTCACTAGCTTTGTAGTCTACCTCTACCACTATTATTTAGGACATCTTAGCTTTTTGGGTTTTGTTTGATATGCCTATGTGACCCTGTCTATTAATTTTTGGTAGCTAGAAGTTTGTAGATCTCCCTGTAGAGAATAATTTCTCTTAAAACCTTATACTCAATTTTAATTTGACCAATTTTGAGAAAGAGGGGGGTTACTTTGTGTAAGATTCACTGAACATGTATCTATACCCCTTATGTGGGTATGTTGCCTACATACCAATACTCCGAAGAGGGATCAAGGCCTATGTAGTTCTCCCACTTGATGTGTTTTATGCAATAGAGTGTATGAATATGAAAAATACTTACTTGGATGTGCTTGAGGTGGCTAGGGACTGGTGTAAATATTTGAATAAGCTTGTAATTGTATTGGCTAGTTATATGTATAGAATAGGGAAGATTGCTTGAGTAGTCTTGGTTGTATTTTTGTTTGCTTAGTGATATTTACCAACCCTTCCCAAATGATCTTTGAATGAGTTTTTATAGGTATCTATTGGTCATGGGTTGAATTTTCTCGCATTAGGCTGACAAGGAGAAGGATGGGGAATCAGAAGAAACTAAACATTGGGGGTAAAAATGCATTTGGATAAGAGTGTAAAAAGCAGATAGGAGTGGCACTAGCATTGTAGTCCAAGTGTGGTACTATTATCCTAAGTTGATGGGTCTTAGGGGAATGGATTATTCATGGAAAGAGTATTCTAGATGAGCAAGGATTAAGTTTGGAAGGCTATAGATGATTGGTAATTAGTGAAAAGATGCCTATGAGGGTCATGAGAGTAAATAAGAAGGACCTATGGGTTGGGTGTCACAATCCTCACTCAAGTTACCATTTTTTGCATTTTATATGACTATAGATAACTATTCCATTAAATCCATTTTCATAATTCAATCCTATTCAACCAATCCCATCCTATCATGCACACAAGTCTTCCCATTTTGACCTTGTTAAGAAGTAGAAGGTATGTTGAAACCTATTTTGGAAAACATATTGGCCTATTATGCGATCGATACTTTGACTATTGGACACATTGGTTCCCACGTGATATAATCCTTAGAGTTTCCTAGTCCCTTACATCATTGTTCATTATTATTCATCATTATCCTTTTCTTTCATTTATTTTTTTATCATTCCACATCCTGGTGCTAGAATAGGTTTTTCATTTGTTATTAACTCCTAGTTCATTTTTTATATACTTATTCATAAAATCAAAACATTAAAATATTGTAAACTAGTAAAAAACATTTAGATAACCAAACAAAAGAGACCTAAAAATAAGAAAATGCCTAAAATTTCCATGAGAGATATAAACCCAAAAAATACTAAACATTTGACAAGGTTTAAAACCTCCAAGAGAGATATAAATCCATAAAAGTTAAAACATTGGTCTTATCTTAAGTCTAGTAAAAAACCCCTTAATTAATCATTGATTTAATCATTTTTAGAACCATTGGGATGTGCCCTTCCCAAATCCACCCTCTTTGGGGCCAATTCATTCAATCTCATAGCTTTCTCCCTCTTTGGGGAAAATTAAAATGTGTAGCCTATTCCAGGATATTTTATCCCCATTTAGGATATTTTATCCCCATTATGCCCCCTTGTATGCATCCTTGGATGGTATAATTATCATTGAACCTCTTCATACATTGATTTAGACTTAGTTAACAACTATATTAATTTTTTTTCTTTTTATTTTCAAGTTTGTGTGTCTACTTGTTTTCCTATTTATCTAATTTTATTAGTGTGCCTTAACTTAGTTCATATGCATCAATAGGGTGATTACATGAGATTGTACTTGGTTCCATCCATCGACATATGACAAAAACTTCATCTTGATTTTTTTATTTCAAGGTGTGTTTTAGTTATTTGTATATTATATTGAGGGTCAATCCTTATACACATTGCATCTAGACCATCATAGTGTTTTATATCACAGTGCATATTATTATATTATAAATTAAAAATCAAGTGTTTAAGAGGATTATATAAAGGTCAAAATCTATTGATAGTTTATCCCATTACAAAATCATCCGTCATCAAATCAAATAATTTTGGTCATATTTTACCACATCACATCATTTAATTCCTCTTTGACATTTGTCAACATTCATCTTATCATTCTATTTTCCTTCATTCCTCATCCCCTTTTCTCCACTTTTTGGGATAACTACAAAGGATCGATGTCTATTTGGAATATTTGGGTAGCACTTAGTTACATTCAATTTTTTAGGTCAGCTTAACCACCATCATTCTTTATATATTCAACATTTTTTCATCTATCATTTATCACCATATTTTCTCCCATTTATGGGGGAAGTAAAATTGCATGAGGTCTATTTGGACTATGTATGCAACACTCATTTACATCTATTTTCTAGGGTGAACACAACCACCATCATTCTTTATCTATTCAACATTTGTTCTCTATCATTTTTCATCATATTTTCCCTCATTTTTAGAGGAACTATAATGGCCTAAGGTCTATTTGGAATATGTAGGCAATTATTAGTTATGTCTTATTTATGGGGTTAAATCAACCACCATCATTCCTTATCTATTCAACATTTATTCATCTATCATTTCTTATCATATTTTCTCCCATTTATTAGGAACTATAATGGCCCGAGCTCCATTTGGACTATGTAGACAACACTCAGTTACATTCAATTTTTGGGGTTAGCTTGGTCACCATTATATCATTATTATTCAACCATCATTTTAATTTTCCAGTCATTTATTTCATCATTCTAAGCATTTTCATGTGCCTAGTTTTGATGGCTTCTTTATTCTTTGAAACGTCATCATAACATTACACCTATGTTTGCATCATTTGTATCATCTTTAGTCTATGTAACAAGTTCAATCCTTGAGATATAACATACAATCAATTAATTACTTAATCAATTTGTTAAAACAAAAAATTTCCCTCCGAGGGAAAACTAATTAATTGTATCAATGATAAAATCAACCTTTCTTCAACAAATCATTTATTCAACAATCAAATAAACCCTAATGGGTCAAATAATTAGTCAATCAATCCCCTCTCTTTTGGGAAATTCAATCATTAAATATTTCTTCTAAATCTAAACTTGTAATTTTCACTCTATTTGGGGCAAGTCAAAGTGTGTTTCTTATCTTGGGATGAATCCTTCTGAATTCCCCTCTTTGGGGAAAATCCTTTATCGACTCTATCATCATCAGATATAAAAGTGTGTAAGCATTAGCTCACCTAGATTAATCTCATCCATGAGTTAATTTCACCCTTAATATTGTCTATTTATTTGTTTCGATGGCTCTTCCATCAAAATTATTTTTTAGTCATTCCCTTAAGGGGGCATCATGGGCATCCCAAACAATGTTTGGGGTTTCTTTATAGAATAATTTTTATTAAATTAAACAATAATAAATAAAATGTGAACACATCATTATTCAATCATTTAAAAAAAAAATCATTCTTTAAATTTTTTTTGCTTCATCTAGTGTCTCACAACACCTTTTAAAATAGGGCAA
The DNA here is from genome assembly GCA_037957365.1 of Torreya grandis. Lineage (NCBI taxonomy): Eukaryota > Viridiplantae > Streptophyta > Pinopsida > Cupressales > Taxaceae > Torreya > Torreya grandis. The sequence goes on from JARHVA010001528.1 coordinate 2,479,555, forward strand.
AATGTAAATACTTAATTTTCATCACTTTGATGTTGAATTTACAATCAAAGTGAATTTATGAAACAATGCATAAATAAATTAATAAATAATTGAAAGACCTAAATTTACCCATACACTTGACATGCATATTTTCAAACACATTGAGGCATACAATGATTGGATAAATGCACCATATCCAAATACAAACTTCATTTAATTTATCAAGTTAAATTTCAACTATGTAAGAGATGTTTTAGATCAATCAGGTCAAATATTTATTCAAATTTAAAAATCCACATCACTTTTCATTAAGCTAATTAATCTTTGTTAATTAACCTAATCTTCTTTTAATGGAAAATTTCATATCTTTAGAAATTTCTATTTTTCATTAATTCATTAATTAAATTATTTCTTGACTCACATGACAAGTGGATTCAAATATATGAAATCATGAAATAATCATGCCATCACTTGGAAAGTTGTCAAATATTAGCATATGTAAGAAAATATTATAAAATTAAACTCATGCCTAGTTAATGTAGACTCAAACCTAAAATATTAATGACATTGACTCTTCAAATTTGATTAAATTCTAACCACACATATTGATGTTGATCTAATGCTGGAAATCAATCTAAAAATTCTATTAATACATGGATCATTTAGTATTATAGATAAGATATTTAGTGTAAACTTATTATGTAGAAATCAAACAAAAAAAAATTCAACATTATTCATATTGATCAAACAAACCACTCATAGATAAGGTGAGATGTCATCAAAATGAAAAAGTGACATTGATAAAGACTCATAGCTCTATAATTTAATCATAAACATGATTACAATATGACTTGGAGAATGGATCCATGAGAAAGGTATAGATTTTAGTTTGCCTTTGTATTTTTTTGCATTCTCCTAAACCTTGCCCAATCTGAGGAATCATGTTTGAGATGTCTTGTTTGCTATTTTTTGTTTTTGTTTTGAATCACTAAAAATGAACTAACCTCTCATGTAATAGGTTCAATCTATGAGTTATGACTTCCAATCAATTACTTAATCAAGTTATCAAATGATCAAATTTTTCCTACTAGGTAAACTCACTTAATCCGATCAATGATCAACTCCACCTTGCTATGGAAAATCATTTGGTCATTTATTTCTAACCTTTTTTGGGATTTTCAATCATTTATTCCTTATTCAAATTTCAATCTCATAGCTTTAAATCTAAGCACATCAAAGTGTGCAACTTATTTTGGGATAGATCATTCCTTAAGTCTACAATTTTTGCCTTGTTTGGGGTAAGTTAAAGTGTGTATCTTATCTTGGGCCTTCCCAATTCTTGCTTCTTTAGGGAGAATCATCTTTATCCTCTATCAGAATAGGATATCAATGTGTGAAAGCATTATCCCACATGTATTAATCTTATTCATGAGCTAATTTTAATGTTCTTGTCCATTTTCTTCATTTCAAGGGCCCATCCATAAAAATATTTTTCTATCTAATCCCTCAAGGGGGCATCATGGACATCCCAAGGGCACTGGTGTGAAATCATGATTATTAAACTCAATAAGGATCAATAAAACATGAACACATTATTATTTAATTTTTATTAACTCATTTTAATGACTTTTTCATTCTTTGAAAATTCATTACATCATTTAGTGTCTACCAACATCTTCTAAAATAGGGGAAAAATGTAGACACTCAATTTTCATCACTTTCATATCAAAATTCCAATTAGAATAAATTTCTCAAAATAATGCACAAAATCATTGAAACACCCAAATTCTATCACACATCTTGTATGCACATTCTGAAACATATTGTTGAATCCTTGATTGGGGAAATACACCATCCACAATCATCATAGTCATCAAATTCATCCTGAGTCAAATTATGACTATGCAAGATACATTTTAGATTAATTAAGTTGACCAATTATTTAACTTTCAAAAGTCACATCACTTTACATTAAGTTAATTAACCTATTTTAATTAACTTAATTTTACTCTAATGGGAAAGTCCATAGATTTCAAATTTTGTTGTATTTATTAATTAAATTCTTTCACTCACATGGCAAGTGGACTAGAATATCTAAAATCATGAAATCACAAAGAAAGTTGTCAAGCATTATGAAAAATAAAATAAAATAAAATATCAACATAAATACATAAATGCAAGATGTGCCTAATAAATGTAGACTCAATCCCCAAATATTAATGATATTTATTATCCAAATTAGGCTAAATTCTATCCCCTCATTTTGATATTGATCCAACAATTTAAATCAATCTGAAAAGTCTATAAATACAAGGCCCATTTGAGATTACAAGCAATCTTTTTAGTGTAAAATTACTATGCAAAAATTTGAAGAGTAATTTAATGCCTGGTAATATACAAAATCTATTCAAGTATTATCTAGGTGATCAATTATATCACTCATAGACAAGGGAAGATGGCATATAAATAAAAAAAGTGACATTGATAAAGAATCCTATCTCTACAATTTGGGCTCAACCCACTTACAATCTGACTTAGATAATGAATCTATTAGAAAGGTATAGCTTTTGGTTTATGCCTCTCTATTTTGTTTACCTTCTTCTAGACCTTTATCAACCTAAGGTATCATGCTTGAGATGTCACATTTGTTAATTTTTTTGTTTTAAATCACTAACAATGAACTAATCTCTCATATACTCATGATCTACACCTAATAAATGATTGAAATATGTGTCATCTTAATGAAAACAAGTTTTATATATAGAACAAGTCCTTTAAAAATATAGAGAATGCACTATGTGCTAATTTAGATGAGTATAAAACTAATTAGATGAAAATTCTAACTACTTTGACTATTTAAACCTAATTAGATGACTCTAAGACCAATTAGAAAAAAACTAGAAAATTCTTCTTCAATGAAAGATTCTGCCTATATAATCTAATCGATTGATGCAAGTTTCCATATGA